>CM076689.1:18331996-19531996 GCA_038501925.1 Xenopus petersii | reverse complement strand
GCACCAGTTTAATATTCAACTGAAAAAAAAATTCAAATATCAACTGAAAAACGCAGGGTTATCTTCCCTCCGTGGATTCAGCGGCGGACATCAATGTATCAAGATAAATCAATAGAACTTTTGCTTTGTTTTCATTTTAAGTTAAAATAATTAAAATAAACAAATAATAAAGATAGCGATAAGTGGGGCTTTTATCAGCATGAGCTGGCAATGTGGCCTGTTTGCTTAGAGCATTTACTGAGCCATCTGCAGGTTTCATTCTGTGATTCCGGCTGGAAGCCTCAGGACAATGGAACCTTCTGCTGCCACCTTGTGGGATCAATAAAGAGGGAGTTCTGTTGGTGTTTCTGGCAGCTAAAGGGTAATAAAAAGAGGATTTTTGCTTTCTTCACTTGGATATATGGCTGAAGCAGCTGCAGCGGTGTGTCTGCAACTTGTAAGAGTTAAAAATGTAAACTAGCAGTGAGCGTTCACCTCTGGCTCCAACAAGATGGCCTTTCCTGACCCACAGGATACTTTGAAATGGGTTAAGTTCCAGGTTTGGGAGTTTCTGTGGATCAAGGGTCAGTGGGTTATCATGGCGGGTGGGAAAGGGTGTCCGGGCGTGGGATGGGGAGAGTTGGTGACCGTGTGTGTGGTTACTCCCAGAATTGCATGTCCTATGCCAGAGGTGAACGTAACTTCAAAAATACTGCCATTTCCCCAGCACTGTGTCCTTGATGGCATCCACATATTGTGCAGGGACCCAGTAAACCCAATAGTAAGATGCTTCAGTAGGACCCAGCTGGAAAGCCTGCCAAAAATCGAGAAAACAAGGTCAGTGATATCGAGTAGCATCAGAAAGGGGTTAAATGAGAACTAAATCAATCAGGCAAACTATTAAACTCACAATGTGTAAAAAGTTAATGGTACCCCAACGTTACTGTTACATCTTCCAGCTTTTTGCAATATTGCCCTATGAAAGTCAGCCTTGAGCTTTCCGGCAGCCATTCCTAGCCTAAGGTACTTACAAAAGTGAATCTAACCTGTTCCTCACGGCATGCAGTGCCCCTACTAACCAATTCACATGCACTGCTCGCCCGACTCCTGCTATTTTGTATGTTAGATTGGAGACTGCACCGCTCAGAAGGTTTGGAGTGAGCATTGATATCACCCAAGAGTAAGAAAAGATAGGCTTGAGAATTTCAGGAATGAATAGTAAGGTACAAACTATGGAACTGCCAATGTCCTGAAGAAACTGATCATATAGGGCAGGGGTGCCCAAAAGGTAGATCGGGATCTGCCAGTAGACTTTTAGCTGGTGATCAGTAGATCTCAAGTCACTGTCAACAAACAGCTTGACTAAGTCACCTCTCTTATTTTAATTCAGATATTTATTATGTTATGGTTACATAAATAGTTGTTTGTTAAATATAGAAATCTAAGTGATAAATCAATACAATATTTAAGTAATATTTTCCATGGAACAGAATAAGAACAATGCTTTTATGATCTATGATGTAGAAGATCATAATGGGACAATATCACTAAAAGTAGACCTCGCATTAGTCAAAAATGGCTACTCCTGATATAGGGCCTTATGTTATTAAAGGAACAGTTCAAAGTAAAATTAAAACATGGTAAATAGATAGGCTGTGCAAACTAAAAAATGTTTCTAATATAGTTAGTTAGCCAAAAATGTAATGTATAAAGGCTGGAGTGACTGGATGTCTAACATAATAGCCAGAGAATAATCCAGTAGCACACTGATTATGGTGTAATAAGTGGTAAATTGTTTATTTAGCCCCTGTGAGGCTTGACATAGGGCCCAGTGGGGTCCGAAATGTTGCCCTTACCTTGTATGTATGTGGGCTAAATAAACAATTTACCACTTATTACACCATAATCAGTGTGCTACTGGAGTATTCTCTACATTGTATTCTGGACCTGTAGGGCAGGAAAGGGTCAACCAGATCAAGCACCTGATACCCTGCACAGGGTTTACCTGAAGGGTTGAGCACTCCGAACATTGTAAATATTAACATAATAGCCAGAACACTACTTCCTGCTTTTCAGCTCTCTAACTCTGATTTAGTCAGTGACTTTAAAGGGGTCCACATGGGACATAACTGTTCAGTGAGTTTGCAATTGTTCCTCAGCATTCAGCTCAGATTGAAAAGCAACAGATATGACCCATGTGCCACCCCCCCCCCCCCCCAAGTCACTGATTGGTTACTGCCTGGTAACCAATCAGGGAAAACCAAGAGAGCTGAAAAGCAGGAAGTAGTGTTCTGGCTATTATGTTAGACATCCAGTCACTCCAGCCTTTATACATTACATTTTTGGATAACTGTATTAGAAACATTTTTTTTATTTTGCACAGCCTATTTATTTACCCAGTTTTTATTTTTACACTGAACTATTCCTTTAAGGTTCTCCTTTCCCTTTAAAAGAAGTATAACCGCATAAGCATAACAGAGCACTGTAGGAAATCCCCGTTTAACCTCTTAAAAACAGAATGGAAAATGCACAGGGATAGATGAGAGTAGCAGCATAGAGAGACAATGTTCTATACAATGGAGATAGCTAAATACCCAGAAGCGTTAAAGATGGCCATACATACAGCTGATAATAGCTGCCCCTCAGACTGAGCCAGCAGTGAATAAGGCCTCCCAACTGTCTACTACAAATATCCACTAAACGTGCATACAAGTTACTTTTTATACCACATCATAGGCTTCACCTATTTCCCCTGAGAGCACTGGGAAAAAGTATGTGCAAAAAAAAAAAAAGGCTAAAAAATTAGACCTAAAAATTCTTGAAGGAGATCAGTGTAGCAGCTCCTTCTATGTCTTGTGGTCAGATCAGTGATAACATGAGTGGCCAGTGAAAATCACCAGTGTGCATTAGATCTATTTATTCAGCAGTAATACTAGAAAACATGTTCCCCTCTCACCAGCAATACAAGGCAAAGCAAAGGCAACTGAGCTAAATATTTGTACACTAATAAATCCAACAGAAGATGATCTGTCATCTGGAAACTGCTGCGTTTGTATCCCATTACCTCCAAGTTACAGTCTTTACTTGTCTTTCAAAAAGCCATTTTTTTCTACTCATACACTATCTCAGTGATCCCCAAGAGCAACTGCCCCCCAACCCATTGGTAAACCCAGATGTACTGCCAAACAGAGCCTCCTAAAGGCTGGCAGTCCCCATAGTGGCTACCATTAATCAATCACAACCCATATTTGGCAGCCCCCTAGGAACTTTTTGCATGCGTGTGTTGTTCTCCATATTTTATGTGGCTCACAGGTAAAAAAAGGTTTGGGATCCCTGCACTCTCTCATAGGAAACTTTGTGGCTTGTTATAGGGCATATTTAACTGAGTTCAATCCTGAAAAATACAGTAAGTCTGAAGGAAGGCAGAGTATAGGGGAATTTAAGTTGTTTTTCAATCCTCTACATGCCAGAAGGCATTTGGATGGGGAACACAATGCTTCCAAAAAGACTGCTAGCCTGATGAAGGATTCAGAATTCAACAAAAAATTGCACCAGGGTTGTGATCCAAATAACTAGGGTACAGTCTTCAAACATGGCCGCTCCTGACATAAAGGCAGCTTACTGGACCAAGGATGAGGCTAACATGACAGCCTTTAAGGTGATACCCAATTAGTGCTCTGTGATATATCATCTAGAATGACTGGAAAATTCTGACCTGGCCTCCTACCAGGACTGCAAGCCTCCATGTGATCCAATTGACACTTGTTTGGCAATCCAAGGAGACACTTTGTCAAACTTACATTACCATATATTATAACCCCCCTCAACAAGACTGGCCTGCACTGCACAAAGAAACATTAGCCCCCTTACCATCATATGATAGCCTTCCTGTTCTTCAATTGGTTCTGAGACCACATTTTTAATGGAAGCCATGGGTAATTTCTCCGTCCTCTCTGATGTAAAAAAAAAAAAAAAAAAAAAAAAAGATAATTGCTAAGCTTACTAGCAACAGTACCAAATGCATACCTCCCAACTGTCCCGTTTTGACCGGGACAGTCCCGCTTTTGACAGCTCAACCCGCAGTCCCAGGTTTGTACTGATATTTCCCCGAGTTTCTCTTTGATCGGCTGCGATGAACAGCCAGAAAAAGATACAATGTTTCTAGCTTAATTGGCTCTTGGCAGAGAGCCCAGGACACATACTTAAGATACTTTTGTAACAGTTTTAGATAAGATAAGAATGAAGACTCACATCTTAAAGGGCAATTCACCTTCATTAGCAAAACTGTAATAACATAAAAACCATAGAAATGTGTTCAAAACTAGGGATGCACCGAATCCTTCGCAAAAGATATGGCCGAATACCAAACCAAATAATTTTTTACTTTCTTGTTTTGTGACAAAAAGTCAAGCGATTTCCCTCCCCATCCCTAATCCAAATCCTCCTGAAAAGGCCGGATCCAGAACCGAATCCTGGATTCGGTGCATCCTTAGTTCAAACTTTTATAACCTACCAAATTTTGTAAAATGGACATGGTAATTAGGGGGTGTGCACACCAAAATGGGCGTGGCCACAAATTTTTCGCTGCAAATCTTTTTATCCCTCTTTCTGTTTCCAAAATGTTGGGAGGTATGCAAATGTCTGCCATAGAAACCTTAACATGGACAGGTATCTGGTGCATCATTTTATAAACACTTACCCTTTGTACCGATCCATAGCTGATCCTGCTCCAGTTTGAATGTCAGTCTAACCTTCCCTCCAGACTTGTTGTACATACCAGATATAGGCGTTGTTGGGAGCCTCTCCTGCAATGAATAAGTAATTAATTCATTACTGTAACTTAGTTACCCTGAGGCAGAGATGTTTAACAGGGCAGAAGTGTATTACCAACAGCCTGAGGGCAACAGATTGTTGCCCCCTCATCCTTAATTAAAGTACTGGAATGTAGCGTATCAGTGGATTCATTCTCACATCTTTTATTCAATTTAAACTTTCGGAGTTTAAGCAATTAGTGCATTTAGCGAGTAGTGCTGGAAAATGTTCTCTTTGGGAAAGTACCACCAGAGACGGGCAGAAGGTAAAAGTTCAAGGGCCTCACACATGGATCCTAACTACTCAAAACAGCTGCATATTAGGGTGGTGACACACTAGGCTACTGGGGGAGATTAGTCTCCCAGCCACAAATCGTCTCTTCTTCAAGCGACTAAATGCCGTCCCGCCGGCTAGAATGTAAATCGCCAGCGGGATTTGCATTCTAGCTGGCGGGAAGCTCTAAACTAAATAATGAGGAATATTAGTGGAGAGCCAGTATTAAAGATAATGGTGGCTTTGGTAAGGCTAAAAACTGCCAGCTAGTAACACCTAAACAACAAACAGATGGGGGGGGACAGGAATTATGATATATTGGTCATTTAGATAAAGATCCATTGTGTCAGCTATAATCAGGCAGAATTGTAGAATATTTGCTTGCTATCACACCTCAGCGAGGATAGAGCCCTGGGTTCATTAAACTGGAATTGTACCTAGAAATTAGCTTCTAATGTTTCTTCTGTCCAAAGTGAAACAGAAATTGCTATTTAGATATCAGTCAGTGGTCCCAGCAACCTGCAAAGGGTTTATTTTATTTTGTCCCAAACTGGGAACACATTTTTCACACATAAAGGCTTAGATTGCCTTTAAGTTACCTTTACAGAATTACCTATTCTTAACAACTTTTCAGTTATTCATAATTCTTTACAGCTGTGAATTATTAGCCTTCTTCCTCTTTCCAGTTTTTAAATGGAAGTACACTGGCCCTGGCAGTCAAAAAGCTCTTGGTCTGTGAGGCTACCATTTTATTACAATGGTTACAATTTATTACTTATCTTTCTATTCAGGCCCCACAACTGCCGATCTCTTATACAAACTACCGCTTGGCTGGTAGGGTAAACTGGACCCTAGCAACCAGATAGCTACTGAAAGAAAAGCCGCTAAACAAAAAGCAAATTAATTTTAAAAAATAACAAATAATAAAAAGATGAAGACCAAATAAAACATATCCCAGAATATCATAGTCTATATCATGGTAAAATTAAATTTATAGGTAATCTAACCCATTAGGGTAAGAGCACACAGGCAGATTCGGGGAGGTTAGTTGCCCTGGCGACAAATCGATCTTCTTCGGGGCGACAATCCCCCCGAACTGCCTTCCCGCCGGCTATAATGAAAAATCGCCAGCGGGATGGCACTCACGGCGCTTCGTTTTCCAAAGTCGCCTCATGAGGAAAATTCGGGCGACTTTGGAAAACAAAGCACTGCTAGTGCCATCCTGCTGCAATTTTTCATTATAGCCGGCGGGAATGTTGGGGAAGGCAGTTCGGGGAGATTGTCACCCTGATGAATAGGAGATTTGTCGCCGGGATGACTAATCTCCCTGAATCTGCCCGTGTGCATTTACCCTTAATAACAGCAGTCTGTGCAAGCAAATCATACTGTATATTGAAACCCTGACTTCTGACAGACTGGCATCTGAGCATACACTTTAATGGGAATTAAATCATTAGAAACAGGATGTTCTACATACAGTTTATAAACAATAGGTCGTTTGGCAAATAGGTTTCACTTTTCCTTTATTAACAATTCTCTGGCTCATACCTGCACTCCTTTCAGAGACGGCATCACATCGTCTGGTTTGCCTTTGTCTAGCACTTTTCTGTGTTGCTGGAACAATCAAGATGACAATGAGTTAAGTCATGGTTTTAGGTGAGTGCAATGCATAATTAGAATGGAAGGGAAACTGCAAATCACTCTTAATTATGTTTAATTTAGAAATGTCACATTGTGTGCAAGACACTGCTAATGCTATACAGGTATGGGATCCATTATCCGGAAACCCATTATCTGGAAAGCACTGAATTACAGAAAGGCCATCTCCCATAAACTCCATTTTATCCAAATAATCAAAATTTTTTAAATGATTTCCCTTTTCTGTGTAATAATAAAACAAGACCTTGTACATGATCCAAACTAGATATAATTAATCCTTATAAGAAGCAAAACCAGCCTATTGGGTTTATTTAATGTTTAATTGATTTTCTAATCTTAATGTATGAAGATCCAAATTACAGAAAGATCTGTTATCCGGAAACCCTCAGGTCTTGAGCATTTTGGACAATAGGTTATTACCTGTAATTGTTTTATACATAAAATTCAAAGGATTTTCCATCTACAGAAGTGGAGGAATACAGCACATAAACCAACAGTTAAAGACATGACTACAAGAGCTTACAATCTAATGCACAAACATTTATTTTTATATTATCGCTGTCCACTTAGAGTGCAGATTATAATGCTATGGAATAACCTTCAGGGGTACTTGGCCGTTACCTTCTGTTTGCACAGTGGCTCCTTCTTGTTTTCCTCCTCTTTTACTTCTTGCTGGATGGTATCTTTTGGGGTGGTAACAGCCAGCACGTCATTGATCGTAGAACCTACAACCATGACTTTCGCCCCATTCGTGACTTTAATTTCCCGTAGTGTTTTATCCTCGGGGAGAAGCCCCTTGAACATTACTTTCTGCATAGCTGGTGGAAGACCTGGAGAAACAGAAACAGAGAAGCAAGAATTAAATATACCCAGTCCTATATATAGAATAGGGGACATAGTCATACATATTTATGGCTGTATAATAAATTACCACCAGAATATGAATATACATTTACAGGGAACCTATGATTTGGAGAAATGTGCTACTGATTTTGTCTAGAATTTCACAAAAGGTTCATAACACATGGAGCCAATCTCAGTGCTTTTGCCTGCCATGTTTAACTTGTCTAAAAACATGGCAGCAAATACAGGCAATGCAGGAGGTTTTTGGTGTTATTGTTCCTTTAATGGCCACTTCCATTGTCATGCGTATAACAATGCGAAAATAAGGAAAAAACCTATTCTGTACCCTTGTAACTTCCCTGGTAGGCACTAACCTAGGGCCACAAGGGGGCTGAAATCATCTAGCCGAAAGCTTCTGGATGATTTCAGACCTATCAAGGGCAGTAGTCTTCCGCACTGAATTGGCTTGGCACAAACAGAATCGGTGGGTTTCAGCAAAGAACCGTGAGTCTTTGCAATGGGAGCCAAAATCCACTTAAGTCTGTTTGCAATAAGACGATTCAATGCGGAAAAGGGAGGAGGCTACTACCCATGGTAGGGCTGTGGATTTTGGCTAGCTGATTTCGGCCAATGTGTGGCCCTAGCCTAAGGGGTGGGAGGGCTGACTTGGAAAAGGGGTCTTCACAGGTAGTAGGTTCTTCCATTTAGATGTTTTTACCTTCTTTTTAGTGTCCTACCACCCTGCAGGGAACAGCCACGTGTCCCTGAATTCACTGTGAGAGAAATATATTTTATATGTTAAAATTCAACCTGTGTTTGCCCTCTAAGGTTTACATTAAAGGGATCCTGTCATTCGAAAACATGTTTTTTTTTCAAAACACATCAGTTAATAGTGCTACTCCAGCAGACTTCTGCACTGAAATCCATTTCTCAAAAGAGCAAACAGATTTTTTTATATTCAATTTTGAAATCTGACATGGGGCTAGACATTTTGTCAATTTCCCAGCTGCCCCCAGTCATGTGACTTGTACCTGCACTTTAGGAGAGAAATGCTTTCTGGCAGGCTGCTGTTTTTTCTTCTCAATGTAACTGAATGTGTCTCAGTGGGACATGGGTTTTTACTATTGAGTACTGTTCTTAGATCTACCAGGCAGCTGTTATATTGTGTTAGGGAGCTGCTATCTGGTTACCTTCCCATTGTTCTTTTGTTTGGCTGCTGGGGGGGAAGGGAGGGGGGTGATATCACGCCAAGTTGCAGTACAGCAGTAAAGAGTGATTGAAGTTTATCAGAGCACAAGTCACACGACTTGGGGCAGCTGGGAAATTGACAAAATGTCTAGCCCCATATCAGATTTCAAAATTGAATATAAAAAAATCTGTTTGCTCTTTTGAGAAATGGATTTCAGTGCAGAATTCTGCTGGAGCAGCACTATTAACTGATTCATTTTTCCCATGACAGTGTCCCTTTAAAGGGTTACTCTACTGCTAGGTTCACTTTTTTTTTTAAGTTTTAATTTTTTAATTTTCAAGGGAAGGGGTAGGGGAGCACATACAACAACTTGGTTCACAAACAATTGACACTTGGTGTCCTCATTATACATTAAAGATAAAGATTACATAGCCATCAATACTTAATATAACAAATTACAATCCTACATGCCATCTTGCATGTAATCAATACACTGTGTTTTAATGGTTTTTGTCTGTTTGGCTGGCATAAACCTTAGAATCCTGGGAGCTCAAGTGGGTTGATGTCTAGCCATGGGTCCCATATATTTTCGAATTTTCCAGGGCAGCCTCTGGCTAAGTAGGTAAGCTTAATGGATGGGAGGGCTTTATTAATTTAAGTGGACCGGTCTACCAGAAAAAAAAAGTTGTATAATAAAAGTCCTTTTCAAATTAAACATGAAATCCAATTTCAATTTTTTTTAAAGCATTCATAGCTGTTGTAAGCTAAACATCTCAGCCTTCAATCAAATATTGTGAAATATTGTCTGCTCCTCCTCTATACCCTGGGCATAGAGGCAGGGCAGACAATTACTTTCACTTTCCATTCAACACTTCCTAGAAATCGCTTCTCCCCCCACATTCCCCCGTTCTCTTCATCGTTTAATTGTGTAGCCAGGGCATGGGGATGGACATCAGGTCCCCCATTCTGGTGCATAAACAAGATTCTGAGATGATGCAAGGCTTGTCTTAATAACAGTGTCCACAAAATGGCTCCTGCCTGCTTGCTATAATTATGAATTCCCAGACTGGAGGAAACAAGATTCAAATAATTTATACAGAGTAATTAAAGTTCATTTTGCTTGACTGATTTGATAAAATAGGATTATGAATATTTTTTTTGGATGACAGGTCCCCTTTATGGTGACCCATTGTGCTACTGTGGGGGGATTATTACCCATCCAACCCATAATTACCAGTTTCTTGGCATACAAGAGTGTTCTCATGAGCGATCTGGCCCGATTTAGAGGCAGTAATTCTTCTGCTAGTCCGAGTAAACAGACCTCAGGGGAGTACACCTGTGGGAATGACAAATTGTCTGCCAAGTATCTCATTACCCTTTGCCAAAACCTCTGTATTGGAGGGCATTGCCACGCCAAGTGTAGAAGAGATGCCTGAGGTTGTTGGCACCTTGGACACCCAGCCTCAGATTGTCAGCCCATTTTCTGAAGCTTTATAAGGGTAATATATAATTGGTAAATTAATTTTTCACATAGGGAAATCAGGTCGCAGTAGAGGGCCCAAGCGGCTATCTCCGATTGCTCCTCGCTTAGGGCTGGTAGCAGCTGATGCCATTGCCTCTGGGCTTGGTCAAAGGGTGGAGGGGCCACGCACACAAGTGCCTAATCTAGATATCAATTTTGGGTGATCAGGGTTATGTAGAATAAGTTCCACAGGAGGAGTAGTATATGGAACCTCTAGAGAGGAAAACTGAGCACAAAATGCATGGCAAAGTTGAAGGTACCTAAAAAGGTGCAGATTCGGCTCATTCAGCTTTGTCTTTAGATGCTGGTAAGGAGGAAATACCTGGTCCATTTGGATGTCCCCTAGGAATTTAAGGCCTAACCATGGCCAGTATGCAAAATCCTGGAGAGATTTCAAATGGGGCAGATTAGAGTTTCTCCAGAGTCGTAAATGGGGGGGGGGGGAAGAGTATTGGCAGTTTGTACCTTGAGTATGAGCATGCTATTTTCCAGGCTCTAAATGTAGTAGATATTGTTGATGGGTAACTGCTATAGTCCACTAATTGTCTATATGGCAGATTCCTCATCGCCTCTAAGGAAGCCAGCCTGGTGGCCAGTAGTATGAGGCCAGGGTCATCTATATCACTTTGAAACCAGCTGTGTATATGGTAAGTTTGACTGGCCAAGAGGGTCCAAATGTCCACGTTGTAACGTTTTTTTGAATACACCCAAAGGCTATTCAACTGAAAACACATGGCTGACCTACCAATGGTGTTGCGTAGGTGGGGTAGGGCTTAACCGCCTTTGTCCAGTGGGGCTGTAAGAGAAGTCCAAGCTATGCATGGGGATTTGTTGGCCCACAAAAAGGGAGTAGGATTGCATTTACTTTAGGAAAGAGGGTGTAGGTTCACTTTTAGTATGTTATATAGTGTGTTGATGATTTTTACACAGATTGCAAGCTCTTTTGAGTAGGGTCCTCTTTTCAATTGGTGTTCCCTTTTTTCTTTTCTATAGTTTTTGAATATTTGACGTTTTTTAAAATGATCTAACTACAATTTATTGTTATTGCTGCTTTTTATTACTCGTCTTTCTGTTCAGGCCCTCTCCTATTCAAACCAATGCATGATTGCTAGAGTGCTTTGAAAACCAGCAGAAATTGCAAAAATTGGGAGCTGCTGAATAAAAAGCTAAATAAATCAAATCAAAACGAAAAATAATTAAAAAAAAAAAAAAAAAAAGGAAACCAATGGTAAATTGTCCCATTTTATAGTTAAAGTTAATTTAAAGTAGAACAACCCCTTTAAAAATCAGTTACCTGTAAGAGTGTGAATTTGCTGTTTAAGGCTGGCTCCTGTAGTATCCAGTGGGAGCTTAACATCATATTTATTCTTGTTCCAAATAACCTTAAATTCTACATGTTCTTTGGGTGCCTCAGAGTCCCCTCCATTGCTAACAGAGCCATCTGCCTCCTGTGGCACTAAACTGCTGTCTGCTGCCTGAGAGCAACTCCCGTCTCCACCTTCTGTGCTGCTCAGCTCAGATTTCGGTCCATCTGCCTCCATTCCCAGCTCTTCCATTTCTGGGGGTAAAAACAACAGGGACAGGTTAGTCTAGCATGGCATAAAGCAGATCATTCCACAAAGGCTGGAAAAACATGTCAGCAGAAACAATACACCAAGCCCCTTATCTGGCCACCCAAGACTGAATGAAACTGTGATTAATCCATATACAGTTGTAAAAGAGTAGTCTCTATTTACCTACAGTTGATTATTTTTAAACAGTTTGCAAGCTCTTGTGAGTAGTGTCCTCTTTACCGCCTGTACAGATCAGTAGTGTGTAACTTGTATGTTTCTTGTATACACCCTTTCTATTGCACAGCGCAATTGCACAGCTTTCCAGCAGCTGATTTCCAGATCAAGTCTGCCTTGTATTTCAAATAATCTCATGAGTCCCCATACTAGACCTGTTTGCTCATATTTAAAGTGCTGCTGTATGAGCAACTTCATTGGGTATCATGACTGCATACAAAGCAGATAAAGAGGGAGGGGGTACTCGGAAGTCCAAAATATAAATGTATTCGCCAGGTAGAAAGTGCGGTCAGGGTTAACCAGCCCCAAACCCTCAACACAGCGAGCGACAAACCGTGAACAACAACAAAATGGGCACTCCAAGTATGCCACAAAGGGCCACTTTGGGGAATCCTTGGAGTGTCCAACTGTCCACGTTGTCACGTATTTTGAACACACCCAAAGGCTATTCACCTGAAAACACATGGCTGACCTACCAATGGTGTTGCAGTTCATCAGCAGCAACAACGATTGCCGTGTACACAACACTGACACTCAGAGCTGATCAGCAGGAGAAGTGGATATGACAGCTTGTCACAGGCCAACAATATACATTTAATCAGCTCTGACTATTTGTACTTACCTTGCAGATTAGCAAAAGATGAAAGCCATGGCTTGATGAGGTACCAGTAAATATTGCATTATGCTTTTTAGGGAGGGTTTAGGTTGGCTAGAGAAGCCGGACTACTTTCCCATATCATCTACTTGTAACCTTAGGTAAGTCATTTCATCTCCCAGAAGGGGTACAAGCAGTAAATTTCACAGTATACATGCTCTATGTATGGGGGAGGGATCCTAAGCCAGAAATATTTTGCAAACAACACTGCCTTAAGGGGGTTGTTCACCTTCCAAACACTTTCTTCGGTTCAGTTGTTTCCATTATTTATTTTTTATTGTTTTTCCAAAATCTAAGTTTAAAGTTGAATGTTCCGGTCTCTGGTGGTTGAGTCTGAGTCAGGTGCAGACTCTAAGGGTAAGGGCACACGGTGAGATTTGGGGAGATTTAGTCGCCCGGCAACTAATCGCCTCTTCTTCTGGGCGACCATTATCCCCGATCTGCCTTCCCCTACCTTCCCGCCGGCTATAATGAGAAATCGACAGCGGGATAGCACTCGCGGCACTTCGTTTTCCGAACTTGCCAGAAGTTTCCTTGTGGGGCAGGGGAAGGCAGTTCGGGGAGATTGTCGCCCTGAAGAAAAGGTGATTTGTCGCTGGGGCGACTAATCTCCCCGTGTGCCCTTACCCTAAACTGTTACAATTTTGCAACATTTAGTTGATACATTTCTCAGCAGCATCTCTGGAGTATTAGCAACAACTGTATCAATTCTAACAGCTGCCTGTAATGAAACTCAGAGATTCTGCTCAGCAGGGGCAAAGAAATGTATCAAATTTAGATTACAGGGTCTGCGATCCCTCCCAGAGTTGTTTTAGGAAGGTGAAAAATGACACTTCAATTTTAGAAAAACGGCAACATATAGAAAATAGATAGTAATTGGAAAAACTTATTATTTCTGGTGATCTATCTGAAAACAACTAGCTGTTTGGAAGTGAACAACCCCTTTAACTCAGTCAGACTATTCCCCTCACTCATTACATGAATATATTATTAGGTTGTGGAATAAGTGAACAGTGATCTTACTGGGGGAACTTCCAAAGTTAGCTTACATTAAAAATAGTTCACTGAAAATTGCCAACCTGTGGCTTTAGGTCTGTCCAATGACACCCACACAGGCCTCGTATTAAAATGCACTTTTTCATTATCTACAGCAAACAGAGAGAGAGATTAGATGCTGAGAGCTGAACTCCAAGTGTCATACAACTCCCAAGTGTCATAGAATGCTTCCGTGCGGTTGGTCAGTTTTAATAGAATCTAATAAAACTTCACAGGGCAGCTATGAAATAGCCACATACACAGATCAGGGCAAAGCACTGCTGATAGAGAAGCTGAATCATGATGTGTATAGAGAGAGAGAGAGAGAGAGAGAGAGAGTGTTAGTTGAGCAGTGTTGCAGGTGACACAGAAGAGTGAGTAGCTTGGCACATGGTAATGGCTGATCAGTGGGGCACATGGCAGAGAGATGAGTAAATGTGCCAGATACAGGGCTGGATATTACACAGAGAATAAAGATGGCGCTATGTTGGCATGCTCTGTGGCATGGGCAGAGCTGTAAGTTATCAGCTAACGGGAGCAGCACAGTAGGCAGGGTACAGAAGTGAGCAGAGTGGAAGGAAAGGCAGTACAAGTGGAAGGTGTATGTGGATCTATATCTCGCTCACGAATAAGATGTCTGACCGTCATACCCTCACACAGGGTCGGGGGGGAAGGGGGTGACCCGGTACCCACCGTCCTGGGACGCCATGATGATTGTGTACAAGTCTCCAGCGCTGGGGAAGCCGGGAATCTCACAGCCAGCCGTTTTGGACCCAGCTGCGAGCCGTAGTTCAAAGCCGAGTGCAGGAAAGGGGTAATGGCTGGAGGACTGGATACGATAGAGACGGGGTCCGGATACAACAGAGAGGCGAAATGCAGCCTCAGCCTAATTTCCGGAAGTTGATTTTTTTTTTTCTAACACTCACAAGTGCCAGTCAGTGTCTGTGCAATTGTTCTCAGTAATAACTGTTTTGTGCAGACAGCACTCTAGGAATTCGCTATAATGTATATGATACACCAGGGGGGGGGGCTCAATTATGTTGAATAAAGCTGCATATACCGTTTGTTTATTTATTTAGCTTTGCACAGGTTTCAGAGAAATGGCAGTCAGTCAACAGTGGAAGCACATTATGGCTTTTGGGGTTGCACTGTCCTTGGAGAGTAGCAGAGGATTTCCCACATGGGCCCCAGCTCTTCTGCAAAAAAATACAGGCCTTCTTATATTCTTGCCATTTTGTCCTATTAATAACATTGGCATCCAGCATCATTACCGGCCAGGTGGTAACCCTAGCCCCAGCTGACTCAGGCTTGCCAGGTGTCATTTTCAAAACCAGCCAAAGTCAGCTACAAAACCAGCCCAAAACTAGCCAAGAGGCACTTCAAAAGTAGCCCAAAAATAGCGCATGTGCAGTGGAAAAAAAGTCTAAAAAATACACATATATAATTGCATTTTTCAATTTTTTCCATGATGCAAAATGTGACAGATGGGGGGCCCAGGAGGTATAGGGGTCCCATAAGGCCCTAATAGCTAATACATATACCATTTCAATAAGTGTTGGTAAAACAGTTCAACCTTTTTTGGTGGCCATCAGATATTTGCCCCAAAATTGACTGAATTTGAGGAAAGTCACCAGAAAATGTAAGAATGCTCAAGTGTGATGGGAGAGGGGAACAGGGCTAAGAATCTGGTATCTCCCATTGCATGCTGGGTATTGTAGTCTAACGTTGAACTTGGCAGTTGGCAAATTGGTAAACAAAAACTGTTACCCAACATGCATTGGGAGGCGCAGGCTTTTCACATTAGGGCAAGAAAAAACTTTGGCTGGTTTCCAAAGTACAAACCAGCCAAAGGCCCAAAAAGGAGCCCAAATCCATACCTTGGCTAGTTTGTACTTTCAAAACTGCCTGGGCTTCAAATTAGTAGTCCAATTTGGCTGGAAATAGGGTTACCACCTTTTCTGAAAAAAATACCGGCCTTCCTATATATTTATCTTTTTTCCATACTAATTACATTGGAATCAACCATCATTTAATACTGGCCATGTCACAACCCTAGCTGGAAACCTGCCAATCTTGCAGCTGTAGACATTTCCCATCATCCTTTTGCTTATTTCCCATAGTTCTATATGATGGCTATTAAATTTGGTGTTGTCTCCAGCTGAGTGGGCCCTCGATGTTCGGAGGCCCAATCTCACACACTAGTTACTCAAGAAACCCAGAGCCCAGGCTTGCAACTAAGGCTTTGCCAAATTGGCTTACTTTTTCAATGGTGCGGATTCCATGTGCCCCCTTACTGGTCTTCTAAACAGAGGCTGCAGAAGTGCCCCTTGTGACTGCTTCTGACTGTTCCTTTATAGTTATTACCATTGAGTGTATCCAGTGATATCGGGTTAGGGAACCCGATTTAATGTCTTAGGGAATGCTGAATAACTTATAGGCCCAACATCTGCCCAAATACTACACACTACAGTGGTAGTGTATGTATTATACACTGTGATACATAAGTGTATGTATGATAGAAAAATCAAGTGGTTTCTTCTGCTTACTAAATTTCATATTGAATCAAAGATGGACTTGCTGTTGTTTAAGGAGAATAACCCAGAACCACCTGTCTGGGGGCAAAACTATATTTGTAATATACAAAAAACAGTCTATTCTGTTATGCAAAGCAGCTCAGTATCATCATCATCATCATCCATGGACCAGGTTCTTGTCTTCCCTAAGGCCAGACACATAGCATAAATACTACTGCAGAAAAATGACCTGACAGACATGGCATTGGCCCATCAGTGTACACACTGAACGCTAAAACTATGCATGCACAGCATCATTTCCCATGCACAGCTGCCTTGCACAGCCAGTATTCTGAGCCTCCATCTTTTTTTTGCATTCATTTCATTTGACTGCTGCTCCTCTCCCAGATCATGGGTTGAACATCTGCCCAACTGCATTTAATGGGCAATGAAAGGCTAAACACAATAATGAGTGCAGGCAAATTCTGGAAGATGGTGGGCACTGTCCAGGGACCAGTGGTTCATAAATGGATGATGTTAAGATTTATTCACAGGGTTAACTGATCTCAGGCTCCCAGGTTGTCTTCTTCTGACTCTTTCCAGCTTTCAAATGGAGGTCACTGAACCCATCTAAAAAATCATAATGCTCTGTACGGCTACAAAAACATTGTTATTACTACTTTGTATTACTCATCAGGGCCGCTGTCAGGGGGGCCCAGAGTTAACTGTTGTTCCGGGCCAGAGGGATTTCCGGTTCTAAGGGGGGCCCGGCTGTGCTGCAGAAGCAGGGACAGAAAAGAACGAAGACCGCTCCAGAGAAGAACGAAGAAGCTGCAACGGAAAAGAATGACAAAGCCGAGACTGAAAAGAACAAAGAAGACTGCTCGGAGAAGAATGAAGACCGCTCCACAGAAGAAGCTGCAACGGAAAGGAACAAAGAAGCTGCAATAGAAAAGAATGAAGAAGCTGGTCCGGAGAAGAACGAAGACGCCACGGTGGAAAAGAACTAAGAAGCTGTTCCAGAGAAGAACAAAGAAGCTGCAATGGAAAAGAACGAAGAAGCGTCTCTGGAGAAGACGAAGAAGCCACGATGGAAAAGAACGAATAAACTGCTCCAGATAAGAACAAAGAAGCTGCAATGGAAAAGAACGAAGAAGCTGGTCCAGAGAAGAACAAAGACGCCACTGCCACTATGGAAAAGAACTAATAAGCTGCAGCAGAAAAGAATGAAGACTGCTCCTGAGAAGAACAAAGAAGCTGCAATGGAGAACGAAGAAGCTGCTCCGGAAAGGAACGAAGAAGCCACGATGGAAAAGAACGAAGAAGCTGCTCCGGAAAGGAACGAAGAAGCCACAATGAAAAAGAACGAAGAAGCTGTTCCAGAGAAGAACAAAGAAGCTGCAATGGAAAAGAACGAAGAGGCTGCTCTGGAGAAGAACGAAGAAGCCACGGTGGAAAAGAACTAAGAAGCTGCTCCAGAGAAGAACAAAGAATCTGCAATGGAAAAGAACGAAGAGGCTGCTCTGGAAAAGATTGAAGAAGCCACGATGGAAAAGAACTAAGAAGCTGCTCCAGAGAAGAACAAAGAAGCTGCAATGGAAAAGAATGAAGAAGACTGCTCTTGAGAAGAACGAAAATGCCACAACGGAAAAAGAAGAAGAAGGCAGCCTGACAAAATTTAAAGATAAGTTCCACTGAATACCATTTTTTTAACTTGTGTGTGTGTGGGGGGGTCCTGTCCAACAATGTTTTTTTATCTTATTTTTTTAACTTGTATGAGGGGAACCTGGCCACCAACGTATTATGCTTTTTTTTTAACTTGTACGTGGGTCTTGAACATCAGTGAGCTCAAAAAATAACTCAAAAACCACAAATAAAAAAAACCTAAAACCAGTTGCAAATTGGCTCATCGTTACATCATAGTAAAACCTAATTTTAAAGGGGTTGTTCACCTTTGAGTTTTGAGTATGATGTACAGAGTGATATTCTGAGACAATTTGCAATTGGTTTTCATTTTTAATTATTTAAGGTTTTTGCGTTATGTAGATTTTATTCAGCAGCTCTCCCGTTTGCATTATAAACAATCTGGTAGCTAGGGACTAAATTACCCTAGCAACCATGCAATGATTAGAATAAGAGACTGGAATATGAATAGAAGAGGACTTGACTAGAAAGATGAGTAATAAAAAGTAGCAATAACAATAAATGTGTAGCCTTACAGAGCATTTGTTTTTGTTTTTTTAGAAGGGGACAACGATGCCCATTTGAAAGCTGGAAAGTGTCAGAAGAAAAGAGCAAATAATAAAACCAATGGAAAAGTTGCTTAGAACTGGCCTTTCTATTACATACTAAAAGTTGACTTAAAGGTGAACCACCCCTTTTTATCCAGCGTTGCCCTGGAGTTACTATGGTATCAGACTAAGTCACGTGATCATATGCAAAGCTGGAGGTTCAGCTTTAGAGAAGCACTCGTACTTATTGGGCAGCTTTATAATACCACCCCCAACATCTTGTTGTCCCTCTGCATACAGAAAAAAACACTCAAGCTTTTTCCACTCTGACGTAGAGGAAGTGAAAGAGTTAACTTCCTTCCAGGCTGCTCTAGTAACTTCCCTCTCTGGGGCTTGTCGGGGGCGTGGCCAGCACGGAAAACAATCAGGTACAGACAAGGGGGCGGAGCTGTGCTATTAACTCCTCAGCGAATAAGCAACGCGAGTCGAGGAGGTGGGCGTTGCAATGCAGAGTTGTGAGAATGATAGGGCAGCGAGTAAGAAATTGGGCGTGGTTATAATGAAAGCGACCCTTCCTTGCTATTCGGCGCATGCGCACTGGCGCAGAGACTTGGATTTTGGAACGCGGCAGCGGAGGCGATAGTGGCTGTAGAAGCTGGTGAATCGGAAGAGGCGCGGCGGGTACGGAGAGTGTCGCTCGTTTGTGGACTCCGTCGGGTGCGCTACGGACTTCCTGCTCAGTCTTGTGTTTAAGGCCTGCTTTCTGGCTGATAGAGGCGCCTTCGTGGTAAGTTCCACTCTGATCTGCCATTGAGCTGCGTGGGAACAGCGGGATGCAGGCAGTTGTTATTTTACAGTAACTGCAGGGCCTCTACCTGTGCTCTGTGTATTCGAACCAATATCTCCCAGCATCCTCAGCCAGTCTCTTTCCGGAAGCAGCCTTTGTCCTGCTGCTAGCTTCACTCGGATTGTGACAACGTGCGGGCTAGTCTGTGCCTCTGGCGCTGCACATGTTTCTCAGCAGGGGATGCTGGGAGTTGTAGTTCAGCGTCACGCACGGGGACGCCTCACTTAATGTAGTTCTTGATCCAGAGGCAACAAGGCTATGCTTTCCAGATACAACTGTCACACAGCAATGTGTTTATCAGCTTGAGCAGAACAAGAATACTTGACAGATGACAGTCATCAGTGGGGCACTTGTGTTTGGGGGGCAGTGCCAGTCCTTTGCAGCACTTTCAGCTGGAGGATGTGAATAGACCTACGCAACTGTCAGTGCAATGTGCAATGTTTGTGCAACCGAATTCAGGATTCAGTTCGGGATTCTGCCTTTTTCAGCAGGATTTGGGTTCAGCCGAATCCTTATGCCCGGCCGAATGGAATCCTAATTTGCATATGCAAATTAGGGGTGTTGAAGGATATCACGTGACTCTTTGTCACTAAACAAGGAAGTAAAAAATGTTTTCCCCTTCCCACCCTAATTTGCAAATATGCAAATTAGGACTCGGTATTCGGCCGAGTCTCGGCAGAGACACGGTCAGATTCTGGGAGATTAATCGCCGGTCCACGAATCTCCTCTTCTTCAGGGACGACTAATCTCCCCGAACTGCCTTCCCGCCAGCCAGAATGTAAATTGCCGGCAGGATGGCACTCGGAGAGCTTTTCCGAAGTTGCCTTAAGAGGACACTCCGAGTGCCATCCTGCAGGCAATTTACATTCTGGCCGGCAAGAAGGGGAGTTCAGAGAGATTACTTACCCCAAAGAAGAGGAGATTTTTCACCGGGTGACTAATCTTCCCCCAATCTGACCATGTGTTAGAGTCCTGCGCGGGTCCATTTTTTGGGACCCATACCTGGCCCGTACCGAAACCCGGACCCGCAACCCACATTCTTACCCGATTGAAACCGCTACCCGACCCGCAAGTACCTTATCTGCAACCCGCGACCTGCTGACCATCAAGAACAAAGTGCTGTCATTGTAAACCGGAAGTGGCATCATCGGACGTAGACAGGGTACCGCAGGTTTTTGCGGGTAACCCGCGGGTACCCGACCCATTGCAGGACTTCACCATGTGTCTCTGTCCTTAGGACGGCAGATTTCTTTTTCCAGCAAATTACAAAAAGAATAGTGTCGGGCACACAGACTCCACAAGGGCCGCACAAATTTAAGTGCCAAAAGGGCCCTGAGGGGCACGCAACACATAGGGCCAATGGAGATACTGTTCTTTTCAAATGAATCTACAATAAATTATATTTTTTGACTTTATTTTTGGTTCAGGGCCTGGTGCCCTGTTCTACGTGGTGAGTGATCAACATATTTTGTGTCCCCCTTTTTCTGTAGTTTAATATTATTAGGCTTCTTTTTATCCCACTGGCCGAGAAAGACTCGCAGGATAGCAACTCGCATGCCATCGGTCTAAGACAGGACATATAGCCTGAGGGTGCTCTCGGCATTGGTGTCAAGTCGTTTCCGCCCCAATTATTTCAGTCATTGGTTCAGAAAAAAACACAGTTTGGATATCCATTGCGTGAGCAATGCTGCAGATCAGTTAAATATGGAAGATCATCAATTTTTTACATTTTTGTTCAGAGTCGTAACTTGGTAACGACGGCCTGAAACAGGTTTTCCCATTTAGGCCTATAGCACACAAGTCATTGCCAGTTGAAGTTGTATAACGCCTTTGAAAGGCCACACACATTTTTGGCCTGAAGGTGGCCATGCACGGGTAGATTAAAGCCGCCGATGACCGATTCGGCAGTTTATCTGCCCATGTATGGGGGCTCCGGACGGGTCCTCCCGATCGATTTCGGGCAGATATCGATAGGTCGAGTTTGATTTTTTTTTTTGTACAATCCAGGACTGCATTGGCTAGTTGATGCGGTCCTGCGACCCGTCGGAGCCCATTCGTAGTATTGTAATCCAATCATTCGGCCCCAGGGCCGACATACTATCTGACCTCGATATACTAATTGTGTCTCAATATACTTGTGTCTTTGTGACTTAGGAATGATTTAGAGCTCAGGTGCTGGTAGGACTGGTTATGTGTGTAGAATGTGGGTGTGTGAGGTTGTGAGTGTTTTCTCTGAACTAATAAACCTATAAACAGTTACATTGGTGTGTGATTACACTGAACATAGACCCATGTATGGATTACGTCAGACAGAGACCTTTCTAGGGCCCACTAAACATGACCATGGCCCACTTGCATACCAGTTAGTTGGGTTCTGTGCCAAATGATACAGAGTTATATCCAATATATAAGTGAAAATAACATGGTAGACTGGGACCCACTGGCAAATCTTCTGGTGTTTTCATAGGCCAGTCCAACCCTCAACACAGGAATGTCCTGACTGTAGTTTGCATGCTTTTGTACCCATAGTTGCTGTTGGTATCCACTTTAATTGACGTGCAGATAAAGGGGCTGTTCATCTTTGAGTTAACTTTTTTAGTATGATGTAGAGAGTGATATTCCGAGGCAAAAAAATGTAATTTTCTATGATTTATGGTTTTTGTGTTATTTAGCTTTTCATTCAGCAGCTCTCCAGTTTGCAGTGTCAGCAGTCTGGTTGCTAGGTTCCAAATTATCCTACCAACCATGAACTATTGATTTGAATATAGACTGGAATATGTATAGGAGAGACCAGGATAGAAAAAAATGAGTAATAAAAAGTAATCATAACAATACATTTGCAGCCTTACAGATCATTTCTTTTTAGATGGGGGTCAGTGACCCCATTCAAAAACTGGAAAGAATCGGAAGAAAAAGGCAAAGAATTAGAAACTATAAATAATGAAGACCAAAAGTTGCTTAGAATTAGCCAAATGGATGGTTCATCTTTAAGGTAACTTTTAGTATGTTGTAGAATGGCCAATTCTAAGAAACTTTTCAATTGGTCTTCATTATTCATTTTTTGGCGTTTTGAATTATTTGCCTTCTTCTTCTGACTCTTTCCAGCTTTCAAATGGGGGTCACCGACCCCCATCTAAAGAGCAAATGCTCCACTAGGCCACACATTGATTGTTATTGCTACTTTTTATTACTTATCTTTCCATTCAGTCCCTCTCCTGTTCATATTTCAGTCTCTTATCCAAATCCGTGCATGGTTGCTAGGGTAATTTGAACCTGGCAACCGGATTGACAAAATTGCAAATTGGAGAGCAGCTGAATAAAAAGCTAAATAACTCAAAAACCACAAATAATAAAAAATGAAAACCAATTGCAAATTGTATCAGAATATCACTCTCTACATCATACTAAAAGTTAATTTAAAGGTGAACCACCTTAAGTCCTGTACACCAACTAATTCAGCTCTGTAGCAGTTACCTGTATAAGTATCATGAGTCATGGCTTCCAGTGCAGTTGAATCAGAGGCACACATCTAATTACTTTTTTTTTTGTCTGTGGGCATGATTGCTGTGTCAGCAACATTTCGGCGGCGGGTCAAATTAGCAGGGTTAATCTTTGTAGGTGCAGTTTCTCAGGGTGGCCACATTATTACTGTGCGTCTGTTTCAGAGTCTAGAATTACACTGCAGGAATACACTGCACTGTATTAAAGGGCTTGTTCACCTTTGAGTTAACTTTTAGTATGATGTAGACAGTGATATTCTGAGACAATTTGCATTTGGTTTTCAGTTTTTATTACTGGAGGTTTTTGAGTTATTTAGCTTTTTAGTCAGCAGCTGTCGGGTTCGCAGTTTCAGCAATCTGGTTTCTAGGGTCAAAATTCCCCTAGCAACCATGCACTGATTTGACTGAAGCTGGCCATAGACACACAGATCCTATCGTATGAATCGAGGATTCGTACGATTTTCGGATTGAGTGTGGAGAGTGCCGACATTATTCGTCCAGCGGAGATTGGTCATTGGTTTGATTTTGAACCGACCGATCCCACAGGAGCCCATTGCATATTATAACCGGATCGTTCAGCCATATGGCCGAACAATCAGATTACCCCCATTATAGCCATGCTCGTTCGCCAAACGAGCGGATCTTTGCGTCTATGGCCACCTTTAGAGACTGGAATATGAATAGGAGAGGCCTGAATAGAAAAATGACTAATAAAAAAAAAATAGCAATAACAATACATTGGTAGCCTTGCAGAACATTTTTTTTTTTTTAGATGGGGTCAGCAACCCTAATTTGAAAGCTTGAAAGAATCACGAAGATGAAGGCAAATGATCCAAAAACTATAAGAAATTGAAAAGGAAGGCCAATTGAATAGTTGCTGAGAATTAGCCATTCTATAACATACTTAAAGTTAAAGGAAAACTATACCCCCAAAATGAACACTTAAGCAACAGATAGTTCATATCATATTAAGTGGCATATTAAAGAATCTTACCAAACTGGAATATATATTTAAGTAAATATTGCCCTTTTACATCTCTTGCCTTGAGCCACCATTTAGTGATGGTCTGTGTGCTGCCTCAGAGATCAGCTGACCAGAAATACTTCAACTCTAACTGTAACAGGTAGAAGTGTGGAAGCATAAGACACAACTCTGTCTGTTAATTGGCTCATGTGACCTAACATGTATGGTTTGTTTTTTATGTTTGTGAGTACAGTGAATCCTACGATCCCAGGGGACGGCCCTTATTTTTTAAAATGGCAGTTTTCTATTTAGGATTACCCAGTGGCACATACTACTAGAAAAGTATATTATTATGAAAATGGTTTATTTACATGAAGCAGGATTTTACATATGAGCTGTTTTATGCAATATCTTTTTATAGAGACCTACATTGTTTGGGGGTATAGTTTTCCTTTAACTTAAAGGGGAACCACCCCATTAAAGGGTTTCCGGTATTAACAGGATGGGGGGCCCATTTTTTTTTTCCTAGTAGAATCCTTGTTGTTTGACACAAAATGTGTGCTTGTGGCTACGTTATATACAAGAGGCGCTTATCGACAAATTGTATTTGTGTGCAGCCAATAGGAATTCTTGTCTGTCCTTTTGTGAATAGAAAGTATTCCTGACCCTGGACACATCGGGGCAGATTTATCGAAATGCCAGATAAAAACTCACCCACTTTCTATTCATTCCTATAGGATGTTTAGAATTGTATGTTCACCATTATATAATATGCTTTTGCAAAAATCCCATAGGAATGAATAGAAAGTGGGTGAGTTTTTCTGTGTTGAGCTCTAATCTCTCATCTGCCCCATCATCTCCTTGTCACATAGGGTTGTCCTGCATCTCCTCTGTGACGTGAATACAGCAGAATTTAATATTTTCCTATTCTATTTGTGACCCCCTGTAGTGCACAGAGGAAGGTGAATAGACCTCACAGCTGCAAGGAACCCCCTCCCTTACTAATAAATATATATAGCATGGACGGAACCCATGAATCACAATGAGCTGCTATTGATCGTCTTTGTTCCCCCCCCCCCCGTGGGGTATGAATGTTGAGTAGGGTAAGATGCTGAGAAATGGATAAAGCTTTCTCTTTCCATCCACTGACTATTAAGATATTAACCTCTTCAGTGCCTCTTAAGCCTGTGGGATACTGCAGCGCAATCCCACCATTGAGGAGACCCTGCAGTGTGTTTCTGACCTTCACCATCTGCCTCTGTTTTGCTCATTATGCAAATTGTTTTGAAATCCCCTCTTGTATAAGGGAGTGTCTAGATGGGGCGACTGTCCCCGATTTTGCCCAATTATTGGCCGAGGCAAGGAAGCTCTTTCTTTCTCCTTACATTGTGCCAAAGGAAGGAGGGAAACGTAGCCTTATGTGCACTTCCCTGCAGCCGGGGAGAGAATACAGGAACAAAGCTGGAGGAAGATGGTTGGTTACATTTAGTACTAAGAGGGCGAGGGGTTACATTTTTTTTTAAACTTCAGTTTTATTTGCAATATTTGAAAGGAAAAGTAGTCACGTATTGACATATACGACATTCGAGGAAAATAATTTCTCACACGCAGGTGAGGGGTTACATTTTTATTAAAAAAAAAAATATATATATATGTGTGTCTATAATATATATATATATATATATATATGTATATGTATATGTATATATATGTATGTATGTATGTATATAGATATAGAGAGAGATAGAGAGATAGATCTAGAGAAAATATAAAATCAGGGAAATGTATTATGCATAATATAATGGTGGGACCACAAAACTAGAATGTAAAATGAGGGAAAACTTAAAATCAGGGGATGTATAATTGGGGTTCTACTGTGTATATACACACACACACAAAAAAAAAATATATATATATAAGCACACACACACACACACACACACATTTTCTTTCCTCTTTATAGAATGTCATTGTTTATATGAATGTCTTACGTTCCATTCTTCTTGTATGTGTTTATCTTTCAGGATTCCCTCCCCACCCAGTCCCACTGGGAAATGCAGATGAGTTGGTGAGAGAGAGAGAGAAAAGGTTGAGAGCTCAGCGCATGCTATCAGCAGTATCTCTCCGCCACTCAGGACATTTTCTGCCGACTGACACCAGGCACTTCCTTACGCCATGCTTCTGGTACACCTCCGCGTTTGCCTTTGAGAGCCTGACATGCAGGTTGTCTGTCGGGGCTCGTGAAAAGGGAGGATGGGCACACAGGGCAGCCCGGTTAAGAGCTACGACTATCTGCTGAAATTCCTGCTGGTGGGAGATAGCGACGTGGGCAAAGGAGAAATCTTGGAGAGCCTGCAGGACGGAGCATCTGAGTCGCCGTATTCCTACAGTAATGGTAAGAGCTGGAACTTCTGCACTTTTTATAAAGTGTATAAAACAAATGCTCTGCCTTTGGGGTGCTGTATCTCACAGTGGTGCCTCTCTGCTTGCCAAGAAGTGTACCATGCTGAAAGCACTAGCCCATCTTGTGTCCACTCTATTCCTATTCTAAAGCTACACCCACTTATACAGCATTCTCATGGTACAGGTATAGGTACTGTTATCCAGAATGCTCAGGGCCTGGGGTTTTCCAGGTAATGGATCTTTCCGTAATTTGGATCTTCATACCTTAAAGGTGGCCATATACGTTACAATTACGATCTTTCCTGGAAAACTTCTTTTCCAGGAAAGTCTACTAGAAAATCATGTAAACATTAAATAAACCCAATAGGCTGGTTTTCTTCCAATTAGAATTAATTGCCGGTATATATAAGTTTGGATCAAGTACAAGCTACTGTTTTATTATTAGAGAGAAAAAGGAAATGGTTTGTAAACATTTGTATTATTTGGATAAAATGGAGTCTATGGGAGACAGCCATTCCGTGATTCTGGATAACTGGTTTCTGGATAAAGGATCCCATATCTGTGATATCAAATTATTGAAGGCCAAACACACCTACATGTGATATACCTTTTGTAAAAACTTGTGCCCCCCTCACAGTCATGTTTATCTGGTGCTGTAAGGTACAGTGACTGTGCCAGGACCCTATCTGATGCTCCTAGGACTTATTTTTATTGTGGTTATTTATTTGCTTTTAAAGGGGTTGTTCACCTCTTATTCAGCAGCTCTCCAGTTTGCAGTTTCAGCAGTCTGGTTGCTAGGGTCCAATTTGCCTTGGCAACCATGCACCGATTTCAATAAGAGACGGGTATATAAAAAAAGAGAGGCCTGAATAGAAAGATGAGTAATAACAACTTGCAGTAGCAATAAATATATTTGTTTCTACTTGGGGACCAGTGACCCCCTATTTGAAAGCTGCAAAGAGGCAGAAGAAGAAGGCAATTAATTAAAAAAAAAAAAAACTATAGAAAAATAAAGAATGAAAACCAATTGAAAAGTTGCTTGGAATTGGCCATTCTATGACATACTAAAAGTTAACTTAAAGGGGAACCACCCCTTTAGGGCCAAGTCGTCTGAAAGTAATCCCAGCTTTGCACGGCAGATGAGATTTGAATTGTTGTCTCTGTTCTAAATTACCTTGTTTCTAAGAGCACCTTGTTTCTGTGCTGTGTCATTTATGTGCTTTGGCAATTATCCTTCTGCACATAATTGTATTGAATTACACGCAGTCCTTATAACAGGGTTGGCGCATGCATGAACATGTGATGAACTATCTTCTATTCCTTAAAGGGGTTGTTCACCTTTGCGTTAACTTTGGGTATGATGTAGAGAGTGATATTCTGAAACAATTTGCGATTGGTTTTCCTTTTTTATTACTTTTGGTTTTTGAGTTATTTAGCTTTTTATTCAGCACCTCTCCTCTTTTCAGTTTCAGCAATCTGGTTGCTAGTGTTTAAATTACCCTAGCAACCATGCACTGATTTAAATAAGAGACTGGTATATGAACAGATGAGGCCTGAATAGAAAGATGAGCAATAAAAAGTAGAAATAACAATACATTTGTAGCCTTACAGAGCATTTGTTTTTAGATGGAGTCAGTGATCCCCATTTGAAAGCTGGAAAGAGTCAAATAATTAAAAAAAAAAAAAACTATAAGAAAAAAAAAAAACCAATTGAACAGTTGCTTAGAATTGGGCATTCTATAACATACCGAAAGGTCAACAACCCCCTTTAATTGTGTGTGTATTAAGGTAACCAGTGCCACGAGGCCATGACGCCAAAGTTCATAAATTGTTGAATTTCAGCTTTCGGTGACCTCCTCAAACTGGGAATCTTTAAATATAACATTTAGGCAGTTAGGGGTTAAAGGAAATTACACCAAAAAATAAAAGTATTTAGAAGTAATGACAATATAATGTAATGTTGTGCTGCACTGCTAAAATTGCACTGATTTGAATAAAAGTGGCCACACACTGGCAGATTAAAGCTGCAGTCCTTTAGACAGATTCCAGTGTGTGGGGGCTTCTGATGGGTCTCCCTAATTTTTGACTTAGATATCGATTGGGGAGGCTTAATTTTTCTGGCGATCGAGGACCGTGTTGGCTAGTTGATGCAGTCCTCATCCCGTCTGCACCCAATCTTTTCGTTGTAATGCAATCGTTCAGCCCTGGGATCGAACTTTCGGATTAATCTGATATTGCCCTGCTGTTGGTAAGGTCGCCTTAAGAGACTGGAATATGAATAGGAGAGGCCTGAATAGGAAGATGAGTAATAAAAGTGGCAATAACAATACATTTGTAGCCTTACAGGGCATTTGTTTTTTAGATGGGGTCAGTGACCCCCATTTTAAAGCTAGAAAGAGTCGGCAGAAGAAAGCAAATAATTAAAAAAAACTATAAAAAAAGAAAAAATGAAGGCCAGTTGAAAAGTTGCTTAAAATCTGTCATTCTATAACATACTAAAAGTAAGTTTTTTTGGGGGGGGGGGGCTATTTAAAGATGGCTAGATACAGAGTCTGGGGATCTGGTGGTTAATGGGAAACATGGGGTTGGATTTAGCTTATATTTGGGGTAGATGAGAAGCAGGATGTCCCAGTGACTATAACTGCAGTAGGTCACAAAGGAGGGAAAGAGTTGAAAGCCTTGAGTTTTAGCAATAACCGAGACAGAGGAAGGAAGTAGCAATAATCGGCAGGATGAACCAACTGCTTTTAGCTGGAGAGTAAATGCAAACGGAGTATTCAGATATTCTCTCTTTCTGGGAGAGGGGGTTAAGTAATAAGTAATCCTTGTTCTTGGCCTTCAGTATGGTGAAATGTTCCAGAGTTTTGTGAGCGCCTTTAAATCATTCTCGTGAATGTTATTATAAGTAGCAGAACAGTGTGAAGAAGTGCTTAGCATTTTGTATGTTTTTGGGAAGGACCATGGGGCCAGCTAGCCCAGTAGCATATTGCCATTTTTCCTGAGTCATCAGGTGTTATTGTCACATAGCATTGCGTAGATTGCAAGTTCCTTTTGCACAGGGCTATCTTTACCTCTAGTACAGGTATGGGATCTGTTATCTGGAAACCCAGAAAGCTCCACGTAATGTGAAGGCTATCTCCTATAGACTCAAATTGTTTTAAGATAATTTCCTTATTATCTATAATAAGAACACAGTACCTTGTCCTTGATCTAAGACATGATGAATCCTTAATTGAGATAAAACAGTCCTATTGGGTTTATTTCATGTTTAAATGATTTTCTAGTAGACTTTCAAAATTACGAATAGATCCGTTATCTGGAAAACCCCAGGTTCCGAGCATTCTGGATAACAGTTGTATTTTTGTATGTATGTACGAGGTAGTGTCTGCAGGTTTGTTCTTATACATTTACGTATTAAATGCAACTTGGACAGATGTTTGTCTTAATATTTATTTTTACCTTTCTGTGCTCCACAATACACCTGCTAGAGTCCTGCAGAGTTTCGGGTACACGCGGGTTACCCACAAAAAATAGCGGGTGCTCTGTGCAATGAGGGGAGGATTTTCAGGTGCGGGCATAGTCGCTGGTCGGGTTCTTATCTAATGTAATATTGTCAATATTTTACTCCTTTTAAAGTTTTACAAAACTTGTTTCTGTCCCGCCCACTTGGTGACGTCACTTCCGGGTTTGCAGCAACATCACTTCCTGTTTGATGGTCGGTGGGTCGGGTTGCAGATAAGGCAGTTGCGGGTCCGGGTCGGGTAGCTGATCAAAGTGGGTAAATATGCGGGTTCGGGTCAGGTCCGGGTCTTAGAGATTGCTTCCGCGCAGGACTCTAACACATGCCAGAGGGAATTAGGGCAGGTGGTTTATTAAAGCTAATTTCTAATAAAAGTCGAGCAAACCACAGTACATTACGGTAATAACTGTGAATTGTATGTAAGGCGGGTGTATGTGACTCATGGACTCCCTGTATCTTTGTGTTCAAATTATGACCCATTTATTGTATAGCGCAGCAGACTATGTCGATTAAATCTGTTATGTCCATAATAGTCTTCTAGCCCCAGTCCTAGGTTGTTGCATCACTCTAGGTAGGGGGTTACTATATCTGTCCAGTACTTAAATACTAGGCTTTATTTTAAAAATCCTACGGATTGATCACTGGGTGATGGTTATTGTGACCCTAATCCTTCATTATACTTGTTGGATTAACTAGGGTATTGTATTTCAAGAACTGGCATGGCTTTGCAATATGACACACAGACTGGATTATAAATTATTAGTGTATGGGGGCAAAATAAAACCAAAAGTAACCCAATGAAACCTCCTGCTAGTTCATGGGCCCTGCACTGAGCTGTGGTTTACTGTAATTCTTGTGACTGCATTATGGGCTGTGTGTTAGTGCTTCATCTAATTCATTGTGTGGGCTTTCGGAGTTTGCTAACAACGAAGGGGGCAGTCATATGAATAGATTGAGGTTTGGGAGCTAATTTGCAGCTGATATTAGCACTATACACTAAAGCTGGCCATAGACGTACAGATTTCACCCTTGTATCGGACGAACGATCGGACATCCCAATCTTCCGTCCTGCCACTAACCATTCAGATTAAATACAGTAGTAAAAATAACAAATCAGACCATGTCCTGCAAGTGACAGCAATCGAAGGAAAGTGAACGGAAGTGTCTGACAGCTAGAAGTGACAGTCATCCATTAATATTGTCAGACATGCAATACATGCAGAGAAATTAGCCGACAGAAATCTTTTAGCCTGTCTAATAGACTAAACAACCAATCACTATGGTAAAAAAATGTCGGGACGATCCACACACGGTCCGAAAATTTATGAAACTAATTTGTGAGACTATGTGGGCCACGAGGATCCTGGGACTGATGCAAAGAGGCCCCCAGGGACCATTTTTGTCCATCTTTTAAGTACGAAGATAGCCAATGTACATATGACCATCATCTGGTCTTGCAACCCCATTACCGAAAGTGCAGCTGGTACTGGTCCCTGAGGGGTATCAGATTGCAAGTAAGCCTTTGGTTCCCAGGGTAAGGCTCGCCAAAAGGGAAGATGGTAGTCGTCTTGGTCCTACAGACAAAACCTCGCTGCTTATTGAGGGATTAATGACATACACATCTATCCCAAGGCATAAAATATATTTTTAGCTTAATAACTGGGGCTTCACCGTAGGCAGTAACTCCTCTTATAATGGCCCCGTCACAGTTCTGAAATTCTTTGGTAGAACTAGTAATCTGAAAGGACAGGGAAAGTCTCCAACCTTGAGTGACTTTGGTGCCCAGTCCCATTGCACATGATCATTATTCCATGTTCTTTAAAGAGATACTGACATCAGAAAATAACCTTTTTTTATATCTATCATAACCTTATCATTGAATGATATTTATAATGTTGCCATAAAAGTATTTACTGATCATTTTACATTTAGGGATGCAGCAGATCCACTGGTTTGGTGTCGAACCCCCAAATCTTTTGTGAAAGATTCGGCCTAATACCGAACTGAATCCGAACCCTAATTTGCATATGCAAATCAGTGAGGGGGAGAAAAAAACTGGAAAAAAATGTACTTCCTTGTTTTGTGACGAAAAGTCGCATCATGTTAAGGATTCGGTTCGTCCGAATTCTGCTGAAAATGGCCGAATTCTGGCCGAATACGAACCGAATACTAGATTCGGTGCATCCCTATTTACATTACCTTTCTTACTACTCTGTTCCTCTATGAGGGAACTGCCATATTTGTGCAGCAGGAGTCCGTTAGCATTAGAAACTCTAACTGACAGGTTAAAGGAAAGCTATACCCCCAAACAATGTAGGTCTCTATAAAAAGATATTGCATAAAACAGCTCATATGTAAAATCCTGCTTCATGTAAATAAAACAGAGAGGAGAAAAAGAAATGACCCATCATGTAAATAAACCATTTTCAAAATAATATACTTTTCTAGTAGTATGTGCCATTGGGTAATCATAAATAGAAAATTGCCATTTTAAAAATAAGGGCCGCCCCCTGGGATCGTAGGATTCACTGTACTCACAAACATACCAACAAACTATACATGTTAGGTCACATGAGCCAATTAACAGACAGAGTTGTGTCTTTTGCTTCCACACTTCTTCCTGTTAGAGTTGAAGTATTTGTCAGGTGATCTCTGAGGCAGCACAGAGACCATCACGAAATGGTGGCTCAAGGCAAGAGATGTAAAAGGGCAATATTTACTTAAATATATATTCCAGTTTGGTGAGATTCTTTAATATGCCACTTAATATGATATGAACTATCTGTTGCTTAAGTGTTCATTTTGGGGGTATAGTTTTCCTTTAAGAAGAGACAGTCAGGTTGGCAAAACAGTCAGGTTTAGGAACTTCAATTAACTTACAAAAGCAGAACTTATAATATTGTTTTGGTATAAAAAGGGCGGTTCACCTTTAAGTTAGCTTTTAGTATTTTATAGACTGGCTCTACAACAACTTTTGAATTGGTCTTCATTATTTCATTTTCATAGTTTGATTATTTGCCTTCTTCTTCTGACTATCTTCAGCTTTCAATTGGGGGGGTCACCGATCTAGAAATAAATGTTTATTAAGGCTACACATTTATTGTTATTGGTAATTTTTATTACTTCTCTTTCTATTCAGGCCCTCTTTTATTTATTTATTTATAGATAGATAGATAGATAGATAGATATAGAGAGAGAGATAGATATAGTAATGATTAATTATATCTCAGTTTGGATCAACTACAAGCTATTTTATTATTACATAGAAAAAGGAAATTATTTTCAAAAATCTGGATCAATTGGGAGACAACATTCAGGGCAGGGTCCCCACTTTTTTTGCTGGTATCCTGCGGGTACCCGGTCCACTGCAGGACTCTATCTTGGGGTGCCATTTAACGTAGTGGCTACCGGCTTCAGGGCAGCTTTCCACCAAAATAGTGTTTCTGTTATCTGAGTTGTGTACTAACAGGACCTTCTCTATGGAGGGGAACTTTTCAGCAGAATATTCGCTAAGTATGCTCACACATGTCACTTGAAAATTGTGCAATGTGTACACTCCAAGCTTGGGTATAGGGATAGGACTGTCTGACAGTGAGATAGTGTCTTGCAGAGTGTCGGGTACCCGCGGGTTACCCACAAAAACCTGTGGTACCCTGCGGGTTGCGGGTATAGACGTGGGTCTTCTCAATAATGATTTTTACTAGCTTACGTCCGATGATGTCCCTTCTGGTTTAATATGACAGCACTTCCTGTTTCTTGATGGTCAGCAGGTCGCGGGTCTGGGTTGCGGATAAGGTACTTGCGGGTCCAAGCGAGTAAGAATACGGGCTGCGGGTCTGCGGGTAGAGGTTCCAAAAAATGGACCTGCGCAGGACTCTACAGTGAGAGGCTTGGAATAAACATTGCTAGATAGTAGAATGAGACTGCACAATACATTTTATAGTCCAGCATTTTTTTTTCTGTATTCATGCCGTTCTAAAAGTATATTTATCATATCATATTAAAATGCATATCACAGGCTCCAGGAGAGTTGTTGATATGCATTTTAATATGATATAATAAATATACTTTTATAACGGCATAAATATAGAGAAACATTTTTTGGACTATAATGTGTTCCCTCTTTTTGGTCACTAAACGACTCTATCATGATTAAAGGGATTCTGTCATGGTTTCTATATTGTATTTTTTTTTCTAAATGACACTGTTTACACTGCAAATCATTTACATTACAATATAAAATTTAATTCCTGGACCAGCAATATATATTTTTAGTTGTAATATTGGTGTGTAGGTGCATCTCCGGTCATTTTGTCTGGTCATGTGCTTTCAAAAAGAGCCAGCACTTTAGGATGGAACTGCTTTCTGGCAGGTTGTTGTTTCTCCTACTCAATGTAACTGAATGTGTCGCAGTGGGACATGGATTTTACTATTGAGTGCTGTTCTTATATCTACCAGGGAGCTGTTATCTTGTGTTAGGGAGCTGTTATCTGGTTACCTTCCCATTGTTCTGTTATTAGGGATGCAGCGAATCCAGGATTCGACCAAATCCTTCTGCCTGGCCGAACCAAATTCGAATCCTAATTTTGACATGCAAATTAGGGAAGGGGAGGGAAATCGGGTGACTTTTTGCCACACAAAAAGGAAGTTAAAAATGTTTCCCCCTGCCTGCCCCTAATTTGCATATGCAAATTAGAATTTGGTTCGGTATTCAGCCGAATCTTTCGCAAAGGATTCGGGGTTCGACTGAATACAAAATAGTGGATTCTGTGCATCAGTAGTTGTTAGGCTGCTGCTGGGGAGAAAGGGGGGTGATATTACTCCAACTTGCAGTAAAAAGTGACTGAAGTTTATCAGAGCACAAGTCACATGACTGGGTGCAGCTGGGAAACTGACAATATGTCTAGCCCCATGTCAGAGTTCAAAATTAAATATAAAAAATCTGTTTTCTCTTTTGAGAAGCCGATTTCAGTGCAGAATTCTGCTGGAGCAACACTATTAATTGATGCATTTTGGGGAAAATTCCCATGACAGTATCCCTTTAAGTTTGTACTTTATACTTAATAGAGATTCTGTAGCCAGACACACTTTTGATGACTGCACAATACATTGAGCATAATGTTCTTTGCATTTGCTCATTGAATAATTGAATGGTTCCACCCCAGAGGTATTGCCTTTCTGTCCCACTGCTATGGAGTCAGCAGCATGTAATTGGTTAGGACACATCTCTAGGCAGATAGAAGAGAGAATGCACGTACAGCCATGAGAACTGGAGCTTCTGCCTTGCCCTGTTTCATCACACGGAGCCCCACACGGGACATGAGTCAGGCCGGGCTCTTCCAGCTCACATTTCCCATGACATGAAGCCCAAGGCCAAACATAACACATATCAGTACAGTGGGGAGAACACAAGCAAGCATACACAGATACATGAAAGCTGAAATATTGGCTTCTCTTATGCTGTTTAGAATCCGTTATCCGGAAAGCTCCGAATTCCGTTAAGGCCGTCTCCCATAGTTGTATTTTCTCCAAATAATCCAAAGGATTTCCTTTTTCTCTGTAATCGTTAAATATAATCTTGTACTTGATCCAGATTAATATATAATTAATCCTTATTTGAGGCAAAAAAACAGCCTATTGGGTTTATTTAATGTCTATATGATTTTCTAGTAGCCTTAAAGGAGAATTCAACCCTAACGTTAAAAACCCCTATCCCCCTACCCTACATAGACCCCCTCCCTCCTTCCCCTCAGCCTAAGTGTTACCCCGGGCAAATGCCCCTAACGTTTTACTTACCCCTCGGTGCAGATTCAGGGATTGGAGTTCATGGGCGCCATCTTCTTCTCTTCAGAAATCTTCGGGATGAGACTGGCGTGGCGGTGCATGTGCAGTTGGAGCAATTTTCTGTTTTGCAACAACTGCACATGCACCGAAATTCGCGAAAATTGCCGAAGTTCCCGTCTCATTGCGAAGATTACTGAAGATGGCTCCAGTGAACTCCGATGCCTGAATCTGCATCAAGGGGTAGGTAAACCGTTGGGGGCATTTGCCGGGGGGGGGGGGTCTTTGTAGGGTAGGGGGGTAAGGGTTTTTTAACGTTTGGGTTGAATTCTACTTTAAAGGGGACGTGTTGCCCTAAGAAATAATTCCAAATTATTTTTTATCATGTTAGTTGAGCAAAATAAGACGTACCTACACTACATTTATTATTTACATTTTGAGGCATAGAGGCAAGGCAGGTAATATTTGATTGACAGCTCAGATATTTAAATGCCTTTATAACTGGTTTGGATGCTTTCATGAAAAAAACTATTTGGGTTCCATGTTTAATTTGCAAATGACTTTTGTTATACAGCTTTTTATGTGTAGGTGACAGGTCCACTTTAAGATATGGAGATCCAAATTACAGAAAGATCTGGAAAACCCTAGGTTCTGAGCATTTTGGATAACCGGTCCCATACCTGTATTTACATACATACCTAAATGCCAACCTTCCTCTGTCCTATCTGCTCTCGTGCTAGGAATTGGCCCCAGGCCCTCTGCCTAGTTTTTTCCCATCCTCTTTTATGACCCATCAATGTGGGCCCTTCCCCTTCACTTGAACGTGCCACAAATGAGATATGTAACTTGCTAATAATGAGTATTGCTTGTAGATTTAGTAGAATCAGCCTTATATTCAATGAAGGTTTCCCAGTGCAAGTGCAACTAATGGCCACCGTCCATTCACATACTATAGAAAACTTAAAGTACAGCACCGGTTTTTGTTTAAAATAAAAAGCCTTTATCCGATACACATGGCAACGATCTGAATAACGTATATACTCGAGTATAAGCCGAGGTACCCAATTTTACCTCCAAAAACTGGGAAAGCTTATTGACTTGAGTATAAACCTAGGGTGAGAAATGCAGCAGCTTCTGGTAAGTTTCAATCAAAAAATTTAGGGTTTCTGCTCTCATTGGAGGTGCCGGCGAATATTCTTGGAGACTATTCTTGGACGCCAGTGACTATTTTCTGACGTCTGCGACTATTCTTAGGCACCTGCGACTATTCTTAGATGCCGGCGACCATTCTTACACACCAGCGACCGTTTTTGCGCTTGACCAGAGTATAAGCCAAGGTAGAGTTTTTCAGCATATTTTGGGGGCTGAAAAACTTGGCTTATACTCGAGTATATACGGTAACAGCGAGGTTTCAGGCCTTATTTGGCCTTTTTTCAAGCTCCCCAACTGCTACATAATTACATCCTTTTATAGTTAGAGAACGATACGCAATCTACTGGCCTTATCATTATATACAATTTCTTGTACAATTCTTGGTATCGTAAAGGTTATTACAATCTTGCAGTGTTACACAGTATCTCATCTCCTATCTTGTTACATATCCGTATATTATCAAAAAAAAAATAAGATATCTGCAAAACACAAACATTAAAAACAAACACGAAAAATTGCTTGTAAGTCGACTTTTTTAGTAATATTTTTATCTGGTCCCCATCTCTGTGCATTTTAGGAACATGGTCCACAATTTGATATTTAAGCTGTTGTACCCCATGGCACATTTACACAAAATGGGACACGGCAGCCTGCTCTATTTTCTTCGTTCTTATTGCTGATGGGAAGTTGATTCTGTCCATTTATGACCTCTGTGGGGAGTTGAGCTGGGTGCTGGTATGGGTGATAAAATGGAAGGGGACTTTAGGTTGTTTTGGGTGTCGGTTGGAAAGCAGTGGTTTAGGGTCTGGCCATAGCCTTAGTCTTGCTTATTGCCTTGAGTTGTGACTGTTGCACAAAAATATCATTGTGTTTGACTCCCAGCATATCCATTTCCAGACATAATGTCGATTATAATATATTGTATGTGACAGGACCCAATTCTGATCAATATGCTCCTTTAAAGGGCTTGTTCACCTTCAAGCAACTACGGTAGTTGTTTTCAGATAGACAACCAGAAAATATGACTTTTTCCAATTACTTTCTATTTTCTATGTGTCACCGTTTTTCTGATATTGAAGTGTAATTTTTCACCTTCTAAAGCAGCTCTGGGAGGGGGGTCGCCGACCCTATAAACTGTACTAAATTGATAAATTTAGTTGAGACATTTCTATTCTTTGTCCCTGCTGAGCAGAATCTTTGGGTTAGAGTCCTGCGCGGGTCAATTTTTTTTTTTCCTGCAATCCTGCAACCCGCATTCTTACCGTCTTGGAGCCGCTACCCGCTGACGATCGAATCAGGAAGTGCTGTCATTGTAAACTGGAAGTGACGTCATCAGAAGTAGCCGTGACCAGAAAAAAGGAGTAAATATCTCTATTGAGAAGACCCGCGGCCCGACCCGCGGCCCAACCCGCACCCAGAACTTCTCTCCTCAACCCGCAAGGTACCGCAGGTTTTTGCGGGGTAACCTGCGGGTACCCGACCCGCTGCAGGACTCTACTCTGGGTTTCATTACAGGCAGCTGTTAGAATTGATACAACAGTTGCTAATACTCCAGAGATGCTGCTGAGAAATGGATCAACTAAATGTTGCAAAGTTTAGAGTCTGCACCTGAATTACTGAGCTGCCAGACTGAAACACAAAGACTGAGACACAAACATTGAACTATAAACTTAGATTTTGGAAAAACGGTAAAAAAATGGAGTAATGGAAAGTAATTGAAACAAAGTCTTTATTTCTGGGGAACAATCTGAAAACAACTGAACTGAAAAAGAGTTTTGAAGGTGAACTCCCCCTAAGGATGTATGTCTTTTTTATTCCAGGTATTGACTACAAAACGACTACCATTCTGCTGGATGGCCGGCGGGTCAAACTGGAGCTTTGGTAAGGCTTGTTGCCCCTCTGTGAAATACCCCTTTATACATAGTGCCTTATAATCATTTGTGCCATATTCTATCCAGTGTGCTATAAAATACTACCAACTCCATTTTTGGGTTCAGCCAAATAATCTACTATAGATTTGGATGAACTTTATTCTGCATATGAAAACTATCAGCAATTTTTTTTAAATTCCCCCCCCCCCCCCCCGGAGCAAAACTGTGTCCCCTATTTCTTGCAAATTGTTTTAATTTATGGCACTAAACAAGAAAATGAAACTAGTTTCACTTTCCAGCTTCCTGGTTCTGCTAATTCACTGTTTTCAGAAGACAATCTGCTACAATAACCAGCCTGCAGATAGGCCGTATGTATAATAAGATACTCCTGAATACAAAAAGGCTACAGATTAGGGAAGGCAGGAGTTTGTCTATGCAGAGCATATTAAGCAAATCACTCTGTTTACAATGGCACAGGGGGTGGGAAGTGAGTTCATAAAAAAAACAATTTTTTTCATTACTATTTTTATCATAAAAATAAGACTTACTTATTAACATAATGGCCTGAACATTCTTTTAAAGAAATTGTCCAGTGTAAAAATAAAAACTGGGTAAAGTCGCTGACTAATTCAGAGTTAGTTAGCTGAAAAGCAGGAAGTAGTGTTCTGGCTATTATGTGAGACATCCAGTCACTCCAGCCTTGTATATGTTACATTATTGGCTAACTAACTGTATTAGAAAAAAAAAATATTTTGCGCAGCCTATTTATTTACCCAGTTTTGATTTTTACGCTGAACTGTTCCTTTAAAAGAAGTCTGTTTGGTACAGTAATTATATGGTGATCTTGACCCTTACAATGGGAATACCAGGAGCCCAGTGTCGAGTTAGAGCTTATCTGTGGAATATAGGTACCCTAGCTCTATGTAACACTGGTCACATGACCACTTCTCTCTCCTACAGGGACACCTCGGGCCAGGGTCGATTTTGCACCATCTTCCGTTCTTATTCCAGAGGAGCCCAGGTAAGGCTGGGAGGCTTGTCCTGTTGTCATTACTGACTCCATAATACTAGACTCTTAGGGTCAGGGCTCACTGGCAGATTCGGGGAGATTAGTCACCCGGCGACAAATCTCCTCTTCTTCGGGGTGATTAATCTCCCCAAACTGCCTTCCCGCCTGCTAAAATATAAATCACCGGCGGGATGGCACTCGGAGTGATTCGTCTTCCAAAGTAGTCCGAAGTTGCCTGACGAGGAAACTTCAGGCAACTTGGGAAAACAAATCTCTCTGAGTGCCATCCCGCCAGTGATTTCCATTGTAGCCCGCGGGAGCAGTTCGGGGGGATTAGTCGCCCCAAAGAAGAGGAGATTTGTCGCCAGGCGACTAATAGAGCCTGTGCTCTGCATGAAGAACACAATAATATGAATTCAAAGGGGTTGTTCACCTTTTAAATTTCATTTTAGTATGATGTACAGAGTGATATTCCTAGACAATCTGCAATTGATAATGCATTTTTTATTATTTAAGTTATTTAGCTTTTTATTCAGCGGCTCTCCGGTTTGCACTCTCTGCAGTCTGGTAGCTAGGATCCAAATTCCCCTAGCAGCCATGCATTGATTTGAATAAGAGACCAGAGTATAAATAGGAAAGGCCTGAATAGAAAGAGGAGCCATAAAAAGTAGCACTAACAATACATTTGTAGCCTTACAGAGCATCTGTTTTTAGATAGGGCCAGTGGAAATAGCCATAAGAAGAATGAAGGCCAATTCAAAAGTTGCCATTCTATAACATACTTAAAGTAAACTTAAAGGTGAATCACCCCTTTAAAGAGGCACCCCCCCCCCCCCCCCCACCACTGGCAAGTACTGTACTGTGCTCATTCAGCCAGCGCATGTGCCTGATGCTTAGACCCAATTCTGGGGTGCAGAGCTAGCAAGTAGAGGAACCCAGACAGCAGATGCCAATCACTCTGCCATGAAAAGTACTGCAGAACCCTGCCCACAGCCTATCTTATAGCCCGCGAGCACCATTTATTTGTATAGTGCAGAGGTGCCCAATCTTTTTTTTACCCGTGAGCCACATTCAAATGTAAAAAAAAAAGTTGGAGAGCAACATAAGCATGGAAAACTTTCCTGGGAATGCCAAATAAGGGCTGTGATTGGCAGATATGTGGACTGGTGGCCTACAGGAGGCTCTGTTTGGCAGTACACATGGGTTTTATTAGGGATGTACCAAGTCCAGGATTTGGTGCGGATTCTGACTTTTTCAGCAGGATTCGGATTCTGTGACTGGCCGAACCAAATCCTAATTTGCATATGTAAATTAGGGGCGAGTAGGGAAATCATGTGAATTTTCGTCACAAAAGAAAAATATTTTCCACTTTTTACTTTCCTGCCCCTAACTTGCATATGCAAACTAGGATTCGGTTCAGTATCCGGCCAAATCTTTCACCAAGGATTCAGCCTAATCCCAAATAGTGGATTCGATGCATCCCTAGCTCTTATACAAGTAAAATTCAAAGAGAAGCACCCACTTTGAGGCCACTGGGAGCAACATCCAAGGGGTTGGAGAGCAACTGCTTTGGCATCACTGGTATAGTGTATATAACCCACAAATACAGCCCCATAATCACTAATGGCTCTGCTTAATTAGCACCAGGAACAGCAATTCCTTAAAAAAACATTATTTGATATATGTAGTAGTAGGTTTAAATTCCATGAATTGTTTTTCTTTCTATCACAGCTAACGAGCCTCTCCGAGCAGCAATGTAGTAAATATACAGGCTACATTTATTATTATTATTATTATTATTATTATTATTATTAAGGCTAACTGATCATACTTTGTGGGACAGTTGCATTTATCCTTGGTCTCTATTGCCTAAAAGCAAAGCAGGATTTCTGTTTTTTATTCCCCCAGACCATATGCATATAAGCCCCACACTAATGTAACTGACTATATTACACTTTCTAGTGCAGATTTGTAATAAAGTATATTAAATAAATGCTGCTTTTCTCATTGTCCCAATAAAAACTCATTATTGATTTGCACCATATGGGCAGCCAGGAAAATCATTGTCTTTGTGCAGTTTTTGAGCTGCTGCTGATTTACTCCCCCTCCACCTCCCGTCCATGAATTATTCATTCAGTCTAAACTCGGTGCATTAATATAAAAGTGCAGATGGCCAATGAATGAGGAGCAGAAGTGGCTAGCAGAATGTGGGAATGGGCCAATTGTCTGTATGATGTGTAGCAAGTGTCCCAACAAGGGGAAATAAAAAGCTGTGATTTGTACCAGACATTCATGGATACCTGGAATGATTCCCCTGTGGCCTTGGCTACAAGTTAAAACAATGTTGTCTAAATCGATTCTTCTGCCCCTTTTCTGAGTGCACCTGAGCCCAGGGTAGAATGGGGTGGTGTTGTGTTCCCAGTAATTATGGCTTCACACTCCAGTACAGCTGCTTCTCCTGTTTTGCCTTCTAGGGAATTCTCCTGGTGTATGACATCACTAACCGGTGGTCTTTCGATGGGATAGATCGCTGGATCAAAGAGATAGATGAGGTAAGAATCCTAAGAAGATGGGTTCAAAGACTAAGCCCCAGTGGAGCAGAGACGGTATAGAAAGCCTTTGGCTGTTCTGTATGGGAAGCCTGACCTAGATCTGATAATACTAGGGGGCTGCAAATCCTCTATTGCACAGAAGTGTATAATAAAATGATTGGCAGTGAGCAAGGCTGGCACTTTAATGATGCATTCTGTTGGCTGTAGAGTCAGCTTTCTTGGCACTCACACTTAGCTTCACTTATTTGGGACAGTTCTTGCTGATAGGTCAATAGGCTGTGATGCCGAGTCCATTAAAGGAGATGAAAAGCTACCGAAGCAGTTTATTGCCAATAGATTAGCCACAATAGTGCAAGCTAGAACGCTATATTTATTTTGTAGAATGCTTTGTCGAACCAGAGTAAATGGCTCTAGAAGCTCTCTCTGTTTGTTTAGGATAGCAGCTGCCATATTAACTTGCTGTGACATCACTTCCTGCCTGAGTCTCTCCCTGCTCACTCATAGCTCTGGGCTCCGTTTACAGCAGGGAGGGTGAAAAGGGAGGGAGAGAGGAGCAAACTGAGCATGCTCAAGCCCAAGCCCTGGAGGTTTAAGCTGAAAACAGGAAGTCTGATACAGAGGCCCATGAGTACACAATAGAAGGAAAGAAATGTGGTGTTTCTTTTGACCGAGGACTTGGAGCTGCATTACTTTGAGGGTTTACTGGTGTATTTATATAGACCTTTCTGATAGAACTTAATTTTAGCCTTTCCTTCTTCTTTAAAAACATAATTACCCAGCTACTTATCTCCAGTTATTGTCAGACCTCTAACTGCCCTCTTCCATTTAATCCTTTTCGCATACAAGCATGCGCCGGGGGTCCCTCGGATACTTGTTGGGAACCGACTCCACTTGGCGTTCAAGAGGCAGGTGCCCACTGAGCAAGCGCGCAGCTATGCTGAGAAGAACGGCATGACCTTCTTTGAAGTCAGCCCCCTCTGCAACTTTAACGTAACGGAGTCCTTCACGGAGCTGTCCCGCATTGTCTTGATGAGGCATGGGATGGAGAAGATGTGGAGACCAAACAAAGGTAAGTGTCCAGTGTTAGTTTAGTTCTCCTGTGTTTTTGGGGGACACTGTAGACCTGTGGGGTAAAGCTCCATCCTCCAGGAGGCAGGGCACTTGATGACTGAAGAAAAATGTGCCTGATCTTCTGGCTATGCCCTTAGCCTTTCTTTCTGTGCTCAGTTTTTCAAATGTCCTGTCTACAGGAGGTTTGGACTTTCACATCTGCAGTGGGACACAACCAAAGGAACACTTCAGTCTGTAAAAAGCACAGACACCAGGGGTAATACTTGGGGCAGGATTCTCTTCCACCCCACCCATGTGGGTTTTTGCTTCCCAGAGGCCATCAACCTCCAGCTTTCCAGATTGTGAGCTGTTCCCTGGGGGAATTGGGGGTATCTGGCTGTGTGATATCAGTGGAGCAATAAGTATGGTTTCACTACTCCCATAGACTGGCACCAAATTAAAGCTATTTTATAATCAGAGGGCTCCTGCCCAACCACTCCAGCCAGACTCTAAGAATGACAATCCATGTATATGGGAGCAGAACTATTCTCAGGAGTGCGGCTGCTACTGTTGGGCAGGGGCCCTGTGCTTACAGACTGGCTTGAGCTTTAGGTAAATGAAGGTGGAATTGTACTTTCATATTTGGATGGCTGCTTGTTGGCTAGTCTCTTTGTTACACATATAGAATAGAACATCTATAATATATTCACCTTCACCCTAAGCATTAAGGTACCATGGTGCCACAGTCAGGGTTTTCCTGCATGTCCTAAACCAAGGTGTCATTGAATCTTCCCTTACTTACACGGACACTGCAATATTCTGCACTCCCTATTCTTGTGTGAAATCCTAGATCAGAAGCAGCAGCCAGGCCTCGCTCTTCCCTAAAGAGGTGCATTTCCTGGTCTGGGCTTTTCTGTAGACGTTTAGTAAAGCACAACTGTTCCCTATTCTCTTATCTCTCTGCGTTTGGTGCAAGAAGCAAAGAGCCACGGGCGCAAATTCACTAAGCGCCGAACGCTAGCGTTAATTCGCTAGCGTTTGGCATTTTTCGCTAGTGCGCAAATTCACTAACGAACGCTGGCGTAATTTCGCTAGTGTTACTTCGCACCCTTACGCCAGGCGACGTAACTACGCAAATTCACTAACTTGCGCAGTGTACTGAACGCTACCTTTTACGCTAGACTTCCTTCGCCACCTCAGACTTGGCGAAGTGCAATAGAGTAGATAGGGATTGTTTCAAAAATAGTAAAAAAATTTTCTAAGTCCCAAAAAACGCTGGCGTGTTTTCTACATGTGCGGTGATAGGCTGAAAAAGATCGTAAATATTTTTGGGGCTCCCCTCCTTCCCCCCTACATTTCCTGACTCATGGCATCTTACCTAGACAGTGGGCACATGTGTAGGGCAAAATAAAATTTTTATTTGCAGATTTGAAGGTTTTCTAGGCATTTGAAGTGGTGATACGTGTTCCTCCATTGAAATTTGAATTTTGCGCCGTATGTAAATAAACCATGAAATGAAGTAATGTTTCCAGCGCTTACTGCGCCGCTACCCCATTACTTATAGGTCTAATGTGAGCCGTTTCAATTGGCGGGGATGATTGAGAAATTAATTTCTAACCGTAATTTTTCTTGACCACATTTCCTAAGCCCTTCATATTGATATATTTCCTTACAATGGGTGTTGGTTAAAGGATAAATAATCCTCAGCAAAGAATTGCACTAAAAAGGCAACAGCTTAGTTTTTGGCCTTCTGTACCGTCCCAAGGCCACCATTGCCCTTTCTTTGCTGATTCCCAGCACATGCCCTGGGCTGCTGCCATTTACTTTACCCACTCACAATATACAGCAGAAGGCCTAAGCTTAGTTTTCCATAGCAGCCCAGAATGAACGGAGCATGTGCAGTGTCATTGACACCCAATAGAAGAACAACCATAAGATCCAATAAGGGGAGCTGCACCGAGCAACATTGAAGTCATGAGTCATTTCTGATAGAGGGCTGTTGGCCTAAGGGATCCAACCTGGACTTTATATTGCTAACTAGTTGTTAGGGTTACTGATCTTCGGTACTAGGTCTAATGGCTGCCAGTAGCATGCCTTCTTGTAGGGCTGTATGGGTCACGTGACAAAGTGTAATATAAAGAACATTTTCTGATGGACACTCTCTCTCTCTTCAATTCCAGTGTTCAGTCTGCAGGATCTTTGTTGCCGTGCCATTGTCTCCTGCACCCCAGTACACCTCATTGACAAGCTACCCTTGCCCGTGGCCATCAAGAGTCACCTCAAGTCCTTTTCCATGGCCAACGGAATGAATGCCGTGATGATGCATGGACGGTCCTATTCTGTGGCTGGCAGCAGTGGAGGAGCCACAGGAAGCGGAGGGGGAAGCAAGGGCAACAGTCTTAAACGTTCAAAATCCATCCGGCCGCCGCAGAGCCCCCCTCAGAACTGCTCAAGAACCAATTGCAAAATATCTTAGCATGGGAGTCTGGGATAGTGGGGGGACAGGCTCCTGCTAGTGATAACCCCACTGCTGCAACAGTCTAGTGATGGTGATGGAACCTTGCATGGATGTAGAGCCCTACTCTGCTGGGCCGGAGTCCAATATGAGGAGCAGAGTCAGCGCTGAGGATCACCACCACTTCTTCTCACTGATTGGCTTCCAAGCACCTCCACTCAACCTTAAATCCTTTTGAGGATTGCATGATGGACCTTCCTAACACCTTCTTACCCAGGAACTGACCAATGCTGCACAGAGGCACGTTCTACAGGAACTTCTCACTTTTATTCCCTTTTTTTTTTTTTAATTTATAAATTGGTATATAATAACCAGCGCCTCACTTTTTATATATTTAATGCCTGGCGATATACTTGTGTATCATGCTGTACCTTTCTCATATACACCTGTTTTTAAAGGAAAGAAAAGGCCGTGTGGAATCGAGGAGGGGAGTCTTCTTCCTTTTAAACCGTTAGCTATTGCCATTGTTGCAGAACTATAACCCCCACCAGCTTTTCTAGGAGTCTTCAGTGCCAAACGTTACCGCTTACTATAGGAAAACATTCTATAGGTGTAACAGTAATGATATGATGCAGGTTTGTAGCCTTCTGTAGGGGCTTAAGCTGGTGCCGCTTCTGAGGAGTGTCCTGGACTTTCATCCAGTTGGAAATAATTTTTTTTCTGATAAGGGTTTGCACAAGCGCTCTATAGAGCTTTCCCTTTCTCAAGTACCAGGGCAGCTGCAGTTGGATTATTATTAACATGGCCCCACACAGGGTCCTTAGTCCTGAGCCCCATGAATGCAGGTAGCCCAAGGTTAATTGCTATTTCTATAAACCCCCATTCCATGAACTAATTAGCTAAAGGCAGTGGCTGTGCAAGTTTGTTAAAACAGCAGGTCATTTAGCACCTGTACCTTTTATTTGCTACCTCACTGCAGAGCTGGCACATTTGCTTTTTTATGACCTATAACTGCCACATTCCATGGCTGCGGCTAAAATGTGGTTCCCACTCTGCCTCCCGGTTGCATTGACTGAATTAAAGGGGCTGTGAGGGAATGAGAACAACTTGCCTGTCTGTGACGCTGGTTGCTGACCACTGTCGCCCCGTGGGAATCCTCACTATGTCGCGGCAACTGCTGAGAAATCGGGCGTTGTTTCTTTTCTTCTTCCTGCCCCCTTTTCCTATTATTCACGAGTGACAAATTCCAGCCCTCCTGGCGGGAGAATGAAACCTAACCCAAAGCTTCATGTTCTATTTACCATTCTTATGCACTTCCTCCAATGCAGATCCCTTAATTTCCCCCCAAATTCACCTCTTACATGGAGGATACCCAATCCCTCAAGGTCAGCCCAAAGCTTGGCCCTATTGGGAGTCATTAAAGGAGAACTAAAGGTTAACTAAAGAAGTAGCTAAAAATGTTGTACATTATGTTTTGTGCTTCTGTACCAGCCCAAGGCAACCACAGCCCTTTAGCAGTAAAGATCTGTGTCTCCAAAGATGCCCCAGTAGCTCCCCATCTTCTTTTCTGCTGATTCACTGCACATGCTCTGTGCTGCTGTCACTTACTGAGCTTAGGGACCCACTCACAATATACAGTACACATAGAATAGAAATGTCACAATATAAGGCTGATTAGCAATTAATACAGATAATTACTACATGGCAGCACAGAAACCAGTGCAATTAGCATCAGAATTTAATAATCAGCCCTGTAGCATCAGCTTATATTACAGGGGAAGCTCATTTTCTGCTGGATAATTAGTGACGACCCCTAAGCTTAGCTTCTCAACAGCTGCTCAGAGCCCACTGAGCATGTGAGTGTCACAGACACTTTCCAAGATGGTGACCCCCTGTGACAAGTTAGAAGTCCTGGATCATTGCTGCTATTGACAGGCTGACACTTTAGGCTGGGGCAATAAGTTCAGTATATAAAATATGGTATTATTAACCACATTCATTTTAAGGGTTTAGTTCTCCTTTAATGTCCAGGGCTCTGCCTGCTTCTCTATCACCAACCCTGCACCTTAGCCTCGTATATCTCCTACATCCTTGTGTTACAGGGGAGCAGTGGCTTAGCCCTGCATTTCTCTACCCTTTGTATTATCCCTCGTATATAAGTGTGGGCTCTTATTGTTGACTACACAAAGATGAACTAAGGAGGGAAGCTTTATATGATTAAATAGCACAACCACCTGCCCAATGAACTCGATACAAATGATTGCAAATTATTACGTGATGTGTAAGGGTCAGGTTGCAACACCAAGGGCTGCATTACTCTCCTGGCACCTATTGTTCCATTCCTATAATAGTCTGTGTCTGTGGATAGACTATTCTCTCTCTGCATTCTTGCATGATAATGGGACCTGCCATACTGCTTGCCGTTACCTTTGCCTATGGAGATTAACCCCAGTGAACTCAACTAGTAGGATGACTCCCATTCTATGCACAGCTGCACAACATCTGTGGTCCCACATGCTACGCAATATACGTAACCCACACACCATGTCTACACGAATGGTATAATCTTCCTATCCATATCCTCGGTTGGTGCTAGATATTTGGGCATTGTGGGAATGAACTTCGAAAAATAGATCAAACCCCCTGCCCATTCCCAGAGCAGCATAGGCTTTAAGGGATGTTGGGAGTAGCAGTTCTCATCAGCTGGAAGGTTGTAGATTTTGAGTACTGAGGTGGGTAGGATCTAGAATGATCCAGCCTTTGGCCGTATAACTATGATTCTAGCTGATGGAGGCTTTGTGTACTGGCCATGTTGGCTGGAAGCTGGTACATATATGGCACCCCTCGGTGCTTTGTTTGGTTTATTCCTATACCTTTCTCCTTGTTTTAAACACTAATAACTTTCCCACAGCTGAACATCATGAAACATACAAGCAACACCACCCCTGCCCTTCTTAAGCCTCTTGAGATCCAGTGTCCGGATAAGTTGGGGTTGCCATATAATGTCCCTTCAGATGAGATTGGGCCTCAATCATCCCCCTAATGCTTTACCCCTCACTGGGTGAGTCCAGCTCCCTCTGCTGCTCATTGCATCAAGATGCCGACAGTCAGGGGATATGGGGCAACTGTTTGTGGAAGGGACTAGTGAGCAAACATTAATGTGTCCCCTAGAGGAGAGAATGGGATCATGGAAGCTTAACTCCCCTTTGTAAAGTTTTGATACAATGTTTAATGCTGCTCTAACCTGTTAAGCGTTCCTGCCCTGGCCTCTAGGTGGCAGCGGGCTGACTTTACCAACTGTGAAATCCGGATGCTTTTATTTTTGTTTGTTTGTCAGTCAGTCTTTTTTTTTGTTTTGTTTTTTTTCTAAATAAATTAAAACGTTTTGGTCTTTTAATCATTCTGTGTTTTCCTTTTCACACGCCTGTGGAAACATACAGTCGGGGGAACCCTTTAGCCATTAGAGCTGTGCAATTTATTGCTTGTTGTAGGCCAAATACCCAGTCAGTTATTGGATAATTGATGCACCCCATGTTCAGGGATGATGTCATGCACTCCATGATGTCATACAAAGAAATCTGTGGGATAGAGATGCCCATGTCAACAAATTGTCACTAACTCTAACCCATTCTCAATACATACATGCCTATGCCCGATTGATCCATCTCTAGTCCATGGTGACATCTCTTCTGGATTTGTAGGTCTTGGGTAGGATGGTAATTTAGATATTTGTGGTCCAGGTGGTCGGCCTCTGTAGGGGGGGCATATTGGGGTGCGGGTCAGGCATGGGTCTGCCCAGCCTGACCAGTGCAAGACTGTATGGTAGGTGGCTGGAGAATAAATGCTGAAAGGTTTGGAAAGCACGGATTATATTTGGGGGGGGCAGCCCTATCTGCTTCAGGTAGAAAGTGCTTTGCTGACCTGACCCACAGAATTTAGACTGTGCGACACTACTGCAGAAACCAGTGGCAGGTTTGATACAAAATGGTATTGGACAGCCACCAGCAGCCTGTTAACCTCCAGCCATATTGTCCTCTAGTTGTTTTCCCACTGCTTCCAGCTCATAGCAGTGAGGTTTTGGGGTTTTCTGGAGAGCTGTAGGTTGAACCCCCACCTGTTAGAATATATTGGTATTTAACAAGGAAAGACGGCCATATGTTAAGTATGGTCCATACTCCTGTATGATTTCAGAGGACAACTGGGCTTCATGCTGGGACTTATTATGTTGGGGCGGGAGAGGGGCAAATTAAAGGACAAGGAAAGGCAAAACAATAAAATCCCATTTTTACTTTCTTTAATGAAAAATAAACCTTTCTCCAATATACTTTAATTAAAAAATGTGTACAAAAAATGTTTTTATAAGAAACCTGACTGTATGCAGTGAAATTCTCCCTTCATTTACTGCTGTGGATAGGAATTGTCAGATGGTCCCAGAGAAACAATCATACTTATGAACAGCAGGGGGAGCTACCGCCTTACTTACCTGCCATGCAGAACTCAAGCAGCTTTGTTTATGACGATCCCTAAGCAGCCCAGATCACACTGAGCATGTGCAGGGTCAGGGTCAGGCCAAGATGTTTAACAAAGTTACAAGATGACAGCCCCCAGTGGCCAACTTTGAAAGCATAAATCATTCGTTTAATTAGGCTTGTGGTGCAGTAAGTTCATGCTTATGTTTAGTATACAAAATACAGCATTTCTAGCCTTATTCTATTTTAGAATTTCCTTGTCCTTTAAGTCCTTACTGAGTTACATGCAACCACATTGAAGTTGGATGGAGAATGTTGTGTCTTGGGAGCGTTCAAAAACCCCAAAAAATAACTCGACCTCTGAAAGCTTGTGAGTTTATATGTCATTGAGAAGGCAATGGCAGTGGTCTTGGCAAAATTTAAAGGAGAAGGAAAGGCTGTATTTACTTGGGGGCACCCCAAGTTATTGTACCGTATATACTTGCCTCACATCCTGGGCCAGTGTTCCTATCAGCAGAAATGGCATCGGCCCAGGGTTCTTCCAACTTGCAACCATGGATCCGTCATCTTCTTGCTTCTCGCGGGTGCGCATGTGCAGTAGCGCAAAAAGCCAAACTTTAACGAAGAAGTCGGCTATTTCGTTCTACTGTGCATGTGTCTGCCCCGGGAAAATGGAAAACTGAAGAAGAAGGAAGCCGATCGCTCTGTGGTGCTTGCTGGAAGAGCCGCCGGACTGGTGCAGTTTTCTGCTGATAGGAGCACCAGCCCGCAGCGAGATAAGTATAAACAGACACTTATATAAGTATATACAGCCTAGCTTATGGCGCTACAAATAAATAGGCCTTTCCTTCTCCTTTAAGCAAGTTTTTTTGAGAATTTTTAGACGCACTGAAAATGATGAGTAGAATTCAAATTTTGTCGCAAGCCAGGATTTTTTTTACAGTATTATTCGATCAAGTATTTTTTTTAGATTCAAACATATTGGGGGGGGAATTCACAAAGTTGGGGGAAGCATATTTTTTTGGTGTTAAAAGTGGTATAAATACAGTCTCCATTTTCACAAACAGAAATCCTCCAAGATACCGACTCAACCAACACTTTTCATATTCTGGTAAAAGAAGGAACAGTTTAATTGCAAACACTTTTGTGAATATGCCATTCGAACGACAAAAAACGAGAAGAATTCGTCATTTTTTGCAATATTTTTTCCCGACATTTTCAAAATGTAAAATTCAGTGTATCACTTTCACCTGTATCAGCTCTGCGTTGTTTCATCCAATCTCCATTCACCCCGCCTTTAAGGTGGCCACAGACGTAGAGATCCGCTCATTTGACGACATCGCCCGATATAGTTACATAGTTACATAGTTAAATTGGGTTGAAAAAAGACAAAATCCATCAAGTTCAACCCCTCCAAATGAAAATCCAGCATCCATACAAACACCCATCCCTACTTTTAATTAAATTCTATATACCCATACCTATACTAACTATAGAGTTTAGTATCACAATAGCCTTTGATATTATGTTTGTCCAAAAAATCATCCAAGCCATTCTTATAGTCATTAACTGAATCAGCATCACAACATCACCCGGCAGTGCATTCCACAACCTCACTGTCCTGACTGTGAAGAACCCCCTACGTTGCTTCAAATGAAAGTTCTTTTCCTCTAGTCTAAAGGGGAGGCCTCTGGTACGTGATCCACTTTATGGGTAAAAAGGTCCCCTGCTATTTGTCTATAATGTCCTCTAATGTACTTGTAAAGTGTAATCATGTCCCCTCGCAAGCGCCTTTTTTCCAGAGAAAACAACCCCAACCTTGACAGTCTACCCTCATAATTTAAGTCTTCCGTCCCTCTAACCAGTTTAGTTGCACTTAGTCTCTACACTCTCTCCAGCTCATTTATATCCCTCTTAAGGACTGGAGTCCAAAACTGCACTGCATACTCCAGATGAGGCCTTACCAGGGACCTATAAAGAGGCATAATTATGTTTTCATCCCTTGAGTTAATGCCCTTTTTTATGCAAGACAGAACTTTATTTGCTTTAGTAGCCACAGAATGACACTGCCCAGAATTAGACAACGTGTTATCTACAAAGACCCCTAGATCCTTCTCATTTAAGGAAACTCCCAATACACTGCCATTTAGTGTATAACTTGCATTTATATTATTTTCACCAAAGTGCATAACCTGCATTTATCAACATTGAACCTCATTTTCCAGTTTTCTGCCCAGTTTTCCAGTTTAGACAAATCACTCTGCAAAGTGGCAGCATCCTGCATGGAACCTATAGTTCTGCACAATTTAGTATCATCTGCAAAAATAGAAACAGTACTTTCAATGCCCACCTCCAGGTCATTAATAAACAAGTTGAAAAGCAAGGGACCTAGTACAGAGCCCTGCGGTACTCCACTAACAACACTGGTCCAATTAGAAAATGCGCGAGCGCACCCAAAGTGCGAGGTTGTTGTGGCAAAAATAGCGTTGACAGTAACTTAAATTCGCAGTTTGTTTTGCGAATATTTTATCCGCCACCAAAGTTGTGGTGTAATTGAGTGTGCGCATAAATATTCGCGATTTGCGAATTGTGACATATTTAAAAAGCTGCTATAGACATTCGCATTGTGAATTTTTTTTCCGCAATTCTGTTTGCACCCTCTTATTCAGCTTCATAAATATAACCATGCGCAGGGCAAATATATTCACTTTGTGAACCAATCTGCCATGCGCAAAGTTTATAAATGACCCCCACTGAGTAGTGATGTGCAGGTCGGTCTTTTCCCGACTTCCGGGGTCCTTTTATAGACCCGCCCCACCGATGACATCACAAAAGGGGCAGGGTGAGGACCAAACTTCAAGCTTGATAAAGGGCCCTGTGAGGTCCGAAACATTGCCTGTCTACTTTGCACGAGCCAATAAAATTGCACAACTAAAGAATTGATTCATTTCATCAGTGTGCAGCAGCCCTTTGGATTGTATGTGATTTACCAACCCGCGGCAGGTTGGGTAATACGCTGACTGGCACCTGTTCCCAAAGAAGGAATACAGAGGTAGAGCAATCCAACATTGAGACAGAATGATCCGGACCTCGTCTACAAGAAAATCACGTAAACATTAAATAATAATAATAGGCTGGTTCTGCTTCCAATATATTCCAACTATATATATTAATTATATATATATAGTTGGGATCAAGTACGGGTACTGAAAAAAGGAAGGTTTTTTTTTTTAAATTTGGATTATTTGGATAAAATGTCTGTGGGGTATATTTCTCAAAGAGTGAAGTTAGAGATAGCCACAGTCCTCTAGAGTGAAATTCCGCCCCTCTCCATTCTTTCTATGGGATTTTTCAAGGCGTATTTATCAAAGGATGAACCTTCACTTTCACCCATTGATAAATACTCTTTTAAAAATCCCATAAAAATGAATGGAGAGGGGCGGAATTTCACTCTAGAGGACTGTGGCGACCTCTAATTTCACTCTTTGAGAAATATACCCCTATGGGAGGTGGCATTTCCGTAAATCTGATCCCATACCTGTACTTTCTACTGAAGAAAGAGAATTCTGTGTATTTAAAGGTGATCATACGTTACTACTCTAAACGGCATGTAGGCACCTTTTTCTGGATCCAGACCTATAGGATAAGAATATTTCTAATTGTACAAGATCCTTTCACAAGTTAGGAGACTGTTTTTATACTGAGAGTCTCTTCCAGCTTATCAGTCATTTTTATCAGGGACCTTTCCATTAGTAATTGTTTTTATCTCTCAAGTCTTTAGTTCTCTAGTACTAGCTTTAAGAAGGGGTTGGATGGCTTTTTAGCAAGTAAGGGAATACAGGGTTATGGGAAATAGCTCATAGTCCAAGTTGATCCAGGGACTAGTCCGATTGCCATTTTGGAGTCAGGAAGGAATTTTTCCCCCTCTAAGGCAAATTGGAGAGGCTTCAGATGGGTTTTTTGCCTTCCTCTGGATCAACTGGCAGATAGGTAGTTAATAAAAAAAAAAAAAGGTTGAACTCGATGGACATGTGTCTTTTTTCAACCTTACTTACTATGTTACTATGTTACTCACTTGAATTTTTCTTGACAAACCTTGACTTTGCAGCATGGAACAGATGGCTCTCTTTTTGTACAGGGAACCAGTTACTGAAAATCCAAGATTAGTTCTATGGGGTTCTCCACCTTTTTCAGTTGTTGTTCACCATAAACAAAGACGTTGTTCAATTGCTTTCCATCTTTTATTTTTTATCGTTTTCCCAATATTCAAGTTTTAAGTTTGAAGAATGTTCCTGTCTCTAGCGTCTCACTCTGGCAGCTCATTGATCCAGGAGCATCTGGACTGTTACAGTTTGCTACAATTAGTTGATACGTTTCTCAGCAGTATCTGTTGAATATCAGCAACTATTGTATCAATTCTAACAGCTGCCTTTAATTTAATGAAACCCAGAGATTCTGCTCAGCAGGGACAAAGATAAGAAATGTATCAACTAAATGTATCCATTTAGAACAGTTGAGGGTAAGGGTACATGGTAGTTATGTGCGGGTCAAGAATTTCTCAACCTGCACCCGACCCTAACCCGCCCGCACCCCTACCAGCATCCGACCCGGGCCGCTGCTCCACTTTTATTTATAGACCCGCCCCTCAGTGACATCACAAAAGGGGCGGGGCAGGCGGAAGTTGCTATGGGTTACTGCCCATGAGAAAATTTGCCCAGTGTTGATAAATGAGCCCCACTGGTTATAGGCTGAACAGAGCCTCTGACTAAAGCTGGCCACAGACGCAAAGATCCGATTGTACGAATCAATGCACCATCGGACTTCACCTGCCACTAACATTTAGTTTAAATAAAGTTGAAAAGAACAGATCGGCCGATGTTCTGCCCCTGACAGCAATCGTACGATAGTTATGTCCAACCAAAGCTAGTGACAGTCTCCCACTGAAAATCATATGATCAGCAATACACGCAGAGATATTATCGGCAGCCGACAGAAATATTTGAACCTGTTTGATCGACCAAACAACCGATCTCTGCCGAACGAAAAATGACGGGACTCTCCACACACGGTCCGAAAATCGTACGAATCCTCGATTCGTATGATTAGATCTTTGCATCTATGGCCAGATTAAGAGGGTTATTTATTAAAGTCTGAATGCCAAGAACTTGAATTTGAGTTATTTTTCTATAAAATCCGAATGTTTTGAGATTTATTATTACCCGAGGATGAAAAAAGTCAGAATCCGAAAATCCAGCACTTCGGACTTTTTGGGAAAAAGCCTGAAAAAATTGAGGGATTCTGGAAAAAACAAATCGGATATTCGCTGGATTTGTTCCTGTTTGTCCCCAATTTGATTAAATCGTGCTTTTTTAATAATAAATAAGGTCCAATCATGGATTCTAGTTTGGTCTGACTTTTTTAATTTAAATAATCAGAAAAATTCAGATTTTTTTTAAAAATATTTTTATTTTGAATTTAGGTAAATACAATGAAGAATGACAAACAAAAGTCTATACCAGGATAAAAAATTCGGATTTTGATAGATAAGGCCCTAATTGGCAGATTTATCAAGGGTGGAAGTGAAAATTCAAATTTTTGAGTTTTTTTTATGGCCAAAACTGTCAAATTTGACTAGGGAATTGTTAAAATTAAATTTGTGTTTTCTTTTATAATTTGAATTCGATTTTCGAGATTTATCGTACTCTGGCCCTTTAAGAACTCAAATTCGACTATTCGCCAGCTAAAATCTGCCGAATTGCTGTTTTAGTCAATGGGAGACGTCCTGGGATTCATTTGGAGTTGTTTGCTGCCTTCCTGACATTTGAGTTTTTAAAACTCAAATCAAATTCGATTTGAGTTTTCGGTTCGATCCTATTCACCCGAGTTCGGAAAATGTTATTTTTTTTTAACGAATTTTGATTGGTCGAATTTAGGGATGCACCGAATCCACTTTTTTGGATTCGGCCGAACCCCCGAATCCTTTGTGAAAGATTCGGCCGAATACCGAACTGAATCCGAACTGAATCCGAACCCTAATTTGCATATGCAAATTAGGGGTGGGAAGGGAAAACATTTTTTACTTCCTTGTTTTCTGACAAAAAGTCACGTGATTTCCCTCCCCGTCCCTAATTTGCATATGCAAATTATGATTCGGATTCGGTTCAGCCAGGCAGAAGGATTCGGCCGAATCCTGCTGAAAAAGGCCGAATCCTGGCCGAATCCCGAACCGAATCCTTGATTCGGTGCATCCCTAGTCGAATTTCATGAGTTCATGGGAGTTTATTGGAGTTTTAAAAAACTCCCATGATAAATCTGCTCCTAAGTGTTTGTAACGTGAAACGCGGAAGGCTGCTCCTTTGTGACATTAATAAAGTCTTCACTTGCCTTTACTTTTGCCTGGTGGAAGGATTGCCTTATTTGAGTGTCAGCTCTACAGGTTTTCAGTTTGAGCTCCTTCTCTCTGTCTGGGACTCGGCATGAGTAGTTTGCAATTTGATAGAATGAAGACTCACATGGGAATTCCCAGGTCTCACAAAGCCATTCCATCCTGAGCTGGTGAGCTGCTTCCAACGTTATCCAACAGCAACACTTGAAAAATATACAAACTGACAGAAATCTCTATTTGTCATACATTTATTAGATACATAACAATTACAGAGTATTGATGTCACAAGGGGGGAGAGAGAGTGAAAAGCAGAGGGAATTATTGGTACAGCTTTCTTTACATAATGCCAACTTCATGACCAGAAGGACAAACAACACACAGCGGAGTTTACAAGCCTGGAAAGAGACATGTTGGACAGTCCCCTTGTGACACATACAGGGAATCTTTACATAAGTCGTTGCCATGGGTAGAACTGTTGGATGAAACACGTGCCAATCTCCAGATGTTGTCAAACTACACCTCTCAACGTCTCCCAGGAGTCCAACAACCTCTGGAGGGTGTGCAGGTTTCACACCCCAATGTAAGAGCCAATTGCTCATTATCCTACAAGAATGTGCTTTTCTTGTTATCCCCCCGCACCCCCAGAGGTGCCTGTCATATTAATGCTTTGCAGGCACCTTTATTACATGCATGATCTAGGGAGAAGAGCAGTTTAAATTAGAATGTTTCAGTCCCCAAATTACAAAGGGGTGTAGCTTTATTATAGCACAATAACGAGCTTACGAGTGCAGATTATTCCAAAGCATAGTTGCTTCTTTTTGTAAGAGGAGCTTGATATTAATGTATAGGGCGTCCCATTTCAAAGGCTTTGTATTTATTAGGCAGGCACCTGCAGGTTGAGTGCTCATGCAAAGATATATCACATTTAGTGCTGGATCTATTATATCTGGGAACTGCCAGTAGGGAAACCTTCTACTCCTAGTAAAATTGCTGGTCCGATTGCCAACCAAGGGGTTGAACAGTTTCAAGTAGTTGCAGTGCTTTTTTGGATTGGGTACACAGAAAAAAGCAATTTGAGAAAAAATAATTTGCAATGCTGTCATTATGTGTCTGCCTCTTTATTATCTTGGCTGCAAGAAAGAAGGTCTATAATGCACAGTCCGGTCTAAGGCCAAGGAATTCCTTTGAGGCAGGAGGCCATTTTGCATTGGTCAGCTGGGAAAGTGCAAACTCTGTATATTAATAGGAGTGTGCCGTTGGCCTTAGTGCTCTCTTTCTGGCAGCCTTTAGCCTTTCAGTAGAGATATCTACACTAACAGATTATTGCACAATTGTACAAGGCAAGAAATGATTCCATCCAAGTGCCATGTTTGTAACTCTAGAAATTCCTGCCTGCTCAGAAAGTGGATTTTAGGTTTGGGTCCAGCTGTATCCATGTGCCATAAGATATGAGATATGCTTCAGGCTTTTTGTCTTAGGCCAATACACCCTATCAATACATTTCTGTACCAGGACTGGTGGAATCCTTTGCTCTTTGGCAACATTACTGTACCGATCACTGGCATGGGATACATTTTGTAAAATGAGAAAAGTGATGCTTAATGCAGCAGAAAAAGAGCAGAGTACAGAGAATGCTTGGGCATCTTTAAAGTTCCACCAAGAATGAAGCTGAAGAGAAGAATAGTTTATGGAAACTAGGGTTGGATGCAAGGAGCCCACTCAGTGCAAAGAGGTAAACTGATGCAAGATTAAAGTTCCAGTTTTGTTTTTCCAGCATAAAAGGGATGCAGGGGGTGTCTTGGCATTCTGGGGCTTGATTCAACATTGGTTGATCTTATTCTGGCAGGTACGAGACCTGCCAAACAATTATGTGGCTTCGTTCAGCTTTAGAAAGTACTGGTTTCGTTTCGTTTCCATCAGCAGGGTGTTCTTCGGTCTCATCATCTTCCCCATCCCCTGTAGAAAGAAATCAATCTTGGATGAGTGTTTTGTTCAGCTCCTGCAGCCATACCCTTTCCAAGCGGATAAACAGTGACGGCACCTCTGTTTTCACATATATCGTAAGCTCTCTTCGAAAAAACTATCACTTTTGTCTTTAATTACTCTTTTTTTTTATTAGCTGATGTTATACTAACTGTACCCCTGTTTGTGCCTTGTAAATCATAGCATACATATATGCATACAATTAAATTGAATGCATATTCCTTTAATTAAATGGACTTAAAACTTTAGAAACAATAGTCTAGGGCAATGGGTTTCTGATGTTTTTGATTCAATATCCCCTTTGAGGTGCAACATTGGGGCATGGCCCTCTTTTAGCACAAGATTACAGGTATATGAAACCATTGCTTTATCAGCCATGATTTTAAGGGTATCTATGACAGGTGTTTACCCCAAATCCTAACCTAACTGAGATTCAGGCTGGGAGAACATAAAGGCATTCTACCCAAATCTAACCCAACTGGACATCAGGCTGCCCCTCCCCAGTCCTACAGTTTTGGAACCACTGGAGTTATGAGATTTTAGTTGTTTACCAAGCAGTGCTATATAACTCCAGAGTTTAGAAAGGAATACAGAAAGGTGGCTGGACAGTTAAAAAAGTGTAATTTTGATTACAGCTCTCCTTTCACCAACAGATTTGATCCTGCTAGTTGTGTGACTTATCTCAAAAAGATCAATCTAGATCAATGATCCCCAACCGGTGGCTCGTAAGCAACATGTTACTCACCAACCCCTTGGATCTTGCTCCCAGTGGCCTCAAAGCAGATGCTTATTTTTTAATTCCTGGATTGGAGGCAAGTTTTGTTTGTATAAAACCATGTGTACTGCCAAACAGAGTCTCCTGCCAGTCCACAAAGGGGCTACAAAATAGCCAATCACAGCTCTTATTTGGCACTCCAAGAGCTTTTTTTATTCTTGTGTTGCTTCCCAACTCTTTTTGAATGTGGCTCACGGGTAAAAAAGTTTGAAGAGCCCTGATCTAGATTCTTCTTCCATTAATCAGGGACAGCATTCCTCTGATTCAAGTGTTGTGTCTAAATACATCATACCTCCTAGTAACGGTTGAGCAGCCACTAGTTGGCCATCTCTAATCTAGTTTAAGGTGTGTAACGATAGAGATGTCACAACAGCAGCCTCATGTCTGAACGTTCTTCATCACCGACTTCTAACTGGGCTCATGATTGTAAAGGGAAGGTGACTGCACTGAGCTTAGAAATGGACACTCACCAATTCGGAAATCAATGTATCCTTCTCCTCCACTTAGCACCAGGACATTTTTAAGCTTTTGCTCTTCTGTCTCAGCTGAAGGGGTCCCAGGGTTCTCTGAAGGGCTGTCCAGCACACTTCCATTCAAAGTAGCCAGCACGTTCCCTGGGAGAAAACAAGGCATGTTAGAAAGAAATATCTGCACAAACCCTATAAATACACATTCCAGGAACACTTAATTTTACGACACTTTTCAAGAAAATCATGAGAATGTTGTTTTAGTACAAATAAAAGTACTAATAAGTACATATCTTCAGTTTCTCGCCACTCAGTACACGCCCTCACCTGGTACAGATACAAAAAACTTAACCGCATCCCGGTGTCCATGGAAACAGAGTTGGGCCTGCGCCATGGAGCAGTATGGGATAAAACTGCCTGCGGACTTGTCACTGTTCTCATCGCTGTACACGTGGATGACTCCTCCAGGCCGCGTTCCTTCTCCAGAGGTGGGTGAGGTCTTGTTGGCTGTAGACATATAAGGTCTTTGTTAAAAAAAGGTAAAACCAAGGGAGGCACCTAAGTATTATAGAGTATGTGAAGTTTTGCTTTAGTTTATGCAAAATTTTGTATGACTATGAAGAATTTTGTAATTGGTCATCTGTGTATCACACATGAACTACACAATCATGTAGTGTATAAATGCTGAATCACAAATACGGACTTCTTGGACACGTTTCTCGGGATTAATGAATTCTTCTTTTATTTGTAAAGTACAGTAAAGGCATGTCAGCAATGGCCCAGTGCATTAAGCAGCTACTACTGACGCGTTTCGTGCCCCGTGGCACTTCCTCAGGTATACTCTGGGGGCACGAAACGCGTCAGTAGTAGTTGCTTAATGCACTGGATGTAACGGAAATTTCAATATACTGTAACAAGCATATTGACAATAAAGATTTTGATTGATTGATTGAATTTACAAACAAAGAAGAATTTATTAATCCCGAAAAACGCGTCCAAGAAGTCCGTATTTGTGATTTTGTTTAAGGTTCCATTGCCAGGATGTACGTGACCATCTAGAACCAATCGGTGAGCTCCACGCTAACGAGAAAAAAACATTTGTATAAATGCTGAGGCTGTTACGCCACTGATCTAGCCAAAGATCTGTTGGACCATTTACAGATCCAGCAAAAAGCAGAAGAGCAACATAGAGATACCGTAACTTAGCATGTTACCTCCATGCAGTGAGATTTCTGACCCTTGGTGGTACCCTAATCCCTCCCTTAATCTGTTTTACCCAGTTCCTGGGAAGAGAGGGGCCCAGATAGGGACAAATTCTATGAAATTCCCGCTCCCCAACTGCTTTCTTATCTTCTTAGCAGACACAAATATGGGCGCAGGTGGTAGGAGGACTGGGTTGGAGTTGCTGTGTGCCCAGGCCCCTCTGATGGTTTAGGGGGCAGTAAATAGTTTTAACGCTGCTCCCCCATACCCCGTGGTAGGCCCTGACTGTAGGTCATTTATAAAGTAGGTAACTCCCAATGTAAAGGAAAAGCAAGTGGAATTCTTTTCTATGAATGCAAATCCAGACATTAGGGATCTGGGATTTAGCCAAAGGTGTCAATTATTTTTATCTTCTTTTTCTACTATTCCATTTTGGGGGGGGGGGTAAAGTTTGTTGAAAATTTAATTTGCATTAGGATTAGGTTTTTGGGCAAATCATTGATGGAGAATTTGGTATTATGCCAAAATCAAAAACCGCTGAATTCAGCACATGACTATTTGATACATCCAACCAAACAACATGGAGCCCACCACCAACAAACAGTCAGAGACTTTAAGCCTCCGTGATCTCATGAATGTTGAAGGATGATGAAAAGATTCAGATGGAGAAGAATGAGGTGGAACTTGGCAGATCTTCGACTTACCCCTCAGCCCCAGCAGCTGCCCCCGATGTAAGACTACCGCTAGCGGAGGTCAGGAGAGGTTTAGAGGTTGGGGATAGAAGGAGAAGCCAGGGAAGGAAGGGTAAGCGTGTGGAGAACACAAAAAGAAAAGAAATTATTGGCAGGATCTAAATCATGTGCTTATAACAAAAGAGCAATTCTCAGGAATTTGCATTGTGGGAATAACATGGGCATGTTTTTTTTACAAGGTGCAGATATCATTTTAATGGGCAGGCAAATCCTCACTTAGATGTAGACTTGGTTTATTAGTATACTACATATGCCCCAGGTTTAGAGGGGGGCAGCAACAAAATATAAAGGGAAGGGTTTGAACTACAAACAGAGAAATATAAGCCGCCAACCATAGGAAGCAGGACAGAAGCTCCATGCCATAACATAATGAACCAAGCCTACAGCTGGGGCTTTATTTGCCAATGAATTATAAATATTCCTCTAAGTTTGATACATTACAGAGATAAAATAGCACTTTCTACACCAGATCACAGTGGCTGTCTGGACTTTTCACGCCTTAGAAGACACTTTGCCAGGAGACAACTCTAAATAGACATAAAGTGAGACCTTATGATAACAAAGACTTTACTAAATAATTAATGAATATTATTGTCAACGTTTCTAGGAATTAGACATTCTATAACATACTAAGGGGGTTATTTATTAAAATCCATATTTTTCTGATTATTTAATTAGTAACAGAGTAAGTTAGATAGAAAAAATACACACGTCCATCAAGTTCAACCAAAAGTCCGACCAAACGAGAATCCATGATTTAACCTTATTTATTATTAAAAAAGCTCAAATTAATCGGATCGGGGAAAAACTTGATAAAATCGAGCGAAGACCCGAATCGTAAGTTTTTTCACATTTTTCTCCCTGAATGTTTTTTTCAGGCTTTTTCTCGAAAAGCCCACATTTTTCAGATTTTTCAGAAGTTAGTAACATAGTAAGTTAGATTGAAAAAAGACGCGTCCATCAAGTTCAACCAAAAGTCAGACTAAACTAGAATCCATGATTTAACCTTATATATTATTAAAAAAACAAAATTTAATCAGATCGGGCAAAAACTCGCTAAAATCGAGTGAAAACCCGAATCGTGCTTTTTTCCCCCCCGAATGGTTTTTTTCAGGCTTTTTCCAGAAAAGCCCAAATTTTTCAGATTTTTGCCTGGAAAAACCCGAAATAGTCGGATTTTCTGGCTAATTCCAGCGCAAACCACAGAAACTTCCAAATAGGATATGAACCTCTCCCATTGACTTATATACAACATTGGCAGGTCTGAGATGGCGGATTTTCAGATTGGGACTTTTTGCAGCCTTGGGGTATAATAAATCTTGGAAAATTCAAGGTTTTTTTCCACTACAAATTTGCATTTTATAGTAAAAAAAAAACTTGAATTTTTCGGACTTTAATAAATAACCTGCTAAAATTTTGAAGGTGAGTGGCCCCCTTAAATATCCTATTCCAGTAATTTGCACATCTAAGTCCAATTCAGTGTAACTGTGTGTCAGTATCATTTTCACAATATAACTGTGACCACATCAGAATCCAATTCTTTCTGCTCCATGGTACAGGTATAGGATCCTTTATCCGGAAACCCGATATGGAGAAAGCTCCGAATTACGGAATGGCTGTATAATCCAAATTTTTAAAAATGATTTTCTTTTTCTCTGCAATAATAAAACCGTAGCTTGTGTTTGAGCCCAACTAAGATATCATGAAACTTTATTGGAAGCAAAACCAGCCTATTGGGTTTATTTAATGTTTAAATGAATTTCTAGTGGACTTAAGGCATGAAGACCCAAATTACAGAAAATCCAGAAAACCCCAGGTCCCGAGCATTCTGGATAACAGGTCCCATACCTGTACTTAAATGCCCATCTAAATATGTGTTACTTTAAGGGTTATTACAACCATATAAAGAAAACTTACAGGCAAACAAAAGTGAATAAAGCAGGGGTTTGGTTACATCTAAGCCTGCCAGCAAAAGCCAGAGGTTGGACTGTCCTGCATAATTGATTAACAGTTCATTTGTACACAACACTACACATTATAATGACTAGTCTGCCTGCTCACTTATGTGACCCATGACATGACCCATCTGGGGTTAGAGCAGTGTGAATACAGAATCAAGAGTAAATATGGTGAAAACACGTTACCTGGACATAATAATAATAATAATAATAATAACAATAACAATCATAATAACAATAATAATAATAATAATAATAATAATGATAACAATAATAATAATAATAATAATAAAAATAATAAACAATAATAATAATCAGTGCTTGAATTGTATGACTTACTTTCTGTCAGCGGGATAGAGATGACCACTCCATTGCCTGTGCCTACCCAGAGCCGATTGCCGGCAATTAGCAGCGCTGTGATCCGAACAAACGAGAAGCCTAATTTCCCAGTCCCTGCCAATTACACAGAAAACCACAAACATTTTAACCAACCAAATCGCCTAAAGTGATTCCGACATGAAACTAATGATGATCTGTTTTGATCGAGCTCATTGGAACAGGAAGTAGAATGTGACTTTCAGTTTCAGATGTTGCCCTGTTTATTGCAAGAAATGACAAAAGCCAGACATATTGGATTGGGTGTCAGATATTCATTGACAGTTAGATCCAATATATCTTATAGGGGGGCTCCTTTTGCCTAGAAGATGTATTAGAACTCACTCTATTAAAATTACCAGACATCATGTCTCTCTACATGCAGGATTTGTGCAAAAGGCAGTTATTTTGTTAGATTTTGTTTGTACTGGAATCACTTATTTGAGTGAGCTCTAATTCATCTGCTATTAAAGGAAGCCTCCTATGAGATATATTGGATCTAACTGTCAATGATAATCTGACACCCAACTCCTGCAAGAAGACAGAATGAAGAGAAACAGACGGTGAGAGAGGAATAGTGAACATAAACTTGATTATTTCAGAAACAATGCAGAATATTTAATGGATTGTATTTAGAAAGTTTCTTATTTCGGTGTAATGAAATCAATAAGAAAACAGTATGTTCTACACAAGCCCTTGTTCATTGATCTAGAGGCGCATTTATCAAAGGTCGAATTTCGAGTTCATGGGAGCTTTTTTTAAAAAAAATCTAAAACATTTTTAAAAAAATCAAATTTTCAGAACTCGGTGAATAGGATCGACCCGATAACTCGAACTGAATAAGAATCGAGTTTAAAAAAATCGAACGTCAGGGAGGCTGCAAACAACTCCAAATCGAACCCAGGACGTCTTTCATTGATGCAGTTCGGCAGGTTTTAGGTGGTGAATAGTCTAATTTGAGTTCTTAAAGGGCCAGAGTATGATAAATCTCGAAAAATCGAATTTTTAAATAAAACTTGAATCGAAGTTTAACAATTCCCTTGTCGAATTTGACAGTTTTGGCCATGAAAAAACTCGAAAATTAAAATTTTCACTTCGACCCTTGATAAATCTGCCTCCTAATGTTAAAAAGGCGGTATACTGCCTCTTTAATCTCATTCTCTGGATCCCTGGTTTACGCACCTAACATCTTGCTCACGTAAGGCTCAATATCCACATCCTGAAGGTGCTGATGGGTATGTGCGTGGTACAGCCGTAAGGTGGAGTCCAGTCGGATTGACACCCACACCCCGTCTCCAATCCATGCCAGCTGCCGTACCTGACTCTCCCGGCGAGGGTGAGCATCAAACGATTTCTGTATAAAGATATAAAGCAAAACTGTCACTGCAAAAAATTAATTTTACTTTTATCATCAGGCTTGTGGCCTGAATATGCTGTAACTGTTACATATAGTTCACCTTTGAGTTAACTTTTAGTATGATATAGAGACTCAGATATACTAAGACAATTTGCAATTGGTTTTCATTTTTTTATTATTTGTGTTGTTTGAGTTATTTGGCTTTTTATTCAGCAGCTCTTCAATTTTCTTTATCTGGTAGCTAGGGACCAAATTCCCCTAGCAACCATGTATTGCTATGATTTGAATAAGAGACTGGAATATGAATAGGAGAGGACCTTACTAGAAATATGAGCAATAAAAGGTAGAAGTAATAATACGTGTGTAGCCTTACAGAGCATTTGCTTTTTAGATGGGGTCAGCGACGCCCATAAGAAAGCTGTAAAGAGTCAGAAGAAAAAGGCAAATAATTATAAAACTATAAAAAAAAAAATGAAAATCAATGGCCTTTAAGCAAAACAAAATATGGTTCTACAAAATATCATATTGTGCAGTAGTGTGTATAATTTTATATAATATAATTGGATTCGGTCAAATCCTAAAAATCATGTGACTTTTCATGACACAAACAAGGAAGTTAAAACAATAATTCTAAAATATTCTTTCTTTACCCCTTCCTTGCTTTAATTTGCATATTCAAATCAGGGTTTGGATTGGGTTCATTATTCGCCTAAATCTTTCACAAAAGATAAAATAGTGGATTTGGCGTGAAAAGATTCCTGAAAGATTAGGCCGAATCCCAAATACAGATGTGGGATCCATTATCCAGAATGCTCGGGACCTGGGGTTTTCCAGATAATAGATCCATACGTAATTTGGATCTTCATTAGGGATGCACCAAATCCACTATTTTGGATTCGGCCGAACCCCCGAATCAAACCGAATTTGAATTTGCATAGCAAATTAGTGGTGGGAAAACATTTTTTACTTCCTTGTTTTGTGACAAAAAGTCATACCATTTCCCTCCCTGCCCCAATTTGCATATGCAAATTAGGATTCAAATCGGGCGGGCAGAAGGATTCGTCGAACCCGAATCCTGCTGGAAAAAAAGGCAAAGCCCTGGCCGAATCCTGGATTTGGTGCATCCCTAATACTTTAAGTACTAGATTATCATATAAACATTAAATAAACCCATTACGCTGGTTTTGCTTAAAATAAGGATTAATAATATCTCAGTTTTGATCATGTACAAGCTACTGTTTTATTATTATAGAGAAAAAGGAAATTGTTTTTAATAATTTGGATTATTTGGATAAAATAGAGTCTATGGGAAGGGGCCATTCCATAATTCTGAGCTTTCTTGATAACGGGTTCCGGATAATGGATCCCATACCTATATAGTGGATTTGGTGCATCCCTAATAATGATATAATACACAAAAGCCATGAATCTAATTTACAATTTATCTTGTAAATGATATCCTTATAAACGGTGATTAGTGATGTCATCAATTATAAAGTGTTGTGATGTCATTTCTGTCACATGACTCACTGAAATGTGTGTATTATAATAAATAAAGTACCCCCAGTTGTAAAATATCAGGATATTAGAAGTTACCTCGGAGTTCCATGACCTGAATAAAAACACTCAGCCTTTGGCCTCGTTTTTATATGGTCATGACATGAAATATCCTTATAATTTACAAGAGGGGGTACTTTATTTACTATATGATATATTGAACACACCCATCAGCCTGCTACACGTGTTAATTAATGTGATTGTTGATGCACACATACAAGCCCAGATGATGTTAGACAGTGTAAGATTTCCATTAAAATCTTGTGCTTGGGAGGGAGATTGGCACCACCAGCTCATGTCTGTAAATGACCCATAGTTTCTCCTACTGCCAATAGAAAACTGTCACTCCGTTGTTAAATGATGTTCTTACTTACCTCTATCTGCATGGTTTTGGGCTGGATTACATGTATTTTGTTCTTATACCCACACCAGACCCGATCATACACTACGGCCATGCAGCGAATGGAGTGATGTGTGTGCCCAAGGTCCATCAGATGGTAGTTGCTGAGATCCCACTGCTTGTCTGTAAAAGGGAGTCATTTTATAATGTTTTCTGCTCTAGATCAGTACGGTTAAAGGAACAGTTCAGTGTGAAAATAAAAACTGGGTAAATAGATAGGCTGTGCAAAATAAAAAAACTTTCTAATATAGTTAGTTAGCCAAAAATATAATGTATAAAGGCTGGAGTGACTGGATGTCTAACAGAATACTACTTTTCAGCTCTCTAACTCTGAGTTAGTCAGAGACTTGAAGGGAGGTCACATGGTACATTTCTGTTCAGTGAGTTTGCAATTGATCCTCAGCATTCAGCTCAGATTCAAAAGCAACAGTTATGACCCATATGCCCCCCCCTTCAAGTCACTGATTGGTTACTGCCTGGGAACCAATCAGTGGAAACCAAGAGAGCTGAAAAGCAGGAAGTAGTGTTCTGGCTATTATGTTACACATCCAGTCACTCCAGCCTTTATACATTACATTTTTGGCTAACTAACTATATTAGAATTTTTTTTTATTTTGCACAGCCTATCTATTTAGCCAGTTTTATTTTTACTCTGAACTGTTCCTTTAATACAGTGTTGCCTCTTTTTTTCTGTCCCTATTGCTAAATGCAAGTAAATTCTCTAGAATGTATAATCATCCTTGTTCTGTGTTCTAAGAAGTCGGTATAACGAGGGACCATTCTATATACATTTTTGTACTCGTTTAAAGCAACATAGACAAAATAAAACCCTACCTTCTCCCCGATGGAAAATGGCCAGCGTCCCATCTGCAAGTGCAACAAGGACTCGCCCTTTAACATGTCTGCAGACAAAATAAAGTTAAGAAATTTAGCCTATAACAGCATACCTCCCAACTGTCCCATTTTTCACAGGACAGTCCCAATTTTGACAGCTCAACCGCAGTCTTGGGTTTCTTACTAAAATGCCCCGCCTTTCTCTTTGAGCTCCTGCACTGAACAGCCAGGCAAAGATACAGAGTTTCTAAAACATAATTGGCTTTTGGTAGAGAGCCCAGAATATGTGGCAGATGCACTTAGATACATTTGTAACAATTTAAGAAAAGCAAAGAAACAATTGTAACAATTTAAGATAAGCAGGTCTCTTGGGGAAACTTACTTGCAGCTTAAAGGACAATTCACTTTCATGAGCAAAACTATAATAACACATAAAAATCATAGAAATGTGTTCAAAGTTTCCATAATCTGCCAAATTTAGTAAAATGAACATGGTAATTAGAGGGCGTGGCCACAGAAATAGGCATACTGCTATGCTGCACAAGTAAGTGCCAGGGTTTTTATATACAGCACACAATGAATGATGCAGCTGCCCTATGGGGCTTTAAAGGTACAGTAACACCAAAAAAATGGAAGTGTGCTAAAGTAATGAAAATGTATTGTACGGATTACAATGCACTGGTACAACTTGTGTATTTGCTTCGAAAACTCTCCTACAGTTTATATAAACAAGCTGCTGTGTAGCCATGGGGGCAGCCATTCAATGTTGAAAAAGGAGAAAAGGCACAGGATACACAGCAGATAACAGATAAGCTCTGTAGTATACAATGGGATTCTTCAGAACGTATCTGTTATTTACTGTGTCTTATGCTTGAATGGCTGTCCCCATGGCTACACAGCAGCTTGTTTATATAAATTATAGTATTACTTATCTGTTATCTACTGTGTATCCTGTGCTTGAATGGCTGCCCCCATGGCTACACAGCAGCTTGTTTATATAAACTATAGTAGTATTTATCTGTTATCTACTGTGTATCCTGTGCTTGAATGGCTGCCCCCATGGCTACACAGCAACTTGTTTATATCAACTATAGTAGAGTTTTTGAAGCAAATACACCAGTTGTACCAGTGCCTAGTAACAGTACATTATATAGTGAATGAAGTACCCCCTATTGTAAATTATAAAGATATTATAAGTTACCGAGGAGTTTCATGACCATATAAAAACACAAGGCCGAAGGGGTACTTTATTTATTATAATACACAAGTTTTAGTGAGTCATGTGACCAAAATGACATGACTACTCACGGTTTATAACTGGTGACATCACTAGTCACTATTTATAAGGATATAATTTACAAGATATTCATGGCTTTTGTGTACTATATTGTTATTCTTTTAAAAAATGTAAATTTTTTGGTATTACTGTTGCTTTAATAAATGATCCCCTTTGTGTCCAACCTGCAGCTCTCAAACTGTTCCCGTCTACATTTCCCAGCATTCTCTGCCGGCCAGAACCTCACTCATGATACTCTACCCACAAATAAGGGTAGAACTCCATGAGCGTATTTCGTCGGACCGGTGCTCGGCAACAAAACGCACGCGACAAGTCGTATGGAGAGGCAGGCGTCAAGATTCCAATTGGACTGAATGAAGTCGCAGGTAAAAACTACATTACATCAAACGCGACTGTCGGATGAGGACGCCGAAAGCAGTGTCTTCATCCGACAGTCGGACTGTGTAGTTGTTACCTCCGACTTTTCATTCAGTCCAATTATTTCTTGATGCGTGTGACTCTATCCGACTTGTCGCATTCGTTTTTCGGTGGATCCACGCCCGGCGACAAAACGCATGCGACAATAATTGGACTGAATGAAAAGTCGGAGGTAACAATTACCTCCTGTCGGATGAAGACACTGCTTTCTGCGTCCTCATCCGACAGTTGCGTCGCGTTGGATGTAATGTCGTTTTTACCTGCTGTTCTACCCTAACACTTGTAAAGATGTTAGGCTAGAAATTGTAAAGATGTTAGGCTAGAGATTCAATCCCACTAAACAGAAATGTCCAGCATTATCTGACACCTGAATGCAGTCAAGACATGGAATATGTTTATATATATTATACAGGCTTAACACTGACTACAAATCAATCAGTTTTGCCATCGAGATTAAAGGATTTCAGAGCCCACCTCTACTCTGTGTCAGACTGAATGTAACTCAACTGCTTGGTAATAGTAGTATATAATACACAAAAGCCATGAATATCCTGTAAATTATATCCTTATAAACGGTGAGTAGTGATGTCATCAGTTATAAACGGTGAGTAGTGATGTCATTTCTGTCACATGACTCACTAAAATTTGTGTATTATAATAAATAAAGTACCCCCAGTTGTAAAATATGAGGATATTAGAAGTTACCTCGGAGTTCCATGACCTGTATAAAAACACTCGGCCTTCGGCCTCGTGTTTTTATATGGTCATGAAACTCCTCGGTAACTAATAATATCCTTATATTTTACAAAAGGGGGTACTTTATTCACTATATAATCCCCATATAAAGGGAAAGCTGGCAGGTTTACACTTACACAAGGCTCAACACGGAGTCCTTCAACTTAATGGAGTGCAGGCACTTTTTCCAGTTAGAAACGGCAGAGTGAACATAGAGCCTGGTATAAAGAAAAATGGAAATAAGAAACAAGAAGCAGAATCCACAGACACAGTGCTCTGAAAATGATTGGGTTCAGATTATACAAAGTAACTGTATAGTCATATGTTTTTTTTATTTTTCTTCAGGGCACAGATATCATAGTAACATAGTAAGTAAGGTTGAAAAAAGACACACGTCCATCAAGTTCAACCTTTTAACTCTATTTTAACCTGCCGAACTGCCAGTTGATCCAGAGGAAGGCAAAAAAAAAACCCATTTGAAGCCTCTCCAATTTGCCTCAGAGGGGGAAAAAAATACTTCCTGACTCCAAAATGGCGGACTAGTCCTTGGATCTACTTGTGCCTATGTTTTTGAGCAAACTGTGTCCTACCTCAAGAGTTAACCCCTAAAGGCCCCCATACACTGGCCAATAAAAGCTGCAGACAGACTGAGTCGGCAGCTTATTGGCCCATGTGTGGGGCCATCCGACGGGCTTTCCCGATAGATATCTGACCGAAAGTTGGCCAGATCTCGATCGGGCAGGTTAAAAAACCACCCATATTGGATGCATTATGATCCTATCGTTGAGCCCTTGGGCCCATGATCGGATCAGCCCGATATCGGCCACTTCAATGTTGGCAAGTTGGGGAGAGATCCGCTCGTTTGGCGACATTGCCAAACGAGCGGATCTCTACGTCTATGAGCACCTGTAGAAGCATGCTGCCCTCCTCACAAATTCCTCCTGAAACATGGTGGAGTCCTGGAGTCCTTACCAGCCATTTTGTGTTCCTAACCACATGGTGGGGGCTGCGCTGGTTCCTGTGGAGGCCTCTTGGTTTGATTCAGTCTCTTGAGGTGCTGTGTTGACTTCTGGCTTCAGATAGCCATTTTCACTAGAAATGGAAAACAAAGGCAGATGAAGAAATATACATCATACATTTGGATAACGGCACAATATTATGTCCCCTAATATGTTGGCGAGACATTACTATAAATGCAAGTATTTAATAGTTAAAGGACAACTAACCCCTAAAAATGAATATGACTAAAATACCAGTGGCGGAACTACCGGGGGAGCAGGAGGTGCAATTGGGCCAGGGCCCACACCCCCTCAAGGCCCCCCGACAGCTCACGCACTGCCGATTTCCGGCAACATCGGGTACAATAATCTGGTACGGAGGGGGACGGGGGCCCGGCGGCACGTCCCGCACCAGGGCCCGTCCCCCTCCAGTTATGTTATCGTAAAATACCTTTTATATAGTGAACTTATTGCACCAGCCTAAAGTTTCAGCTTGTCAATAGCAGCAATGATCCAGGACTTCAAACTTGTCACAGGAGGTCACCATCTTGGAAAGTGTCTGTGACACTCACATGCTCAGTGGGCTCTGATTGGCTGTTGAGAAGCTAAGCTTAGGGCTCGTCACTAATTATCCAGCAGAAAATGAGCTTCCCTGGCTGTAATATAAGCTGATGCTACAGGGCTGATTATTAAATTCTGATGCTAATTGCACTGGTTTCTGTGCTGCCATGTAGTAATTATCTGTATTAATTACTAATCAGCCTTATATTGTGACATTTCTATTCTATGTGTTCTGTATATTGTGAGTGGGTCCCTAAGCTCAGTAAGTGACAGCAGCACAGAGCATGCGCAGTGAATCAGCAGAAAAGAAGATGGGGAGCTACTGGGACATCCTTGGAGACACAGATCTTCAGTGCTAAAGGGCTGTGGTTGCCTTGGGCTGGTACAAAAGTTCAGAACATAATGTACAACATTTCTAGCTACTTCTTTAGTTAGGCTTTAGTTGCCCTTTAAGTACAATTCTTAGCCACACCATGAATAACTATTCTAACTAAAATATTCCAATTGCACTATGTTTTGTTGTGTACTGGTCTCAGCAACACACATGGAAAGGTAGTGTAATGTGTAGAAGAAAGATAAACAGAAGACAAGATACCTGCACAGCCGGCCATTTGTCACAGGAGCTGGGTCAGTAAACACGTGTTCTGTCAATGGCCCAGGCCGTACCTGAGCAGGGTCTGATTCTGTGGCAGAGGTTTCTGGTACCTCCAAGGCTTCTGTGGCTTCCTCAGCTGACTGGTGCTGGTTGAGTTTCCCATTGCTCACGGTGGAAACTTCTCCTGTGACGGCATGAAGTCAAATATGTCAGATCAATATGGTCTAGTGAGTAATTCCTCTTGGCAACTACTTTTATGCTTAAAGGGATTCTGTCATGATTTTAATGGTTTAGTTTTTATTTCTAAATTACACTGTTGACAGTGCAAACAATTCATTCTACCATGTAAAATGTAAATACTGAACCTACAAATATATATTTTTATAGCTGTAATATTGTTGTGTAGGCAGCCACCTTAGATCATTCTGCCTTCAGAAGAAGACAGTGCTGCACTATGGAACTGCTTTCAGACAGGCAATTGTTTCTCCTACTCAATGTAACTGAAGGAGTCACAGCGGGACATGGATTTTCCTATTGAGTGCTGTTCTTTAATCTACCAGGGAGCTGTTACCTTCCCACTGTTCTGCTGATGGGTTGCTGGGGGGAAGGGAGGAGGGTGATATCACTCCAACTTGCAGTACAGCATTAAAGAGTGATTGAAGTTTATCAGAGTCACATGACTGGGGGCACCTGGGAAACTGACAATATGTCTAGCCCCATGTCAGATTTCAAAATTAAATATAAAAAAATCTGTTTCCTCTTTAGAAAAATGGATTTCAGTGCAGAAGTCTGCTGGAGCAGAACTATTGCCTGATGGGTTTTGAAAAAAAACGTGTTTTCCCATGACAGTATCCCATTAAATTCCTAAATACAATTGTTCCAGTTGGATAGAGCCTAAAGGAATGCATTTCCAGTCCAGGAATGCATTTCCAATCTTCTGGCAAGAAGGATTCTATCTATACCAAATGGTACCAAATCAGGAGATCACTCTTTCACCATATGTATCCTAAAAGAATTTGGGTGATCTTTAGCCATATTAACCATATTAATCCCTCTAAAATCAAATGATTTTGCATATCCTGAGAAGTCATTTGTGATAATTAGCAAATCATCTGGCCTTCAGTACTAGTAAAATCATTTTATCCTGAGCTCTAAACAGTCCAGTCAGCTGTCACTCACCCTGCCCCTTGTCCAAGACAGGAGTGTCCCCTCGAGAGGAGCAGTTGCTCCGTGGCACGTTGCATCTTGTGGCACATCCTACCAGTGTGATTCCAGCCAGAACTCCATCAGTGTCTCCCGAGTCCTCTGGGTTTATGTCCCCTTCCAGGAAAATTTCTCCTGGCGGATAGTCACTGTCACTGGCAGCTGTAGGTGTAGAACATGGTGAGATCAGCACATTCTAAACAAATGTAGGTGATGTAAAAGCTTTGCAATAAAAAAATCTAAAAAGTACACAGACCATTATTTTCAGAACAAAACAGCACTTCAGTCGATTCACATCCTCTAAATGAAAAGTGCATTTCTGAACAAGATGAACTGACTTGCTGCTATTTATACAGACCACCAGTGAAATGGAACAATGCACCATTAAAAAATATCAGTTAAAGGGGAACTATCGCGAAGATTCAAATTTATACTCGTGTATAAGCCGACCCGCGTATAAGCCGAGGTACCTAATTTTACCTATGAAAACCAGAAAAACTTATTGACTCGCGTATAAGCCTAGACACAACTCAGAAAAGTCTCAGAAATATCAAACAGTCAGTTTAATGTTAAAAATCAAGCCATGATGCTTAAAACATTAATTCATCGTACAATGATAAAAAAAAAAACCTCTGGTAGATGAAATAGATTTATTAAGAAGACAGCTGCCTTACCGGTAAATTTGCTCCAATGGGAGGGGAGAGTCAGGAAGCTGCTCCCTGTAGTAGGCGCTGTTCGACTTCAAAGGCTGCCCAGAGTTGTTAGTGGGTGGGAGGGGAAGCTGCTCTCTGCTGCTGGGCCTCTTCAAAGTTTAAGCAATCGCTGGGGTAGGGGCAGCTGATGCTGGCAGGCAGAAGGGGAGAGCCGGGGATACTGCTTCCTGCAGCCGGCGCCGGAGTTGTCACGTCGCTGAGCTGATGACGTCAGCGTGCGCACACACTGCTTGCGCTGTTGCTCTTTCTTCGCGGCTGGGAGCAGGATCATGTGGGATTCATCGCTACAAATTTACCGGTAAGGCAGCTGACCCGCGTATAAGCCGAGGTAGGATTTTCAAGCACATTTTGGGTGCTGAAAATCTCGGCTTATACGCGATTATATACGGTAAGCTTCATCATTCTGAAATAAGAAACTTTCTAAATACAAGCAATTAAAAATTCTGCATTGTTTCTGAAATAATCAAGTTTATCTTCACTATCCCTCTCTCAGCATCTGTTTCTCTTTATTCTGTCTTCATTCAGGAGTTGGATGTCAGGTGAATAATCAAATAAATCTTATAGGGAGGCTCCTTTTGCCTAGAAGATGTATAAGAGCGCACTCTATTATACATCATATATACAGATTTACTAAGCTCGAGTCAATAGTTAGAATCCAAAAATATTCAAATTTCGAAGTAGTTTTTAGGGTACTTCGACCATCGAATTGGTCAAATTCGATTGGATCGAATGATTTGAGCGATTTGAAGTAAAAATTGTTTGACCATTCGATAATCGAAGTACTGTCTCTTTAAAAAATCCTTCAATACTTCGCCAAATAAAAGCTACCGAATTGAATGTTAGCCTATGGGGACATTGTAGATAAGTTTTGGGCACTTTTTATGATCGAATAAAAATCATTAGATCGATTGCTTAAAATCGTTCGAATCGTTCGATCAAACGTTTTTTATTCGATCCTTTTGCGCTACTTTGAGGGTCGAATTCAAGGGTTTTTTAACACTCGAAATTCGACCCTTGATAAATCTGCCCCCATGTCTCTCTACATGCAGAATTTGTGCAAAAGGCAGTTATTTTGTTAGATTTTATTTGTACTGGAATCAGTTAGTTGAGTGAGCTCTAATACGTTTGCTAGGAAAGGAAGTCTATCAAAATAACTGCCTTTTGCACAAATCCTGCATGTAGAAAGACATGATGTCTTGAGAATATGCTCTAATATATCTTCTATGCAAAAGGAGGCCCCTATAAGATATATTGGATTTAACTGTCAATGAATATCTGACACCCAACTGCTGAATGAAGACAGAATGAAGAGAAACAGATGCTGAGAGAGGAATAGTGAAGATAAACTTGATTATTTCAGAAACAATGCAGAATTTCCAATTGATTGTATCCAGAAAGTTTCTTGCATCAGTATGAGGAAGCTTATATAAAGTGTTAATTTTCGCAATAGATCCCCTTTAACGTTTGTATGTAAAAGGTACAGTCCTCTAAAATGAACTGAACAGAGGTGTTATGTATTGGGCTAAAGGAGTTGTTTATTTCCTGTACCTGGTATACTGGAGATGCATAGGACATGAGCATTGCATACAGTGAACTGGTCCACCAGGGTGCCCGGTTGGTTGGCATCGATGATCACCACCTTGCTGGTGGACAGGGTGCTGGTAAGGATCCACACTCGACTGGAAGTCGCATCTGCCTCGTGGAGTTCTTTTGTCTGTAGCCACAAAGTAGGATTCAGAATGTCTAAGAACTTTAACGTAAATAGGGTCCCAAAATACAAGAGTCAGAGGGGCAAATTCACTAAGCACCGAAGCGCCTAACGCTAGCGTTAATTCGCTAGCGTTTGGCATTTTCGTTACTGCGCAAATTCACTAACGAACGCTGGCGTAGTTTCGCTAGTGTTACTTCGCATCCTTACGCCAGGCGAATTTTCGCTAGCGATGTAACTACGCAAATTCACTAACTTGCGCAGTGTACTGAACGCTACCTTTTACGCTAGACATCCTTCGCCACCTCAGACCTGGCGAAGCGCAATAGAGCAGATAGGGATTGTTTCAAAAAAAGTCAAATTTTTTTCTAAGTCCCAAAAAACGCTGGCGTGTTTTCTACATGATGGGTGATAGGCTGAAAAAGATCGAAATATTTTTTGGGGCTCCCCTCCTTCCCCCCTACATTTCCTGACTCATGGCAACTTACCTAGACAGTGGGCACATGTGTAGGGCAAAATAAAATTTTTATTTGCTGATTTGAAGGTTTTCTAGGCATTTGTAGTGCTGATACGTGTTCCTCCATTGAAATTTGAATTTTGTGCCATATGCAAATTAGCCTTCGCTAGCGTAACTTCGCTTTACATAGCGAATCAACGCTAGCGCAACTTCGCAACCTTACACTACCCCTGTGCGCAACTTCGGATTTTAGTGAATTTGCGGAGCGCTGGCAAAACTACGCCTGGCGAAGTGCGGCGAAGATTGAAGATTGAATTTTTATCGAGAAGTATTGCTTTAAGGGAAGATTTGTCGCCTGCAACTATTTTTGAGCAAATGCAGGCGACAAATCTCCTGAAAATGTTTCTCCATTTGGGGAGTAATTGAAATGGCTGGTGGTATAAACAACATATTGCTAAGTGGCCCGAAGTTTCCCCCAGAGGCAATTTTGGGTGACTTATCGATATGTTGGTCATAGCACCAGCGATTTCAGTTGTTTTAAATGGAGAGGACTTTTCGGGAGATTTGTTGCCCATAGTCACTAATAAATAGTTGCAGGCACCTGGCACTGCCTTAAGAATCCATCCCACCTTTAGCTAGGCTACAACCAGCATTGTTAAAGGATCAGTAATACCAAAAAGTGTTTTAAATGAATGCAAATATTGTGTAATGTTACCCTGCACTGGTAAATCTGATTTGTTTGCTTCAGAAACACTACTGTAGTTCATATAAACAAGCTGCTGTGTAGCAATGGCGGAAATTGAAACAAGTCTATATGGCACAGGTTAAATAGTGGATAACAGATAACACCATTATGTTCTACAGAGCTTATCTGCTACACAGCAGCTTATTTATATAAACTATAGTAGTGAAGCAAACACAGCAGTTTTACCAGTGCAGGGCAACGCTGCATTATATTTGTATTACTTTAAAACACTTTTCATTTTTTGATGTTACTGTTCCTTTAACATATGATTATACATTAAAAGAATAATGGGCTTTTTAGTTCAGCAACATTGGCATTGAGGAAAAAGGACATAGAAGGTGTATGTCCATTATAAGAACATACCAAATGCATGTTCAACAGGGCTTGAACTATACTGAAAGACCCACAATACGTGCGGATATGTATATATATCTATATATATATATATCTATATATATATCTATATATATATATATATATATATCTATATATATATATATATATCTATATATATATATATATATATCTATATATATATATATATATATATATATATATATATATATATATATATAAAACCTTTATTATTCTTCTTTATTATTATTCTTGTTCATCTTTAAAGGCACACACAGCCTGGCATCTCTTTCTACATTTCTTCCAAAACTGATCTCACCTTTTTCTTCTCAGGGGAGGTGTGGGTGCTTTTGCTTTCTCCTTCCACTTCACGGTCACAGGTTAAAGGATCTCGCCCAGGCAACTGCTTGACTCCATTCCCAGAATCCACTTCAGATAGTTTCCATCCTTTCAGGTCTACTCCGGCCGCACACCACAGCTGCAAAATAAAATACCAGTCATCTTAAAAAAGTGAAAATACCATTACAATACATTATGCCCACATAGGAAGGATATGAATGAAATACCAGCAGCCGATGCAAAGAGGATAACAGGACAATGAAAATGATTATCTCAAATAACTTCCCACTGGGTTGTATTGTAAATTATGTATATATTTTTGGGGGTGCCTTTAAAGGAGAATTCAACCCTAAACTTAAAAAAACAAAACCCTACCCTACATAGACCCCCTCCCTCCTCCCCCCCCCCAGCCTAAATATTACCCCGGGCAAATGCCCCTAATGTTTTACTTACCCCTCGGTGTAGATTTAGGCATCGGAATTCACAGGCGCCATCTTCAGCCGCTCCGGTAATCTTCATAATGAGACAGGCTCTTCGGCAATTTTCGTTAATTTGGGAGCATGCGCTGTTGGCACAAAACAGGAAATTGCTCCAACTGCGCATGCGCCAACAAGCCGCTCTCATTCTGAAGATTTCCAAAGTGGCTGAAGATGGCGTCTGTGAACTCCGATGCCTGAATCTGCACCGAGGGATAAGTAAAACATTAGGGGCATTTGCTCGGGTAACACTTAGGCTGGGGGGAGGAGGGAGGGGGGTCTTTGTAGGGCAGGGGGCTAGGGTTTTTTTAAAGGGATACTGTCATGGGAAAAAAAAATTTTTTCAAAATGAATCAGTTAATAGTGATCTTCCAGCAGAATTCTGCACTGAAATCCATTTCTCAAAAGAGCAAACAGATTTTTTTATATTCAATTTTGAAATCTGACATGGGGCTAGACATTTTGTCAATTTCCTAGCTGCCCCAAGTCATGTGACTTGTGCTCTGATAAACTTCAATCACTCTTTACTGCTGTACTGCAAGTTGGAGTGATATCAACCCCTCCCTTTTCCCCCCCAGCAGCCAAACAACAGAACAATGGGAAGGTAACCAGATAGCAGCTCCCTAACACAAGATAACAGCTGCCTGGTAGATCTAGTGCTACTCCAGCAGAATTCTGCACTGCAATCAATTTCACAAAAGAGCAAACAGATTTTTTAATATTCAATTTTGAAATCTGACATGGGGCTAGACATTTTGTCAATTTCTCAGCTGCCCCCAGTCATGTGACTTGTGCCTGCACTTTAGGAGAGAAATGCTTTCTGGCAGGCTGCTGTTTTTCCTTCTCAATGTAACTGAATGTGTCTCAGTGGGACATGGGTTTTTACTATTGAGTGTTGTTCTTAGATCTAAAGTCCAAAAATATATACTGTTGTTACATTTGGTCACAAAATTTATACCCCAGGAAATCCCTCCCCAAACGTTAAAACCAATCACGTGTTGCCACCTCACGTTTCTTTTCTTAAAGCAACATACATATCTCATCAAACTGGTCATATTAACATTGTTTCTCTGCCTATACTCTGTTATCCTGCATATCCAATTACATTATAATTGTAATAACATGTTACATCAAACTCGTAGTTCAAACCAAGTGGTTTTACGTAAATTATAATGTAATTGGATATGCTTATAATGAGGTGGATATAGAGCTATATGGGGCAGATAAGAGAATGTGACATATACAAATAATAATATTAGAAGAAAGAACCTAACGTAATGGGGCAGTGATTGCCATTTACATGCTTGTTTAAATGTGGGTATCCTAATATGTGAATTAAATAGTTCTGAGATGTTACAGAGTATAGGCAGAGAAACAATGTTAATATGACCAATTTGATGAGATATGTAAGTTGCTTTAAGAAAAGAAACGTGAGGTGGCAACACGTGATTGGTTTTAACGTTTGGGGAGGGATTTCCTGGGGTATAAATTTTGTGACCAAATGTAACAACAGTAATGCCTATGAATAAGTGCCTGTGGGTGCGAAACACGTAAGGCGGAGCATCAATTGGTCTGTATGCCTACTTTTTAATAATTATGCTAAATAAAGAGTGATTTTTTAACTTTGAGGGAATTGACTGGGAATATATTTTTGGACTTTTGATTTGGATGCCCTTTGGAGTTGGGGGCTATATTCCAGCATTTTTTGGCCCTTTTTTGACAGGCCTGTGTAGACTGCAGCAGCTGAGTAACAAGTGTCTTTTGGATTGTTCTTAGATCTACCGGGCAGCTGTTATCTTGTGTTAGGGAGCTGCTATCTGGTTACCTTCCCATTGTTCTTTTGTTTGGCTGCTGGGGGGGGGGGAAAGGGAGGGGGTGATATCACTCTAACTTGCAGTACAGCAGTAAAGAGTGATTGAAGTTGATCAGAGCACAAGTCACATGACTTGGGGCAGCTGGGAAATTGACAATATGTCTAGCCCCATGTCAGATTTCAAGATTGAATATAAAAAAATCTGTTTGCTCTTTTGAGAAATGGATTTTAACGCAGAATTCTCCTGGAGCAGCACTATTAACTGATGCATTTTGAAAAAAAAAATGTTTTCCCATGACAGTATCCCTTTAAATTTGCTGCTCTTTTTATATGTGTCAAGGTACACTGGGACACCCAGGGATAGGAACACCCAAATGTCCATGGCCAAATGGCATAAAATAAAAAAACAAATATAAATATTTGTAACCGGTTAGTGCTATTTTTGTTTAACTGGGTACCCACTCCTGAAGGGGCTGTGGCTGGGTGAAGAGGGCGTATCCCAAGAGCAGGTATACAAAAAAAAAACTACCATGCCATGGATGTGGATTTTTTGTTATTGCTTTTTGAAGTAAGCAAAGATAAAAACATATGAACGTCATACACGTCCGTTCAACCCTAAGTGAACACTCCCCTGGGGCTGCCAGATTCTTACCTTCATGGTGGGATCTTTCTCTACCAGTGGCCTGCAGTACACTGGCACTGGCACATTCTTCATACGATTATCCTCCTGTCCTCCATTTGGACTAAGCTGTCAAAGTCATTTAAAATAAAATACATACATACATAAGCCCAAGTATAAAATTTGGCATATAGAAAATACATTTCATTTTAAGCAACTTTCCAATATACATTAAAAAGGGTAGTTCACCTTTAAAGGAGAACTAAAGCTTAGCTAGAAATGTTGTACATTATATTTTGTGCTTCTGTACCAGCCCAAGGCAACCACAGCCCTTAAGCAGTAAAGATCGATGTCTCCAAAGATGCCCCAGTAGCTCCCCATCTTCTTTTCTGCTGATTCACTGCACATGCTCTGTGCTGCTGTCACTTACTGAGCTTAGGGACCCACTCACAATATACAGTACACATAGAATAGAAATGTCACAATATAAGGCTGATTAGTAATTAATACAGATAATTACTACATGGCAGCACAGACACCAGTGCAATTAGCATTAGACTTTAATAATCAGCCCTGTTAGAGGCAGACCTAGTGCAAACACAATCTGATGAAACTAGGCAGGCCATGCAGATAGCGCAAAGAGACATTGATTTGTTCCTAACGGAGAAATACACACAGCGTGAACTCTATAGGCCTGGTATGACAAAGGGGACAAAAATGGTAAACTTTTGGCACTGGGTGATGTGCCCAGAACTATAATACATAGTGTCACGGATGTTAATAATGCTGTCACAGACCCAACCCAGATGGTGGAACATTTTAGGCAGTACTTCCAGTCGACATACCGGATACCTGAAGATGCTGCAACGGAAGGTCTCACTGAATATTTAAATAACATTGACTTTCCAGCAGTGTCTCAAGACTCAGTAACAATGCTTGAAAATGATATTACAGACGACGAAGTTAAAGATGCAATTAATGCTTGTCCCCCAGGGAAAACACCCGGACCTGATGGGATTCCCATAGAATGGTATAAGAAATACTTAGAATTTTTAGCTCCTAGACTAGTAGAGTTGTTTAATGGGTCTATTGAAATTGGTACGTTACCTGATTCTTGCTATGATGCATATGTCACGTTAATTCTAAAAACAGGCAAGCCGCCTGATCGATGTGAGTCTTATCGTCCAATTTCCCTACTAAACTCAGATGTTAAAATCTTTGCTAAAATTCTTGCTAATAGACTTAAATTGGTGATATCGGAGCTGATTCACCCGGACCGAACGGGCTTCATGCCCTCTAAGGCCACAGACATTAATATTAGGCGTTTATATACCAACATATCCACTCAACATGATAACTCAGGTTCTAGAATAGTGGTATCGTTAGATACGGCAAAAGCCTTTGACACAGTTCAATGAAGTTTTAGCCTGGTATAAATTCGGCCCTAAATTTAGGAAGTGGTACAGCTGCTTTACGCTCGTCCTCGAGCGAAGATTATAGTGAATGGGAGGTTAACTGAGAGTGTGTCTCTAGAAAGAGGCACGCGGCAAGGCTGTCCACTTTCCCCAATGCTCTTCGCTTTGGCTATTGAACCATTGGCTATACATGTGCGGGCGAATCAGGAGATACAGGGGTTAAGTCTAGGGAATGTTACTGAAAAAATATCGCTATATGCGGATGATATGTTGTTGTACTTGGCAAATCCACACCAGGCTCTGGAAAGTCTCCTTATAGTAATGTCTGACTTTGGTCGATACTCTGGTCTTAAAATCAATCATTCTAAATCGGTCATCTTCCCAATAGACCCTCTGCCCCCAGGCACCGCTGACCATATATCACGTCTCCAGGTGGTGTTCTCATTTAAATACTTAGGTGTAATAATGCACAAAGAGCTTGGTAGATATGAACAATTAAACTCATATCCGATAGTGCAGACATTAACTAACAGAGTTGGTGTTTGGCGGGACCTACCCCTTTCCCTCCCAGGTAGAATTAATATATTTAAAATGATCTTTCTCCCTAAATTTCTGTATGCATTATACAATTCCCCTTTCACTCCGAGGGCATCATGGTTTACAGGGGTGGATAAAATAATTAGGGGCGTTCTATGGGCTGGAAGTCATCCACGCTTAAACATGAAAATATTGCAAGCTTCTTTGTCTAGTGGAGGATTAGCTTTACCCAACCTCAAAGATTATTTTCTTGCAGCACAGCTAGTCTATGCCCATTGGTGGATGGTCCCTGATATGAATAATCCGGCCGTTATACTAGAAGCTGCCATAGTTGGCTCCTTGGAAGCCCTATCCAAACTTCCATACCGAGGTGCCTCTTCTTACTGTACCACCACACCCTCTATGGTCACTGTAATACATGTGTTCCAGAAAGCCCTGAAGGTGGTACAGGGCCCATCTGAAGTTTGGTCTCCTAGGACTCCAATATGGGGCAATAACCATCTCTCCCACTTCCATGAGATAAAGGACATAGCTAGATGGGCTCAGTTGGGAGTGAAAACCTTAAGAGATATTTCAATGGTGGTGAATGTAAAACCTATGATTTACTGAGACAGGAGATGCATCCTCCCTACAATATGTTTTTCAGGTATCTGCAGTTGCCTTTAACATGCAATTTCCTGCTAGACCCATAAGGGTAGTTGAATCCACCCTGGAGACCTACCTCCATAGACAAGACCTGACTAAACCACTCTCTTGGTTCTATACTATTTTGTTGACTGCAGGCCCTTCACCCCTGGAAAAATCTAAGACTAAATGGCAGAGAGACATTCCTGAGCTGGATAATGAGAAGTGGTCTGATGCTCTCAAAATGGTTCCAAATATTTCCATCTCACTGAGGGATAGATACATCCAAGTAAAGTTTTTAAACAGAGTGTACCTGACTCCGTATAGATTAGCAAAAATATACAACACTGTATCGGATATGTGCCCTAAGTGCAGAGATGAGATAGGTACTCTGTTCCATGTATTTTGGTCATGCCCGGTGATACAGGGATTCTGGGGTAAGGTGCTTCAGTTCTTAGATGAAAAGTTAGCACTCCCAAATATCCGTTCCCCGGAACTCTGTCTACTAGGACTGTCTGGTGATATTCCACTTTGCTCCTACTCCAGACTCTGCTACCTACAACTCCTCTATTACGCCAAGAAAGCCATTCTTATGCACTGGAAGTCTTTAGACCCCCCTCGTTGCAATATTGGCAAAAGCTGGTGAATGACAATCTTCCAAATGAGAAATTGACATACTTAGCCAGAGGGTGCCCAGAAAAATTTGATGCCATATGGGGTACCTGGCTGAATTTACAGTAGTCTAAACAAAACAAAACAAAATCCTGTATAGCCGTATTGATTGCCTTTGCCTCACGTTTTTTTTTTTTCTCCTTCTATTTCCTTCTCTGTCTATTGTTGTTAAAATTGTTAAAAATAAAAACTTTAAAAAAAAAAAAAAATAATCAGCCCTGCAGCATCAGCTTATATTACAGGGAAACAATATAAGGCTGATTAGTAATTAATACAGATAATTACTACATGGCAGCACAGAAACCAGTGCAATTAGCATCAGAATTTAATAATCAGCCCTGTAGCATCAGCTTATATTACAGGGGAAGCTCATTTTCTGCTGGATAATTAGTGACGAGCCCTAAGCTTAGCTTCTCAACAGCCAATCAGAGCCCACTGAGCATGTGAGTGTCACAGACACTTTCCAAGATGGTGACCCCCTGTGACAAGTTTGAAGTCCTGGATCATTGCTGCTATTGACAAGCTGAAACTTTAGGCTGGTGCAATAAGTTCAGAATATAAAATATGCAATTTTTAGCCACATTCCTTTTTAGGGTTTAGATTGCCTTTAAATTAGTTTTCAGTATGATGTAGACAGTGATAACCTGAGACAATTTCTTTGGTGTTTTTTTTCATTACTTAGGTTCTCCTCAACAAAATATTTGTCTTCAAGACCATTCCAGTTATTATTGCACCTTTTCTTGGGAAAATAAGATTACTAAAATCTCACTAAATCTCCATGTGTAACACAATCATAATAAATTATGCCAAAGAATAAAATTGGTTATTTACATACACACATAGGGTTGCCACCTGCCCGGTTTTGACCCGGACAGCCCTGTTTTTTTTGAAGGGCAAATTAGGAAAACCAGGCAAGATTCCCTATGATTGACGCTGTAATCGGCTAATCGATGATCGCCACGTCATAGCCCGCTCCTGATGCCACAACCCATCCCCGCAGCATCTCAACTCTGCCCCATTGCACCATGGCCCGCCCCCTGCCCGGATTTAACGGGGCCAAAAGGTGCCAACCCTATACACATGACAATGTATATGCAACGCACATAATCATGAAAAGATTCAAGTGAAGTTTTAGTATATAAAATAAATCAGGGAAGTCAGAGATATGGTTCATCAATCAAAGATTCTATGGCCCCTTGAGCTACCAACCTGCTTATATTTTGCGGGTAGGCTCCACCCACAAGCTTGGAGGCGCCCATCATCATTGCGCACGTGCTCCCGCACTTGGCGATACTGCTCGCGCTTCTGTTCACGGCGAGCTGTAGATGTGCAGTCGCTGAGGAGAGAAGCTACAGTGTTACTTCTCAATCTAAGGGAAGAGAAAAAGATGCGGCACAGCGTCAGGGGAGAGAGCAGAAAGCAAAGCAGCAAGGGTTAAAGGCAACCAGTGAGCAAGAGGCAAGCATGGGAAGGGCAAATGCAAGGTAGCATATTAAGGTGTTGTATTGTCCTTTCATCATAATAATCAGTATATTTAATTTTATCCAAGGAAGTGCCGACTAATTTAAAGGATCAGTAACATCAAAAAATTAAATTGTTTTAAAGTAATAAAAATATAATGTAGTGTTGCCCTGCACTAGTAAAACTGCTGTGTTTGCTTCAGAAACACTACTATTGTTTATATAAATAAGCTGCTGTGTAGCCATGGGTGCAGCCATTCAAAGGAGAAAAGGCTCAAGTTACACAGCAGATAGCAGACAAGCTCTGTAGAACATAATGCTATCTGTTATCCATTATTTATCCTGTGCCATATAGCCATTTTTCAATTTCCGCCATTGCTACTCAGCAGCTTGTTTATATGAACAATAGTAGTGTTTCTGAAGCAAACACATCAGTTTTACCAGTGCAGGGCAACACTACATGATATTTTCATTACTTTAAAACACTTTGGGGCAAATTCACTAAGATGCGAAGTTGCGCCAGGCGTATTTTCGCCAGCGCTCCGCAAATTCACTAAAATCCGAAGTTGCGCACAGGGGTAGCGTAAGTTTGCGAAGTTGCGCTAGCGTTAATTCGCCAAGCGAAGCGAAGTTTCGCTAGCGATGGTTCATTTGCATACGGCACCAAATTCAAATTTCAATGGAGGAACACGTATCTGCACTACAAATGCCTAGAAAACCTTCAAATCAGCAAATATAAATTTTATTTTGCCCTACACATGTGCCCACTGTCTAGGTAAGTTGCCATGAGTCAGGAAATGTAGGGGGGAAGGAGGGGAGCCCTAAAAATTTTTTCAATCTTTTTCAGCCTATCACCCATCATGTAGAAAACACGCCAGCATTTTTTGGGACTTAGAAAAAAATTTGACTTTTTTGGAAACAATCCCTATCTACTCTATTGCGCTTCGCCTGGTCTGAGGTGGCGAAGGAAGTTTAGCGTAAAAGGTAGCGTTCAGTACACTGCGCAAGTTAGTGAATTTGCGTAGTTACATCGCTAGCGAAAATTCGCCTGCAGTAAGTGTGCGAAGTAACACTAGCAAATTTACGCCAGCGTTCGTCAGTGAATTTGCGAAGTACCGAAAATGCCAAACGCTAGCGAGTTGACGCTAGCGTTCGGCGCTTCTGCGCTTAGTGAATTTGCGCCTTTCAGTTTTTGGTGTTACTGGTCCTTTAAGATTCTACTTATCTGCATCCAACAGAAGAAGCAGACCCTGCGGTTGCAGGGGGTCTAAGAGTGTAGGGGGCCCAGTAGCATCCTAATTAATGAGCAATATTAATATATATTGGTAGTATAGGCCAACTTATCAATATTTTGGGGCCCTGAATTGAATTTACATAGGGGCCCAGTGACCTCTAGTTACGGCAATAGTGTCCAGCACTACAATTGGGTGTGATTCCGTTTGCAAAGTTAATGTGTTCACAGCACTTGTACGTGTTTTAGATTGTATACTGCTAGAATATTATAGTCAATGGGATAGAATGTTAGAAGTGTATAAGGCTGCTACTTCTACCAACACTTAGGAACATAAAGACACTGGAACAACTTAGTTATGCATATGTTATATATGTTATTCAGTCAAGAACATGGATTTGCTACACAAAAAAATGTTTCTAATTATTACTAATTATTGGAATTTATTTATAGTTTTATTTTGTTTCTTTTTTCATTCTCCCAAACACAATGGGGCAAATTCACGGGGTTCATATAAGTCGCGTATACGTCTTTATTAGAGATGTTGGTGCAAATGCTTGAAGTGGCCACTTATTACAAATGTCCAATGAAGCAAAAAAAAGGCAAAAGAGATCCTCTAATGTCCTATTCATGAGCCCACCCTAAAACAAATATGGTATGCCCCTCAAATGGTTGAAAAAACCAAAAACTTTTAAAAGTTACAACTTTTAAAGACAATTCTGCTTTAAATTATGAAAAAACGTCTGCTTTTTAAAAAAATGTTTATGCCTTTTCGGGATACAGGATATGATGTCACTGATATAAGATTGAGGAGGATATAGCTTCTGATCAATTCGCCAGGTACTGTATAAGCTGGTGAAAGAAACTCTGGCGAAAGAGGTAAAATTTGCACTTTAGTGAATTTGCGGAGTAACAATTGTTCGCCTAAGTGAAAATGTGCCTGGCGAAAGGGTGAGAAGCTGTGATAGTGACAGTCTCTTTCACTAGCGAATTGTCCTCTATGCCTGTTAGTAAGTTGGCGATGTCCTTGCGGATGGGAATTTTTGCTAGCGACTTCCAATTCACGCTTTAGTAAATCTGCCGCAATGTGTTTACTTTCCACTAGTATTTAAATAAGATGAGAAAAACAAGTCAACTTACTCATCTGGGAAGAACTCAATGGTGCGTCCCCCAGAGGAGATCTGGCACATGGTGTGGCTGCGGCGTTGGCTGAATCCGGCAGGAGTGGGAGACTTGTAGTGGATATTGACAGAGGGGTAATTTCTCTTGGTAGGTGGTGGGCTGGATGATGAACTGAAGAGCCTGCTGAAGCTGAAAGAAAGTAGGCAACGTTACATGACTATGAGGGGCCACTGTACTTTATATTTGTGGTTTATTCAAACTCATGGACATGCAGTTAAAATCTTCTTTACTTATGTGGCTGATTTCATGGAAACCTAATATTTTGCACCTTACTCCTCTTATGGGCAAAATGTAATGTCATAGGAAACTACTGAGGATTAATCTGTACCCCCAACACACATCAATGCTTGACTTGATATTGAGTTATTCATACAGTGTGATAACATATATCCATTTATATGTAATAGCTTTGATTTTAAAATGATTACAACTCGTTTTCGTGTTTCCTCCTGAACAATGTCCAAATCTCAGGGCAGCTAAGGAACAAATAAATAGCACACAGGCAAAAGTTGCCTAATATATACATATATGTCTATGGGGGTTATTTACTAAACTCCTAAAGCAAAAATCACGAAAAATGTAAATAAAATCGGACTTTTAAAAAAATCACGAATATTTCGGAATTGATTAAACCCCGAGGATGGAAAAGTCCGAATCAGAAAATCCGGCTTCTCAGACCTGTCAAGGTTGCATATAAGTCAATGGGAAAAGTCCCAATGATTTTTTGATGTGTGCTGGGTTTTTGTGCAATACCACAACGTATTCGGAATTTTCGGGCAAAAAACATAATAAATCTGAGTTTTCAGGTGAAAAATCCGAAAAAAACTTGAAAATTGGATGAAAAATCCGAAAAAAATCTCGAAAATCAGATTTTTCAAAAATTTTTGGTATTTTTTTCCCGGAAACAAAATTTCTGGGAAAGTGTATTAATAAATAAGCCGAGTTTTTTTCAGAAAATATTGAGATAAATTTGGACTTTGATACATAACCCCCTATGTGTAGCATGAAAATACAGGTTGGGGCATCAAAACCTACAACTGCCAGATGGTTGACTTCTTCTTCTCTTGGACTGAAGGATGCTCCCTGGAGGCTCTGCAAAACAGAAGATGGATGACTTTGTATTACTAAAGCGCTAGTCATGATGTACTAAATTGCTATTAAGGAAGACTTTGGCTCATGGAAGAGGATTCCATTGGTGACTCCATTAGCTGCCAGTTCTAAGGGATTTATTCTATTCAAACAGACAGAAAGAATCTTTGTGGCTTTGCACAAGGTAATGCCCCTGAACGTCTGATTTTTCTGGCCGCAAAGTGTGAAGCAGACAAAGAGAGTTACAAGGTAAAGTGTTTGCAGTTCCTCTAAATATTCTTATAAGTGAATCCTTGGGTGAACTGGACCGCTTCCTTCACCTGATCATCTCTGTCCACCGCACAGCTTCTTGCAACTCCATCAGCCTTTCTTTATACTGGTTCCTTTCCATTAGAACCCGCGCCATCTCAACACGGGTAAATCGTCTGCGCTGAGCGATGGGAATGTTGTCCTGCAGCGGCGAGGAGCTCTTATATGCGACAAAGGAAGACAAAAGAAATACAAATATGAAACATGCTGATTTCTACCGTCAAGCAATTTTTTTATCCAGAAGAAATAACCTGGCTGGGTTATTTCTTTTACCAAACCCAGGAGGACATGATAATCTCATCAAAACTCAAATAAAAAGAAACCGCCTGCATGAAGGTGTGTTTTTGTGATCTGAAAATGTCAAAAAATGCACCAGAGAATAAGAGTTGCCAGATTAATATGCTAAGTATGCAATTACTCCAAAATCTGCTTATTTATCAACTCAGCAAAATGTTCCCTGAATAGTAACATTAATCAAACAGCTTTGTATGAGAAACTCGAGCCACTAATTACAGTAATTGCTTCCCAGATACATCATTTTAATGTGATAATTAGCTCTGCTGGCTAGTGATGGGCGAATTTGCGCTGTTTCGCAGGAAAATTTTCGAATTTCCCGCGAAACTCGTGAAACGGCGAAAAATTCACAAAACGGCGCCGGCGTCTTGTTTTTTACACCGGCGTATCGTTTTTGACATGGCGCTCGTTTTTCGTCTGTTTTTTTCCAATTTTTTTTTGACACCAGTGACTTTTTGACGCCTGGCGAATAAATTCGCCCATCACTACTGCTGGCTCTAAATAAAGCACCAATGGGGTTATGTAATAAAAGGCACTAAGTTTGCCCAGGGGCAGTAACCCATAGCAACCAATCAGCAGGCAGCATTTATTAGCCACCTGTTTAAATGCAAGAATCTTATTGGTTGTCATGGGTTACTGCTCCTGGGCAAACTTAGTGCCTTATATAACATATGGTGGCAAGTGTAGCAGGAGAATGAAATGAGATTGCGGATCTAGGATTAAAAGGGTTGTTGCAGTGGCGTAACTAGATATCACTGAGCCCAACAGCAAATTATTTATCAGGCCCACAAAATGTCTAGGGGTTGACCTTTTTTACCAATATCTATTGAAATGTTTTATGAATTAGCGTCTCATGGGGCCCCTATACCTCCTAGGGCCCCCTGCAGCTGCAGGGTCTGCTTCCTCTGTAGTTACATCCCTGGGTTGTTCACCTTTGAATTTTTAGTATGATATAGAGTGTGATATTTGGAGACAATTTCCAATTGGTTTTAATTTTGTTTATTATTTGTGGTTTTTTAAAGTTTTATTCCGCAGCTCTCCCGTTTGCAATTTTAACAATCTCATTTCTAGGGTCCAAATTCCCCTAGCAACTATGCACTGATTTGAATAAGAGACTGGAATATGAATAGGAGAGACCTGAATAGAAAGACGAGTAATAAAAAGTAGCAATTACAATAAATTTGTAGCCTTAAAGACCCTTTGGTTTTTTTAGCCGTGGCCCCATTTGAAAGCTGGAAAGAGTCAAAAGAAAAAGGCAAATAATTAAAAAGCTATAAAAAAATAAATAATACACACTAATGGAAAAGTTGCTTAGAATTGGCCATTCTATAACATACTAAAAATGAACCACCCCTTTAAGACTGTTATTCTTACTGCATAATGTCAGTGTAGGCCCACCAGGTGTCCTAAGCAACCCAGTCGGCTAACCCTGATGCCCCCGTGTGCCTGTGCATGCACCAGAACGGAGGGGGAGGGCAACAGAAGGGGAGGGAGGAAGGGCAGGGGAGGGAAGTAGCGGAGAGCATCAGAGGGAAGGGAGGTAGGAAGGGTAGAGTGACAGAGGAGGGAGGCAAGAGGGGAGCGAATTCGGATTAGGAATAGGCAGAAGACCTTCAAACAGGCACCTGCAAAGCACCCCCACATTGTTGCGTCCTAGGCAGGTGCCTCTTCTGCCTACCCCTAGTTCCGGCACTGGTATAGGGATAGGGATGTAGGGTCATGGAAGCAGAGCACTGCTGTTGGTAAGAATTATTACTCCATGCTAAAAATAATTCCATAAACAAAAACAACATTGTATACTAGACCCTTCAACTATACTCCTATATTGAGGGGAAGTGTTTTGGGGAGATGCCAACCTCTTCCACTTCCTCTTTGGGTTCTTGCAAGGCCACAATAACTTCCGATTTCACCCTGGAAAAGTAAACATTGAAAAATAAAAGGTTAGCGCGTAACATGCAACCTTAGATATCAATGCATCAAATATCTGTAAGGCAAGCTTTGTACCTCTTAAGATCCTCTTCTAGCTCTTTCACACGCGTTTCCATCTTGACCTTGGCTTGTTTGGTGGCTTCCAGCTCTCCCTTCAGCACCTCCTGCTCCCCACTAAGTTGGTCCACTTGTGCAATCAAGTCATTCTTAACCACATTCAGGGCATTCCTAACAAAGGTGACAAGAACAATGGAATCTAAACTTCAGCCCCTGAGACATCAGACTTTCATATGTTCCCTTTTGTATAAATTCTGGTCATGTTGTTGTTTGATACAGGGGGTTGATCAGTGCAATAGGTTTGCTGGGGCAAAACAAATGAAGGCTTTGATAATTAATTCTATGAAGGAGTAAAAGTTAATGACCCTGTATATAAAAAAACTTGTTAAATTTTGAAGTCACAGAATATTGTGAGGCTGCTGTATTTACGAGCACTGCCAAATAGAATGTGTTAAAGACTTCATGTCAGAATGTCCTTTTGATGCCTTTACAATCCTGCTGGAAGTCTTTCTTTGCCCTCTAAATTATCTCTGTTTCAATGTGAAATTCCCTTTGCCCAAAAGCCATTTTAAAAGTAGCCCAAAAATAGCCCAATTTGTACGACGAACAATCACTATGACAACAGCATATAGAAGCTGCTAACTAATTCTATTTGTATGGCCCAGGTGATTATCACGTACCAGATGCAGCGCGTGGTGTTTATACAAATGGCCTATAGGTGTCACTGTGCACATGAGTTATACTATGAATACATAGTACTTTCTATACTGCTTAAGAGTGATAGAGTTGGAAGTTACTGTTGTGTAATGGCTGCATGAACCTGCTAATAAAGCACTGTTATACTCTACTCATCCTCGGCTACCAAAATATAACACAGCGGGCTGCAGGCTGTACTACAGACAGGTTGGGACTGATAGGCTAAAACTGCAGCAAATAGAAATAGAAAAGGGGTTTGTTTTCTACACCTTTCTACTCTCTTTGCATTATGGGTATAGTAGTTGCACATTAACCTTGGATGTAGGCATTTTAAATAAAAACTAGGGATGCACCAAATCCACTATTTTGGATTCGGCCGAAACCCTCGAATCCTTTGTGAAAGATTCGGCCGAATACCAAACCGAAGCCGAAACCTAATTTGCATATGCAAATTAGGGATGGGAAGGGGACATTTTTTTTACTTCCTTGTTTTGTGACAAAAAGTCATGCGATTTCCCTCTCCACCCTAATTTGCATATGCAAATTAGGATTCGGTTCGACTGGACAGAAGGATTCGGCCGAATCCTGCTGAAAAAGGCTGAATCCTGGCTGAATCCCAAACCGAATCCTGGATTCGGTGCATCCCTATTAAAAACAACTACCCAACATGTACTAGGCATACGGTGGCTGTACTTTGGAAACCCGCCTGGGCTTGAAATTTGTAGCCCAATATGGCTAAAAAACTGCCAACCTGGCAACCCTGGACAGTCCGGTTTTTTGAAGGGCTGTCAAAACTGCCTGCCTGGTTTTCCAAATTAGGAAAACTGGGCAGGATTACCTATCATTGACATAGAGATCGACTAATCGCCGATCGCTACATCATAGCCCCTGACATCACGACCCACCCCTGCAGCATCACAGCTCCACCCTTTTCGCATCACGGCCCCTCCCCTGCGCGGATTCAACCGGGCCAAAGAGTGGCAACCCTACCCTGGCCATTGGCTGCTGTGTCTTTGCTGCTCTGATCCATGACTACATACTTTATGTCCAGCTGGTTATTTACAGTGAAAGTGATGGATGGTGGAACCCCTTCCTAGTGGTGGGTACTTTTGGAAAGTTTCAAGGAAGGGTTAAACGCCTTTACAGAAAAAAAGATGAATGGCGGTACAGTTATCAGATAACTGATCTTTGGATAGTTTGGATCTTCATACCTTAAAGGAACAGTAACGTCAAAAAATAAAAGTGTTTTAAAGTAATGGTAAAACTGTTGTGTTTGCTTAAGAAACTCTACTATTGTTTATATAAATAAGCTGCTGAGTAGCCATGGGGGCAGCCATTCAAAGGAGAAAAAGCTCAAGTTACACAGCAGATAGCAGATAAGCTCTGTCTGTCTAATGGTGTTATCTGTTATCCATTCGTTAACCTGTGCCATATAGCCGTTTTTCAATTTCCGCCATTGCTCTACAGCAGCTTGTTTATATAAACAATAGGAGTGTTTCTGAAGCAAACAGATCAGTTTTACCAGTGCAGGGCAACAGTACATGATATTTTCATTACTTTTAAACACTTACATTTTTTGGTGTTACTGTTCCTTTAAGTCTACTAGAAAAGGGGCCGATTCACTAAATTCGAGTGAAGGATTCGAAGTAAAAAAACTTCGAATTTCGAAGTATTTTTTGGGCTACTTCGACCATCGAATGGGCTACTTCGACCTTCGAATCGAAGTATTCGAACTAAAAATCGTTCGACTATTCGATAGTCGAAGTACTCTCTCTTTAAAAAAAACTTCGACCACCTAGTTCGGCAGCTAAAAGCTACCGAAGTCAATGTTAGCCTATGGGGAAGGTCCCCATAGGCTTACCTAAGTTTTTTTGATCGAAGGATATTCCTTCGATCGTTGGATTAAAATCCTTCGAATCGTTCGATTCAAAGGATTTAATCGTTTGATCGAATGAATAATCCTTCGATCGTACGATCGCAGAATTTGCGCTAAATCCTTCGACTTCGATATTCAAAGTCGAAGGATTTCAATTCCTAGTCGAATATCGAGGGTTAATTAACCCTCGATATTCGACCCTTAATACATCTGCCCCCAAATAAACCCAAAAGGCTGGTTTTGCTTCCAATAAGGATTAATTATATCTTAGTTGGGATCAAGTACAAGGTACTGTTTTATTATTACAGAGAAAATAGAAATCTCCTAACAGGTGAATACCAAAATGATTATATGGAAACTTACTTTGTCTCTAAAAGCTGTGAGTTTTCCAAAAGGAGATTGCCCACTTCTTTTCCCATTCCTGAAACAACAGTATATTATTGCCGGAGTGTAAAGGACATTTTGGGTTAAATTCACTTTAATAGAAAGTAAAACAATTGCCTAGGTCCAAATATTGTGCCATTGACATCTTTACTGTCTTGAAGGAGTTGTTCACCTTTGAGATAACTTTTAGTATGATGTAGAAAGGGATATTCTGAGACAATTTGCAATTGGTTTTTTATTTTTTTATTATTTGTGTTTTTTTGCTTATTTAGCTTTTTATTCAGCAGGTCTTCAATTTGCATTATAAACAATCTGGTAGCCAGGATCCAAATTACCCTAGCAACCATGCATTGATTTGAATAAGAGACTGGCATATGAATAGGAGAGGGTCTTACAAGAAAGATGAGCAATGAAAATGAGTAATAACAATAAATATATAGCCTTACAGAGCATTTGCTTTTTAGGTGGGGTCAGCGACTCTCATTTGAAAGCTGGAAAGAGTCAGAAGAAAAAGCCAAAATATTATAAAACTATAAAAAATAGATAATGAAAACCAACGGAAAAGTTGCTTAGAATTGGCCATTGAATTACATACTAAGGGTCAGGCCACACTGGGCGTTTTGGGGAGATTTGGTTGCCTGGCAACTAATCGCATCGTCTTTGCGGCGACCAGTCTCTCCATACGCCTTCCCTCACGCTGCGCTAGCTAAAATTAAAAAACGCAGGCGCTTGTCGATACGTTTTCCGAAGTAGCCCGAGGCAACTTCGTGCGACTTCGGAAAACGAACCGCAGAGTCAGAAGGCAGAAGGAAGGCGTTTGGGGAGATTGGTCGCCGCAAACACGAGGCGATTAGTTGCCAGGCGACCAAATTTCCCCAAAACACCCAGTGTGGACTTAACCTAAACATTTACTTAAAGATGAACCATCCCTTTAAACAGGATCTTATACTTTAAAACATGATTTACTTTAACTCCCACACAGTGCACCCCTGATGGATGTCTTACTGATAATATGGAGCACATTGTATTTTACTTAATTTTCAGTTCATCCTTTTTTTTTCTGGCTAAGGGTTCAAGAGTCTAAAATGAGAATAAACAACTATATACTCAGTATAGAATTTAAGCTAGGTCAGGTGGTGTAAATCTGGATACAGGAAGGGTTAAATGGGTGGTTCACCTTTAAGTTAACGTTTACTATGTCCAAAAATGGGCCAGTTCTAAGCATTTTTTTAAATGGTCTTCATTTTTTTATATATATATTTTTAATTGGTTTGCCTTCTGATTCTTTCCAACTTTCAATTAACAAATACTCTGCAAGGCTACAAGTTTATTGTTATAGCAACTTTTTATTACCCGTCTTTCTACTCAGGCTCTCTCCTATTCATATTCCAGTCTCGTATTCATATCAATGCATGGTTGCTAGGGTAATTTGTACCCCAGTAACCAGACTGCTAACACTGCCAAACGAAAACCAGTTGCAGATTGTCTCAGAATATCACTCTCTGCATTATTCTTAAAGATAATTTAAAGGGGAATGACCAATTTAACATAGTCATGGCTCTCATACTCTCTATCCTCAGGCATATGTGCATGTTTTAAGGAAAACTGAGTCTGCAGGGATTCTTAACCCTTTCTGGTTTACATTTTTAGGGTTAAATATTTGCATTCTTATGAAGTAGAAGCGCAGAAGACAAACACAATATACATGGTTCACATGACTATTTGCAGCAGAAGTATCACTGGGATGTAATTGCATCTTTGCTGGTGTAAAGCTGCAACCATTGTTTATTGTATAGTTTTTTAGTTACATTTTCCTGCTTTTAGATTTTATCATTCCCGATCCTTCAAGCTGCAGCCTTATTTTTGGTCTTCATGATATTAGCAGATTAACACTACTAACATCATGAATGTGTAAAAGGAGCTCCCCCTGCTGTTTTATCTTGATAATGGCCAGACATCTAAATTTATGAAAACTAACCCCCCAAAAATGAATGTAAACAGCAAAAGAGCTATTATAGGGGGCAGCATGCCGCCGAGCTGCTTTGGGAACGTAGTATTCCTGCGCGGACCACGAGGCCTCGGACTGCAGACGCAATTCTGGCCCTGTATATTTCCCCTTTAATTCAGCTGACATTCCTGATTAAACATGTAGCAGCCCCTGCGGCAGAACATAAAAGCAGGAAAACAAATTAATAATACATTAGAAAAATCAGTTTTTTTTAACTTAGTTGTCAATTTAGGATTTTTATAGCATTAATAAAATATCAGTGATACATACACTGCATAAAGTAAAACAAAAATAAATCAACCCAGTTCTAAAAACAAAAACCCCCAAAAAAATCTACAAACAGTATAAAAAAGCAGGATTTGCAGCAAGTGAGAAGGAAGCCTGGAATACAGATGAATATAAATGCAGGCCTCGGCCTTACCAAAGAAATCATCCCGTACTAGAAGTGCAGCCCCATGGAGAGACAGAGGGAGGCAGTAGAGAGGGGAGGAAAAGAAAACAGAGCAGCTGTTAGCAAGTGATTGGATATTAGCCATAATAGCACCTGCAGCCATGCACTGCCAATCTAATGAGCCAATCAAAAAGCACACGTCTTCCTATTTCTCACTGTGGGCTAATATTGTGGGATTATGGGTCATGATCTGTGCCTTCGCATACAGTGATAACAGCACCCCCAGAGGTCATGCAAAGGCAGTGCGCCTAATATTATTGGCCCCAGCTATTTTCATGGCATCTCTTAGAGCAGTGATCACCAACCAGTGGCTCTTGAGCAACATTTTGCTCATCAACTTCTTGGATGTTGCTCCCAGTGGCATCAAAGCAGGTGCTTATTTTTTCCATTCCTGGCTTGGAGGCAAGTTTTAGTTGCATAAAAACCAGTTGCACTGCCAAACAGAGCCTCCTGTAGGCTGCCAGTCCATTTAGGAGCTACCAAATGGCCAATCACAGACCTTATTTTGCACCACCAGGAACATTTATGCTTGCGTTGCTCTCCAACACTTTTTATGTCTGAATGTGGCTCATGGAGAAAAAAGGTTGGGGGCCCCAGTCTTAGACCAATAGTATAGTGTTGCACCCACACTAGGATATATCTATCATTAAGGGCTGTTTCTTAAAGGGAAACTGTCATGGGGAAACATGTTTTTTTCAAAATGTATCAGTTAATAGTGCTGCTCCAGCAGAATTCTGCACTGAAATCCATTTTTCAATACAGCAAAAAAAAATTTTTTATATTCAATTTTGAAATCTACATTGGGGTAGACATATTTACCAGCTGCCCCCAGTCATGCGACTTGTGCTTCAGTCACTCTTTACTGCTGTACTGCAAGTTGGAGTGATATCACCCCTCCCCCCCCAGCAGCCTAGCAAAAGAACAAAGGGAAGGTAACCAGATAACAGCTCCCTAACACAAGATTACAGCTCCCTGGTAGATCTAAGAACAACAGTCAAAAGCCAAGTCCCACTGAGACTGATTCACTTATAGTAAGTAGGAGAGATAACAGCCTGCCAGAAAGTAGTTCCATCCTAAAGTGCAGGCACAAGTCACATGACTGGGGGCAGCTGGGAAACTGACAATATGTCTAGCCCCATGTAAATTTTAAAATTGAATATAAAAAAAATCTTTTTAGAATTGGATTTTCAGTGCAGAAGTCTGCTGGAGTAACACTATTAACTGATGTGTTTTGAAAAAAAAACATGTTTTCCCATGACAGTTTCCCTTTAACACAATGATATAGTGGTTACAGTGGTTTGATTCCAGCCAGGAGACTACCGACAAGACGTTAAACCCCCTTCCTACTCCCAGTGGGAGTGGGACTTTGTTTGAGTAAAGGACTGATTTACTGAAGTGCTTCGCCAATGAGGCAAGTTGAGGCACTCTCCTCAGACGGCAGCGCCCCACTAGGTACCAGGGGTGGCAAAAATGCCACTCTTGGTACTTTAAGAGCCGAATTTCCGGTTTTCAAACCAGAAATTCGGCTCTTCTAGCACAGAGAGCACAGTTAGGCTCTCTGCAATAGCTTACTGGCCCTCTCTGCCACCCTTGTGGACCCCCTCAGGCACAAAAAGGTAAGCACATGGGGGAGGGGAGGCGGCGGAGGGGCCCCTGGCAGTACTGCAAGAAGGGAAAGAACACCATTCACACCATTCAGGCAGGATTCTGGGAGGCAAGTCGCAAGTCATGCGACTTGTGCTTCAGTCACTCTTTACTGCTGTACTGCAAGTTGGAGTGATATCACCCCTCCCCCCCCAGCAGCCTAGCAAAAGAACAAAGGGAAGGTAACCAGATAACAGCTCCCTAACACAAGATTACAGCTCCCTGGTAGATCTAAGAACAACAGTCAAAAGCCAAGTCCCACTGAGACTGATTCACTTATAGTAAGTAGGAGAGATAACAGCCTGCCAGAAAGTAGTTCCATCCTAAAGTGCAGGCACAAGTCACATGACTGGGGGCAGCTGGGAAACTGACAATATGTCTAGCCCCATGTAAATTTTAAAATTGAATATAAAAAAAATCTTTTTAGAATTGGATTTTCAGTGCAGAAGTCTGCTGGAGTAACACTATTAACTGATGTGTTTTGAAAAAAAAACATGTTTTCCCATGACAGTTTCCCTTTAACACAATGATATAGTGGTTACAGTGGTTTGATTCCAGCCAGGAGACTACCGACAAGACGTTAAACCCCCTTCCTACTCCCAGTGGGAGTGGGACTTTGTTTGAGTAAAGGACTGATTTACTGAAGTGCTTCGCCAATGAGGCAAGTTGAGGCACTCTCCTCAGACGGCAGCGCCCCACTAGGTACCAGGGGTGGCAAAAATGCCACTCTTGGTACTTTAAGAGCCGAATTTCCGGTTTTCAAACCAGAAATTCGGCTCTTCTAGCACAGAGAGCACAGTTAGGCTCTCTGCAATAGCTTACTGGCCCTCTCTGCCACCCTTGTGGACCCCCTCAGGCACAAAAAGGTAAGCACATGGGGGAGGGGAGGCGGCGGAGGGGCCCCTGGCAGTACTGCAAGAAGGGAAAGAACACCATTCACACCATTCAGGCAGGATTCTGGGAGGCAAGAGGAAGTTTTAAGGGATGGACCAAAAAAAGCAGGGAGATACACACCTGAGAATTCTCCTTTTGAGGGCCATTTGGTGATTTGGCATGAAATGGTGGGAATAAGTAGAGTAAAAGGGAAACAAAAGATAAGCATGGGTCATTCAGTGGTTGACAAAACAAATACAATTGCTTAACAAATTCAATGAAGCATAACATGTCCCTGCTTGGTACCGGCAGTAGTCTGAGGATCAGGTGGCCACATGAATTGCCCATATCCATTAGGTCTCAGTCGGTACATAACACTGTTTAACTACTGTGCGTATATGCTATAATAGATACAAGATTAATATTTTGCCCAGCTGTCTGGTTCTGCTTAACAGTCTCTATACAGAAGATTGTCACCATTCTCAACTACAGCCACCTAAATCAGAGACATAAGCAAGCCATACTCCTACAAATAATAATGTACAAAGCAAAGTTCATGTTTGGTGTCCCCACCGAGCCCAACCGAAATCCATGTACTTTGGATATTGGTCAGCTTCAGGATCAGGCAGGTAAGAACATTTCATCTGCCAATGCACCATGATGTTGGCCTGTTGAGTGATCAGAACAAATGAAGATGTTCAGCCTGTGTATGGCCACTAGAGATGGCGCGAACTGTTCGCCGGCGAACTTGTTCGCGCGAACATCGGGTGTTCGCGCTCGCCGGAAGTTCGCGAACGTCGCGCGACGTTCGCCATTTTGGGTTCGCCATTGTTGGCGCTTTTTTTTGCCCTCTCACCCCAGACCAGCAGGTACATGGCAGCCAATCAGGAAGCTCTCCCCTGGACCACTCCCCTTCCCTATAAAAACCGAAGCCCTGCAGCGTTTTTTTCACTCTGCCTGTGTGTGCTGAAGAGATAGTGTAGGGAGAGAGCTGCTGCCTGTTAGTGATTTCAGGGACAGTTGAAAGTTTGCTGGCTAGTAATCGTTTTGATACTGCTCTGTTATTGGAGGGACAGAAGTCTGCAGGGGTTTGAGGGACATTTAAGCTTAGGTAGCTTTGCTGGCTAGTAATCTACCTTCTACTGCAGTGCTCTGTATGTAGCTGCAGTGGGCAGCTGTCCTGCTTCTGATCTCATCTGCTGACTGCTGCAATAACAGTAGTCCTTGTAAGGACTGCTTTTATTTATTTTTTTGTTGTTTTACTACTACTACTACTACTACTACTACTACTACTATAAGAGCCCAGTGCTATTAGTCTAGCAGTGTTGGGGAGTGGGACTGGTGTGCTAATCTGCTGCTCCTAGTAGTTCAGCAGCACCAACTGTAATTTTTTTTTTTTAATATTCATTTTTTTTTTATTTTACTTTTTTTTATTTTACTACCGCTGTAGTAGTGTATAAGTTGACCTTTTAGGCATTATTTGCCCTGTAGGCATTTTTTGCCCAGTGTGTTATTCAACCAACAGCCATCTAGCTGTGTGACCTTGTTCACATTCTGTCTAAATATCCATAATATTACCGTCTCCAGAAAAAACACCGGAGTGACTTTTTTCAAGCAGCCATAATAAATTTTACGTAATCCGTATCCATCGCTGTAGTAGTGTATAAGTTGACCTTTTAGGCATTATTTGCCCTGTAGGCATTTTTTGCCCAGTGTGTTATTCAACCAACAGCCATCTAGCTGTGTGACCTTGTTCACATTCTGTCTAAATATCCATAATATTACCGTCTCCAGAAAAAACACCGGAGTGACTTTTTTCAAGCAGCCATAATAAATTTTACGTAATCCGTATCCATCGCTGTAGTAGTGTATAAGTTGACCTTTTAGGCATTATTTGCCCTGTAGGCATTTTTTGCCCAGTGTGTTATTCAACCAACAGCCATCTAGCTGTGTGACCTTGTTCACATTCTGTCTAAATATCCATAATATTACCATCTCCAGAAAAAACACCGGAGTGACTTTTTTCAAGCAGCCATAATAAATTTTACGTAATCCGTATCCATCGCTGTAGTAGTGTATAAGTTGACCTTTTAGGCATTATTTGCCCTGTAGGCATTTTTTGCCCAGTGTGTTATTCAACCAACAGCCATCTAGCTGTGTGACCTTGTTCACATTCTGTCTAAATATCCATAATATTACCGTCTCCAGAAAAAACACCGGAGTGACTTTTTTCAAGCAGCCATAATATATTTTACGTAATCCGTATCCACCGCTGTAGTAGTGTATACGTTGATCTTGTGGGCATTATTTGCACAGTGTTTTCTTCAAACCGCCATCTAGCTGTGTGAGCTTGTTCACATTTTGTCTAAATATTGATAATATTATCGTCTCTAGAAAAACCACTTGAGTTACTTTTTTTCAAGCAGCATTCTTATATTTTACGTAATCCGTATCCACCGCTGTGTATACGTTGACCTTGTAGGCATTATTTGCACAGTGTTTTCTTCAAACCGCCATCTAGCTGTGTGAGCTTGTTCACATTTTGTCTAAATATTGATAATATTATCGTCTCTAGAAAAACCACTTGAGTTACTTTTTTTCAAGCAGCATTCTTATATTTTACGTAATCCGTATCCACCGCTGTGTATACGTTGACCTTGTAGGCATTATTTGCACAGTGTTTTCTTCAAACCGCCATCTAGCTGTGTGAGCTTGTTCACATTTTGTCTAAATATTGATAATATTATCGTCTCTAGAAAAACCACTTGAGTTACTTTTTTTCAAGCAGCATTCTTATATTTTACGTAATCCGTATCCACCGCTGTGTATACGTTGACCTTGTAGGCATTATTTGCACAGTGTTTTCTTCAAACCGCCATCTAGTTGTGTGAGCTTGTTCACATTTTGTCTAAATATTGATAATATTATCGTCTCTAGAAAAACCACTTGAGTTACTTTTTTTCAAGCAGCATTCTTATATTTTACGTAATCCGTATCCACCGCTGTGTATACGTTGACCTTGTAGGCATTATTTGCACAGTGTTTTCTTCAAACCACCATCTAGCTGTGTGAGCTTGTTCACATTTTGTCTAAATATTGATAATATTATCGTCTCTAGAAAAACCACTTGAGTTACTTTTTTTCAAGCAGCATTCTTATATTTTACGTAATCCGTATCCACCGCTGTGTATACGTTGACCTTGTAGGCATTATTTGCACAGTGTTTTCTTCAAACCGCCATCTAGCTGTGTGTATTATCGTTTCCAGAAAAACCAACTGAGTTTTTGTTGTTGTTGTTTTTTTAAAAATAATGCCAGGCAAAGGCAGGCCGCCACGCAGAGGCCGTGCTAGGGGCCGTGCTGCTATGCAATCCTGTGGCCCTAGCAAATTGCCCAGTTTTAAAAAGCCAATGACCCTGAACTCCCAAAATGCTGAAGAGGTAGTTGACTGGCTTACACAGCACACCCCATCCTCTACCGTTTCTAACTTTACCACAACATCCTCCTCATCCTCCACTGCTATGGCCACCCCACGTAACACTTCCTCCACCACCGGTGCCCCTTCTTCACTGGAGTCAGAGGAGTTATTTTCCCATGAGTTTCTTGAACTGAGTAATGCGCAACCATTATTGGCAGAAGAAGATGAAGGAGATGAGGACGTTACACCAGATTTAATTCTGGCAGAGAACACGACAGAGATGGACATAATGATGAGTGATGAGGAGGAGGTCCCCGCTGCTGCTTCCTTCTGTGATGTGTCAGAAGAAATTGATGCATCTGAGGAGAATGATGATGAGGAGATTGATGTTTTGTGGGTGCCTAGTAGAAGAGAGCAAGAGGAGGGTAGTTCAGATGGAGAGACGGAGAGTCAGAGAGGCAGTAGGAGAATAAGACTTAGAAGAAGCAGGGAGGACAGCCCGCAGGGATCAGTAGGGCAACAACATGTATCGGCACCTGTGTTCAGCCAGCCAACGCACCCGCCATTGCCGCCAATGCCGCCAACTTCTACTGTTACCGCCAGATCGCACACTTCCAAAAAGTCAGCAGTGTGGGATTTTTTTAATGTGTGTGCCTCTGACAAAAGCATTGTAATTTGCAATGAGTGCAGTCAGAAACTGAGCCTTGGTAAGCCCAACAGCCACATAGGTACAACTTCTATGCGAAGGCACATGAGCGGCAAGCACAAAGCACTTTGGGAGCAACACCTCAAAGGCAACAGGCAAACTAAAAGCCACACTCCTTCTGGTCCAGCATCTTACTGCTCTACCTCTGCTCTCCTTGACCCATCTGAACCACCCTCCACTCCGCCTTCCACCTTGACCACCTGTTCCCATTCCCAGTCATCTGCCACCAGCCAAGTTTCTGTGAAGGCCATGTTTGAGCGTAAGAAGCCAATGTCTGACTGTCACCCCCTTGCCCGGCGTCTGACAGCTGGCTTGTCTGCACTCTTAGCCCGCCAGCTTTTACCATACCAGCTGGTGGACTCTGAGGCCTTCCGCAAATTTGTAGCAATTGGGACACCGCAGTGGAAGGTACCCAGCCGCAATTTTTTTTCTAAAAAGGGAATACCACACCTGTACCAACATGTGCAGAGCCAAGTTACCGCATCTCTGTCACTTAGTGTTGGGCCAAAGGTCCATATGACTACTGACGCATGGTCCTCCAAGCATGGTCAGGGCAGGTATGTCACCTACACTGCCCACTGGGTGAACTTGGTAATGGCTGGGAATGGGAAGCAGGGAATGGGTAGCTCAACAACAACAACAACAGTGGAGTTGGTGTCACCGCCACGGATTGCACGCGGTTCTGCCACCACCTCTACTCCTCCATCGCTCTCTACCTCGTCTTCTTCCTCTTCTTCTTCTTACTCTGCTGCTGGGTCCTCCTTCTCCTCCTCCACACCTGTGCACCCCCAGCTCCCCCTAGGCTATTCGACGTGCCAGGTACGCCGTTGTCACGCTGTCTTGGGGATGACGTGCCTGGAAAGCAAAAACCATACCGGATCTGTACTCCTGTCATCTCTGCAGTCACAGGCCGATCGGTGGCTGACCCCACACCAACTGCAGATCGGAAAAGTGGTGTGTGACAATGGAAGCAATCTGTTGGCAGCGTTGAGACTGGGAAATTTAACACATGTGCCCTGCATGGCACATGTGTTAAATTTAATAGTCCAACGTTTTGTCTCCAAGTACCCAGGATTCCAGGACGTTCTCACCCAGTCCAGAAAGGTGTCGGCCCATTTCAGACGTTCCTACACAGCCATGGCACGCCTTGCTGACATTCAGCAGCGCTACAACATGCCAGTCAGGCGTTTGATTTCTGACAGCCAGACTCGCTGGAATTCAACGCTCCTTATGTTGGAACGTCTGCTGCAACAACAAAGGGCCGTCAACGAGTACCTTTTTGAACTGGGTGGTAGGACTGGATCTGCAGAGCTGGGGATTTTTTTCCCCCGTTACTGGGTGCTTATGCGCGATGCCTGCAGGCTCATGCGACCTTTTGAAGAGGTGACAAATATGGTCAGTCGCACCGAAGGCACCATCAGCGACCTAATACCCTTCGCTTTCTTCCTGGAGCGTGCCGTGCGACGAGTGACAGATGAGGCTGTAGACCAGCGTGACGAGGAGCTGGAAGCGCACGATTTCTGGTCGGAATCACCAGAACGAACCCAGGCACCTGCTGCAACGCAGGGAGAGGTGCCAGAAGTGGAGTCAGAGGAGGAAGGTGGCTTTGTGGAGGAGGAGGACCAACAGGAGCAGGCTTCCCAGGGGGCTAGTGGTGACCTTTTGGGGACCCCTGGTCTTGTACGTGGCTGGGGGGAGGAGACCGTGGATGATGCAGTCCTTGATAATGAGGAAGCGGAGATGGATAGCTCTGCATCCAACCTTGTGAGAATGGGGTCTTTCATGCTGTCATGCCTGTTGAAGGACCCCCGTATCAAGAGGCTTAAGGAGAAGGACCTGTACTGGGTCGCAACGCTACTAGACCCTCGGTACAAGCATAAAGTGGCAGAAATGTTACCAACATACCACAAGTCCGAAAAGATGCGGCATTTACAAACCAGCCTGCAAAACATGTTGTACAATGCTTTTAAGGGTGATGTCACTTCAGGAACTCATCAACATTCCAGGGGCAGAGGTGCCAATAATCCTGCCACGAGCACACCTGCAAGGACAAAGCCCTTTGGCCGGTCTGTAACATCAGACATGCAAATGTTTTTCTGTCCAAGGCAGCGCCACAACCCTTCTGGATCCACCCTCAAAGAACGCCTCGACCGGCAGGTAGCGGACTACCTGGCATTAACTGCAGATATCGACACTCTGAGGAGCGATGAACCCCTGGACTACTGGGTGCGCAGGCTTGATCTGTGGCCAGAGCTGTCACAATTTGCCATGAACCTCTTGTCTTGCCCAGCCTCAAGTGTGCTCTCAGAAAGGACCTTCAGTGCAGCAGGAGGGATTGTAACTGAGAAGAGAACTCGCCTAGGTCACAAAAGTGTCGATTACCTGACCTTTATTAAAATGAATGAGGGGTGGATCTCGGAGGGTTACTGCACGCCGGAAGACTTGTTCTGACTTCTATGCAGCTGTCCTTCTCTTCAAGCCTCATGACTCCACACACAGCTGTCCTTTAGCGTCCTCCTCCCTCCGCCACCGTTACAAACTAGGGTGCAAACCCTACTGGTTTAATTTTTTCTGGCCTCAGTGGCTGCAACCAAAAAAACTGGGCAAACAATGTCTACAAGGTCAACGTATGGCGAAAAATGACTATTTTCAGCATTTATATGGCATATTTTTTCTGGCAACTGTGCTTCAGTGGCTGCGTCCAAAAAAATGCATATTTTCTGCATTTATATGGCATAATTTTTCTGGCCTCTGTGCTTCAGTGGCTGCAACCAAAAAAATGCATATTTTCTGCATTTATATGGCATAATTTTTCTGGCCTCTGTGCTTCAGTGGCTGCAACCAAAAAAATGCATATTTTGTCCATTTATATGGCATAATTTTTCTAGCCTCTGTGCTTCAGTGGCTGCAACCAAAAAAAATTATATTTTCAGCATTTATATGGCATAATTTTTCTGTCAACTGTGCTTCAGTGGCTGCGACCAAAAAAATGCATATTTTCTGCATTTATATGGCATAATTTTTCTGGCCTCTGTGCTTCAGTGGCTGCAACCAAAAAAATTTATATTTTCAGCATTTATATGGCATAATTTTTCTGGCAACTGTGCTTCAGTGGCTGCGACCAAAAAAATGACTATTTTCAGCATTTATATGGCATATTTTTTCTGGCCTCTGTGCTTCAGTGGCTGCGGCCAAAAAAACTGGGCAAACAATGCCTACAAGGTCAACGACGTTGACCTTGTAGGCATTGTTTGCCCAGTTTTTTTGGCCGCAGCCAATGAAGCACAGAGGCCAGAAAAAATATGCCACATAAATGCTGAAAATAGTCATTTTTTGCCATACGTTGACTCAACGTATATGGCAAAAAATGACTATTTTCAGCATTTATATGGCATATTTTTTCTGGCAACTGTGCTTCAGTGGCTGCAACCAAAAAAACTGGGCAAACAATGTCTACAAGGTCAACGTATGGCGAAAAATGACTATTTTCAGCATTTATATGGCATATTTTTTCTGGCAACTGTGCTTCAGTGGCTGCGTCCAAAAAAACTGGGCAAACAATGTCTACAAGGTCAACGTATGGCGAAAAATGACTATTTTCAGCATTTATATGGCATATTTTTTCTGGCAACTGTGCTTCAGTGGCTGCGTCCAAAAAAACTGGGCAAACAATGCCTACAAGGTCAATGTATGGCAGTTGTTTAAAGAGAACAGTAGATTACTAGCCAGCAAAGCTACCTAAGCTAAAATGTCCCTCAAATCCCTGCAGACTTCTGTCCCTCCAATACAGAGCAGTATCAAGCAGATTACTAGCCAGCAAACTTACTATCATCTGTCCCTGAAATCACTAACAGCTCTCCCCCTACACTATCTCTTCCAAGCACACACAGGCAGATTTTTCAGATAAATTTTTGCCCTTGATCCCCCTCTGGCATGCCACTGTCCAGGTCGTTGCACCCTTTAAACAACTTTAAAATCATTTTTCTGGCCAGAAATGTCTTTTTTAGATGTTAAAGTTTGCCTTCCCATTGAAGTCTATGGGGTTCGCGAACCGTTCGCGAACCGCTCGCATTTTTGCGCAAGTTCGCGAATATGTTCGCGAACTTTTTTTCCGACGTTCACTACATCCCTAATGGCCACTAGGGTTGCCGCCTTTTCTAAAAGGTTAGGATAGGCCAGTAAAATACCGGCCGGGTGTCAAACCCTCATGGCCCCTTTAGCTATTGGAAAATGTAAATGATTTCATGGTAGAGACACATGCAGCATTTCTTGCATCTGTTACATGTAACCTTAGTGGCTTTACTTTATCTGCAGGGGCAATATATGTAATACAGGTATGGGATCCATTATCCAGAAACCCGTTAGCCAGAATGCTCCAAATTACGGAAAGGCTGTCTCCCATAGAATCTATTATAACACAATAATACAAATTTTAAAAAAATGATTAAAAAACAGTACTTGTACTTGATCCCAACCAAAATATAATGAATCCTTATTGGAAGCAAAACCAGCCTATTGGGTTTATTTAATGTTTACATGATTTTCTAGTAGACTTAATGGATGAAGATCCAAATGATTGAAAGATCCATTATCCAGAAACTCCCAGGTCCCGAGCATTCTGGATTACAGGTCCCATAACTGTAATGCTAAAAATGGTCAATCTGACGGCTGTAAGGCTATTTGAGTGCCAAGTTGCAATAACAATCATGTGCATTATTTCCTGTAACAATGAATCCATGCAAAGGGGGGGGGGGGTTGTGGTTTCTCTATACAAGTATGGGACCCGTTATCCAGAATACTTGGGACTTGGGGCTTCCCGGATAATGGATATTTCCGGAATTTCGATTCTCATACCTTAAATCTACTGGAAAATCATGTAAACATTAAATAAACCCAATAGGCTGGTTTTGCCTCCAATAAGGATTAATTATATCATAGCTGGGATCAAGTACAAGCTACTGTTTTATTACTACAGAAAAACAGGAGATAATTTATTATTGATTACTTGGCTAAAATGGAGTCCATAGGAGACGACCTTTCCATAATTTGAAGAATTCTGGATAATGGGTTTCGAGATAACGGATCCCCTGCCTGGATTACATAAGATGCATGGGGTGCATAACTCAACACTGATACAATACGTACACTTGTAAATGTACCATGATCTCTGCTAATACCAACAAAATTATGCAATAGTTTGTAACAATTCTGTACAGGCTAAATATCCTGATCTATCCACAGACATCCCCTTTTGGCTGCCTCTACACAACTGCTTATGTGTTTGACACTGGTTGGTTAAACACCTTCCTCGCCGGGTTCAATCACTGTTTGTTTTATGTGATAGTATAACATACAACCGTGCAGATAATCGTCTCTGTATAAACAGTTGAATAACATTTAAAAAAAAAAAAAAAATGTGCCATAGTAATGCAGCCCCCTGAGCTATGTAAGATCAGGGGAGTAGGGTGCAAAACAGGGCTTATTCTGGCCAAATTCTCTGTTCATGTTCTGGTCAAACTGTCTCATTCTTACTGAACTCAGTTCTGCTTCCAAACTAGTGCAACTCTGCTCTAAAATTGGACAGCATAACCATACCAACAACAGTTCAATGGATCACTACGGAGCGCTGGTCGAAGTATGTCTAGAAGACCAGCATCTTTAATAACATCTTGGCTTTATTCAAACGCACATACAGGTAACATAAGGTGTATCATTCTAACGCATTTCGTGCCCGTAAACTTGGCACTTCATCAGAGTGATTAGTGAACACATGTCTCCATGTTTAAGTAGCAACGCTCATGCGTATCATTAAAACAAAATATACTTGTGAAATCAATACATTTACTTCAGACATCATACATAATTCAAATTAGGGATGCACCGAATCCAGGATTTGGTTTGGGATTCGGCCGAATCCTTCTGCCCGGCCGAACCGAATCCGAATCCTAATTTGCATATGCAAATTAGGGGCAGGGAGGGGAATTGCGTAACTTTTTGTCAGAAAACAAGGAAGTAAAAAATGTTTTCCCCTTCCCACCCCTAATTTGCATATGCAAATTAGGGTTCGGATTCGGTTCGGTATTCGGCCGAATCCAAAAAAGTGGATTCGGTGCATCCCTAATTCAAATATATAATCAATGTATAACTAAATAATTAAATATGTGAATAAATGAACAAATGAAACTATAAATATGTGTATAAATAAATGTTTTTTTTTTAAAATTCAATAAACTATGCAACTTCGGAATACATTGTCCTGTTCCATAAATATGGGCTGGGAATAGAAAGCATAACAAAAGTTATTACTTTTAAATGTCCAATAGTAGGGGAATTAGGGATGCACCGAATCCACTTTTATGGATTCGGCTGAACCCCCGAATCCTTCACGAAGGATTCGGCCAAATACCGAACCGAATCCGAACCCTAATTTGCATATGCAAATTAGTGGTGGGAAGGGGAAAACATTTTATACTTCCTTGTTTTCTGACAAAAAGTTACGCAATTCCCCTCCCTGCCCATTTCGGATTCGATTCGGCCGAATCCTGCTGAAAAAGGCCGAATCCTGGCCGAATCCCGAACCAAATCCTGGATTTGGTGCATCCCTAAGGGGAATCAATAATAATTTTTGGACACATATATAAATGCAGCTTTACATTCCCTATAGTAAAGACTATGTCATATGACTCTTGTTAAATGTTTATTAATTAAGTACATTTATATACAATATTGTTTATACACGTGTATATTTATTTATTCATATATTTATTGCCATGAAATTGAAAACAGTATAAGAGGAAATATATACGGATTTACTTATCACATAAAAACATCACACTTTTATTTATACTAGGGATGCGCCGAATCCAATATTTTGGATTCGGCCGAACCCCCGAATCCTTCGCGAAAGATTCGGCCGAATACCGAACTGAATCCTAATTTGCATATACAAATTAGGGGTGGGAAGGGGAAAACATTTTTAACTTCCTTGTTTTGTGACAAAAAGTCACGCAATTTCCCTCTCTGACCCTAATTTGCATATGCAAATTAGTATTTGGTTCGGCTGGGCAGAAGGATTCGGAATCGGAATCCTGCTAAAAAAGGCCGAACATTGGCCGAATACCCAAACCGAATCTTGGATTCGGTGCATTCTTAATTTATACACATATTTACAGTTCCATTTGTTCATTTATTCACATGTTTAATTATTTAGTTACGCATTTATTATATATTTGAATTATATATGACGTCTGCAGTAAATGTATTTAATTCACAAGTCTATTTTGCCTTTAAAGTTTTAATGAGATGCACGAGCGTTGCTACTTAAACATGGAGACATGTGTTCACTTATCACTCTGATGAAGTGCCGGGTTTACGGGCACGAAACGCGTTAGAATGATACACCTTATGTTGCCTGTATGTGCGTTTGAATAAAGCCAAGATGTTATTAAAGAAGCTGGCCTCCTAGACATACTTCTCCGTATGCGATCCATTGAACTGTTGCTGTAGCCGGTAAGAAGTGACCGACATATCGAGAGCTGCGGTCGGGTAAGAAGACGGAATAGACGGGATATGCTCCGCCATTGCCGCATCGCTGTAGTTTATAACCATACTAACACTACACCACTTTGTAAGTGGATGCTGTGCCAGTCTGGGAACATAGATGAAGCCAAAACGAACATGTGCTGGTTTGGGAGTGGAGGTAAGTGCAAGAGAATGCTTGGCCCTGTAATACAATTCCTACAATAACACCTTATAGGCTTACAAATAGGAACTTTGGACAGAAATGAGTATGTTGTGAAGGAGCTGCTGTCAATAGGTAAAACTCAATGAAAACAAATTATTGTAAAGATGTAAAACTGCAATAAAAATGTCTTTATCTTTTCCAAAGCGTTGGACCCTTTTAAGCATCAAACACATTTAATATGGTGTGGCATTATGCATACCTCCCAACATTTTGGAAGTAAAAAGAGGGACAAAAAAATTTTTTCCGCACGTAGCGCAGCAATTTATATGACCACACCCCTTTCTGTGGCCACACCCCCTAATTACCATGTTTGTTTTACAAAATTTGGCAGGTTATGAAAGTATGTGTTTTTGTGTCTCAAAATTGTTACAAAGTATCTTATTTACACCTGTTAGCTGTTCTGGGCTCTCTGCTAAAAGCCAATTAAGTGAGAAACTTTGTTTCGTTTTCTGGCTGTTCAGTGCAGAGAAAAGAGGGACTTTCCAGTAAAAATGAGGGACTGCGGGTTGAGCTGTCAAAAGAGGGACTGTCCCTCTGAAAAAGGGACAGTTGGGAGGTATGGTTATGGTCTAATTACAAATTGATGGTGGCAATTTATCGCCTTACCCTGACTAACAAATTGCAAGGCAACAGTTCTGTACCAAGTTGGCTTGCCAGTGTTGCAGTAGGAAGGTGTTTAAAAGAGAACTAAACCCTAAAGTGAATATGGTTAAAAATGCCATATTTTATATACTCAAGTTATTCAGCTAAAGTTTCAGCTTCTCAATGATCCAGGACTTCAAACTTGTCACAGGGGGTCACCATCTTGGAAAGTGTCTGTGACACTCACATGCTCAGTGGGCTCTGAGCAGCTAAGTTTAGGGGTTGTTGCAAATTTAAAAGCAGAACATGAGGTTTGTCTGTAATATAAACTAATACTACAGGGCTGATTATTAAGTTCTGATGCCAAGTAGTGATTATATAAGGAAGGTTTATGAATTCAAATGTATGGAATTGTGTAACACATTAAGGGGCCCATTCACTAAGCTCGAGTGAAGGAATAGAGGAAAATAGAGGAAAAAAAATTTGATTTTCAAATGTTTTTTTTGACTACTTCGACCACGACTTTCGACTTCGAATCGAACGATTCGAACTAAAAATTGTTCGAATATTCGACCATTCGATAATCGAAGTACTGTCTCTTTAAAAATTTCTTCGACCCCCTAGTTCGCCACCTAAAACCTACCGAGGCCAATGTTAGTCTATGGGGAAGGTCCCCATAGGCTTTCCAAGGTTTTTCTGATCGAAGGATTAATCCTTCGATCGATGGATTAAAATCCTTTGAACCGTTCGATTCGAAGGTTTTAATCGTTCGATCGAACAATTATTCCTTTGATCGTTGATCGAAGGAATTGCGCAAAATCCTAAGGATTTTAATTCGGCAGTCGAATATCGAGGGTTAATTAACCCTCGATATTCGAACTAGGGATGCACCGAATCCAGGATTCGGTTCGGGATTCGGCCAGGATTCGGCCTTTTTCAGCAGGATTCGGATTCGGCCAAATCCTTCTGCCTGGCCGAACCGAATCCAAACCCTAATTTGCATATGCAAATTAGGGCTGGGGAGGGAAATCACGTGACTTTTTGTCAGAAAACAAAGAAGTAAAACATTTTTCCCCTTCCCATCCCTAATTTGCATATGCAAATTAGGGTTCGGATTCGGTTCGGTATTCGGCCGAATCTTTCACAAAGGATTCGGGGGTTCGGCCGAATCCGAAATAGTGGATTCGGTGCATCCCTAATTCGAACCCTTGATACATCTGCCCCTAAAACAGGGCCTTAATTTAGGGTCAGGTTTCATGTGACACTATGTGACCTGACTGAATCCAGACTCCTGGACTATTTACAACCCACCCTAATTCATTGTATTATCTGTACAATTGATCTCTATCTATCTGTAACTTCCTAATTAATTGCCCATGAATACCTTTCACAGTGTATATGTTGTCCCTTTCTAGCCTTCATTTGTATTTTGCCTGACGAAGGGGCCTTGGTGCTCCGAAAGCTTGCAATCTATTTTTAATGTTAGCCAATATAGGTATCACTTCTATAATACTTTTTGTATTTGTTTGTTTTTCATTTGTTATTTTTGCTACTGGCTAACACGGTACCATAGTTTTTGTTTTGTGCTATGTATTAATTACTAATCAGCCTTATATTGTGACATTTCTATTCTATGTGTGCTGTATATTGTGAGTGGGTCCCTAAGCTCAGTAAGTGACAGCAGCACAGAGCATGTGCAGTGAATCAGCAGAAAAGAAGATGGGGAGCTACTGGGGCATCTTTGGAGACACAGATCTTTACTGCTAAAGGGCTGTGGTTGCCTTGGGCTGGTACAGAACCCCAAAATATAATGTAAAACATTTCTAGCTACTTCTTTAGATAAGCTTTAGTTCTCCTTTCATATCTCCGTCCCCAGACACACATAGAATGGGTGCGGATTTTCTCCACCTTTGCCCCCTCCACTAGCTCTTTAGCCCTGCTTACCCAGAAGGTCCGCCCCTTCGTCAACATCTCCGATGACCTCTGAGCCGGCTGTGGACAACTCGTGATATAAAGAATCGGTGTTGATCCCAAAAGCTTTGTTTACAATCCCTTGTGTCGGGCTGAAAGATATTGTAGACTTGGTTTAAGGCCGCAGTTAAAGTGTGTTTTTAATGACGAATAAGAAGTACCTACAGGTTATCAATGGTCAATATGGAATTAAATTTTAAACAAAGGCAAAAATAAGACATCGGAAGATCTCATCTGCATTTAATGTTTTGGTAATACGAGGGGTCTTCCTTCTATACAAAAAACAGAATAAATTACAGCATCCACTGCTAGGACTTGTGCTAGTGATGACTTGATTCAGAGCAGACTAAGGATAGTTAACCTTATATTATTATTCAGTCTATTTTGCCTTTATTATCTGTTGTCAGCATTATTTTCCTGTTTCACCTGGTTCCTGTGCGCTCCAGTCGTGGATCCTGACACATGTCCAGCTCTGGGGTGGAATCGATTATGTCTTGGACATCCGACCACTCATCACTGCTGCCCATGCCTGCGAGAGAGATACAAGGGCAAATTCACTAAGATGCGAAGTGTAGCCAGGCGCAACTTCGCCAGGCGTAGTTTCGCCAGCGCTCCGCAAATTCACTAAAATCTGAAGTTGCACACAGGGGTAGCGTAAGGTTGCGAAGTTGCGCTAGCGTTGATTCGCTATGTAAAGCGAAGTTACGCTAGTGAAGGCTAATTTGTATACGGCGCGAAATTCAAATTTCAATGGAGGAACACGTATCAGCACTACAAATGCCTAGAAAACCTTCAAATCAGCAAATATAAATTTTATTTTGCCCTACACATGTGCCCACTGTCTAGGTAAGTTGCCATGAGTCAGGAAATGTAGGGGGGAGGAAGGGGAGCCCCAAAAATATTTTCGATCTTTTTCAGCCTATCACCCATCATGTAGAAAACACGCCAGCGTTTTTTGGGACTTAGAAAAAAATTTGACTTTTTTTGAAACAATCCCTATCTACTCTATTGCGCTTCGCCAGGTCTGATGTGGCGAAGGATGTCTAGCGTAAAAAGGTAGCATTCAGTACACTGCGCAAGTTAGTGAATTTGCGTAGTTACGTCGCTAGCGAAAATTCGCCTGGCGTAAGGATGCGAAGTAACACTAGCGAAACTACGCCAGCGTTCGTTAGTGAATTTGCGCAGTAACGAAAATGCCAAACGCTAGCGTTCAGCGCTTCGGCGCTTAGTGAATTTGCGCCACAGTGTTATTCCCAAATGGCATAAAGTTCCTAATAGGGGTTTCCAAATAAAGGTATGCGACCTGTTATCCAGGATGCTTAGGACCTGGGGTTTTCCAGATATGGGATCTCTCTGCAATTCAGATTTTCATACTTTAAACCAATCAAAAAATGATTTAAACATTAAATAAACCCAAAAACCTTAGTTAGGATCATGTATTATTATTATTATTATTATTATTATTATTATTAACATGTATTTATAAAGCGCCAACATATTGCGTAGCACTGTAAAGTAAATGTGATTATACAACTAAATCACATGAATTCTATACATAGAACATATGGAGTTACATACATCACAATCAATACCGGTACAAAAGGTGAGGAAGGCCCTATGCAGAAAGAGCTTACACTCTAAAGGGAAGGGAGTAATACACAAGGTGTGGGCAAGATCAAAGAAATGTTAGCATGTACACAGCACTGTTTTATTATTACAGAGAAAATGGAAAATATTTTTTAAAATTTTGTATTAGTGGAGTCTATGGAAGATGGACTTCCTGTAATTCAGAGCTTTCTGGATAATGGGTTTCCCATACCTGAAATATATACCAGAAAAGCAGGTATATGATAAGGGGTCTGCTAGCAATAAACATGGGGCAACATCAGAGGAAAAAAACAGTTCCCAAAACCCATTTCAATGCACCTTTGAAAAAACAGTTATTTTCTATGGAAGCTGAAAACAAGATGAGCACTATGAAATAAATTACTTAATATCTCCAAGCCCTGAACTATTGGCAACCTGAACATGCCAACTCATTTATTATGATGGTAATGGTGGATCATCATGTTAAAATGAGTTGCCTTGATTATGGATGGTTCCCTGGGTCGACTGCATTCAAAACAGTATAACTATAGTAGTACTTATCTGCTATCTACTGTGTATCCTGTGCTTGAATGGCTGCCCCCATGGCTACACAGCAGCTTGTTTATATAAACTATAGTAGTACTTATCTGTTATCTACTGTGTATCCTGTGCTTGAATGGCTGACCCCATGGCTACACAGCAGCTTGTTTATATACGTAAACTATAGTAGTACTTATCTGCTATCTACTGTGTATCCTGTGCTTGAATGGCTGCCCCCATGGCTACACAGCAGCTTGTTTATATAAACTATAGTAGTACTTATCTGTTATCTACTGTGTATCCTGTGCTTGAATGGCTGCCCCCGTGGCTACACAGCAGCTTGTTTATATAAACTATAGTAGTACTTATCTGTTATCTACTGTGTATCCTGTGCTTGAATGGCTGCCCCCATGACTACACAGCAGCTTGTATATATGAACTATAGTAGTGTTTCTGAAGCAAACACACCCATTTTACCAGTGCAGGGCAACAGTATATTATATTGTTTCATTTTTTGTACTATTGTTCTTTTAACCTAGTATGGCCAATCCTGCTTCACAGGACATCCCTGTACCTTAAAGTTTACCGATTTCATTAAGGTGCATAAAGTATACGGGTTCCTACTCATACATTTTATTCACCTGATGATTAGATGATCCTCACTGAAATACTCTAGTACCGTTGTGCTGGTCATTATACGTAAGCAGGGAAAAGTATGGCAGCTCAGCACAGTAAAGCTTGCAAAAAGAAAACCGTTATTTTGGAAAAGTTGGCTGTACCTATGCTGACATTCCTCATCTCCTGGTTCACTTGTACTTCCATATTGTGGCTGTGCCTCTTCTCACGTGATCTCTTGGTTTTTCCCGTCATGCCATAATCTTGGAGAGGCTGCAAACTCTCGTGTAGTGGAGTCACAGCCGCAGATGGGACGGAAGAAGTAGGGGTATTTGATTTTGTACCTGTGGTGCTTGGGGTGGCTGCAACTGAGGACTGACCGGATTCTGACATTTCGTCCTGTTTAGGAAAGGGTTATAAAACTGTAAAAACAAAAGCCAGGTTCATCTGTTTCTTTTTTTTTTCTTTTGTGTGGTTGAGTATGGGCCTAAAATGATCAATATCTTATTGGGGACAATTCTGATATTGTTCAGCCAGGGTGGAATATCATATTAGCTGAGAGGTGTGTTGGGTCTCTGATGGGTTTATAAACACTAGGGTATTTAGCAAGCCCAAACAGTTTCAATTCTAGACATGATAACCAATGTGGTGACATAGAGGAAACAAGCTTGGATGAATGTGAGGAATTTACAAATGAAAATGCACATAGAGATCTGATGATTTTGTGCAAAGGGTTCTCATTTTAATTCTATTATATCTCACCCTGTACCTAACAATGTAATTGAATGGTTCATTAAGACGCTAACACAGGGGAACCACTAGTCTTCATATACTCTTATATTCCTGTGTCAGTTCCTTGAATACTTGGGCACAGAACTCTATAAGCTGTACCACAAATATGAGAATGTGAATATTTTATAATAACAAATATTATTATACAATTACACGGCTTCGACACAACAAAGGAATTGGGTCTTATTTGGGAAAACACTTATGAAGGCATGTGATAAAACAAGAGATTATGGCATATAAAATTGTAAGGAAATTAGGGATACACCCAATCCACTTTTTTGGATTCGGCCGAACCCCCGAATCCTTTGCAAAAGATGGATCAATTGTCCATTTCAATTTCTTTCAGAGATGCCCGAATCCAGGATTCGGTTCGGGATTCGGCCAGGATTCAGCCTTTTTAAGCAGGATTCGGATTCGGCCAAATCCTTCTGCCTAGCCGAACCAAATCCGAATCCTAATTAGCATATGCAAATTAGGGGTGGGAAGGGGAAAACATTTTTTACTTCCTTGTTTTGTGACAAAAAGTCACGTGATTTCCCTCCCCATCCCTAATTTACATTTGCAATTTAGGATTCGGATTTGGTTCGGCTAGGCAGAAGGATTTGGCCGAATCCGAATCCTGCTTAAAAAGGCTGAATCCTGGCCGAATCCCGAACCGAATCCTGGATTCAGTGCATCCCTGAAAGAAATTGATATGGACAATTGATTCTTGTCTATGCCCAATGACCGTTGGAACGGATGCCATTATGGAGTTATCCCATATTTATCACATGAAAATGAACATGATCTCTTTATGAATAATTCATGTCCATAACAAGAAGGTTCGGTGAGATGGATCTGGAGATGAAGACACATGGCAGGAACTTTGTTCCCTTGAATTTCTGGGCCAACCTTGTAGCTGAAGCTGGACTTTAGCTGGCTGAGGTCGCTCAGGTGCCAGTGGTCCGAGCTCGGGGTGAACTTGCCACCCATCTGCCCACGTACCATTCCATCCGCCAAGGGGAAAACATTGAGAGAGGTCGGGCGCTCCTTCCTGCTGGAGGATGAAAGGAAATTATTAATTTTAGGTCAGATATATACAATGCAAACACTACTGGCAGATTTACACTTTTATCCACCTCAGAGCTTTAAAGTTAATACATATAATACATGGTATACAGAATAAAAAAAAGATGTAAAGTTTGTATTCCTTACCTAGACAAATTGTCCAAGAAAAGATCAGTTTTGGGTAACTTGCACCCTTTTTTGTATTAATAATATTTATGAAATTTCTATTATAGAAGGTTAAATTATACAAAACACTGGCAGATATTGTTATAACGAAATGTAGTTGCAACTACTCAGCACCGAAGTTTTGCTCAGACTGTCCTAGTTTCTTACATTATACTATTCGCTGCTATTACCCGTTATGTTTATCTCGCATAACTGATTTGAGGAATTTAGGACTACAGGTTGGAAGTGTATTCAGAAGTTTGAATTGTTTAGAGGAGTATTTGGAAATCTGAGGTTAGAAAAGTATTTACAAGTCTGAGCAGGTTAGAGGAGTATAAGGAACTTTGAGTAGATTTAAGGAGTATATAAAACTCTAGCAGGGGAATGTAATAAAAGTCGCAAAGAGCAAAACAATTCGCACCAATAAGACTAAGAATCCACATCTCGCAATGTAATATTGTTCCTTAAACTGTTATTGCATTGCGAATTTTAATTGCGCACTCATAAGAAGTGCTTGAAGGTGTCGTAATCTTTTGGAGCAAACATAACGACTTTTTCAGTAAGAAGTTTTATTACATTGACTGCACATTGGTGCAAACTATAAAATTCGCAAACGGTCTTTCACTGTCGGAAGTGATCGCTAAACAGTTTCCGGGCTTACAAAAGCTATATTAAATTCGCACAAAGCAAAATTTGTTCGCGCAAAGGCATAACTTTTCGCATTGCGAATAGTTTTTCCGTTAGCGACTTTTATTACATTTCCCCGTAAGTAGGTTAGAGGAGTATTTAGAAGTTTGAGTAGGCGAGGGAGTAATTGAGAATTCTGAGAGTCTAATTAAGCAGGGAGGGTGAGGGGGAGAGAGGAGCAAACTGAGCATGCTCAAGCCCTAGCCCTGGAGGTTTAAGCTGAAAACAGGAAGTCTGATACAGAAGCCCATGAGTACACAATAGAAGGAAAGAAAGGTGGTGTTTCTTATGACAAAGGACTCAGAGCAACATTACTTTCAGGGTTTACTGATTTTTATTTATATAGACCTTTCTGATAAAGCTTAGTTAATTTTAGCCTTCCCTTCTCCTTTAAAGGAAACTATGTAATCAGCAACTTTACTGTCTCCAGTCAACTAAACTGAAAGTCACACCCCAACAATAAAATATTTGAAGGGAACTACGCAACATATAGAAAAATGTCAAAGCATGATATGGCAGTGTTGAAACAAAGAGTGAGTGGGAATTACCTCTTTCTCCAGGACTGGTGGTAGCTGCAGTGACAAGTCACAGACAAGACACCCAAAACACATCGGCCACAGCACAAGAAGCGGGACAAGAAAACAACCATTAGATGCGGCGGTTCATGCATTTATGTGAGCAAGAGAATAGGTGAGCATGCTATCAGCGTGACACATAAACACGGCAGTTCAGTGTAATGACATGGCGTTGACATGCAGATGTGCCTTACTACAACCTTACGTGTTTTTATTTTTACTAAAGATTTCTGTGACAGCAGACTGAGGCGATACCAGAGTTATCAATATCAGCATCATTTTTATACCCTATGTGACAAAGCTGCAAAAAATAATCAGATTGCCATACGTGAAACTTGTCGGGAACCCGTCTTAATCATGGGAAAAAGCAAGGCACTGTCACATCAAGGGGAAGGAATTTTTAGGCACTTTGTTGCTAGCAGGAGACACAATCATGCTAGTCATGCTAGTAGTGTAGTGATTTCCCTTATAGAGAGAGTGGCCCCACAGTCATTGGGGGAGACATGCGACTCTTGGATATTAATTGTGCCAACAAGTAATTCAAAGTTGGTACAAAGTATCTCTGTAAGGACCCAAAGCAAAGAGTTCTAGAAACAGATGCAGCACAGAGGGAAGCAAAAGCAGGGATACTGTGGAGACATGGGGACAGTGTCAGACTGGAACACCAGGGGCCCACCCAAAAACCTTAGACCAGTGTCCCAATCTCAGTACTATTATTCTTCCTTTCCTCACACAAACTCTATTCTCCTAGTCTCTTTTCTTTACATACTATAATCCATTATTGTATCTATTTGGTCTCTTTGTTCTCATAGAAATAGGGAATGGCCATGAAATAAGCCACAAGTTTAGCAGCAATAGGGCCCACTGACACCTGGGCCCACCGGGACTTTTCCTGGTATCCCGGTGGGCCAGTCCGACACTGCATGGGGACAAAAAACTAGAACACTGGTAAACTGGGGAAAAATATATGAGGGCACAGGAAGGAAGAATGTAGAGGTTCAGCCAAAAAGAAACCAACAGGTTGTGGGGGTAGCGCTGACCCCCACAAACCGTTGGGTATTTTTTTCGCCTGAACATTGTGCTTGAGGAGAATGAGCAAAAAAAAAGAGGTTTTTGGACAATTTTGCTTTTAAGAATGTAGAGGTGTAAGATGTGTAGCATGTTTGGGATAAAATAAAAGAAACGTAAGAGGAAGAGGGGGAACGAGAAGTCATTAGAACAAGGAAATTGGCAAACTGACTATAGAGGGGAATATGAAGGGGAAAGGTTCACCTTCATTTGGTCTTCATTATTATTTTTTTTATAGATTTTTAAATTATTTTCGTTTTTTCTTCTGACTCTTTTCAGCTTTCAATAACCCCATGTAAAAAAAAAACAAATGCTCTGTAAGGCTACACATTTATTGTTACTGCTACTTTTGATTACTCAGCTTTTTTTTTATGTATAGGGGAACTATCGTGAGAATTAAATTTTAATATAATCTTCATCGTACTGAAATAGGAAACGTTCTAAATACAAACAATTAAAAAATCTGCATGGTTTCTGAAATAATCAAGTTTATGTTGATCTCTCAGCATCTGTTTCTCTTCATTCTCTCTTCATGCAGCAGTTGGGTGTCAGATGAATGATCCAATATATCTTATAGGAGGGGCTTTATATTTTATACAATATGTGGTGTGGGGGGAGGGATGGTTGCCGAAGCCCCTTTTCCCAGAAGTGCTTATGTTGGTATCACAATAAACATTTATATAAAGAAAGGAAGGAAGGACCGTTAACCAGAGCATCCTAATAAGATGTCCAGAAAGAAACAGCAGGGTCTGTCTAGGCCATTTACATTCATGGGTCCCACTGCAGTTATAGTGGTTGATTCCTTAATTCCTGTGGACTTCAAATATAAATACATTAAAATAGGTATTTATAAATGATAACGTTCAAAAGTTATAAATTTGTATTGTATATAAGAATTACAAAAACCACCTGATATAAATCTTAGGATTGGTTTTGCTGTTTAGGCCAATGGGATAAGGGTATTTAACCAAAACCCCAAATCATTATATTTTTATTCAAATTTGCACATATGCCACTTTAAAGTAAATTTTTTCAATTTTCTTAAGGCAAAATGTTATTTCAATGTTTACATCCCCTCTAACTTTTTCTGTGTTTGATGGCTTTTATACAGTGCCCAAGACTAACATTGGAAGGGGTTGTGCACCTTTTAAATGAACTGTTACTATGATGTAGAGAGTGATATTCTGAGACAATTTGCAATTGGTTTCTGTTTGTTATTATTTGTGGTTTTTGAGTTATTTAGCTTTTTATTCAGCAGATCCCCAGTTTGTCATTTCAGCAATCCGGTTGGTAGGCTGCAGTCCGGTTGCTTGGAACTAGGGATGCACCGAATCCACTATTTTGGATTCAGCCGAACCCCCGGATCCTTCGCGAAAGATTCGGCCGAATACGGAATCCGAATTTGCATATGCAAATTATGGGTGGGAAGAGGAAAACATTTTTTAATTCCTTGTTTTGTGACAAAAAGTCATTAGATTTCCCTCCCTACCCCTAATTTGCATATGCAAATTAGGATTTGGATTCAGTTTGGCCGGGCAGAAGGATTCGGCCGAATCCGAATCCTGCTGAAAAAGGCCGAATCCTGGCCGAATCCCGAACCGAATACTGGATTCGGTGCATCCCTACTTGGAACAGGAAAAGGAAAGACCTGAATAGAAAGATGAGTAATAAAAGTAGCAATAACAATACATTTGTAGCCTTACAGAGCAAGGTTTTTTTTTAGATGGGGTCAGTGACCCCCGTTTGAAAGCAGGAAAGAGTCAGAAGAAGACTGCAAATAATTCAGAAACTATAAAAGAAAAAATAGAGGCCAATTGAAACCTTACTTAGAATCAGCCTTTCTATAAAATGTTAAAAGTTAACTTTAAGATGAACCAACCCCTTTACTTTCTGTAACAATGAGATTATATTATGGCATTCATACACTCTTTTTGGTTATCAAGTTCCCTTCCCCCTTCTTGTTTTTTTTTTTTTAATCTGCACCTTCGGCCTGTAACGCCACCATCTGATTGGCTGTTTCCTGCTACTTGCTGCAGTTTAGACCGTTCGATATGTTCAACATAGGTTTGAATCATCTGAAATGCAAAGAAAAAAACGTATCTTAAATTTTTAACATCTTGACTCTGGCTTAAAGGAACAGTAACACCAAAAACACCACCTTTAAAGTGTTTAAAGTATTTGGAAGCAACATATAGGGGCCGATTCACTAACTTCGAGTGAAGGATTCGAAGTAAAAAAACTTTGAATTTCGAAGTGTTTTTTGGGCTACTTCGACCATCGAATGGGCTACTTCGACCTTCGACTGCGACTTTGAATCGAAGGATTCGAACTAAAAATCGTTCGACTATTCGACTAATCGATAGTCAAAGTTCTGTCTCTTTAAGAAAAAACTTCGACCCCCTAGTTCGCCATCTAAAAGCTAACAAAGTCAATGTTAGCCTATGGGGAAGGTCCCCATAGGCTTTCCTACATTTATTTGGTCGAAGGATAATCCTTCGATCGTTGGATTAAAATCGAAGTCGAAGGATTTTAATTCCCAGTCAAATATCGAGGGTTAATTAACCCTCGATATTCGACCCTTGGTGAATCGGCCCCATAATGTTCTGTCGAGCTGCACTGGTATAACTGGTGTGTGTGATTCGGAAACGCTGCTGTGTAGCCATGGGGGGCAGCCATTCAAAGCTGAAAAAGGAGAAAAGGCACAGGATACACAGCAGATAACAGAGAAGCTCTGTAGTATACAATGGGATTCTTCAGAACGTATCTATTATCTACTGTGTATCCTGTGCTTGAATGGCTGCCCCCATGGCTACTCAGCAGCTTGTTTATATAAACTATAGTAGTGTTTCTGAAGCAAACACACCAGTTGTACCAGTGCAGGGCAACACTACATTATATTGTCATTCCTTTCAAACACTTTAATTTTTTGGTGTTATTGTTATTACACTATAGTATACATCTGCTTAAAACTAACCTTTTTTGTATTAATCCCATGAATAGGGATGGGCGACTGTGACCCGTTTAGTTTCGCCAAAAATTCGCCGCCAGTGAAATGTTGGTGATGCCCATTAAAGTGTATGGGTGTGAAAAAAAAAATTTGTTGCGCGGCGAAATTTTTTTGTCGCGCGTCTTTTTATTTTGACGCACAACGCCATACAAGTCTATGGGCGTCATTTTTTCGGTGAAACATGGCGAAAAAATTCTCCCATCCCTACCCATGAACACCCTACAAGTAAATGAAAAAAGGTGCCTGAAACCCTCAACGGTATCCAGAGTTCTTATTTCCCCCTCTGGAGCAGTTGGTTAAATGTGCAGTGACGATTACTGATTTGGTTGAGGAATGCACAGTTACAGAGTAGCATCTCCCTCTACCGGCTAAACTAGCCAGTGTGTAAAGGTATCCATGTATGAACAATAAAGCCAGTGTTGACTAAACTGGCAGTCTACTGGCCCATGTATAGGTCCCACAAAATGATCTCCCCAATCAGACTAATGAGTGGTGTGACAAGGATGCTATGCAGAAAAATAGCATATAATATATAATATAGCAAGACCAATGTGTAATGTCGCATGAATTACTGCCTTTTTATAGGACAGGTAATAGTAACCTGCCTCATTATGTAGGAAAGGCACTAAACTGTAGCTGACTGGGAGCAGTACTTAATAAACTGAACCTCATTAAAAGGTCATACAGTCATACAGAAGCTTAGTATTCTGCACAGCATATATTACACTATTACAACAGTACACAACATTACAGAAGACAAGGTGGAACGTACCTCTGTGTGCCTCTGATGTAATGCATTATATTCCTTCTTCAACTCTGATTCTCTTTCTTCCAGCCTGGAGACTGAGAAAATAATACCAACAATGACACTTCATGACGGATACATCAATACTTTCCTTTAACAAAATTTAAAGCAAAACCCAAGGCCCATCAAAGAATGCATATCTTCTGGCTATGTCTACCCCACCACGCACTTTGGTCAGCATAGTTTTTGGTTTTCAGCTCCGTCTGCCGTCCCTGAAATTCAAGGGTTTCCACCTGGTACTGGAGATCCTTCTTCTCCTGCTCCAGGGCATCTTCAAATTCAATAAACTTCTGCAAGGTACAGAAAGAAAGAGATTTAACAAATTTAGCATGTCAGAAGGTTAGAAAAACTCATTCCTATCCTCGCAATTATAAGTACATTTGGTACAGTTAAGTAACAGTAATTTATATACTTTTGCATTTGTTGCTTATTCTATTAACAGATTATTGTTCCCTTTAAATATTTATATGTGCTGAGTCTACCCCATGAGCTGCTGCTTTCCCATAGGTATCAGGGTCGGACTGGGCCGGCACTGGGAAAAAACCTGGAGGGCCCCACAGGCTTAGACCCTTCCCTTCTAGGTGCGCAAAGAGGGGGAGCGAGTGTTAAGGGGCTGACAGGAGGGGGGAGTGAGAGGTAAAAAGCGAGTGGGGAGACCAAGCTATAAGGAGAGGGCAGGGGAGCGAGCGGGTTGCCCCTAAGGGGGTGTTGGGGCCCATTGGTAAGTATCCACGGTGGACACCCAGTCTAAAATGGGTTATTGTTCCCTTTAAATATTTGTATGTGCTGAGTCTACCCCATGAGCTGCTGCTTTCCCATAGGTATCAGGGTCGGACTGGGCGAGCACTGGGAAAAAACCTGGAGAGCCCCACAGGCTTAGACCCTTCCCTTCTAGGTGCGCAAAGAGGGGAGCGAGCGGTAAGGGGCTGGCAGGAGGGGAGGAGTGAGAGGTAAAAAGCGAGTGGGCAGACCAAGCTATAAGGAGAGGGCGGGGGAGCGAGCGGGTTGCCCCTAAGGGGGTGTTGGGGCCCATTGGTAAGTATCCACGGTGGGCCTTGGACACCCAGTCCAAAAGGGATTATTGTTCCCTTTAAATATTTGTATGTGCTGAGTCGACCCCATGAGCTGCTGCTTTCCCATAGGTATCAGGGTCGGACTGGGCCGGCACTGGGAAAAAACCTGGAGAACCCCACAGGATTAGACCCTTCCCTTCTAGGTGCGCAAAGAGGGGAGCGAGCGGTAAGGTGCGCAGGAGAGGGGGAGTGAGAGGTAAAGAGCGAGTGGGGAGACCAAGCTATAAGGAGAGGGCAGGGGAGCGAGCGGGTGGCCCCTTAGGGGGTTGGTGGGGCCCCTTGGTAAGTATCCACGGTGGGCCTTGGACACCCAGTCTGACGCTGAAAACAGTAATAAACGTTTATCAACATTCCTGTAATATTTTGAAAATTTTTGGGAAATTGCAAATAGAAATATTTTTTGTTCATGGTTTCAGGAGATGAAACAGATATAACTATTGAACTCGCTTACTGCAATAAATAGTGATTTGGCTAGGTGACTGGGATAGCCACCCAATGAGTCTGTCAATTTGATAATGATTTAAGTTTGAGTTTATTAGAGTTCATTCAGGGTGCTGAACACGCTAAAGCCCATGATTTCTTTGATGTGAGTTGTACTGGTTTTGTACAGTCATGAATATAGTAGTAAGCTGAGTGAATCAATATGATTGAATTTCTAATGTTCAATTCAATTTAACTTCTCTTACCCTCTCCTCCAGTATTCCTTTCAGTATATATTAACACATTATGATTGCCTCTTCCAATATTCTAGAGCCTTTCAGGTTGGATACTCACTATTTAATGTCACCAAATTACAGCCCCAATTTAACAGCCTGATGTCAGCTCAACAATATCTGCAGGCAAGTCCCTACAGGTAAAAACTCAATTTGGTTAATTACTAAAATCTCCTCTCTAAGTTGATTTCTGAAGAAAATGAACAATAACTTTGCCTTTTTCCTTACCGTTTGTTTAAAGGGAGCCATATTCCCTGAACAATCGGTCCACAGGGAAATGGACTGAGAGGGGCTGCAGTCAAAGTTAATCTTATTTAGCTCTCTACTGAGCTCTCTTAGGAACCTGCAAAGCACCACCTCCAAATCACTGGAAGACACTTCTTTCTACATCATTTGTTTGCAATGTTAACTTTACCAAAACTATAAAACTATACCAGGGTGCCAGATGTGGGCTCTAGTATAAATAGATGAAGATCTTCTATTGCAAAAGCATTATATGACCTGTGTTCGAATTCCATGGAAACTGTAATATCAATATCAAATGGGGCTATGAGAAAATCCACATTACTATAGCTACCCGAACAGTCATTCTTAATGTGCAAAAAGTGAAATAAAAGCAACCAAGAGAATAATCTTTGAAGCATTGTGGACAATTCTTTACTCTTTCACGCTGCACCAAACCTGACAGCAATCAAAATTTAAAAAATGTAAAATGAATGAACCACTCATGTAAGACTGGGCATTTTTTAGTTTGCCCCTATGAGCAACACCTGTGAAATACTTCTTAATGGAAGATTTAGCATTACATTAAAACCTTGTGTGCATGGGTCTAAATCTTTGAATTACTTTTTAATGTTTATAGACATCTTAGGATCTATTTATCAGGATATAATACCGAAAAAGCCATGAATATCCTGTAAATTATTAGGGATGCACCGAATCCAGGATTCGGTTCGGGATTCGGCCAGGATTCGGCCTTTTTCTGCAGGATTTGGATTCGGCCGAATCCTTCTGCCTGGCCAAACCAAATCCGAATCCTAATTTGCATATGCAAATTAGGGACGGGGAGGGAAATCACGTGACTTTTTGTCAAAAAACAAGGAAGTAAAAAATGTTTTCCCTTCCCACCCTTAATTTGCATACGCAAATTAGGGTTCGGATTCGGTTCGGTATTCGGCCAAATCTTTCACAAAGGATTCGGGGGTTCGGCCGAATCCAAAAAAGTGGATTCGGTGCATCCCTATAAATGATATCCTTATAAACGGTGAGTAGTGATGTCATCAGTTATAAACGGTGAGTAGTGATGTCATTTCTGTCACATGACTTACTAAAATTTGTGTATTATAATAAATAAAGTACCCCCAGTTGTAAAATATGAGGATATTAGAAGTTACCTCGGAGTTCCATGACCTTATATGGTCATGAAACTCCTCGGTAACTAATAATATCCTTATATTTTACAAGAGGGGGTACTTTATTCACTATATACTGTACCTCAGGTATTGATACATTGAGAGATGTAATATAAAGAAGACCAGCATGCAAGGGTATTTTATGCAGTGCTATTATGGGCCAGTGATAACATAAAGGAGGAACAGAATAGAGCCTGGGCAGGGTTGGCAGTGGGTTACTAAACCTGGACCCCAGTGAAGCTTCAAGATCCAAAATGTTAGTTTAAAATTAATTATGCACCTTATTAATTATCATTGCCTATTATAGGGCTTTTTTCAAAGTGAGCCTTGGAGACCCACCCTAAATAGCACAGGGATCCAATTCTGGCTTCCAAACCATGGGTTAAGAATCTAGCAGGTCTTAAAATACAACACAATGTGAAATTAATGTATGGAATACATTTTATTGTCTAACAACATTATACTACTGAACACAAGGCCGGACATTATTAACATTTGATCTCCAAGTCCCTCTCTCCACCCGACCTCAGCTTACTACAGTAATAGAGGCCGCAAGAAGGCAGATGGCGAACTAGAAATCTCAAAATAGCACAGGGTAGTTTATTAAAGCTCTCCTGCAAAATGGGAAAAAGTGTTACTATTTTTACTTAAATACCTCTACATTTTCATAATATTGATAATGAAACATCAGACACAATTCCAGCTGTTAGGATGAAAGGCAGAATACTGCTTTACTTGTAGTTTCCATTGTCTTTATAATGAGGCGTGGAGCAGAGGCTGTAGTAACCGTAATAAGACACATAGCCCAAGTATTGCACTATGGACTTGCCAAAGCCTATATCTATTAATCATTCACTGGGCTTGTTTAAACATATTGAGGATATTGACATATATTACTTAAATAGGCAATTTGACCCTTGTTAAAGCTCAGCTGGTCAGTAGGGATCTACTGGGAGGAAAATATCTTAGACGCACTCAACCTTAAACCACCATTTCCCAAACAGCACCTAATCCTTGTCAAAGGCTTCCTACATTTTATAACTCAAGCCCATTGGCAATTACATCTCAAGGACAGCCCTTGCCTGGGACTTAGGCTCTGTTACATATACAACATCTCAAGGACAGCCCTTGCCTGGGACTTAGGCTCTGTTACATATGCATTCTTGCCAGTATTCGCCACCCAAAGCAATGTCACAGTTTCTTGGCATATGATAGGAGCCTAGTGAGTGGTGGTATTGTTTTATTGCTGATACAGTGCTTTTAAAGTGTTGGAGCTGTAGAAATATATTTAATACCTCCAGCAATGATTGCATGAACAAAGAGTAAGGTCTGTGCAGAGTAGGCAGGGTTCTCCATGGAGTAATAGGTGCCAAAGGGCACCTATTGCTAAAATGTGTTTTCCCTCATGACAACTGCAGGCTGAGCCAAAAGAGCCAGCACTGCAGCACTATTTATTGGGGAGCTGCTTGGGCCTCTGTGTACTTGAAATGCCAGGTCCTATATTCAATCCTCAGTCTGACATAAGATGTGCCCCTGCCCCACTACTGTGGCAGTCCGCTTACTATGGCAGTCCCCATCCTATTCCCAGTGCAGTCACCCATGCTGGGGTACACACAGGCCCAGATTTGTGGAAAGGCCACCAAGGCCCAGGCCTAGGGTGGCAGGATTTTCGGTGGCGGCATGCTGCCCAACCACACCCACATTGGTTCAGAAACACTGGAGATGAGCATGAGATACAATCATTTTTAAATTTCCCATGCGTCAGTTCCCATTGTGCGATGATGAAAATTTGAACGAATAAAATGGAAGGGATGGGGGAGGCGAATGACAGCGGGCCTAGGGCGCTCGCTATGTAAATCCGGCGCCGGGTACACACATGCACAGAATGAACACATTTCTCAGAACCAGGACACTTGCAAAATATCACCCAGATATGAGTAATAAGATATTTGGTCATAAGCTACCATCTCCAGTGGTGGATAAAATCCCATATTGTAAGAATTAACTTATAGGGTATCCCAAACACTGAATCAGAATGTAACTACTTTCCCCCAATTACCGCTGTCGTGGATACACAGGAGGTGAGGCATGGGCCACCAGGCATGCTCACTTGGTTTTACAGATGGGAAACTCATCAATAGCTTGATTCTTCAGCTGAAATCTGAAAAGTACAGCAAAGGACCATGTCTGGAGATGACTTCAGTAGGAATGGTGGTTTTGGAAGAAAGTGACCTATCTAGTCACGCATTTTAATTTTTATTAAAATGCATGGAGGCAGTAAGTTTCAGGAGTTACTTTAGTGGCTGAAATAAGACCCCCCCCCCTATTGTGGCCTTACTATACTTTCTTTTTCTAGATATTTGAGTATGATATGAATATAATATGAATATATTTTTTATGTATTGTATAGTGCTGCAAATATGTTGTTAGTGATAGCAATAAATACTGGATTTCATGTTAAGCTGTGAAGTAACAATTGAACAAGTAGACCCAGCGGCTGATGAAGGGCAGCGAAGAAGTGTGGCCCTGTGGGATTTATGTACTGTATATATATATATATATATATATATATATATATATATATATATATTTATATATATATATAAATGTTCACAAAGTACCTGCACTCCTTCCTTCTTGATGTACGTGGGTGCCTGGTCAGTCAGGGTATACAGATTCAAGATGGACCAGCACTCCAAGTTTTCAATCAAACAAGTGTTTATTTCAACATCACTCAACATCACTCAAGGACACTTGAGTGATGTTGAAATAAACACTTGTTTGATTGAAAACTTGGAGTGCTGGTCCATCTTGAATCTATATATATATATATATATATATATATATATATATATATATATATATATATATATATCTATATCTATATATATATATATATATATATATATATATATATATATATATATATATATATATATATATATATATATATAAAAGGGCAGCCAAGTTTGGGAGTTTTACTTTGAAAGCAGCTAGTAAGTTGCAGGTAAAACTTAGTCCCTTTGTAAAATGAATAATGAAGCAATAGAATTCTTAATGAATCAGATAAAATTGAGCGTAGGACTGGCCGGATATGGGATGACTTTGACGTAGTTGGCCAGCTTAAATATATTGCAATATATGGACAAACAATCCCTGTTTTGTTTAAAGGGTAAGGCATTTTTTAGTAGCTGTATGCACAAGATGTCGTTTTCTTAAATATATTGATAATGGGTTGAGTGCAGAGGACCTCTTGTAGTTGACTATATGTATTTTGTGGTCACACCCTCATTGCACCCCCGCCTAATGGTTTTAAAAAATAGTGCTGAGCACAACTTTCCCTTGTTTGTTATATATATATATATATATATATATATATATATATATATATAGGAAAGTCATCTTCCCCATGGTTCATAGAGCAAGAGCCCCAAAACAAAATACTCCTTTGAAAAGCAGTTTAGGTCACTGCATTGCACTCAGGTGCACATACCATTCTGAGAATCGGCCATGCTGATCTGCTGGTTATTTGTGAACATCCTCTTCTTGCCACTACTCTCCATCATCCTCTGTTATACACTTCTTTCCATTTCCATCTGCTTTTCATGTCTTTCGATCATCTTTTTCTTCCACTTGTACTGGTAGACCTGCCTGCGAGTAAACTGTCTGATTAACTCTTACAGTCAGGCCTGGATTTGTGGGCAGACCACAAAGGCCTAGGTTGGCAGAGAGCTGGGTGTGGCATTCCGCTCGCTGGCCGCATTTGAGTTGGGGACTGAGTGGGAGATTTGGCAGTTTGAATCTCCCGCCCATCTTGTTCCCAGTGCTAGCAAATACGGAACTACAAAGGTGATGGAGGTGAGCAGTGGGGCTGCGCGAATGGAGTGAGTCGGGTATGGGGGAGCAGGTCTAGAGCGAGTTGGGTGCAGGGTGGAGAGGATTGTTTGGGTGTCCTATGGGCGCACAGTTTATAAATCTGGCCCTGCTTACAGTTACCTGTACTGAGCACAAAGACAACCAATCATCTCACAAATCAATGTGATCTGTAACAAACATTATATATGTCAAGCTCAAGGGACAGGCAGCATTTTGATCACAAAGGTGTATTAGCCTTTCTTATCACCTCTCATTGGCCACATAAAGTCCTTCCAAGAGGCCAACGTGGGCAAGGTCTAGTGACAAAGAAAGTGTACTGTGATTCTTATTAACATACTTCATCTGTAAAACACTAAAATAAACTTTATTTGTAATAACGTTTGTGAGCTAGGGGCTCAAACGGTTATAAGGTAAAGTTTACGTCCCCTTGATTAGGATATACAGAGGCGCACATCTACTAAAGGACAAATTGTGTTTTTTTTGGCGAAAATTTGCCATTGCATATTTACTAAAAGGCGAAGAAGAAAACTCGCTGGTGTTCGTTCATATTTTAATGTGGGATTATACTTAAAAGTTTTAACTCTTAAATATGTTATTTACACTTTTTTAACCATTTCAAGCTCGTGCCACATTTGTTTTAGGTTCGGGTGGGCTCATGTCTAAGACAATAGAGGATCTCTTTTGTCTTTATTTTGCTTCCTTGGACATTTTTAATAACAATTGGCAATTTCACCAACACCAATAAAAACATTCATATGACCTGTACGTCCCCGCCATATTTAAAATGAAGTAAGCGTATGTTAACAAAGTTTCGATTCGCTAAGAAAATTTTACGCTGACGAATATATGCTAACGGTCATTTGCCAAAAGGAATTTTCACATTTTGATGAATACGCATAGAAGTAGCGAATTAACGTCTAATGTAGTTGCGCATAGTATGCCAAAGCTTTCTGAAGAGTAAATTTGCCCCAAGCTTGACTGCTTGATACGGACGACTGGCCATTTTGTTAGAGGCAGAATGATGACCGCAGACAGGTTTAAATATGTAGGTGGTCAATGAAAAGATTAATTAAGGCAAGAACTGGAATTGTCTTTCAGTAAAAAAGGCAAGTTGATGGTTTCATTAGCACATGGGAGTGGAACCAAATCAGCCTCTCTAGAGAAAATCTATAAAGCTTTATAACAAGACACAGACTGATGGTGTGAAGGCAACTCTCCCTATCATCATTTTAATGCATGGGTCTCATAATCCATCCTGTGTTCTGATTCATCTCACTATATAGGAACCAATAAGAAACCAGTGGGGAAACTATTTTATAAACCCATGAGCCAATTTCCAGGACTGAACTAAAAAGCACATCACATTGTACAAATAAAACAGAAGTGGAGCCAGTGACTATTTCTTTTAGCTTGCCAATATCATGCTGTGGGTGTCAAGGCTCATTTACTATGGGCAGGAGTGTGATTAATGAAACATTAAAGGGAGCAAATTTGCACCCCTATATACTTAAAGGGGACGTAAAGGCAAAAAAAATAAAATCCCATATTATTCTATTTTAAACTTTAGTTCCCCTTTAATGTGGGTGACACAATATCCCTTGTTTCCTTCCCAGTGGCTAAAACGCAAATTGCTAGTGGGGAAACATATATGGCACTCTTGAGGAAACTATTTGCAACTTTGCGCAGCGTATATGTCCCCACCATTGATTTGTTTTTTAGCCAGTTGCCAGTTAACCCCCTATCTGCCAAGTCAGAGAGCTCCAAGAAAAGGATAGTCGCTACGGTATTGAACTGCTGGTAACTGATGACTGGAGAAGGTTTATAGGAAACAGAGCCTTCTTTGCACTTCAATCCAATAATCCAAATTGAATTTCAGCACATTAATAATAGGGGGATCCTGCAACAAAAAAAAGTAAATTGACCAGTAGAAGGCTTGAGGAATGAGCCAATCAAGGCTCATCAGTGTTGGAACCTGAGCCAAAGGCCATCAATAATTTAAGGTGGCAAGAGAAGTAATAAAGGCTCCACCAGGGCAAACATAATGTATATTTTGTTTCCTTGCCTTCATTTTGCAAGTTTATTTTCAAAACTTAAGCTTGATGTATAAAGGAGAATTAAAGATTTCCTTTAGAACAGGCAACTTTCTAAACCTCAACTTTCTTAAACAACATTCAAGAGCTACTGTATGTGCTCCAGTTTCACCAGTCATGTCTATCAGCAGTATATCCGATCATGTTCAGATCTCTGTGATTTCGCTCTCACTCTGCAGCAACAACCCATTGGGAAGTGCGTACAGAATACAGATAGCACCTGGCAATAATGTCACTTTTAGGCGCCATGTGTGCTGGTTTTCTGTTGGCTTCCTTAGGCTAAATAAGTGCAAAGGTGTCTGTTGTCACAGCAGTAGGTTAGCTGTGTTTGATCTGATAATGGAATTCACTACACATGCCACTTGAATCAGCAGCAGGGAGGCCCACTGGGATCCAATGGATCAATAAGGTATTCTTGTAGGGTATGCTTTCAGGGTGGTATTGTAGCTTAAAAGATGGACTTACATGAGCCCATAAAAACCCTTTGAGACCAATCAATAGCTTACTGACATGAGTGGGAAGCAAGACAGACCACCGCAGTCAATATCTGTCTGAAAATCAGGCACATATCAATAGGAGAGGCTTAAAAATCCTGTCCGACAAGGAGCACATCAGCATGATGATATGGTTCTTGACTGGCAGCTCCAGTGTATTCAGGGGCGTTTCAGGGGTCTTGGCCACCCTGAGGCTGCAAGAAACAAGATTGAAACAATTTATATTGTGTAAGCAACTTTTAATTTGCTTGACCAAGATCACAAAATAGGATCTGGACTTATTTCTTAGGGTGACAGGCCCCCTGTAAGGACTTACCCTGGTGGTCTAGTGGGCGGCGGGGTCCATCGACGCTCCTTCAGCATGGACGCCCGCTGCATTGTTCCTTTCTCCCCAGTGCTGGCTTCCTCTAAAGTGCGCACTTCCATTTCTTAAAGGTGCAGTGATGATGGCGTGTGACGTTAGTGCGCAATGGCGCCAAATTCATAAATATAAAAGGGGATTTTAGTCTACAGCACCTGGCCCGTTTTTAGGTTCAATTAGTTGTTCCTGGTGCTTTAGAATATTGTATCCTGCTGGTTTCTTCTAGTTTTGACCCTTGCTTTTCCTGACTACTCTGTAATCTCCAATCCTGATCCATGCCTGCCTGGGACAACTCCGAACTCTCTAATCCTGACCTTTGCCTGTCCACTGACGATTCTACTACGCTCTATATCCTGATTCCGGCCTGTCTGACAATTCTCTGCTTGTGCTGGCCCGGCCTGCCTGTTCCTGGTGGTTTTCTTACTTCCGGTATCCTGGTGAGACGATTGTGCCCCTTTGCTCATCCAGATCCGTTAGCTTTGCTCCTCTCTCAGTTATGACCTGGTGGCATCCGATTAGCCTAGGGCTCCTCCCGAGGTGAAAGGCGGTGGTTATAGGCAGAAGTGAGAGCTGAGACCAAGGAGCTTAGCTTGGGTTCTGGATATAGGGTGCCGAACGTGACACCCACTTTAAGAAACATCCTTGATTTTAGTGGACTTCTACTCCCATCATTCCTTCACACAGAAGAAAATTTTGGTGTATGTTGGGACTTGTTGTTGTCCAGAGAGTTGGCCATTAGATGTTCCACATGTTTCATCCATCTGTGATGATCACTTTTGGATTAACTACATCTCCCACCATTTTCTGCCTACAGCTGTCTAAAGAACATTGGTAACCAGGGTAAAAAAAACCTTATCCTTCACTTAATAATTCATGAAGTTTAACTGTGCTTTGCACTATAACCAGTCTAAGGAGTCCCTTTGCACCAGTCATTATTGTGGGACCCAGCAGTAGCTGTGTGATCTCCTCTCCCTTTGAAAAAGCTAGAGACAGAGCCACAGACTTAAAATGACTGTTTAGAATGCAGAATGGACTGAGATGTACAGAAATATCATTAAGGCAATGCAAGGCTCAGGGGGAAGGGTAGTTCAAACACCCATTCATCTTAATGTATTACCCAGAGTATCTTCCTATGCCAGATCTTCAAGCTAATCCAGTCTAATTGCACAGACCCTTTCCTCATTAGAGCTCTGATTTTGATGTAGGATTCTCTTCTCATTCTCAGTTTCCGTATCTTATTATCTCATTATAAAAGGGGCAGTCATATAACTGGCATATAGATGTAAGGGGTAATAGGGGACATACTGACTTTCAGCCACCATAACCTCTGTAGTTTTATGTTACGTATTCTACCATATTTGTACCTGTGATATGAATGGTTTATATTACATATCAATTGATAAAAAAAATAGTTCTCAAAACATTATATTTTGTATCTTATGTAAAGAGTAAAGTGTTCTTGCTCAGGCCTGTACCTGAAACTGCCCATGTACTAAGATCTGTTTTTAGGTGAGCAGACCTCTGCCTTTTTTGCCTACCCACATGCTGGGCCAATTTGGGCTGATCTGAACATTGGCCCAGGTGATAGTGCTTAGATCAGGGATCCCCAACCTTTTGAACCCGTGAGCAACATTCAGATGTAAAAGGAGTTGGGGAGCAACACAAGCATCAAATATATTCTTTGGGTGCAAAATAAGGGCTGTGACTAGCCATTTGGTAACCCATATGTGGACTGTCAACCAACATGAGGCTCTGTTTGGCAGTACATGTGGTTTTTATACAACAAAAACTTGCCTCTTAATCAGTAATTCAAAAATAAGCACTTGGTGTGAGCCCACTGGGAGCAACATCCAAGCGGTTGGAGAGCAACATGTTGCTCACGAGCTACTGGTTGGGTATCACTGGCTTAGATCATACTGACTAAACAAACCTGTCTGCTAGATTTCCCCCCCCCCCATCTAGCGGTCCCCATACACTGGGTATCATTTCTTCATCTATTCATCACATATTTGTGCCTTATCCATGGTAAGTCCTGTATATCAAATATCATACAATATAAAGTAACAAGCATCTGCTTCCTTATATTTAGCCCTTCAATAGTGATGGGCGAATCTGTCAATCTAATCAAGGGGTGTCCAAATAATTGTGGTGCACGACAATTTTTATTTGTCACTGGAAATTTTTTGTTGGTGAAATTTCGCTGCAGTTTCGCTAAACATTCACGGCTGCAAAACGTGAAAATTCACAGTGAATCCATGCTTAGCTAATAAATTCACCCATTACTATCTTTCAGTCCTTAAGCCACTGATGAACTATTTTTCCCAGATAGTGGATGCTAGGGCTTGTATTCAGCAAGAGTTGAAATATCTATGGTGTATGTGCTGGTCCTATAATAGTGGTGTAGGCTGGCAGGCTGTGAGAGCGTGCAACTTGGAGCAGCGATTGAAATAAAAACACCATGGGCAAAGAATGAAAGCCAGTGAAAACTTTGGGTAATGGAGTAATAGCACTGTGCACCACCTTTCACTGAAATGAATGCAGCCTGTTTGCTGCTAGTAGGGATGCACGGAATCCAGGATTCTGCTTTTTTTCATCAGGATTCAGCCGAATAATTCAGCCCGGCTGAACTGGATTCTAATTTGCATATGCAAATTAGGGGCAGGGAGGGATTTTTTGGCACAAAACAAGGAAGTAAAAAATCTTTCCCCTTCCCGCCCCTAATTTGCATATGCAAATTAGGATTCAGGGGTTCGGTATTTGGCCGAATCTTTCGTGAAGGATTCGGGGGTTCAGCCGAATTTAAAACAGTTGATTCGGTGCATCCCTAGCTGCTAGTGACAGTTATCACCCCTAAAACACTCAAATGTAAATTTTCAGACCAATAACCATGTGTTATAAGCGATGACAAGCAGTCTCCATTGATGTGAGAGACAGAAGGCACTTCTTGAGAACTGAGTGTTTTCAGTTGGCAGAGAGACGTTACATGTGTCATAGAACTATACCACTCTTCAGCAAGGGCAGCCAGAGATCAGATATGATGTAAGGTAAGAAAACAATACAAGGACAGCAGATGTAAACGAACTCATGAGGTCCACCAAGGATACTGTGACATAATCGGGTGCAATGGAGTGAAAGACTGGATGCATCCAGCTGTGTGGGGCTATAAGTACACCACTGGACCTCGGGTCTATAAGTACACACTAGAGCTCAGCACAGGGATTCTACATCATTAATATCAGTGCCTTTCCCAGTGGAACTTATAGTCTAAGAAGGGGTCTTCAACTTTTTTTTACCTGTGAGCCACATTCAAATGTAAAGATATGGGGAGCAACGGAAGCATGAAACAAAGTTCCTGTGGGTGCCAAATAAGGCCTCTGATTTGCTATTTAGTAGCCCCTGTGTGGACTGGAAACCTACAGGAGACTCTGTTTGGCACTACCCCTGGTTTTTATGCAGCCAAAACTTGCCTGAAAGCCAGGAACTGAAAAATAAGCACCTGCTTTGAGGCCACTGGGGGCAACATTCAAGGGATGTGAGAACAACATTTTGCTTATCAGCCATTGGTTGGGGATCAATGGTCTAAGGTAAGAAATATTCCAGGTAGGGATGCACCGAATCCAGGATTCGGTTCGGGATTCGGCCAGGATTCGGCCTTTTTCAGCAGGATTCGGATTCGGCTGAATCCTTCTGCCCGGCCGAACTGAATCCGAATCCTAATTTGCATATGCAAATTAGGGGTGGGGAGGGAAATCGCGGGACTTTTTGTCACAAAACAAGGAAATAAAATAATTTTCCCCTTCCCATCCCTAATTTGCATATGCAAATTAGGGTTCGGATTCGGTTCGGTTTTCGGCCGAATCTTTCACAAAGGGGGTTCGGCCGAATCCAAAATAGTGGATTCGGTGCATCCCTAGTTCCAGGGACAGGTGAAAATAATAGATCAAACTACCTCTTAGTATTCGTGGTACCTACACCTACTGTACTTCTTAGCAAACTTCAACTCCTGCTTGCATTAATATGTGTATTGCTTTATTGTCATATAATATCTATAGAAAACAACAGCAGCCTTGCCACCATGCCATGTCTAATAAACTGATATTCTAGATATTCTGATAACAGATCAATAGAGTCAAAAGTAGGGTTACCATCCAGTCTGTATTTCACGGGCCTAGCCAGCAGAATAGAGGCTATGGCTGGAGCTTGGTAATAAAAATTGCATGGCCATAAAAATAAACTGGCCAGTTGTTATTCCTTGGCTCACCCAGTTATGCCACCAATCTGCCAAATTGCAGCTTTCCAATATTTTTATATTTTCCCCCTATTGGCATCAGGCATCACTTTGCAGGCCAGGAGGCAACCCTACTGTCAAGTTATGCCTCCTGACCAATTTCCCATCAGTTTCCTCTGACTTGTCAGCCCTAGTGCCCAATCCGTCCCAATCCCTGACCTCTTTAAGTCAAAAACCTGCCCCCGCTGCCAGTATTTTCATTTGTAAAAGGTAGCAAATCTTGACAAAAACTGCATTAAACGAGACACTGTTTCACTGTTTACATTCAGACTTATGCCATAGTGAGGCCTAGAATGATTGCCGAATCCATGTAACTATTATAAAGTATATTTATAAATTATCCATTTCACCTCATTCTCATGGCCTTCAGTCTATGGCTGTTTTGAAGATTAACCAATAAGAATTTGCTAAGGCCAAAACAATAGCGCTGTTTAATGGGGGGAAGGGCCTTGTCTCCTGTAACAGGAAGGCCATGCACCGGTCATAGAGCCGAATGCTTATTGATCTTTTTCCATTTTATAATGGTATTAAATTACACGTCCACTAACCTTTTCCCAGTCAAAGTGGACTACAATCCATACACTTTATCTTTGCTTTCATTATTCAACATGCCTCCTTTATTTTATCTTTCACAGCCAACTGTGCGTTTGCTGTTTCACTGAAATGTACCTCGCAGGCCTCAAGCCATTTGTCATGTTTACAGGGGATTTTACAGGGTGTACCATCAACATGAACTGCCTGGTTGTATGAGAATATTTGGGGGCAGATTTACTAAGCTCGAGTGAAGGATTCGAATGAAAAAAACTTCAAATTTCGAAGTATTTTTTTGGGTACTTCGACCATCAAATAGGCTACTACGACCTTCAACTTCGATTCGAACGATTGGAAGTACTGTCTCTTTAAAAAATACTTTGACTACATACTTCCCCAGCACTTTTCTAAGTTTTTTATGATAGAATAAAAATTCTAAAAATTAAAATCGGTCGAAACGTTCGCTTCAAAGGATTTTATCGATTTTTATTTGATCGAAGTATTTGCACTAAAATCCTTCAAATTCGATATTCGAAGGATTTTACTTCAAGGGTTTATTAACCCTCGAAATTCAACCCTTGATAAATCTGCCCCTTGGTGTCGATTGTAGGGACCGAAGCCCATTTCTGACCAGCAACCTGCTCCAATGTAGAAATAAACCAGTAGCACACTGATTAAAGTGAAATAAGTGGATTTGTTGTTTATTTAGCCCATGTTGATCACTCCAAATTCAACAGCAACCTTTTTTTTCAGACACACTTTTTTACCCTCATGCCTCATCCCATAAGGGGCTTCCACATCATACACCACATATAACACTCTGGAACATGAACAAGGCTGAAACAGAATGTATTGTTTATATTATACAGGGGTCAATGCTCCACCCAAATCTCTTTGCAAGGTGTCTGCTGACCGCCTGCAAGATCGGGAAATCAAAACAATCCTGCCCAAGAACGCAATGATTTGCAGGTATTCCAATGGTACCTGACCTGATATAGGACTTTGGGGCATGGTCCTCCTCAGACCTGCATATTTTTGACGGGTCTTTGCTCCCAGGTGTCTGTATAAATATATGTACTCTCTCATTTTATGATTAAAAAGTTTTCAGTAGCCTTAAAGGAGAACTAAAGACGAACTGAAGAAGTAGGGTAGAAATGTTGTCCATGATGTTTTGTGCTTCTGTACCAGCCCAAGGCAACCACAGCCCTTTAGCAGTAAAGATCTGTGTCTCCAAAGATGCCCCAGTAGCTCCCCATCTTCTTTTCTGCTGATTCACTGCACATGCTCTGTGCTGCTGTCACTTACTGAGCTTAGGGACCCACTCACAATATACAGTACACATAGAATAGAAATGTCACAATATAAGGCTGATTAGTAATTAATACAGATAATTACTACATGGCAGCACAGAAACCAATGCAATTAGCATCAGAATTTAATAATCAGCCCTGTAGCATCATCTTATATTACAGACCAATTTATTGATAAATGCGGTAAAAATATGGGAGTTTGGTCGAAGTGGTTTTAAGAAAATAGTGAGAAATTTTCAGATTTTAGTAAATAACCGCCTAAAAAACTTTGATGAGAACAATTTTATTTGAATCTACTGTTGACCCATGGCCTGTCTGACAGTCTGGTCACATAGAGACACTTATCAAAGTTTCAGTCTGGGAAATTCACATTTGAACCTTGATGATAATACTCCAGCTGGCAGGTTGAATTGATTTGATAAATACGGAAAAAATCCATTCCTTCCCTTCTCCTTTCATCCCTTCTTCCTTCCTTTTCCCCTTGTTCCAACTATTTATGATTGTTGGGTGTTCTTATAAACTGGGGTTCATTTTCTTTACCTACAAAGACTATGAGCAGGCTTTCCTCATTACCTTGACAACCATTTATACAGCATGTGATGCACCACATCAAGTCATTACTTTACAGTAGCCCTACAATGAAAGCCTCCATTCCTTGTATCAGCCAGACAACATGAATACATAGCAGGACTCGCATAAGTCAAGGACTTTTCTCAATGACTGCCTTAAAAATAACATAAAACTCCATCCATGTTATTCACACTGTAAACTGCACCAAATCCTTGACTTTTGGATTCTGCAAAACACAGACTCATAAGACTAATTCAGGAAGAATTTAAAAAATGCATTAATTTTGAACAATGACTGGGGCAGCTGTGAAACTGACAAAATGTCTAGCCCCATGGCAGATTTCAAAATTAAATATAAAAAAATCTGTTTGCTCTTTTGAAAAATGGATTTCAGTGCAGAATTCTACTGGAGCGCTATTAACTGATGCAATTTTTCCCTTTAAAAAGTGCATGGCGACAGAATCCTAGGTGTTCATCCGACTCAAATGCAAACCCCTAAGTAGTGTGACTTTAAAGCCCTGAACAACTGAATGCAAAGGCGACTTTTCGCTCTGGCGAATGGACGTTACTCTGCAAATTCACTAAAATGCGGATTTTACTGAACTTTAGCTCTTCCGCCAGAGATCACTTCTCCACCTCAGACCAGACGAGGTGCTATAAAGCAGCGAGATTTTCCTCAATCTTCTGTCTCTTACATCATATCCTGTGTGCCGAAAATGCATTAAAGTTCAAAAAACGCTGTTGACGTTTTCTTTTTTTTAAGCGGGATTGGCTACAAAAGTCCTGAATTACTTTTTTGGGTTATCCGGTTTTCTCCAAACATTTTATAACACATGGAACATTAATTTTACAGTGGGCTCATGCAGTGTCGGACTGGCCCGGCGGGATACCGGGGAAAATACCCGGTGGGCCCCGACCCTAGTGGGCCCCTAGTGGGCCCCCGCCGGGCCAGTCCCCCTCTCCTAAACAGTTTTTAAAAAAATAATAAAAAAAATTTCGGCGCATCGCAGCGCCGTTTGCGCATGCGCGCCGAGCGCCGTTTACATTTGCGCATGCGCGTCGAGCGCCGTTTCCGTTTGCGCATGCGCGATGCGTCGCCTGGGCGCCGAGCAGCGAGTCGATCAAGTAGGTAGCGGGGGCCAGAGGGGGGCCCTGGACACCAGTCCCGGTGGGCCCTGGGCCCCCCAGTACGACCCTGGGCTCATGTATAGGGCCTTATATTAACTTTCTTGTCTTTATTAAGGTTCCCTGGACATGTGTACTATAAACTGGTAACTTAAACCATTTGCAGCAACATTTATAATAAAGACGTTCATACAACTTTAAATTTACTGCCCTATGCAAATTGACCTAAACGCAAGATCACTAGCGAAGTTTCGCAAGGCACAAATAAATGCTAGAGCATCTTTGATATGAAATGCTCGCCCAGAGGAAGTAACGGTAGCGAAAAGTTGCCAATGTTCAACACCCGAGACAAAACTTTGCATTAGTGAATTGGCGTATTCATAGCGTATTTGGGCCTGGTGAAGTGGTGCGATGGGTGAGAAGCTGACGCTGGAGAAAATTCGCCCGTTAGTGAATCTGCCCCTAAGTTTGATGTTTGGTTGGCAGGGGCAGTGAGAAACCTGCCCATGGTAATAAGAAGCTGGCACTGCAGTTACCACGGGCATTGAACCTAAACCTCAATGAATCTCAAGCACTCCTTCTGAGAAATGAGTTTACTGATCAGTGACTAGAAACATAATTTATTTATTATGGACAGTTATACATACATCACTTTTGCCAGTGATGTACAAACAGCTCGTATAACCCAGAGCTGCCAACCTTCGAAATAAACAACCCAGGTGTTTGTGACATCATGGGAAGTGATGTCAGAGGAAGTTACATCAATAAAGACGCCAAAACCACGCACAGCGAATTTTTTCTGCAAATCATTAGAAATCGTCAGGGATTGTCAGAAATTGGGGGAATGCATCAGAATGACAGGAAACTGGGGGACAGAGCCGAAAATCTGGTAACTCCTGATAAAATTGGGGGAGTTGATAGCTCTGATAAACTTATCCACAACTTCCATGCTCATTCCTGATCAACCAACAAAATATGCTTTTTCGATATTCTCACAGCAGTAGAGATGGACCAACTGGAGTTATAACTGTATTATCCATCGACACACAGGCTGCTTATTGGCTATCAATGAAGAGTGCACCAGAGGTGAGCCACAAGGACATGACTGGGAACCTATCATCTCATCTCTGGAACCAACAAAGATGAGGAAATATTTTTTTAGCTTTATAGCATGGTGTGCAGATATTTAGCACGTTATTTAGCACGTGATGGGCAACAGAGGCCATTCAGATATCGGATGGATGTTGGAAATTATAGTTCAACACCATTTGGAGGCATCCAGTTTCCCATCCTCTCTACAGACTCTAAGATCTTATAAGAGCATTCATGATGGGGGAATGAGAATCATTACCACCCCTAACATTGGAACATTCCACATCCATCTGTTTTTAAGCTTATTCGCTCATGGACAGAGTAGAAGGAAAAGCAAATATAGTTAAATGCAATAATAAGAATGGTAATGGGTAACACTGCAGATTTTCAGTCTAATCTACTACCATTAGTGCTAAAATTCACCTGTGCAGTTACCAACAGCAACCAATCAGCATTTAGTTTCCCCTACATTAACTTAAAGTTAGTAAATGAAAAAAACATGTTATTGATTGCTACAGGTATCTGCACTGGTGCAATTTAGTACCTATATTAGTAAATCAGCCAATTTATCTAAAAACTTCCTCCTACTCCAAGCTTCCCATATTACTTTCTGTTGTATACAGTATGCTGCAGAACATCTAGCTGCTACATAGATCAAACAATAATAATAACTGTGCACCCACCTCCTCGGCCTGCTTCCTTAAAGCCTTCTCCCTCTCATACTGTGTCAGCAGCTGCTCATTGTCCTCCTTCAGAAGCTCCGACTCCACCTCGTGCTCCTGGTTCTCCGTCAGGACAGCATCAAGGTTTTCCAGAACATTGACCACCAGTGGCATGAGTTCCTTCACCGCTTCCTCGTCATAGCATCGTATCAGGCGCTCAAATTCCCGGTAGATGCTGTTAGCCAAACCTGATACCCGCTCTGACATAACTGACCCAGAGCAGTAATCATCCTGGTAGACCACCCCATCGTCAATCTGTATCTCCATCATCTTGTCCGGTGGGATGTTTCCCCCCAAGAGGGAGGCAGCAGTTTATTGGAGAAGGAAAGAAAGTCCTGGGGGTGTCAGCAGAGTCTTTAAAAAAAACAAAAAAAAAAAACACTGTTTACTATAATACTTAAGGAGGAATCACATGCAATATATATATATATATATATATATATATATATATATATATATATATATATATATTGAAGTTGTGGACAGCACTCCATCTCAAAACAATACCTAGGTGCACGGTAAGAAAGCATATATATATGAAAAGAAAGACCAGCAACACCAGGATTTTGCCAAAATTGAAAAAGTGTTATTGCATATGTATCGGACGTGACGTTTCGATCCCCTTTGGGACCTTTCTCAAGGTAACACATGTGCCAAACAATTCACCACATATATACCCCTCCCCTCATTAATTCATACAGGAAGTGACTCAATTCCCATTTTACATCTTAGTTTAACAAATGCATAAAATATGCAAAATATACAGTGCTTATTATGTGCAATATTAAAGTGCTTCATATATGCAGTATAAAGTGCTAAAGCTTATAAATAGTACTTTTAAAAGTGTATAAGTGCATATAGTATTGCGACATAAAACATCTAAAAACATATCATTCATAAGAGAAAAGTGCCCATTATACAAGCTAAAAAATGAATTCATTTATAATAACATTGTGGCCCAAATATAGCATTAAATATATCACTTTAGGGCCTACAATTCAAATCATCAGTAAACAGTTATGTTGCTTGTGAAACTTCACTAATGGTTGCTATTGACTCATCTTAATGGTAAAAAGCTGCTGTATTGCAGGTAAGTATTTAACCCTTTGGGAGTCACACTGTCCAGTTCATGAGTCCAAAGAGGGAAGCTTTAGCACTTTATACTGCATATATGAAGCACTTTAATATTGCACATAATAAGCACTGTATATTTTGCATATTTTATGCATTTGTTAAACTAAGATGTAAAATGGGAATTGAGTCACTTCCTGTATGAATTAATGAGGGGAGGGGTATATATGTGGTGAATTGTTTGGCACATGTGTTACCTTGAGAAAGGTCCCAATGGGGATCGAAACGTCACGTCGGATACATATGCAATAACACTTTTTCAATTTTGGCAAAATCCTGGTGTTGCTGGTCTTTCTTTTCATATATATATATATATATATATATATATATATATATATATATATATATATATATATATATATATATATATATACATGAGTTAATGCATCTTGATAAAGGTCCCAGACCATGGACCGAAACGTTGATGCTTTTAATATGTATCACCCAAGATAAATAAAAGTTACATTTTATTGAACCGGAGTGCGTGCCACCACAGCTTTTCTTCTTTTATATATATATATATATATATATATATATATATATATATTGTAGAAGGCTTTAGCACACACTCAAGGGCTTGCGTACCTGGGTGCAATTCAGTGAATAAATATCCAGTTGCAGTAAAGGCTGAAGCACACCAGGGTTTATTTCAAAGGAATAATGGATTTATTTGATCAAGTAAATACATTATTCCTTTGAAATAAACCCTGGTGTGCTTCAGCCTTTACTGCAACTAACTATATATATATATATATATATATATATATATATATATATATATATATATATATATATATATATATAGATATAGATATAGATAAATATATATATATATATAGATATATATATATAGATATATATACAGGACCGCCATCAGAAATCGCAGGGCCCCATATGACAAAATTTCCTGGGCCCCCTGGGCTGCACCCACCGCAAGCCCCACCTACAGGTCTGCCCTCCCCACCCCCACAGGTCCGCCCCCCACCACACAGTAAAAAAACAAAAAAAATATTGGTGGCTAGGGTTCCAACATGTTAATAAAAAATAAAAAGATATTGGTGATAAGAGCCCCCCTTAAAAAAACATTTTTGTGGCCAGGGCCCCCCCATTAAAAAATATTGGTGGCTAGAACCCCACATGAGAAAAGAAAAATTGGTGGCCAGGGCCCCCCCCCCACATTATAAGAAAATTGGTGGCCAGGGCCCCTTAAACGTCCATGCCTTCCCAAAGTCAGCAGCTCTCAGAAAGATGGGGGGCCCAGCTAATCAAGTGGCATGGCAGGGCCCCCCTTACCCTCGGGGCCCCTACAACTCTCCCACCCGATGGCTGCACTGTATATACAGTATATATATATATATATATATATATATATATATATATATATATATATATATATATATATATACAGTATATAAACACACACACAGTATATATACTCTGTCTATACTATTAACTCAGTATCATACTTAGTTTTATCCAATCTATTATACGAGAAATATTGTGCCGGGTGATATACCTTTTTTTTTTTTGAGCTACTAGACCTTTTTGACCGACTAGTCATAATTAGCCATAATTATGTACGTAAATATCTAGCTAGAACAGTTCCCTTTTTTGGTTTCGACAGCCTAATAGGGTAAATAATATTAATATTTAATGCCCAATACCCTGTTAAAGAGTGACTTATTCCCAGTGCTTGCATCTCAGATCTGAAAAGGAGAAATACAGTGCCAATTAACAGCTTATGCACAGATATACATTTATATCCAGCAGGCTATATCTATCTATCTATCTATCTATCTATCTATCTATCTATCTATCTATCTATCTATCTATCTATCTATCTATCTATCTATCTATCTATCTATATATATATATATATAGATAGATATATATATATAGCCTGCTGGATATAAATGTATATCTGTGCATAAGCACAAATATATATGTGTATATATACACATATATATTTATACACCAAAATTCAGCCTTGTACTACGTGCAGGGACTCTTGTGCCAAGCTACTGCACCACACTGATATCCATCTGCAGACTCTGCCATATAAATTCCATCCTACTTGATAGGTCTAGGCCTGCGTCTCCATCCTTACTATTTGTTGTTGAATTTTGTACCTTTCTGATTTAAAGGGACAGGGTGCCTGAGCAATACATGGCAGAGCTGGCTGTCGATTCTCCGCTACAGGGTCACCCCAGAGCATTACAATGTCATTGTATTTCTATAATACTTCTATAATACCATTATACTCAGTTATATACGATAACTCGAAGATCAGCCGCTTGTACCTGTTTCTCTTTCCCCTGAATAAATGGGATTTTGACTATAACCAGTAAGGTAAACAGACACAGGGGGGAAATATATTTATAGAGAGAGAGAAGAGAGAGAATATATGTATTGGACTGGGTGTATAAGGGAAAGTCCTACATATACACTGCATCCAAGATGGTCACATTTCAGACAGTAAACACGTAATTTTTAACCCCTTAGTGAATAATCCATGCACCTGATTTCTGCCCTCCCCCAACCAAGATCTCCGAACCCGAGTCTGGAAGCTTTAAATCTAGATTGGACACACCTGCATTAGTCCAGAGGCTGCTGCTCCTCTCTGATGATTCTCTCCCCCCTGTGTTGGGTGCTAGGGGAACCCCTCCATCTTTACTGTAGAGGAGATGTGGTCCTTCCAGGCAGAGGCACCTCCCAGCCCTGCTGTAAGTGTGGGAATAGGATGCTGCTTCTCCCCTCCCTCTGATTAGCCAAGGCTGCTGATCTGACGTCAGGCTGCTGCCCTGCATTGTGGGTAGAGAGAATACAGCTGATTCACTCCCTAGGAGCAGCATCTCTTGCAGCGATATCCCCCTAGCTGCTGCCTGCTATAGCACAAGGACTCCAGTTTGTAATCTGATATCCTCTCTTCCCTTTGGAAATACATATATTTTATATATATATATATATATATATATATATATATATATATATATATATATATATATATATATATATATATATATATATATATATATACTGTATATATATATATATATATATATATTTTTTTTTTTTTTTTTTATTTACACTGTGCAGTGATTAACATTACCACTTTAATTCCAAATTGATATGTGTTTTGGTGAGCTTCCTCCCACGCTCCAAAAAAAAAAAAAAAAAAAAAAAGCAGGTTAATTGGCTCCTGATTAAATTGATTAAATTGTGGGAATTTGATTAGATTCTAGGGCATAGTGGGATGGGAGTCTTGGCAGGAGGAGAGCCGACTGCTTTTACAAATTCTCAATGGACTCAGCAGTTCGGGGAATAGCAAAGAACAGACATATATATAGCTTCCAGATGCCTTATGTTTGCTAAAACCTTTAAAGGAAAACTATACCCCCAAACAATGTAGGTCTCTATAAAAAGATATTGCATAAAACAGCTCACATGTAAAATCCTGCTTCATGTAAATAAACCATTTTCATAATAATATACTTTTCTAGTAGTATGTGCCATTGGGTAATCATAAATAGAAAATTGCCATTTTAAAAAATAAGGGCCGCCCCCTGGGATCGTAGGATTCACTGTACTCACAAACATACCAACAAACCATATATGTTAGGTCACATGAGCCAATTAACAGACAGAGTTGTGTCTTTTGCTTCCTCACTTCTTCCTGTTACAGTTAGAGCTGTAGTATTTCTGGTCAGGTGATCTCTGAGACAGACCATCATGAAATGGTGGCTCAAGGCAAGAGATGTAAAAGGGCAATATTTACTTAAATATATATTCCAGTTTGGTAAGATTCTTTAATATGCCACTTAATATGATATGAACTATCTGTTGCTTAAGTGTTCATTTTGGGGGTATGGTTTTCCTTTAAAACCATTGAAAATCTGCATTAATAGTGGAAAGTGGATTAGAATTCTAGATCATTAGGCATAATTATATATTTGGGTTTATACAGCCGCTTTAAAGGAAACCTATGCCCCAAACAATGTAGGTCTCTCTAAAACTATGTTGCATAAAATGGATCATATTTAAAACCCTGCTTCATGTAAATCAACCATATTCAAAATAATATACATTTTTAGTAGTTTGTGCTTTTGGGTAATACTCAATTAAAAATTGCCATTTTAAAAATAAAGGGTCCCCTCCCCAGGATCTTACAATTCACGGTGCACACAAACAAACCATATATACGTTAGGTCACAGTTCTGTCTTTTACTTCCACCCTTCTCGCCGTTACAGTTCGATCTGCATTATTGCTGTTGAGCTCTGAGGGGGCACAGAGAATATAATAAAATGGGGGCTCAAGCAAAAATTTGTAAAAGGCCAATATTTACTTGAATATATATTCCAGATTCTTTAATATGCCATTTAATATGATATACAGTATATGCATATGATATATGTTATATGATATATATGGCAACTATCTGTTGCTTAAGTATTCATTTTGGGGGTATAGTTTTCCTTTAATTTAGTAATCCAGGTAATACAGTTAGAATCCAAAATCCCATACAGCAGGTAGTGAATATTAACACTCAAAACAACTGTATTTTAATGTGCAGTTGTGTGACAGCAAAATGTTCTGTCCCATTATAAGAGCCACCTACACAGGAAACTCAATTGTAAATTGCTTTATCCTTTTCTTAGTTGTCCCAGAATGTGACTGAACCTGCAGTCTATATAAAGTGGCACAGCAGCACTATGGCTTTATAAAAATTATTTTAAAGGGATCCTGTCATCGGTAAACATGTTTTTTCAAAACACATCAGTTAATAGTGCTGCTCCAGTAGAATTCTGCACTGAAATCCATTTCTCAAAAGAGCAAACAGATTTTTTTATATTCAATTTTGAAATCTGACATGGGGCTAGAGATTTTGTCAATTTCCCAGCTGCCCCCGGTCATGTGACTTGTGCCTGCACTTTAGGAGAGAAATGCTTTCTGGCAGGCTGCTGTTTTTCCTTCTCAATGTAACTGAATGGGAAATGGGTTTTTACTATTGAGTGTTGTTCTTATATCTACCAATTTTCTTGAAACCAATTTTTATGTACAGCGGACGGGGACCGCGATGGGCTCAAAAGTAGCTCCAGTGTACACAAATGCTTTCATGTGCAACTTTGAAAATGCACATATCTATGGGAATAAACTGGGAGTTTCTATAGACGCGATATAGATGATCTCTTCTTTATGTGGACAGGCACACCAAAAGAATTGGAAGTGTATGTTAATGGTCTCAATGCTCTGGACACGCAAGTGAAACTAACGCTGAACTACAGCTCACAGAAAATTAACTTCCTGGATGTCCAGATCTACAAACAAAATGGGGGCTTCCAGACACAAATTTATACCAAAGCCACAGATAGAAATACCCTTCTACATTATAAAAGCCATCACCCCAGACACCTCCTTAATACGTTGCCCAAATCACAAATGATGAGGGTAATCAGAATTGACAGTGATCCGGAACAACGCATAGAGGATCTGGACAAGATGGGAAAGAAATTTTTAGAAAGGGGTTACCCTGCCCAATTGATTAAAGACACAACAGACATGGTACTGTCCATGGAATGTTACAAAACAAAAAACATGGACCAAAGGAAGGTGATAACAATGATATATACTACATGATGAAATACAACCCCCAGAGCAAAGCCATCAAAGAGAAAATACTTAATCATTGGGAAATTGTGGCTAAAGATGATGTTCTAAGTACTAAGATCCCGAACAAACCCGAGATTCAGTTACTCCAGGAACACAAATCTCAAAGAACACCTTAGTCCATCTGACCCAGTGGGTAAAATACATGCAACCTAAAATACACCTCGCCCGGGAGTATACAAATGCACAGGCTGTGTAGTATGCAATACCCTAATATTGGGGGGAGAATTCAGGCACCCAAGAACTGGAAAAAGATATGCAGTGAAACACAGGTTAACGTGTACCTCATCAATGGTGATTTATGTTATAAAGTGCCCGTGTGGCTTGATCTATTGTGGAAAAACCAGCAGACAGCTAAAGGAAAGGATAAACATGCACAGGGCTAGTAGCAGGGCAGCATTGGACACTGAGAGAAAAGTGGATCCGGATAAAGTGGATATTGCCCAAAAACCAGTGGCCAAACACTAGAAAGAATCAAGGCATGATCCTTCTACATTTAAAGGAACAGTAACATCAAAAAATAAAAGTGTTTTTAAGTAATGAAAATATAATGCAGTGTTGCCCTGCACTGGTAAAACTGTTGTGTTTGCTTAAGAAACACTTCTATTGTTTATATAAATAAGCTGCTGTGTAGCAATGGGGACAGCCATTCAAAGGAAAAAAGGCTCAGGTTACACAGCAGATAGCAAATAAGCTCTGTCTGTCTAATGGTGTTCTCTGTTATCCATTAGTTAACCTGTGCCATATAGCCGTTTTTCAATTTCCGCCATTGCTCTACAGCAGCTTGTTTATATGAACTATAGTAGTGTTTCTGAAGCAAACACATCAGTTTTACCAGTGCAGTGATGTTTTCATTACTTTAAAACACTTAAATTTTTTGGTGTTACTGTTCCTTTAAGTGTATGCTTCTTGAGCACATACCAAAGCCACCCAGAGGTGGAGATATAATTTTTTTGTTGAAATGCAAAGCATTCTGGATACATATTTAGACTGTAAGCCCGACAGGGTAGGGTCCTCTAGCCTTTTGTTTCCTTGACACTAAGCACTTAATCTGTATTGTAATTATGTTTTATATTTATGTGAATTGTATTCTAATAATGCACTTATTGTTACTTTTTATTCCAATGACCCCTTGTTTGTTACTACTAATTTATTGTTTTGCTGTACAGTGCTTTGCCCTCAAGGAGCGCTTTACAAATAAAAATATACATACATACATATAACATGAACTGGACTGTGTCATCCCCAAGGGACTGAATGGGCAATTACAATTGAATTGTTTTTTTTTTTGGCTTGAGAATAAGTGTTCTGGCAATATATTTTGCAATGATATAACTGTATCTTTTCGTTTTCACAGGACAATATATACCTAGTATTTAATCAGAAAACATGTGAATATTCTCCATAATCTGTAAGTAACAAGTCTTGAAATGTTTCGATGTTACAATATGGCAAAAAAAAAAAAAACTCTTTTAAATTGTATACACAACTGATTATCCATGGAGATACAACACTGACACCTAAGGGCAAGGCCAGACATGGCGTTTTTGCTGCGTTTTTACATTGCGTTTTTAAAAAAGAACAGCCAGGCTTAAGAACGCATAAACTGCACTACCACTGAAACTAATGGAAAACGCACTGTGAAAATTCACAAGGGCGCCACCGGATGCCAGTATTGGTGTTTTTTAGCAGAAGGCCAATACGTCAAGAAACAATAGACTCTATGGGATCTGCACATTTGAACCCACACTTTGCGTAAATACACAGCGTATTTTAAATATGGCGTCCAAATTCTCAATGAGAACAATGAAAACAATGAAAAGTGCATGTTGGGAAAAGAATCCTATGTGCTGAAAAACGCAGGAAAACGCATGTTGACGGTTGCATGTGGTTTCAGTGGTGTATTTACACCTGGCTGTAATGCAACATAAAAACTCCACGTCTGGCCTTGCCCTAATGGTCACAGTACACAATGGCACTTACAAGCACTAAGGAAATTGTTTTTTTTTTTAAACTGTATAGGGACTGATGACATCATGAGGGCGCCAAAATTCACTTGTGGGGGTGGGTATTTAAACTGTTACACAATATGGGCACATTACAACACAATCTTGACAAACCGGCAATCTGGGCAGCTAAGTGGCAAATGAGATTCAATGTTGATAAATGTAAAGTCATGCACCTGGGATGTAAAAATATCCACTTATACCCTTAATGGGACTGCACTAGGCAAATCCATTATGGAAAAGGACCTTGGAGTCCTTGTAGATGATAAACTTGGCTGTAACAAGCAATGCCAGTCAGCAGCATCAAGGGCAAATAAGGTCTTGAGCTGTATTAAAAGGGGCATAGAGTCATGGGAGGAGGGGGTCATTCTTCCACTGTATAGAGCACTTGTAAGGCCCCATCTAGAATATGCCGTACAGTTTTGGTCTCCATCACTCAAACAGGACATTATTGTATTAGAGAGGGTACAGAGAAGGGCAACTAAGCTGGTAAAAGGTATTGAAAATCTTAGCTATGAGGAAAGACTGGCCAAATTGGGGATGTTCACGCTGGAGAAGAGGCGCTTAAGGGGTGATATGATAACTATGTATAAATATATAAGGGGATCATATAATATTCTCTCTAATGTTTTATTTACCAGTAGGTCTTTCCAGCTGACACGAGGTCACCCATTCCGATTAGAAGAAAAGAGGTTCCGCCTAAATATTCGGAAGGGGTTTGTTACAGTGAGAGCTGTGAAGATGTGGAATTGTCTCCCTGAATCAGTGGTACAGGCTGATACATTAGATAGCTTTAAGAAGGGTTTGGATGGTGTTTAGCAAGTGAGGGAATACAGGGTTATGGGAAATAGCTCATAGTACAAGTTGATCCAGGGACTGGTCCCATTGCCATTTTGGAGTCAGGAAGGAATTGTTTCCCCCTCTGAGGCAAATTGGAGAGGCTTCAGATGGGTTTTGCCTTCCTCTGGATCAACTGGCAGTTAGGCAGAAATAATAATAATAATAAAAAAAAGAGGTTGAACTTGATGGACATGTGTCTTTTTCAACCTTACTTACTATGTTACCCTTGATAAAGGTCCCCATGTGGGAGCTAAACGTCGGATACAATGATGTGTTACAAATACCCACTAGTGATGGGCGAATTTGTGCAGTTTCGCTTCGCCGAAAATGTTGCGAATTTCGCGCGAAATGGCGAAAAATTCGCGAAATGGCGCCGGCGTCTCGTTTTTGCCACCGGCGCCCGTTTTTCAACGCCGGCGAATTTTTTCCGCGAATTTTCGCGCCCGTTTCGCAAATTTATGGATAAGGATGACTATGGATAAGGATGACAAGAAGGGAAATGGAGCCAACCTGTCATAAGGGCAGTACTAGAGCTCAGCTCTGAGTTGCTGGGAGTATGTTCTGCATAATCACAGGTCAACACTTATATAAAAAGTAGAGCAGGGGCCTTTCCTTATAATCCCAAACACCTGAATGCCAAATGAACACTAACATGAAAATTTAATAGAAGTTTCAGCAACTGAAATAAACTTTCCAATTAAAAATTCTGTACCGTTTCTGAAATAATCAAGTTTATATTCACTATCCCTCTCTCAGCATCTGCTTCTCTTCATTTTGGCTTTTTGCAGGAGTTGGGTGTCAGATATTTGACAGTTAGATCCCATTTGTCTTATAGGGGGGCTCCTTGTACCTAGAATATGTATTAGCGCTCACTCTGTTGAAGGGGAAGTAAAGTCTAAAATAGGGATGCACCGAATCCACTTTTTTGGATTCGGCCGAACCCCCGAATCCTTCGTGAAAGATTCGGCCGAATACCGAACCCTAATTTGCATATGCAAATTAGGGGTGGGAAGGGGAAAACATTTTTTACTTCCTTGTTTTCTGACAAAAAGTCACGCAATTTCCCTCCTGCATATGCAAATTAGGATTCGGTTTGGCTGGGCAGAAGGATTCAGCCGAATCCGAATCCTGCTGAAAAAGGCAGAATCCTGGCCGAATCCCGAACCGAATCCTGTATTCGGTGCATCCCTAGTTAAAATAGAATAAGGCTAGAAATGCTGTATTTTGTATACTTAACATAAACATGAACTTACGGCACCACAAGCTTAATCAAACAAATGATTTATGCTTTCATTGTTGGCCACAGGGGGTCACCATCTTGTAACTTTGTTATGCATCTTTGCAAGACCAAGACTGTGCACATGCTCAGTGTGGTCTGGGCTGCTTAGGGATCGTCATAAATTATCAAAACAGCACAAGTCAAATAATATCTGCCAGAAGCAGATAATCCGAATATACAAACTGCACTGGGTCCTGTGTTGTTTGTATTGATTGATACAAACTTTCTCCAACTCTGCAGAACCAGTGGCTGCAGCAAAATAATTCTTCAATTCATCTGTTTAAATCTGGCTCTGTGATCTTTGTCCCTGCAGCGGTTGGAAACAGTAAAGGCAAAAATAAAATCCAATACAAATCTCTACACCGTCGCCGACTTCTCTACAGGGAAACAAACAAAGCTGCTTGAGTTCTGCATGGCTGGGGAGTAAGGTGGGGGCTCCCCCTGCTGTTCATAAGTATGATTGTTTCCCTGCAGAGCAGTTAGGGACCATCTAACAATTCCTATCCACAGCAGTAAATGAAGGGAGAATGTCACTGCATACAGTCAGGTTTCTTATAAAAATGAAGCACTTTTTTTTTCCCAATTATCAAGTATATTTGAGATAGGTTTCTTTTTCATTAAAGAAAGTAAAAATGGGATTTTTCTATTTTAAATTTTCATTTTCGCAATAGTTCCCCCTTTAAAGCGCACATATATCGGTCATGCTTTGCACTGGGAACTGGTCCCAAGCCTAAACACTGAATTCCAGTGTAATTGCACCCACAATGAAAGCAAGCAATCTTAATGCCATAGTCTACCGTTCTCTCAGAACACTAAAGTACTGTTTTATATGGCCGACACACAAGCAAGCAATATCCTTGAATGGTTGCACATACATGCACCAGAAAGCAGCACAGCAGTGTAAACTACAAATGGTAAGCATATGGTTACCATAATAAACTACGCATCAATTTTTATGATCTGTGCGGGATCGATAAAGCTGGGGAATATTTACTTTAGTGTTGCTTTAAAGGAGAAGGAAAGCTACCAAAGCAGTTTATTGCCAATAGATTAGCCACAATAGTGCAAGCTATTACACTTTATTTATTCTGCAGAATGCTTTATCATACTAAAGTAAACTGCTCTAGACGCTCTCTCTGTTTGTTTAGGATAGCAGCTGCCATATTAGCTTGATGTGACATCACTTCCTTCCTGAGTCTCTCCCTGCTCACTCATAGCTCTGGACTCAAGATTACAGCAGTGAGGGGAGAAGGGAGAGAAGCAAACTGAGCATGCTCAAGCCCTAGAGGTTTAAGCTGAAAACAGGAAGTCTGATACAGAAGCCCATGAGTACACAATAGAAGGAAAGAAATGCAGTGTTTCTTTTGACAGAGGACTCAGAGCAGCATTACTTTGAGGGTTTACTGGTGTATTTATGTAGACCTTTCTGATAAGGCTTACTTAATTTTAACCTTTCCTTCTCCTTTAATCATCCTTCCTAATGTTTTCAAGTACAACACCCAGCACGGGTTAATATAATAATAATTTAGTATTCTGGTAGTAGTTGTCCAGCGACATATGGCTAGCGACTGAGCCATAAAATTACCAAAGGGTCACTTTAACTTGGAGAAGGATATTTGAGAGCACTCTTTTCGCTGTATGAATAAATGTAACGGCACTAGGTTTGGGGACCGGTGGGGAAATCCACTGTGCAGGTCAGGTTGCAAGCAGGTTGAAGTTGCCCAAAGTTTGCTTGGGGTTGGGCAAAGAATTCAGTTTTAATGCCAGTTGCTTACCCACCCGTAGCTCCTGCCACATGACGAATATAACATTTCTATTTCTTGCAGGTTCTGCGTAGTGGGTTGTACAGGTGGAGTGCAAGCTGACTAAACAAGATCTGTGCATGTCTTTAGCCCAGACCACAAGATGTTATGTACCGTACCACCGACACACTGATTAACTTACTACCAGTACTACAGAATTTTCTTTTTTTAATGCCAAATATAAATATCTATACATATATCTCTGTACAAACAATTAGAAGGGGTTGAGTTCATTAGAGTTCATCAGAGAGGTTATCCTCACTGTGCTGGGCTTGGTTTTTCCTCTTCACTTGTCTGCGGCTTGCCTTGAAGAGAGGGGAGCATGGCTGGGGAAAGGGAATAGGGACCAGTTTGCTGTGATTTAGTCCTGGGGTTGGAGTGAATGGGAGGCCTGGAGGAGATGAAGATGTTGGGCTGCCTCCACTGCTTACTGAGGAATAACCAGAGCTTTTGTCTGCACACCCTTCTCTGGAGTGGGTTCCATTTTCTGCCTTAAACAGCAACGGGATTGGGTGGAGGGTAACAAGAGAGTCGTCATCACTGGTGGAATCCGGACATTGTGGCTGTTCCGTGATTAAAAGCGAAAGATCCAGGACCCCACTGGGCGCTGTTACTGCAACAAAAAACCACAAGTCAGTAGGTAAGTGTTTGGGGAATATGCAACAGTTACTGAAATTGGGACACATTGTAAAATTGGAAGTAGAGCATTAAATGCAAAAATTCCTATTTAAAAGAGTTGTTCACCTTCCAAACACTTTATTCAGTTGTTTACAGATTGTTCACCATAAACAATTATTTTCCATCTTTCAACTTTTATTGTTTTCCCTAAATGTCAGTTTAAAGTTTGTTAAAGATTGTTCCCCAGAAATAAGGATTTTTTTTTCTCCAATTACTATCCATTATTTATTTTTTACTGTTTTTCCCAAAATCTAAGTTTAAAGTTGAATGTTCGTGTCTCTGGTGTTTGCGTCTGGCAGCTCAGTAATTCAGATGCCGACTCTAAACTGTATATACTGATAGATAAAATGGCAGCACCCTGTAATATCCATAATAAAAGCAATTACTATTCAATCATAGTTTCAGGGTTAAAGGAACAATAACACCAAGTATTGAAATATAAGACACTGGTGCCCTGCACTGGCAAAACTTGTGTTTTAATTCCAGTAAAACAATTATAGCTTTTATAAACAAGCAGCTTTGTGGCCATGGGGGCAGCCATTCAAGCACAGGATACACAGTAGATAACAGATAAGTACTACTATAGTTTATATAAACAAGCTGCTGTGTAGCCATGGGGGCAGCCATTCAAGCACAGGATACACAGTAGATAACAGATAAGTACTACTATAGTTTATATAAACAAGCTGCTGTGTGGCCATGGGGGCAGCCATTCAAGCACAGGATACACAGTAGATAACAGATAAGTACTACTATAGTTTATATAAACAAGCTGCTGTGTAGCCATGGGGGCAGCCATTCAAGCGCAGGATACACAGTAGATAACAGATATGTTCTGAAGAATCCCATTGTATACTACAGAGCTTCTCTTATCTGCTGTGTATCCTGCGCCCTTTGTCAACTTTGAATGGCTACACAACAGCTTGTTTATATAAACTATAGTATTGTTTCTGAAGCAAACACACCAGTTTTACCAGTGCAGCAACAGTACATTATCATTCCTTTAAAACATGGTTTGGTGTTACTGTTCCTTTAATGAATTGGATAGCAGCTGACTTGGTTGGAGACATTTACCAATGTAATGAAATGTTGTAACAGAGGCATTTTCTCCATCATTTTGATTTAGTGTTCTGCAATGCATTTGAGGTTAATAATGTGCCCTTGTTTGCTACTAGAAGGCATCATAGAAGCAGGAAACTAACCTTCTCCTTCCCGCTCGCCTTCACTTTCCCGATCTCCTTCATATCCAGAACAGGAGGTTTCAAGGCTCCAGTCTAGGAAGTCACCAAGCAAATCCTCCTCTTGATTGGAGAGTTCAGCGGTAGGAGTGGTGACAAAGCTTCCCCTGTCCTCTTGTATGCTTTCCTCCTTACGCCTGTGGAGAGTTGCATCATTTAGTTCACATTGCCCTAAACTGGTGCATATCATCACCCAACATTCCCCTGACATGAGCAGAGTGGAGATCCCCGAGCTCCAGTACATTCTGCAATAGATTCTGGCAAGCAGAGAAATTATTTAGGAACGTGGGCCAAACTAAATTTAGTAATTTGAGGATATGAATCGAATGATCTGCACTGACACGTGTAGGCCTAAGTGCTGGTATTGCCGGAGTTGAGGTCTGCGTGTGAAGGTTAAAAGGAAGCAAAAGTAACCTTGGCTGTTTTTGAATTAGCATTGCCTTCTCTGGAGTAAACCTCATTACAATGTATAGCAATTCAACCACTCAGCGGTGCCATTACCTCTTTGTTTTGTTCCCAGAAGGAGAGCACAGAAATTGATGGAAGTCGGCAGCAGCAGCATTCAGACAAGACGCAGGAGACTCGGAATCTTGGCACGGAACTCCAAGCAGTTCACACAGACGAGTGTGATCCATCACCTGCTGACAACAGCAATCAGACTGTTACTTGAGCCAAGCACCCACTCCCAGCAAGGTGAGCAGCAGCCATGGATCCAGCACCTGCCAAATATACAGCCTTTCAGCAGGGCTCATGGAGCCCAGGACAGAGGCAAGACATTTCATATGGACAGGGCTGTCATTACTAATAGTTAGAGGAAGGCTATTACAGCACTTATTCATTCCCAATAGGTTAAAACACAAACTTAAGGCAGGAAGAAAAACCAAAACAAAGCTTAAAGGGGGACTATAGTGAAAATGAAAATTTAAAATAAGCTTCAGCATACCGAAATAAGAAACTTTCTAAATGCAATCAATTATATATTCTGTAGCGTTTCTGAATTAATCAAGTTTATATTCACTATTCCTCTCTCAGCATCTGTTTCTCTTCATTATGTCTTTATTCAGGAGTTAGGGTGTCAGGTGAATAATCCAATAAATCTTATACGGAGGCTCCTTTTGCCTACAAGTTGTATTAGAGCTCACTCTATTAAATTCATCAGACATCATGTCCAGGGCCGGACTGGGAGTAAAAAGCAGCCCAGGCAAAAGAAATCAAAGCAGCCCACATGTAAACACGCAATGGTTTTGTACACATTTGCTCATATATTGGGGTAAAACTGCAAAAAATTATGTGCATAAAGTGTTGCCTTTCTCACAAGTATAATTCATGTAAAATATGTTAAAGATTCTGCAGCCTTGTGCCTTTATATGGTCACAGAACAACCCCTCAGTGACTTCTAATATCCTTATCATTTACAGTAGGGGGTACATTATCCATTATAATACATGAGTGATACTCAGAGTTCCCTGTATAACTCAGCCTGCAGCCTTGTGCCTTTATATGGTCACAGAACAACCCCTCAGTGACTTCTAATATCCTTATCATTTACAGTAGGGGGTACATTATCCATTATAATACATGAGTGATACTCAGAGTTCCCTGTATAACTCAGCCTGCAGCCTTGTGCCTTTATATGGTCACAAAACAACCCCTCAGTGACTTCTAATATCCTTATCATTTACAGTAGGGGGTACATTATCTCTTATTATACATGAGTAATTCTCAGAGTACCCGGTTTCCAGTTGAAAAGTTAATTTACAAATAGAACAAACTGTGTCTGATGTTGCACTTGGTACTGCAGTGCAGCTTTTCTTATAAGCAGCAGTTTCTATATTAAAAATAGACTAATTGTGTAATAGAACTGAAATGGTTTTCATTTTGTAGGAAGCAGGAAAGGGACATAAAAACATCTGTAACAGGTTTAGAACACTTGTGATTCTGCACCTCCAGCAAATCTGCAAGTTGACTTGTACATATTTCGCTACATGGCCGATATACAGCAGATCTGCAGGTGAAATGTTAAATGTACATACCAGCTAAGGAACAGATCAGCTTGCTGGAACACACGCAGCACGGCAGAGGCAGCAGCAGCACAGAGAGGAGTAGGAGGGGACGGAGCCACAGCGGGAGAAAGTATGGAGGAGTGGTCCTAAAGCCAGCCGGATCTATCAGGTGCAGCCCACTTACACAAGATATAGAGCGGCCCCACGGGCAAATGCCCGAACAGACAGATGGTCAGTCCGGGCCTGATCATGTCTCTCTACATGCAGAATTTGTGCAACAGGCAGTTATTTTGTTAGATTTTATTTGTACTGGAATCAGTTATTTGAGTGAGCTCTAATACATCTGCTAGGAAAGGGAGTCCCGCAATAAGATACCCAACTGCTGCATGAAGACAGACTGAAGAGAAACAGATGCTGAGAGAGGAATAGTGAACATAAACTTGATTATTTCAGAAACAATGCAGAATATTTAATTGATTGTATTCAGAAAGTGTCTTCCTTCAGTATGAAGAAGCTTATATTACATTTTCATTTTTGTGATAGTTCCCCTTTCAAAGCAAATAAACCCAGTTTGCTCTCTTGTGCGTGCATGGGAAAATGTATCCTTTCATCTACACTCACCTTCTCATTACTGATCTGATCATAAAGATCATCCTGGAAGCGCTGTTTCACAGCCGTCAGGGACACCTGCCGGTAATCTTTGGGTGCATCATCATGAAAGCTGTTAGGAAAAAGTTAGTTAGAACAGTACCAGTAACTGAACAGCATCACTTTATAGAGGAAGTGTCACTAGAATAGGGTCTGCATATCCAAAATGGGCAAGACTGACCATAAGTAAGTAGATAATGATAAACATCATGGGGATGAATTGCCACTTCCCTCCCAGTGCCTGTCTAGTTCATACTTCCAGTACATAATTTTATGTACAAGGTGCATTCTGGGAAAGGGAGGAAGAAGTTCTTACCATTTCTTGTGCAGGAGTACGACGCATGGCGTTAGGTGTTCCAGAGTGAAGCCTGTTGTCTCTGCAAGTTGGGCAGGCCATGGACGTGCTGTGGGATAGGACAGATATTAGAATTTACATATTAATGTATCTGAGAGTCCCTGTCCATTAAGTACTGAAGATATGCTCAGCACTTAACAGTGTAAACTATCAAGGGTACATTATGGAAAGAGCAAAAAGCATTCTTGATAAATAATCACAAGTGCCAAAATGGAACCTTTGTTTCCTATCCAATAATTCACCCCTGCTAGCAACACTCTTAGAGGCAGATGTATTAAGGGTTGAAATGAAAATTCTAATTCAATCTTTCAATTTTTTTTTTTTTTGGGTCAAAAATCTGAGTTATCCAAACTCAATTCAAGTTTTAGTTCGAATTTCAGCATACTCTGGTCCTTTAAGAACTAGAATTCGACTATTCGCCACCTAAAACCTGCCGCATTGCTATTTAAGGCAATGGGAGAAGTCCAGGGATTGAGAGATGTTTGCAGGCTTCCCGACATTCAATTTTTTTTTTTTTTAGAGAAAAAACTCAAATGGAGTTTGATCGAATTTGATTCGCGTTTTCAGGTCATATAAATTTGTCCGAGTTAGAAAAATTCTATTTTACTAATATATTTCGATTAGTCGAATTTATGCGAGTTTAAAAAACTTGAATTCCAAATTTGACCCTTGATAAATGAGCCTCTAAAGGAAAATTGAGAAAATTTGTCGGCTACCGATATCTCTGCATTTATTGCGGATCTGACGATAACAGTGGGAGGCGGTCACCAGCTTTTGTCGGACATAACTTTTGTACGATCGCTGCAAAGGCAGAACATCATCTGATTCTGTTCTTTAAAAATGCCATAGGAATGAATAGAACATGGGCGAGTTTGATTCCCAAATTTTAATAAATCTGCCCCTAAGTGTCTAAAAATCATAAAACAAGCATTCTTGGTGTTGGAACACACGACAGGAACATTATTATGGTTTAGGAATTTGTTATAATATGGAATCCAATAATGGAGGAAATGTAATTACTGCCAGCAACTTACCTTGTTTGTGCAGTATCCTGGCGAGCAGCAGTGCACCAGCAGCTAGATGAGCCGGTGAATACATAGACAGCTCTGTATACAGTAGGGACAGCTCTGAAATATAGCTGCATAGATGCAGTGTGCTCCTGTCCAGAGGGATGAGGTGAGACAGGACATCTTTATAGTCTACCACAGTGGGTATCTAAAAGAAAAACACAAACTAAGTGTTCAATATATTTGCTATGCGAGTAGTTTGTCAGCTGGGCAGCCTACGACATGATTGGATAGCACAGATCATTACAGCTTCTCACTTTTCTCAGGGACACCAAAGTACTGCTGCCCTTCACGGTCATATACGGTCGGAAAAACATTCCTTGGTGAGATGGGGCAATTTGATCCAATTCTCACGGATGTCAATGTGTAATAGTGCTTTGGACCTACAACTGGTGTGGATCAAAATAGCCTTTGTTTCACTACTTTGATGGGCAGATTTATTAAGGTTCGAATTGGAAATTTGAATTATTGCTCAAAATTCAAGTCGGGAATAATCCAAATTCAACTTCAAGATTTATCATACCTGGACCCTGGGAAAAACTTGAAATCGATTATTCACCACCTAAAACCTGCCGAGTTCATGAAGAAATCAATGGCAGGGGTCAAGGGAACCCATTTGAAGATGTTAAAGGGATACTGTCATGGATGACAGTATGAATCAGTTAATAGTGCACTGAAATCCATTTCTCAAAAGAGCAAACAGATTTCTTTATATTTAATTTTGAAATCTGACATGGGGCTAGACATTTTGTCAATTCCCCAGATGCCCCTGGTCATGTGACTTGTGAATGCACTTTAGGAGAGAAATGCTTTCTGGCAGGCTGCTGTTTTTCCTTCTCAATGTAACTGAATGTGTCTCAGTGGGACATGGGTTTTTACTATTGAGTGTTGTTCTTAGATCTACCAGGCAGCTGTTATCTTGTGTTAGGGAGCTGCTATCTGGTTACCTTCCCATTGTTCTTTTGTTTGGCTGCTGGGGGGGGGGGGGAGGTGATATCACTCCAACTTGCAGTACAGCAGTAAAGAGTGATCGAAGTTTATCAGTGCACAAGTCACATGACTTGGGGCGGCTAGGAAATTGACAATATGTCTAGCCCCATGTCAGATTTCAAAATTGAATTTAAAAAAAAAAATCTGTTTGCTCTTTTGAAAAATGGATTTCAGTGCAGAATTCAGCTGGAGCAGCACTATTAACTGATGCATTTTGGGAAAAAACATTTTTTCCCATGACAGTATCCCTTTAATAGCCTTCCTGACATTCAAGTTTATTTTCAGAGAAAAAACTCGATTAGAGTTTTCAATTCATTAATATTCGAGTTTTAGATATTAGATTTTTTTTCTTAAAAGATATACTATTCGAATTTTGAGGTCGTTTAAATTAAAAAAAAAAAAAAAAAAAAAACATTAGACCTTTGATAAATCTGCCCCTTATAGTATGAATAAGCCTTTGTATATTTGATCTCAGAACGGTCAAAAGTCCTGGAATAAAAAAATGCCACTTCTTACCCTAATTTTGCCCTCCAGTGCAGAGATGATCTCTCCCATCATCCGAACCAGGTCCTCATACTTATAGGTGTTATCAGTCAGCCACACAGCTTCCCGTATGGTCAGAATTTCTTTGCTAATAAAGCTATGGAGAGCAAAGAAACAAATAATCAGCCACCTATTATCATAGCCTTATACGATTTCAACATATATTCCTGAATGAACTCCTGAGATGTATGTATGTATGTATGTATGTATGTATGTATGTATGTATAACGTTATTTGTAAAGCTCTGGTAAGGAGCCGGTGTATAATGAGAAAGACAAGTCACATAATAAACATACACAGAAATCATAGAGCTTATAGGGGTACCGTCATGGAAAAACATGTTTTTTTCAAAACGCATCAGTTAATAGTGCTGCAGTTTACCAGCTGCCCCTAGTCATGTGACTTGTGCTTGAACTTTAGGATGGAACTACTTTCTGGCAGGCTGTTATTTCTTCTACTTAACTGAATCAGTCTCAGTGGGACTTGGCTTTTACTATTGAGTGTTGTTCCTAGATCTACCAGGGAGCTGTTATCTTGTGTTAGGGAGCGGTTATCTGGTTTCCTTCCCATTGGCTGCTGGGGGAGAAAGGGAGGGGTGATATCACTCCAACTTGCAGTACAGCAGTAAAGAATGACTGAAGTTTATCAAGAGCATTAAGGTGGCCATACACGGGCAGATAAAGCTGCCAATATCGGTCGTTTGGATCAATTTGACAGCTTATCTGCCGGTGTATGGGGGCTTCCGACGGGTCTTCCCGATCGATATGTGGCCACGATATTGGTGGTGAAGGATTGATTTGGCGATGTCGCCAAACGAGCGGATCTTTGAGTCTATGGCCAGCTTTAGTCACATCACTGAGGGGCAGCTTGGAAACTGACAACACGTCTAGCTCCATTTCAGATTTCAAAATTGAATATAAAAAGAAAACGGTTTGCTCTTTTGAAAAATAGATTTCAGTTCAGAATTCTGCTGGAGCAGCACTATCACCTGATGCATTTTGAAAAAAAAACATGTTTTCCCATGACAGTATTCTCTAAAGTGCTATGTGGTAAAAGACATAGTGGGAAGGAGGTCCCTGCCCATAGAGCGTACAGTCCAAGTCCCTGGTAGGTAGTAACCCTATCCCATCCTACACATGGATTGACATATCACTTACCGTGTGCAAATGACCATACAGGCAATTCCCACCAGCTGGAGTTTGGCCCGTGGAACGCTGCGCAGCTTTAAGTACCGGTCCACTAAACCCACGGTCATGTGTAAACAAAGACTGGAGAAATCTTTCATAGTGGCAACCTCTACCAGCCAGTCTATTAAGATGTACCTGTGTGAATGAAGAGATGTGAAGATCTACAAGTGTTAATGAGTGAAGAAAAAGAGAGACAATCAAACAATTGTGTATTAAAGGATGTGCGGCTGCCTACAAATAGACAAGCAGCAATTGCACCACCTAGAGCAGTGATCCCCAACCAGTAGCTCGTGAGTAACATGTTGCTCTCCAACCCCTTGGATGTTGCTCCCAGTGGCCCCAAAGCAGGAGCTTATTTTTGAATTCCAGGCTTGGAGGCAAGTTTTGGTTGTATAAAAACCAGTGTACTGCCAAACAGAGTCTGTAGGTTGGCAATCCACATAAGGGCTACTGAATGGCCAATCACAGCCCTTATTTGGAAGCCCAAGAACATTTTTCATGCATGTGTTGCTCCCCAACTCCTTTTACTTCTGAATGTTGCTCACGGGTTCAAAAGGTTGGGGATTCCTGACCTAGAGTAAGGAAATTTAGGTATTCTCCCTACTTTGAAATGGCACAGTCTAGGCAAGCCGTATAGTATCTTTCAGTCAGATGAATAATGAACAAAGGAATATATTCTGTGCACATAAAACAAATCTTTCATCCTAACCTGACAGCCAATAGCTGGCACCTAAGTACAATGGGAGAACATTGCAGCTATAATATAAAAACACCCCCACTTACCGCATAGTGTCATTCATGCCCTTCTGAGTGGTAAATATGCTGGTTTTGTTGACAGGCAGAGAGGACTGGAACACTTGGTTTACCAGTTCACCAGCTGCTCGTTGCTCCTGGTTTACATGATTCTTGTGACCACAAGCCTTCGCCAATGAAATCTGGAAAGGGAAGAATTGCAGTCTATTAGGACTACCCGCAAGAATTCTTAAGTCCCTGCTGTTAAGAGGGTGGTTCATCTGCAAGTTAACTTTTAGTATGCTATAGAATAGCTTATTCTAAGCAACTCATTTTTTTTAATGAATTACCACCTTCTTCTGACACTTTCCAGCTTTCAATTGGGGGTCACTGGCCCCATCTAAAAACAAATGCTCTTTAAGGCTACAAATTATGGTATTACTACTTTTTGTTACTCATCTTTCTATCCAGGCCTCTCCTATTCATTTCCAGTCTCTAATGCAAATCAATGCATGGTTGCTAGTGTAACAGCTGCTGAATAAAAAGCTCAAAAACAGATAAAAAATTAAAACCAAACGGTCTCAGAATATTACTCTGTACATCATACTAAAAGTTAACTCAAAGTTGAACAACCCCTTTAACTTAATGAAATGTTTTTTTGGACCTTTGGGGTCCATTATTTGTTCAAGGCCTCCCTTACCCATTTACAAGGCTAATAGTGTGACAAGGATATCTAAAGTTAGCAGAACTGCAAGGCTGGGCTGCAGAAGTATCTAGGACAGCACATAGGTACCACCATTATTTTGCCTTCAGGCTGGATACCCAGGCCTTTATGTTTTAGCTATTGTTATGGGGGGGGGCACAGTTTAGGGACCTTTGCAATAAAGCACATCAACTATTGAACTATTTACAGGATCATTTTTCAGTCATACCGTTTAGATTCCCCAACAGCTCATGCATAAAGTGTTTTCACAGCTGAACTGGTGGGTCACTAAATAAAAGATCCTTCTGTATCTGTTGCTGTAGAGGGAGCCTTAAAACTTCAGAGTTGGTAGGTTTGGGTCCCACTAAAGCAGCTGACACTTCATCAGTGAGTCCACCATCAATTATCTTACCTGTGCATCCCAGCAGCCCCTTGCTGCATAATCCCGTAGCTGCCTAAAGCTCTGGAGGTATCGGCCAGGGTCTGATAACTAAAGGAAGGCAAAAAAAAAAAAAAAAAAAGAAGGGGGTGAGATCAGCTAGAAGCGATATATTTCAAGTTGTTTGCTGCATATGTGGCATTGTCCATATCACCAAGATCTAGGAGACTATTGATCAAAACGTAGCACAATAGTATAGCAAGTGAAAAAGAATAGAAATAAAAATTGTATAAGAGTCGTGCCAAAGAGTTCAAGGCCACTCACATCGGTTATCGGTTTGGTTTTCCAGAGTAGGTAAGAACTGTGCAAACACCCATTAGATGCAGAAGATTTGAGCATCTCCAAAGCTTCTTTCTTCTTGTCATCATCCTGCAAGAGACCAGAAACACAGGGCTGAACATTTTTTCAATGACTGGTTATGCAGAGGAACAGTTGAAACACAATCGAAATGCCTCAAAGAGAAGGAAGATGGCTCCTTACCTCAAATAGGCTCAGAACTTTTGCCAAACAATACTGAATTGATCCTTTGAGAACCTAGAATGATAAACATAGAATTTGTTTACAAAAAGAAAGAAAAAAAATGGGTATAGATAGGAGAAAGAAAAAATACAGAAAACAGAAACCCTGCAGGAACAAACATTCCCATTCAATGGCTAAAATAAAACCTATTGGATAATATTGTGAATAAATATGTGGCTCTTGAACACAAAGTGCATACCATGGGACAATTGCTGAACCACAAACTTAGCCAGGCTCCTTTAAATATGAACTAGCTGGGGCCGGGGACAAGGATAGGGTCGAGCCCATGAATGGGACACGGTCTGAGATTTTTCTTTCAGTAAAACACTCACCCCTGTTGGCCCCTCTCCGCTTGTAACAGTCCCGCACTCCTCTTTAAGGCTGTCAAATACCACAGCCTTGCAGCAGCTTCCAGATGAGGACCAAGGGGGGCGGATGAAAAGCCACACAAAGGGGTCTGCTCCAGCATTTAGGCGCTCAGTCAGGCTGAAGAAATGAGAGGCCTTCAGTCCATTAACCTCCGCCCGGCCATCGTCTGACACAGACACTAAGAAAAGTATCAGAAGGGTTAATCACACAGAAAGGAAACTAGAGATCTTCATTTTTGGGGCTGAACAGCTGCTGCTGAACTACAACCAGCATCATCCCAACCACTGCATGAGAACGGTAGGTTGACAGGGATGCCAGAAACTGTATTTCGGGAACAGTTGTGGGTGCAAAGATATGTAGCACAAATCCAAGGACACTTACGGCCTTCGTTGTACAAGTAAGCGATCGCTAGCTTCACACATGCTTCAAAGTTACCACATTCAGCTGCCCTAGAAAAAATTCAAGAGAAACAGCCATCAGATATCGGGCAATATCACATGATCATGGGTTACACGGTTAATGTATAGTTAACAAAAGATAGTTACAAGCAGGGAAAACTATCAATCATTATCTTACCTTTCAAAAAGATTCAAGTTCTCAGGAGAAGGCCAGATGTCTTGGAAAGAGGCGCGAGCCCAAACACTACTGTGAGAATCCACCAGGGACCTTAAATGTGGATGCACCTGGAGCAACAAGAAAGAGAATGAGCATTAAAGTGGAGGATGAGGCAGTGATAATTGTCTGCTCTGCCGAATGGGACTCAACTGAAAGTCACTGAAAAAACAGCAGCAATTCCAAGAAAACAAATCCAAAACTATATTTCTGTGCTCAGTATTAGTCAGTGTTCTTGCAAGTACAGACCCACAGAGCAGAGTGGGGACAATAAACACGTGCACTGGCGTGAGGCAGAACACATATCATTGCCTCAAACACCCAACACATGCATCACTTGTGGGTTAAGTGCCCAAAAATACTTAAGAGTATACAGGTATGGAAGCGTTTATCCAGAATGCTCGGGACCTGGGGTTTTCTAAATAAAGGATCTTTCTGTAATTTGAATCTTCATGCCTCAAGCCTACTATAGAATCATGTAAACATTAAATAAACCCAACAGGCTGGTTTTGCCTCCAATAAGGATTAATTATATCTAAGTTTGGATTCAGTAGTTAGAGGACATTATAGACAAATAGCAGGGGACCTTTTTAACCATAAAGTGGATCACCGTACCAGAGGCCTCCCCTTTAGACTAGAAGAAAATAACTTTCATTTGAAGCAACGTAGGGGGTTCTTCACATCAGGACAGTGAGGTTGTGGAATGCACTGCCGGGTGATGTTGTGATGCTGATTCAGTTAATGACTATAAGAATGGCTTGGATGATTTCTTGGACAGACATAATATCAAAGGCTATTGTGATACTAAGCTCTATAGTTAGTATAGATATGGGTATATAGAATTTATGTGAAAGTAGGGAGAGGTGTGTGTATCAATGCTGGGTTTTCATTTGGAGGGGTTGAACTTGATGGACTTTATCATTTTTCAACCCAATTTAACTATGTAACTATGTAAGTACAAGCTACTGTTTTATTATTGCAGAGAAAAAGGAAATCATTTTTAAAGAGTTGGATTCTCTGGATAAAATGGAGTCTATGGGAGACGGCCTTTCCATAATTCAGAGCTTTCTGGATACCTCTATAAAGAAAACCACCAAACTAAAGTGAACCCCCTTCTTTTCATTCCTGGCAACAGGGAAAGTACACGGTTCCACAAGGCTTGAAATACAGAAATTGTGCAATTTGATAAGGCGCCCCTTGACCATTCACACTGCACTGGCTTTGGACAAAAGAACAAATTGCATTAATCCCCTTGATGCATTAAATCCATTGTTTGGATCTCTCATTTCGGGTATGCATGTCAGAAGCATTTAAAGTTTGACACAAATTGTTAAAGGACAGAGTTAGTGGCAAGGCTGGAGAAATCCTAATTATAATCTTATCAGGGACCCAAACCACCCATTGTTTCTGATTTAACTTGATTAGCTTTCAGACAGTCCCACATTCCAGACTGCTTTTGGTCCCTACAACAGTGTGGGAAAGTACAGACATTATGTACCATCAGATCAGCACCCCAGAAAGTATTGGGCCAATCAAACACTGGGAATGACAATATATTTAGAAGAAACCAAAAAACATCGATGCAATAGCAGATGTAATTATAAAAAGTAAAATATCCTTTATTAGGACATATAAAGCCTTTATAGGTCATACTAAAAGATATTTTTCTTTTTATAATTACATTGGCTACTGCATCGTTTTTTGGTCTCTTCTAAATATATTGTAATTTATAAATTTGGCAGCCCTTGGAGCAGAAGTGTCCAAATTATGATTTTGTTTTGGGGATTTTTGTTAGCTAACTTTGCATCAGGAGCAGAGCTACACACCACTTTTTCTTCATCAAACTCAGGCACTAGCACATTAACACAACCAAATGGACTGATGATTCAGTTTACATGAATATAGAATTACTGGTTAACCTGGAATACATAAATAATTCTACTGGGCCACACTGGTGCATAACCATTTAATTTACGTTGGAGCAGCTGACAGCCCAGGCATGTTTTATCTTCTCCTCTGAAATGGTTATTGCTATTCTGTGAAAATGACAGAATAAGGGCAGACGCTTTACCTCTCGCATGGATAGGATGTCCACAGCAGGAAGACATTCCAGCACATAGAGAAGAACATCATCCGGCAGACTGAGCAAGGTCAGCACACGGGGTCGCCTCTTTACTCGTCGTCTCGGAGGAGCAGCAAAGCATTTGGAGCAGCGGCAATGCAGTCCTGGAAAAGGAAACAACGGATCAGACTTCAGACAGAGGGAAAACTGGAGCACCATCTATTCTCTAAATTATCATTGCCGATTTAAGGTGGCCATACATGGATAGATCCGCTCGTTTGGCGATGTCGCCAAACGAGCGGATCTCCCTCCGATATGCCCACCTTGAGGTGGGCAATATCGGGCAGATCCAATCGTGGGCCCTAGGGCCCAACGATCGGATCCTAGCATTCGCAAATGGGCGGTCGGATCGCGGGACCGCATCAACGAACAGATGCGGCCGCGATCCGGCGGGATTTTTAAACCCATCCGATCGAGATCTGGCCGACTTTCGGCCAGATCTCGATCGGGGAAGCCCATCGGGAGCTCCAATACACGTGCCCATAAGCTGCCGACACAGTCTGTCGGCAGCTTTTATCGGCCCGTGTATGGCCACCTTTATACTGCAGGTATGGGATCTGTTATCCAGAAAGCTCTGAATTCATGAAAGGCCATCTTCCATAGACTCAAATAATTAAAAGTTTTAAGTTATTTCCTTTTCCTCTGTAATAATAAAACAGTCACTTGTACTTGATCCCAACTACGATATAATTAATCCTTATTGGAAGCAAAACCAGCCTATTGGGTTTATTTAATGTTTATATGATTTTCTATATTACAGGTATAAAGAACCAAATTATGGAAAGATCCATTATCCAGAATGCTCGGGATTTTTCAGATAACAGGTTCTATAGCTCTATTAGCCAGCCGTGGCTAAAGAAAACTAGGGTAAACAATTGCAATGTCTGGCATCTGAAATGGTTAATTTGGGAGTTACAGAATAGATACAGAGACTACGTATCCTATCTTGTATCACGTCAATTGTTATTTTTGGTTGTTACATTTAGTTTTAACCTGCAGATGCTTTGAGACAATTAACAGATCAGACACTCTGTAATTGGTGATTTAAACAATTGCATTTCCCAGAAGACTTTTCTTTCTTGCCATTAAAATGCACGGTGAAAAATTGTCCAATTCTATAAAATCCTGGCGTGATCAAGATATAATCTGCAGGATAACGATACTGAAATCTAAATACAGTCTTGGTGTAATCCGGAGGGTTCCCAATAATTCTGCATTTAGAGCAGGGATCCCCAACCTTTTGAACCAGTGAGCGACAGTTATAAGTAAAAAAAGAAAAAAAATGTTCTTGGGGTGCCAAATAAGGGCTGTGATTGGCCATTTGATAGCCCCTATGTGGATTGTCAACCTACATTGAGGCTCTGTTTGGTTTTTATACAACTAAAACTTGCCTCCAAGCCTGGAATTCAAAAATAAGCTCCTGCTTTGGGGCCACTGGGAGCAACATCCAAGGGGTTGGAGAGCAACTTGTTACTCACTAGCTACTGGTTGGGGGATTACTGATTTATAGTATAGAGTATAGGGCTCGATAACCTCCTGGTTTCCCCATACTCTTAATGAGAAACATACAAGTAAATGTCACAGCAAATACACATAGCCTGCCGCTCAGAATCATATTTAGCATTCACATACCCTGGGCAAGGTTCATTTGAAACAAAGGCAGGCGCAAAAGAAAGTAAATGTGCAGCTCAATGTGGGAATGCTCTGTCTGAAATTTAAATCCCTCGCTGATGCATGATGGGACCCGCTTATGAGTTTGGCTCAGTTGAGCCCCTAGTGACTACCGATCACTGCAAGCTGCAATTTATCTCCCTTTTTAAATCAGAACCATAATATTCCGCTACTAGCCATGATCATGGCAATCTCAGTGCAGAATATAAATTCACAAGATAGGCAGATAGATACTTAAATTTTTTCAATAGCAATACTACTGTTTAACTAGCACCAATCTCTCATTATAAATCTATCACATATACCCACAGTGCATCTTTTAACTCTCACATACAAAAACGATAATAAAGCACTTGCTAAAAGAATTTCACAGCATATGTTATGCTATTTGAGTGCTCTCCTCCATTTCCAAGATTTAAAACATACAAAAAAAAACAACTTTACATCCTTGGAGAGGCAATAGGAGAAGCCTATGGGACTTTAATTCTGCCAGCAGGTCATAATATACCCATAAATGTGTTATCTATGGCAGAGGCTTAATGTAACTGCCAAGTAAAATGTCCAGTGCAGGAATGTACACACACTAAGTATTACAGATATAGGGCCTGCTATCCATAAATTTTGAGTCCTGGAGTTTTCCGGATAAGGGGTCTTGCTGTATTTTGGATCTCCATACATTTAGTTTACTTAAAATCAATTTAAGTACTAAATAAACCCAACAGGATACCATTGCCTGTAATAAGGATTCCTTTATATCTTAGCTGTTATCAAGTACAAGGTATGGTTTAATTATTACAGAGAAAAAAAGGAAACCTATATTAAAAATCTGAATTATTAGACTAAAATAGAGTGGGAGACAGCCTTCCCAAAACTCGGAGCTTTCTGGATAAGAAAATATATCTATCTATCTAGAAAACCGCACCAACAGGTCTTGATGAAAAAGTGAAAAGATTTTTTATTCAACGTTTCGGCTCCTAACATGAGCAGTCTTCAGGTTCAAAACTAAGTTAAGAAAAGAAGGCAATCAAAAAGAAATGAGAATTCTACAGGTTGAGACATTAACTGTGAATACAAGGATTGCAACATATTTGAAGGACTCCCTCCTTTTAGGAAATAAGACCTGAAGGATCATGACAAGGCCGTCCCCTCCCACTCAGGGCCAGTTACTGGCTGGCAAGTTTAATTTTCAAACCAAACCCGCCCATCTCCCAATAAACACCCTAATCAACTAAAAGTCACCCCCTGATCCAGATTAAATACCCCACAGAAATAAAAGCCCCAATCCACATGGGGAGCAATACACACACACACACACACACTCGGGGGCACTCAACCATAGAATTCAAGTACTTCGATAGTCAAAGTATTTTTCCAGCGAAACCGGCCGTATTCGATCGAAGTAAAATCGTACGATTGAACGCTTCGAAGGATTTTTTTTTTTAAAATAAACCTTTGACTTCTCAAAACTTGCCCAAACGCCTCAGATAGGTTCTAGGGGGTCCCCCATAGGCTAAACAGCAATTTGGCAGGTTTAAAGTTGGCGAAGTGTCGAAGTCGAAGTTTTTTTTAAAGAGACAGTACTTTGATGTTCGAATTTTCTAGCGTTTTTCGAATCTAAGTCGAATTTGGTCTATCCGATGGTCGAAGTACCCAAAAATTAGTTCGAAATTTTTTAATTCGACCTTTGATAAATCTGCCCCATATAGTTGCACCAATCACAGGGGGACACTGGGCAGCTTTAACCCCTACAGATCCACCTTATTTATCAGAGGGAGCTCATTCATTTGCCATAAAGGGGTTTGCAATAATAAAAAAAAAAAAGTGCTAGTATCTTGTATTTCATGAATTCTACATCAGATACAAAGTAGATTATACTATACTTGTATGAGAATAATATGATCTCAATTCATGCAGAAGCAGCAAGAAGTGAGTTGAATTAAAGAGCCCGAGCTCCCCCGCCCCTCCTCCCACATTGAGCAGAGTTTGGAGGGAGATTTAAAAGTGCAGAGAGCAGGAAGTGACTTCTCAGTAGGGACAGGGGATGAGCAGGAATGCACAGGGTTAAATAGATCTATTTATTTCCTATATAAGAGGAAGAACACAACCAGACTCTCTCTAACAGGCAAAGTGATCATTGCACTGGCTGTAGAGCTTAGAGGCTCTCTAGTTACAAACCTGTTGCTGAACTACATATCCCATCATTCTTTGCAGCAGCAGCCCGAGGAGTGTAGGAACTGGGAAACGCAGTGGGATGAAAAAGTGTCAGTCACTTACCCCCTTCCTTCATGCCGAGCAATAAGCGGGTGAGGTAGATGATCAGTGAGTTATCGGTGCAGCCGCCTGGCTCAGAGCGCAGATTTCGATTTGATTAGGTGCATGGCCCGCATTGACCACCTCAGGCCAGGGCTACGCCCACAGAGAGAATAAACCAATCAACACCTAAGAATGAAAAAAAATATAGCCGCGCCCACTTCAGCCAATCAACAGCGGACGCTCTTGTGAAACTAGCCTATAGCGTTTGCTTAAACGCTTCCCACAGAGATAAGCACGCCCAGAAACCTCACCGAGTTCCCGGAACAGCCGCTAATTGATACGAAATTAAAGTACCCGTATATTTAAGTAGAACCAGTTCATGAAAAGACGCGTTTTCAAACTGCCCATATTGATCATGGCTGTTTAGGCTACTTTAGCCCTCTCGGGAGAATAGACAGAAACACGCCTCCTTTCCTTCAGTGTTTGAGGCGTGTATTTTTTTGAACGGCACTCATGGCGCTGATTGGTTCTGCGCTGATTGGTTCTGACGAAGGGGCGGATCCATTTCCAAACACGGGGGTGTAACAGTTACGGTTGGGTTCAACTCAGGCTTTTGGGGCAGGGTGGTATGAGATCATATAAAGCCCCGCGCCCACCCGCAAGGACTGTAGTAGGCTGAAGCTCAGGAATAGGCCACTAAAGAGCCTGCTCATAGGTTGTCATGGAAATAAATGGATACCCTCACTCTCCATGGCATGTGCCACTTGTGGTGTGGAGAGAAAACACACACAACCTCATGTCCCACAGTGATAGTCCCTTCCATTCAGGGTTGCCAGACTAATTTTCAAAACTAGCCAAGAGTCACTTCAAAAATGTCACAAAAGTAGCACAATAGGTTCAGTGAAAAATGTCTAAAGAATAAATGAATATATGTGGAAAAAACATCTTTTTCAAAGTTTTTCCATGATGTACAATGGAACAGATTCGCCCGTTACCAGGAGATGTAACTGCAGAGGGGGGCCCAGGAGATATAGGGGTCCCATAAGGCCCTAATTCATATACAATTTTAATAAATATTGGCAAAACACGTCAACCTCTAGACACTTTGGTGGCCAGCAGATTTTTGCCCCAAAATTGTCTGAAATTGAGAAAAGTCACTAGAAAATGTGAGCAAGCTTAAGAGTGACGGGATACTGGGGTACAGAACCCAAAATCTGGTAACTCCCGACTTCTGCTCACGTGAGTCCCATTGCATGCTGGGTATTGTAGTCTTACATTAAACTTGACGGTCTGCAAATTGTTAAACAAAAACTACATTATCCAACATGCATTGGGAGACGCACATTAAAGCAAGAAAAAAACTTTGGCAGGTTTCAAAAGTAGCCCAAATCCGTACCTTGGCTTGTTTGTACTTTCAAAACCCGCCTGGGCTTTAAATAAGTAGCCCAATTTGGCTGGCAACCCGCCAACCCTGCTTCCATTTGAAGTGGCCCTGTTTTTTGCTCATGCCCAGAATGTATTAAAATAGTTCTTCAAGCAGCTTATATTTTATATAATAAGACAAACTTTTCTGTCAGCTCATAGCTTTTCCTTTTTCTGCTGCTGTCTGCCAGTGTGTGGGAGTGCTTGTGGGACTCAGTAGTTGGTAGCACAATAGAAAGCCACAGTTAGGAGCAGGCCTGGTCTCGGAGTTATAATAGGCATTTCAACTACACAGAGGCCCAAACAGCCCTGCACAGGCCCAGTAAGTAGCATTGATCTATGGCATCTTACAGCAGTCCCTCTGGAATTTGCTAAAATCTGCAGATTGCCAGTCTGAGGCTGATTAGGATTGTGGGTATAGAGAAAGTTTATCCTGTCAAAATACACGTGTGGGTGGGTAGAAGTGATAGGGACAGGAGTGGGAAGACTGTGGGTATCCCACAGCTGTGCAAGCTTTTGCCCATCAAGGCGGAAGCCATACAAAAAAAACTCCTACCCTGGAAGGTTAGGGCATTGGCACACCTGAAGTTTTGTCAACCACATTTTTTTAGACACGACTGCGGGCGACAAGTCTCCCGACAATGGGGCAGATTTACTAAAGGGCGAAGTGGCTAACGCTAGCGACTTTTTGCTAGAAATCACATCCGCAGGGACTTCACTAATAGGCGCAGATGACAATTCAGTAGCGAAAAAGACCGTAGCATTCGTTCCCACTCTATCACAAGCCGACTTTTCGTTACTCTGCAAATTCAGTAAAGTGGGGATTTTACTGAACCAAATTGACTTTGCCACCTCAGACCAGGCAAAGTGCTATAAAGCAGCTAGATCTTCCTCAATCTTGTGTCACATACATTATATCCTGTGTGCCAAAAATGCATTAAAGTTGAAAAAATGCTGGCGACTTGTCTTTTTTTTTAGCGGGATTGCCTGTAAAGTCCTAACAAACTTTTTTTGGGTTTCTCCAGACATTTCCTAACATATGGAACATTCATTTTACAGTGGGCTCGTGTGTAGGGCTTTATATTAACTCTCTCGTCTTTATTAAGGTTCCCTGGACAATTGTAATAAAAAGTGGTAACTTCAAGCATTTGCACCAACATTTATAATAAAGATCTCCATATAACCTTAAATTAACCGCCGTATGCAAATTGACCTAAGTGCAAGATCACTAGCGAATTTTCGCTAGGCACAAACAAACGCTAGTGCATCTTCGCTATGAAATGCTCACATTGACGCTAGCGAAAAGTCTCCAGCGTTCGGTGCCCATGACGCAACTTTATAGTGAATTAGCGTAGTGGTAACAAATTTGTGCGATGCGCAGTGGTGGGAAGTATGCGAAGCAGTCGCTGGCAACAATTCACCCTTTAGTAAATCTGCCCCAATGCCTCTCCACTATTGGTAATTGAAATTTCTGGTGGTATGCCCAAATAATAGCTAAATCACCTGACGAGGCCTCCAGAGGAAACATTGGGCGAATTAGCGTTTAGTTGGACATATCGCCATTAATTTCAATTACCGGCAATGGAGAGGCATTTTCTGGAGTTTTGTCGCCCGCAGTTACATCTAAAAATCGCAGACGACAAATCTTCCCGTGTGCGATGTTCGGGCAGCTTCAAAGATTAAAATATTCCAGCTAAAAACTCTCGAAATGACATAGAAGTCAATGGCAGATGTCCCTTTAACAACTGGAAGATCTTTCTTCAGTTCATGGTTTTAGAGGTTTGCGGGTGTTTTGACACTGGCTTTTGTGTGACAAGTCAAAAAAGTTATAGTTATTGTGCGACAAGTCAAAAAAAGTCAGTTTTCGCTATATTTCTAACACTTTTCCCATTAGTGCTTTTTCATTTAGGATTTTTTAATAACACATATCATAAGTATGTGCTACTGATATTGAAAGCATTGTATATGGGCAGGTACTTGATATGGAACCTGTCATCCAGAATACTCGGGACCTAGGGTTTTCCGGATAATGGATCTTTCCGTAATTTGGATCTTCATACCATAAGTTCACTAAAAGAATCCTTAGATAAGAAATTATTTGCATATAGTATTTCTAATAAAAAATACATAAATATGAAATTTTTAAAAAATTATTTCTGTAAAATAAAGATATAATGATTATATAAATATTGTAATGGCTGTTAGTCAACAAAATCAGCTTGCCAAAATCAAATAGGATCCGTTATCCTGAAGCCCATTATCCAAAAAGTTCTGAATTATGGAAAGGTCATCTCCCATAGACTCCATTTTATCCAAATAATCCAAATTCTTAAAAAGATTTCCTTTTTCTCTGTAATAATAAAACAGTACATTGTACTTGATCTAAACTAAGATATAATTAATCCTTATTGGAAGCAAAACCAGCCTATTGGGTTTATTTCATATTTACATGATTTTCTAGTAGACATAAGGTATGAAGATCCAAATTATGGAAGGATCCGTAATCCTGAAAGCCCCAGGTCCGAGCATTCTGGAAAACGTCCAATACCTGTAATATATTTTTATTGCATAGTTATTTTGTGTTTGAACCACTAGGTGGCAATGTAATCCAATGTGAAACAGAAATGGGGGTTCCTTGCAAATGCAGAATGATTCCCATGATGCATTAAATGGAAAGACTGGTTATCTTTTTATCTACAAAATATGGAAATGTTTTTGTGTGACTCTCCAAATCAAGTGTAAGAGAACAAACTAATGGAATTGGCTTCCGACAAAATGGATTTGAATGTTACACTTAGGACAGTGGTCTTTAATGGAAAATGTTCAGAGCCCTATGCATTAGTAAGAGCTGATGATGTATATACTGTGTGTATATATATAGTAGAACCCCCATTTTATGTTTTTTAGGGGACCAGAAAACAACAATGTAAAATATGTTGGTGCTATAGATATAATAATATGACTTGAATCTGATATTTACTTTCACACAACAGACCTGGGGGTTATGTACCAACCCAAAGCAACCACAGCCAGTAAAGATCTGTGTCTCCAAAGATGCCCCAGTAGCTCCTCATCTTCTTTTTTGCTGATTCACTGCTCAAACCCACTACAGATGGGCTACATGACTCTCCATGATGGTTGACCAGAGAAAAAAATAAATACAATTAATAAGTTTTCACCTTTCGCCACTAACCTTTATGATGGTCTTCTTGTACCAAAGCATGGCGGCTATTCTTTTCATAAGATGGATAAACTTTTTGTAACTGTATAAGTCTAGTAGTGTAGTGTAGTGTATTATTATTGAGCTTTCCCTCTTAAAGGAGAACTAAAGCTTAACTAAAGAAGTTGGTTAGAAATGTTGTACATGATGTTTTGTGCTTCTGTAACAGCTCAAGGCAACCAAAGCCCTTTAGCAGTAAAGATATGTGTCTCCAAAGATGCCCCAGTAGCTCCTCATCTTCTTTTCTGCTGATTCACTGCACATGCTCTGTGCTACTGTCACTTACTGAGCTTAGGGACCCACTCACAATATACAGTACACATAGAATAGAAATGTCACAATATGAGGCTGATTAGTAATTAATACAGATAATTACTACATGGCAGCACAGAAACCAGTGCAATTAGCATCAGAATTTAATAATCAGCCCTGTAGCATCAGCTTATATTACTTGGCCATTTGCTTTTCTAGACAACTAAAGGTCGGTCAGGGTGAGATTTATGGTGAATATGAATTTGCTGTCCTATATATTGTACTTATGACTGTATTACTGATACACTTATATTTTCCTATACAGTTACATGAAAAAGCATGGGTACCCTCTCGCCAAATTACATACAGTATTTACCTAATTTTGTAAGTACATATTATTTCACAATCATTGTGTCCTAATAACCTTAAGGAGTCACCATCTGTTGACAACTTCGAAGCATAAACTCATGCTTTTTCCAAAAATAATGAGTTAATAATGCTACTCCAGCAAAATTCTGCATCGAAATCTGTTTTTCAAAAGAACAAAGAGATTTTTTTTTATATTTAATTTTGAAACCTGACATGAGGCTAGACATGTCAGTTTCCCAGGTGCCCTCAGTCATGTGACCAGTGCTCTGATAAACTTCAGTCACTCTTTACTGCTGCATTGCAAGTTGGAGTGATATCACCCCCTCCCTTTGCCTCCAGTATCCCATATCATCCACATATCTCATAAAAGAGTAACTGATATGATATGGGTGGCATTCAAAAGAGTAACAAAAGGGAGCGGAAAACTAAGAAAGAAACCCTGTTAGCTAAACACTTTCACACCAATGGCCACCAGGTGTCGCAAGTAAGATGACAAATTGTTGAAAAAGTAGTAGTGGGACAAGGGCAAGACATTAAAACGGTATTAAATCAAAGGGAATGTCATTGGATTTGGCTTCTGCAGACTCGCCATCCGAAAGGGCTGAATGAGGAATATAACTTGTCATGTTTTTTATAAACAATGATTATATGTAACAGTGTTATTATGTCTTAATTTTTACAGATGCATTTTATATTTTTCTATGGAATTCTCAGGGTCAGCTATCCTAGACTCCTGTTTTCTTCACATAGAGTTTTTTTGCTTCTTAGTAGATATTATCGGTTGATGGGCAATGTTTTTATATTTGGAGCGATGTATTATTTTTTTCTTTTCATCAAATGCTATGTGGATTCCTGCTGGACCAGCCCCCTTTTTATTAACCCATTATGGACTATAATTGGAATTTTTTCACTTATTTTTGCACATACTGGCAAGTTACAAGGAGTTTGGATGTTTTTACTTGTATTTTAAATCACACTGATTGGTCAATTAAGGATGTCATCCTAATTGAATTATTTATCACCTATTTATATGCACATGCGGGTTGTAATCAGTATGCTTGACAAAGGGGGTTACCCCCGAAACGTTGCATTGCACTCCGCTTCAATAAAAGATTTTTTTCAACACCACTGTATGTAATGTCATCAACTGTATCAAGGCAGCATCTGGAAGATTAAGAGAATTCTGAGAGAGAACTGCTCTTATGCTAGCCAGAAAGGCAAAAGCCTACAAATGATGGAGTTGTGTTGCAATCTTCCATGATGCACAGTTGCTTGAGCTCCATGAAAGAGTCATCAGGTGGAATGTCAGCGAATGAGTTATGCAAAACTGCATCTAGACAAGCCAGAGGCCTCAGAAAAACAAGTATTGTGGGACTGATAAAGTAAAAATGTAACTCTTTGACCACAAGCACTGAAGATTATAAAAGATAATAAGGAGCAACATGGATCCATTATTATAGACATATAGAAACATTGTATGTGTACAGATAAGAATTGATTAATTTTACTAAACATCAGCAAATTCTTGATACTACTGTGAAGCAGTCAGCCAAGAAGTTGAAACTGAAAAGAAGTTCTAGCTCTTACAAGAAGAAAAAGGTCCTAAACATACCTGAAGAGCCACCATGAGCCAAGTGAAGAAAAGCAAAGTTGTAAGTTGTGGAATGGCCCTCGTAGTTCCCATTCTTAATATTATTGAAAATCTAAGGGTAGGTCTTAAACTGGGCAAGTGTTTCTTGCCTGCTATTGTGTTTTCCCACTTTAGATCATTATAGTAACATTTGGAATTTGTAGAATTCTTTTGGATGTAGTTAATAAACATCTGGAGGCCTGTAAGTTAGCTTGGGCTGGATTCAATCAGATTTCATATCAAAAGATATATATATATATATATATACAACATATATTTAAAATCACTTTCAGACACTGTGAATTGTGAAGGTGTCTCCAGTGCAATTGGCATGTCAGGACAGAAAGTTCCAGCATCAATTAGTAGACCTTGCAACTAACATCTGTATGACATAAAGTTCTGTGTAATCAAACTACAGCGGAGGGAGGGAGAAGACCTTGGGGTGTGATGAATACGTAAAGCTAATGGAATACATAGCGGCGGCTGCAGTGGAAGAGGAGGAGGCAAGAGAACAATAGTTGGAGAGTAGAGATGTCGCGAACTGTTCGCCGGCGAACTTGTTCGCGCGAACATCGGGTGTTCGCGCTCGCCGGAAGTTCGCGAACGTCGCGCGACGTTCGCCATTTTGGGTTCGCCATTGTTGGCGCTTTTTTTTGCCCTCTCACCCCAGACCAGCAGGTACATGGCAGCCAATCAGGAAGCTCTCCCTTGGACCACTCCCCTTCCCTATAAAAACCGAAGCCCTGCAGCTTTTTTTCACTCTGCCTGTGTGTGCTGAAGAGATAGTGTAGGGAGAGAGCTGCTGCCTGTTAGTGATTTCAGGGACAGTTGAAAGTTTGCTGGCTAGTAATCGTTTTGATACTGCTCTGTTATTGGAGGGACAGAAGTCTGCAGGGGTTTGAGGGACATTTAAGCTTAGGTAGCTTTGCTGGCTAGTAATCTACCTTCTACTGCAGTGCTCTGTATGTAGCTGCAGTGGGCAGCTGTCCTGCTTCTGATCTCATCTGCTGACTGCTGCAATAGCAATAGTCCTTGTAAGGACTGCTTTTATTTATTTTTTTGTTGTTTTACTACTACTACTACTACTACTACTACTACTACTACTACTACTACTATAAGAGCCCAGTGCTATTAGTCTAGCAGTGTTGGGGAGTGGGACTGGTGTGCTAATCTGCTGCTCCTAGTAGTTCAGCAGCACCAACTTTAATTTTTTTTTTTTAATATTCATTCTTTTTTTATTTAACTTTTTTTTTATTTTACTACCGCTGTAGTAGTGTATAAGTTGACCTTTTAGGCATTATTTGCCCTGTAGGCATTTTTTGCCCAGTGTGTTATTCAACCAACTGCTATCTAGCTGTGTGCCCGTGTTCACATTCTGTCTAAATATCCATAATATTACCGTCTCCAGAAAAAACACCGGAGTGACTTTTTTCAAGCAGCCATAATAAATTTTACGTAATCCGTATCCATCGCTGTAGTAGTGTATAAGTTGACCTTTTAGGCATTATTTGCCCTGTAGGCATTTTTTGCCCAGTGTGTTATTCAACCAACTGCTATCTAGCTGTGTGCCCGTGTTCACATTCTGTCTAAATATCCATAATATTACCGTCTCCAGAAAAAACACCGGAGTGACTTTTTTCAAGCAGCCATAATAAATTTTACGTAATCCGTATCCATCGCTGTAGTAGTGTATAAGTTGACCTTTTAGGCATTATTTGCCCTGTAGGCATTTTTTGCCCAGTGTGTTATTCAACCAACTGCTATCTAGCTGTGTGCCCGTGTTCACATTCTGTCTAAATATCCATAATATTACCGTCTCCAGAAAAAACACCGGAGTGACTTTTTTCAAGCAGCCATAATAAATTTTACGTAATCCGTATCCATCGCTGTAGTAGTGTATAAGTTGACCTTTTAGGCATTATTTGCCCTGTAGGCATTTTTTGCCCAGTGTGTTATTCAACCAACTGCTATCTAGCTGTGTGCCCGTGTTCACATTCTGTCTAAATATCCATAATATTACCGTCTCCAGAAAAAACACCGGAGTGACTTTTTTCAAGCAGCCATAATAAATTTTACGTAATCCGTATCCATCGCTGTAGTAGTGTATAAGTTGACCTTTTAGGCATTATTTGCCCTGTAGGCATTTTTTGCCCAGTGTGTTATTCAACCAACTGCTATCTAGCTGTGTGCCCGTGTTCACATTCTGTCTAAATATCCATAATATTACCGTCTCCAGAAAAAACACCGGAGTGACTTTTTTCAAGCAGCCATAATAAATTTTACGTAATCCGTATCCCTCGCTGTAGTAGTGTATAAGTTGACCTTGTAGGCATTATTTGCCCTGTAGGCATTTTTTGCCCAGTGTGTTATTCAACCAACTGCTATCTAGCTGTGTGCCCGTGTTCACATTCTGTCTAAATATCCATAATATTACCGTCTCCAGAAAAAACACCGGAGTGACTTTTTTTCAAGCAGCATTCTTATATTTTACGTAATCCGTATCCACCGCTGTGTATACGTTGACCTTGTAGGCATTATTTGCCCTGTAGGCATTTTTTGCCCAGTGTGTTATTCAACCAACTGCTATCTAGCTGTGTGCCCGTGTTCACATTCTGTCTAAATATCCATAATATTACCGTCTCCAGAAAAAACACCGGAGTGACTTTTTTTCAAGCAGCATTCTTATATTTTACGTAATCCGTATCCACCGCTGTGTATACGTTGACCTTGTAGGCATTATTTGCCCTGTAGGCATTTTTTGCCCAGTGTGTTATTCAACCAACTGCTATCTAGCTGTGTGACCGTGTTCACATTCTGTCTAAATATCCATAATATTACCGTCTCCAGAAAAAACACCGGAGTGACTTTTTTTCAAGCAGCATTCTTATATTTTACGTAATCCGTATCCACCGCTGTGTATACGTTGACCTTGTAGGCATTATTTGCACAGTGTTTTCTTCAAACCGCCATCTAGCTGTGTGAGCTTGTTCACATTTTGTCTAAATATTGATAATATTATCGTCTCTAGAAAAACCACTTGAGTTACTTTTTTTCAAGCAGCATTCATATATTTTACGTAATCCGTATCCACCGCTGTAGTAGTGTATACGTTGATCTTGTAGGCATTATTTGCACACTGTTTTCTTCAAACTGCCATCTAGCTGTGTGTATTATCGTTTCCAGAAAAACCAACTGAGTTTTTGTTGTTGTTGTTTTTTTAAAAATAATGCCAGGCAAAGGCAGGCCGCCACGCAGAGGCCGTGCTAGGGGCCGTGCTGCTATGCAATCCTGTGGCCCTAGCAAATTGCCCAGTTTTAAAAAGCCAATGACCCTGAACTCCCAAAATGCTGAAGAGGTAGTTGACTGGCTTACACAGCACACCCCATCCTCTACCGTTTCTAACTTTACCACAACATCCTCCTCATCCTCCACTGCTATGGCCACCCCACGTAACACTTCCTCCACCACCGGTGCCCCATCTTCACTGGAGTCAGAGGAGTTATTTTCCCATGAGTTTCTTGAACTGAGTAATGCGCAACCATTATTGGCAGAAGAAGATGAAGGAGATGAGGACGTTACACCAGATTTAATTCTGGCAGAGAACACGACAGAGATGGACATAATGATGAGTGATGAGGAGGAGGAGGAGGTCCCCGCTGCTGCTTCCTTCTGTGATGTGTCAGAAGAAATTGATGCATCTGAGGAGAATGATGATGAGGAGATTGATGTTTTGTGGGTGCCTAGTAGAAGAGAGCAAGAGGAGGGTAGTTCAGATGGAGAGACGGAGAGTCAGAGAGGCAGTAGGAGAATAAGACTTAGAAGAAGCAGGGAGGCCAGCCCGCAGGGATCAGTAGGGCAACAACATGTATCGGCACCTGTGTTCAGCCGGCCAACGCACCCGCCATTGCCGCCAATGCCGCCAACTTCTACTGTTACCGCCAGATCGCACACTTCCAAAAAGTCAGCAGTGTGGGATTTTTTTAATGTGTGTGCCTCTGACAAAAGCATTGTAATTTGCAATGAGTGCAGTCAGAAACTGAGCCTTGGTAAGCCCAACAGCCACATAGGTACAACTTCTATGCGAAGGCACATGAGCGGCAAGCACAAAGCACTTTGGGAGCAACACCTCAAAGGCAACAGGCAAACTAAAAGTCACACTCCTTCTGGTCCAGCATCTTACTGCTCTACCTCTGCTCTCCTTGACCCATCTGAACCACCCTCCACTCCGCCTTCCACCTTGACCACCTGTTCCCATTCCCAGTCATCTGCCACCAGCCAAGTTTCTGTGAAGGCCATGTTTGAGCGTAAGAAGCCAATGTCTGACTGTCACCCCCTTGCCCGGCGTCTGACAGCTGGCTTGTCTGCACTCTTAGCCCGCCAGCTTTTACCATACCAGCTGGTGGACTCTGAGGCCTTCCGCAAATTTGTAGCAATTGGGACACCGCAGTGGAAGGTACCCAGCCGCAATTTTTTTTCTAAAAAGGGAATACCACACCTGTACCAACATGTGCAGAGCCAAGTTACCGCATCTCTGTCACTTAGTGTTGGGCCAAAGGTCCATATGACTACTGACGCATGGTCCTCCAAGCATGGTCAGGGCAGGTATGTCACCTACACTGCCCACTGGGTGAACTTGGTAATGGCTGGGAATGGGAAGCAGGGAATGGGTAGCTCAACAACAACAACAACAGTGGAGTTGGTGTCACCGCCACGGATTGCACGCGGTTCTGCCACCACCTCTACTCCTCCATCGCTCTCTACCTCGTCTTCTTCCTCTTCTTCTTCTTACTCTGCTGCTGGGTCCTCCTTCTCCTCCTCCACACCTGTGCACCCCCAGCTCCCCCTAGGCTATTCGACGTGCCAGGTACGCCGTTGTCACGCTGTCTTGGGGATGACGTGCCTGGAAAGCAAAAACCATACCGGATCTGTACTCCTGTCATCTCTGCAGTCACAGGCCGATCGGTGGCTGACCCCACACCAACTGCAGATCGGAAAAGTGGTGTGTGACAATGGAAGCAATCTGTTGGCAGCGTTGAGACTGGGAAATTTAACACATGTGCCCTGCATGGCACATGTGTTAAATTTAATAGTCCAACGTTTTGTCTCCAAGTACCCAGGATTCCAGGACGTTCTCACCCAGTCCAGAAAGGTGTCGGCCCATTTCAGACGTTCCTACACAGCCATGGCACGCCTTGCTGACATTCAGCAGCGCTACAACATGCCAGTCAGGCGTTTGATTTCTGACAGCCAGACTCGCTGGAATTCAACGCTCCTTATGTTGGAACGTCTGCTGCAACAACAAAGGGCCGTCAACGAGTACCTTTTTGAACTGGGTGGTAGGACTGGATCTGCAGAGCTGGGGATTTTTTTCCCCCGTTACTGGGTGCTTATGCGCGATGCCTGCAGGCTCATGCGACCTTTTGAAGAGGTGACAAATATGGTCAGTCGCACCGAAGGCACCATCAGCGACCTAATACCCTTCGCTTTCTTCCTGGAGCGTGCCGTGCGACGAGTGACAGATGAGGCTGTAGACCAGCGTGACGAGGAGCTGGAAGCGCACGATTTATGGTCGCAATCACCAGAACGAACCCAGGCACCTGCTGCAACGCAGGGAGAGGTGCCAGAAGTGGAGTCAGAGGAGGAAGGTGGCTTTGTGGAGGAGGAGGAGGAGGACCAACAGGAGCAGGCTTCCCAGGGGGCTAGTGGTGACCTTTTGGGGACCCCTGGTCTTGTACGTGGCTGGGGGGAGGAGACCGTGGATGATGCAGTCCTTGATAATGAGGAAGCGGAGATGGATAGCTCTGCATCCAACCTTGTGAGAATGGGGTCTTTCATGCTGGCATGCCTGTTGAAGGACCCCCGTATCAAGAGGCTTAAGGAGAAGGACCTGTACTGGGTCGCAACGCTACTAGACCCTCGGTACAAGCATAAAGTGTCAGAAATGTTACCAACATACCACAAGTCCGAAAAGATGCGGCATTTACAAACCAGCCTGCAAAACATGTTGTACAATGCTTTTAAGGGTGATGTCACTTCAGGAACTCATCAACATTCCAGGGGCAGAGGTGCCAGTAATCCTGCCACGAGCACACCTGCAAGGACAAAGCCCTTTGGCCGGTCTGTAACGTCAGACATGCAAATGTTTTTCTGTCCAAGGCAGCGCCACAACCCTTCGGGATCCACCCTCAAAGAACGCCTCGACCGGCAGGTAGCGGACTACCTGGCATTAACTGCAGATATCGACACTCTGAGGAGCGATGAACCCCTGGACTACTGGGTGCGCAGGCTTGATCTGTGGCCAGAGCTGTCACAATTTGCCATGAACCTCTTGTCTTGCCCAGCCTCAAGTGTGCTCTCAGAAAGGACCTTCAGTGCAGCAGGAGGGATTGTAACTGAGAAGAGAACTCGCCTAGGTCACAAAAGTGTCGATTACCTGACCTTTATTAAAATGAATGAGGGGTGGATCTCGGAGGGTTACTGCACGCCGGAAGACTTGTTCTGACTTCTATGCAGCTGTCCTTCTCTTCAAGCCTCATGACTCCACACACAGCTGTCCTTTAGCGTCCTCCTCCCTCCGCCACCGTTACAAACTAGGGTGCAAACCCTACTGGTTTAATTTTTTCTGGCCTCTGTGCTTCAGTGGCTGCAACCAAAAAAACTGGGCAAACAATGTCTACAAGGTCAACGTATGGCGAAAAATGACTATTTTCAGCATTTATATGGCATATTTTTTCTGGCAACTGTGCTTCAGTGGCTGCGTCCAAAAAAATGCATATTTTCTGCATTTATATGGCATAATTTTTCTGGCCTCTGTGCTTCAGTGGCTGCAACCAAAAAAATGCATATTTTCTGCATTTATATGGCATAATTTTTCTGGCCTCTGTGCTTCAGTGGCTGCAACCAAAAAAATGCATATTTTCTGCATTTATATGGCATAATTTTTCTGGCCTCTGTGCTTCAGTGGCTGCAACCAAAAAAATTTATATTTTCAGCATTTATATGGCATAATTTTTCTGGCAACTGTGCTTCAGTGGCTGCGACCAAAAAAATGACTATTTTCAGCATTTCTATGGCATATTTTTTCTGGCCTCTGTGCTTGAGTGGCTGCGGCCAAAAAAACTGGGCAAACAATGCCTACAAGGTCAACGTCGTTGACCTTGTAGGCATTGTTTGCCCAGTTTTTTTGGCCGCAGCCACTCAAGCACAGAGGCCAGAAAAAATATGCCATAGAAATGCTGAAAATAGTCATTTTTTGCCATACCTTGACTCAACGTATATGGCAAAAAATGACTATTTTCAGCATTTATATGGCATATTTTTTCTGGCAACTGTGCTTCAGTGGCTGCGACCAAGAAAACTGGGCAAACAATGCCTACAAGGTCAACGTATGGCAAAAAATGACTATTTTCAGCATTTATATGGCATATTTTTTCTGGCCTCTGTGCTTCAGTGGCTGCAACCAAAAAAATTTATATTTTCAGCATTTATATGGCATAATTTTTCTGGCCTCTGTGCTTCAGTGGCTGCAACCAAAAAAATTTATATTTTCAGCATTTATATGGCATATTTTTTCTGGCAACTGTGCTTCAGTGGCTGCGTCCAAAAAAACTGGGCAAACAATGTCTACAAGGTCAACGTATGGCGAAAAATGACTATTTTCAGCATTTATATGGCATAATTTTTCTGGCCTCTGTGCTTCAGTGGCTGCAACCAAAAAAATTTATATTTTCAGCATTTATATGGCATATTTTTTCTGGCAACTGTGCTTCAGTGGCTGCGTCCAAAAAAACTGGGCAAACAATGTCTACAAGGTCAACGTATGGCGAAAAATGACTATTTTCAGCATTTATATGGCATATTTTTTCTGGCAACTGTGCTTCAGTGGCTGCGTCCAAAAAAACTGGGCAAACAATGCCTACAAGGTCAACGTATGGCAGTTGTTTAAAGAGAACAGTAGATTACTAGCCAGCAAAGCTACCTAAGCTAAAATGTCCCTCAAATCCCTGCAGACTTCTGTCCCTCCAATACAGAGCAGTATCACGCAGATTACTAGCCAGCAAACTTACTATCATCTGTCCCTGAAATCACTAACAGCTCTCGCCCTACACTATCTCTTCCAAGCACACACAGGCAGATTTTTCAGATACATTTTTGCCCTTGATCCCCCTCTGGCATGCCACTGTCCAGGTCGTTGCACCCTTTAAACAACTTTAAAATCATTTTTCTGGCCAGAAATGTCTTTTGTAGATGTTAAAGTTCGCCTTCCCATTGAAGTCTATGGGGTTCGCGAACCGTTCGCGAACCGCTCGCAATTTTGCGCAAGTTCGCGAATATGTTCGCGAACTTTTTTTCCGACGTTCGCTACATCCCTATTGGAGAGATGGACAGAAAAAGAAGGCAGGAGAAAGGAAAGGTCAGGGGAAGAGATGGAGAGATAGCTTTGCAGGTGATGCACGATGAGTCAGGCTGGGATAATAACATAATTTGTCCTCGTTACTGAAGCTGAAATTGGCTGCCTCTTCCTCAGTAATTATAGTGTCTCTCTGCCACCATGTAGTGGAAAGCACCGCATTTACAGTAATGTGACCGAGACCTTTCTCTTTCAGCCACAAACAATGAAAAGGTCTACTAATTGTACATAACACTGTACTACAGGCTCCTCAATGTGACCTCACAACACAAAACCATTTAACCGTACGGCAATTATGTCCTTCTTCCTAGAAGCCTATAATGCAGGTGTATTTTCTCTTTCAAAATTATATAGGAATGAAACGTAGAATATATGGTTGGATATCCCAGTTCATCAGGTTGGATGCAGAACTTGCAATGTAAAGGCTGAACTGAATGTCAAATGAAATGTCCCCATCGGAATGGAGGTTGTCCATTCTTCAATCTGACATGCCATTCCTGACTTTGTTTGTGTGGTGCGACATTAAATGGGTTTATTATAGCAAATATATTCAGCCTCTAAAAGAAAACATTGAAGTAAAAATATCTGCAGATTTTGGGTGAGCGGCTGGTCTCTCCCACGCACACAAAACACATTTCCAAGAGACCCCCCTCTACTGAAGATTAGGGGAGACGGCGGCCCACACAAAAAGGTTAGTGGGGAAGATGAATAACAGGCACCATCTGCAGTGTCATATGCTAGAAGCACACACAGAGATGGTAGATATGTTGCACTGACAGGCCGCAGGGAAGCACTGGGAGCTTCTGACAGGCACAATTTTGTCCTTTGCTGTGCCTCGTTCCATCACTCTGTTTCTCAGTCTGTCACACAGTCATGGGGGATCTGAGCCTCGCAGATAGCTGCTGTCACACAACAGTCTCCCAATGCTTTTCAACTTGTTTAAAAAAAAAAAAATTGAGTCATAGGCAACTTATTTTTATTTTTCGGCTGCACGAACGCCCACATCGGGGCTATACACTGCCACTTCACAATGAAAATGATAGAGATGCTCCGTCTGAGCCTATTTGTTATAAATCGGGATTCCTTAGCTGCACCGTCGGTGGTCACCCATGCAATTATCTGGTGCACAATGGCCTTGCTCCTAAAGCACAAAGAATGGATAGAATGTATAGGGGTGTTTTCTGGGAACCTAGACTTGTGTGACACCATTCGCTCAGTCTTTCCTGACAGCACTTCTTTGAAACATCAAAGAATTCTTTTACCCAAATTCAGAGGTACTACAGGTACTCTCTGTCCAGGACTGAATACATGTTACAGACTTTAAGGGACAGAGGGTGCCTAACGCTGCACCTTCAAATCTATAATGTACTTGTGCACAGTACTCAACAGAGAGCAGTTGCAGTAGGGTCTAACCTTGACCTGCTGTTATGGTTCCATGGTTTGGGATAAGACTGTGGTGTTTGTGCAGATGGCCTGTAGATGTCACTGTGGCCAGACTTATACTGTGCATACTTCCTGACAGCTTAAAAGTGAAAGTTACTGTTGTGTAATGGCTGCATGAATCTGCTAATAAAGCACTGTTATACTCTACTTATCCTCGGCTACTCAAAACATAACAAATTGACGACGAGATGGCTCTTCTACTTCTGCAGCAGCCTGCACCTTTTCTTCCAAACCCTGGTGAGCCTACCATACCTTTTACTGCTTGGATCCGTATGTTTGAAAATTGCATTGTTGCTGCTGACCAAGGGGAGATTTCTGCTGCTAGAAAGCGTGCTTTACTTATTCACTGCCTGGCAGCAGAGGGACAGCGTATATTCTATACATTACCATTACCTGATCATACTTATGAAACTGCTCTTACTGCTATAAAGAACTTTTTCGCGCCAAGAGTAAATGTGATTGCTGAAAGATATAAATTCCGCCAACGTTGACAAACGTAATGGCGAATCCACAGAACAATTTGTAGCAGCTTTGAGAGAGCTGGTTGTTACCTGTGAGTTTGGGAATCTAACAGATGAAATGCTGAGAGACCAAATAGTGGAAAAAACAAACTCACCTCGCATTAGAGAGAGACTGCTCCTAGAGCAGGATTTAACCCTTGCAAAGGCTATTACAGTTGCTAGCCAAATTGGAACAGCAGTGGCAGAGGCTAAAACTCTCAGTCAGGCAACTGCTGTGAATTTACAGACTCTGAATTCAGCACCATGGCCTTATAATGCACAGTCACAGGTAAAATACAGTGCTAAGGAAAGGGATTCACCTACACTGCAAAACCATACAGCAAATACAAATGCTTTCCTACTATAGGAGGAATATGTGGTGTTTGTGCAGATGGCCTGTAGATGTCACTGTGCTCAAGACTTAAACTGTGCATACTCTCTGTCAGCATAAAAGTGATAGTAAAAGTTACTGTTGTGTAATGGTTGCATGAGTCTCTGCTAATAAAGCACTGTTATACTCTACTCATCCTCGGATACCCAAAACATAACGAAGACAGACAGACAGACATGCCAACTCCCATGTCACAAGTCTCTTGGATTTAAGCTCTCTCCTCCAGTCTCCTGCAGTAACAGGTCTGTCCCATCAGTAATTTTCTCCCAAAACCTGCTCCATTAAAATGCCTACAATCGTCACAAATTTCTCTTGATATCGTTACAGATGTCCGTGTTTTCCACCTCACGTCCATCGCAGTTAAAGTTCCCATATGGCATTAGCCTTAGTTCAGCAGTTAAGCTTTGTCTAAAGCTGGCCATAGACGCAAAGATCCTCGATTCGTACGATTTTCGGACCGTGTGTAGAGAGTCCCGACATTTTTCGTCCGACGGAGATCGGTCGTTTGGTCGATCGGACAGGTTAAAAGATTTCTGTCGGCTGCTGATAATATCTCTGCGTCTATTGCCGATCGGACGATTTTTAGTGGGAGACTGTCACAGGCCTGGACTGGCAATCTGTGGGTTCTGGCAAATGCCAGAGGGGCTGCTGTGTGGTTCAATAGAAAGTTACCAAATAGTGGGCTGGTAGAGGGCTGTTTGGGCCTCTGTGTACTTGGAATGGCAGGGCCTATTTTGACTCCCAGGCCTGGACCAGCTTTTGTCGGACATAACTTTTGTACGATTGCTGTCAGGGGCAGAACATCGGCAGATCTGTTCTTTTACTACTTTATTTGATCTGAATGGTTAGTGGCAGGTTGGGAGATGGGGAAGTCCGATCGTTCGAGGATTCGAACAATCAGATCTTTGCATCTATGGCCAGCTTTACATGCTGTTTAGTGTCATTTCTTATCACTTACCATAGTACTTTCACTGTATCTTTATACCCTAACAAGAATCTAAAAGTGGCTTATTCTAGTCTTATTTTAGCAATGTTAGAACCTTTGGATCATGGTCTGAAATAATTGGGATCCACTATATGGCCATAAGTGGCAAAGCTGGACCATCACATAGCACCCAAGACAAATATTCAGCTTAATCTGCCCCCCCCCATAACTCTCCCCTCTGGCCAGCAAGTCTTTCTATTCCCCCTCCTCCATTCACAATGCTCCCCTATAATCGGCAACTATCTGTCCTCCTACCACCGCTGCTGCTCCATGGTACTCCTCTTTCTCACATACCCTCACCATTTGCCGCTTCTACGTGTCCAGAGCTAGAGGAGGCAGCAAAGATACTGTATGTGTTCAGGGTCCTAGTACTTCCCTATGGTTACACCCTAGATATGTGCCTCTATTGCCTACCCCTAGTTCCTGCCCTGAAAAGTAGACACTTCCTGTCAACCATCTTATTCCCAAACCAAGGTTATAAATACGAAGTTGGTCCTCTCTGAATTACAGTTTTTTTCTTGTGGGAGTTGCTTCAATTTAATTTCTGTAGGTTGGCCACTGATGCTGGGTATCAGGCCTGGTTCACATTAGTGATTTCATTCATCAGTTAGTTGAGGCCAGGGTTCTGTGCAGACCAGTCAGTTCTTCTGCTTTCATCATAGAAATCCCATTATGTATTGACTTTACTTTGTGCAGAGAGACATTATTGTGCTGAAACAGGAAAGAGCCTTCTCCAAACTGTTGCCACACCATAAGAAGCACAGAATTGTCAATGTTACTGTATTATGTAGTGGCAAATGTGCTGGTGAATAGCCAATTACAATACCACATTCTTTTGGCCATATCATTTGTCTCCATAGCACAAAGAGCCCACGGTATCTGCTCATAACTTGTACTAGGCAAAATTCTCCAGGAAAGCTTGAGGGTATAATGGTTCCTAAAAAGTAGCCTTAGGCAATAAATACCCCACACTTCCAACAATTAAAAATAGGCAACAATCCATCTCCTGTGGGAAATTGTAAGGGCCAGAAATCAAAGGTTATTGTTTTAACACAATACAATATGGTCTCAAATTAAATAAAACGTGTCTTTCCTTGATGTTCTCCAAGAGATTGTCTGGTAGGTTCAGGGCAACGATAACATCCTGGCCTGGCCCATTGTTTCTCTTCTTATTGAGCCCCACAAAAGGGCCTTGGCTCAGGTTCTCATGCCGGAAGACATTTTTAGAACAGCACCAGACTTGTAGTTTTCTTGTTAAAAAGCTTTGGGGCATCAAAGCAACGTTTCAGACTATGCAGCCTTTTATCCTACAAGTCTGGTGCTGTTCTAAATACGTCTTCCAATGTGATATCAGTGGAGAGTGGCCACTGAAGGACGCGCACCATCTCTCTGAAGGAGTTATAATCATTGTGCTGGCTGCTTTTGCTAAGATTCAGGTTCTCAAGCCTGCAAGCCTTGAACACAGCTCTGCCCTTAGGCACTTCTCCTGCTTTGCCCCTTTTCCACCTTGACTCCAGTCATACAATCAGTGTGACCTCTGGCTATTATGTTGTTGTAAATATCCCTCCATCTTGCACCACCTTTTATTGTAATATGCCCCTACTTTTTCACACCTGGCTCAGCAGAGGTGGCCTGTCCTCATCAGCGCTAGACCTTTCCCAACCCGACATGTCTGGAGGTCCTGGACAATTTGCACAGACAATAGGGCCCATGGGACTTTACTGCACCTGCTCGTTCTACATTCCAAAGGTCTGCTGCCACTGATGTTTTTGGCTGCTTATTGCAGTTCTCACTTATACAATGTAGTCGGTAGCATTGTGGTGGCACACTGCTCAGAAAACCCACATTGGTCACCAGCTGTAAGGGAAAATATATTAAGCATTCATTGATTTTCGCAGACACGGGCAGTGTGCTAGATTAAAGAGCCAGTGAAAGAACGGCAGTCCAGGGATTAACATAAATTTAAATTGCCTTTTTGTTTTTTCATGTGTCCCTTTGATCTCACATCATTCATAAAAGGGCCAGTCAGTGTACAGGTATAGGATATCCAGAAAGCTCAGAATTACAGAATGGCAGTCTCCAATAGACTCCATTTTATCCAAATAATCCAGATTTTTAAAAATGATTTCTTTTTTCTACTTAATAATAAAACAGTAGCTGGTACTTGATCCCAACTAAGATATAATTAATCCTTATTGGAAGCAAAACCAGCCTGTTAGGTTTATTTAATATTTAAATTAATTTCTAGTTGATATAAGGCACGAAGACCCAAATTACGGAAAGATCCATTATCCGGAAAACCCCAGGTCCCGAGCATTCTGGATAACAGGTCCCATACCTGTACCATGTGCCTTTGCCTCCTGTCAGCAAGGTTTTGACCTCCACGTTACCATAGAAACAAGTCACTATCTTCTCCTACTATTGGTTCCGCAGGTATGGAATTAATGAAAGTGTACCTACCTCATGTCATGCCATCATCATGGCATAGCCCCCGTATAGGGTTGGCAAAAAAATATATGAGCCTTCCTCCCATTTTTATATTTTTTTCCCTGTTAACGGCATTAGATTCATAGGCTTCATTGTCCTTTAATACAATCCAGTCAAGCTACTTCCAAATGCAACCTTGTTCTATAAATACACACACGCCTATTTGCCCTGAATAACAGGCTCAGGATTGCATTAAGTCCACACAAATCCAAATATTTGAACAGTGTAGCAGTTCGACCTACGGTATCATCTGGCATTCCCCTCTCTTCTGCCACCAATATGTTATTGGATTCAACATGAGTCACCAGCCGCGCCAGGTTGATAGATTGAATGCTCCTTCTAAATACCCTCTCCGCCTGCTTCATAGTCTGACAGAAAAAAATCCAATTTTCACTGAAGACAAATCATTCTTCTGTGATAGCCTGACTCAACTACAAAGTGTTTTTTTTCCCTATAAATTGCGGTACGGCGTTCTATTTCAAATACAATTTAAAGCAGTTTAATATGTAAAAAAATATTGCAGGACGACAATTGTGCATTGAAATAAAGTGATGCTGAGGGTTTACTAAAGAAATGTGCCAGAGTTCCAGTGTGCATGCCAGGATTGTTGATCATGCCCCCATGTGCCAGTGCCATATACCTGTAGATGTATGAAGCTTTAAAGTAAAAAAGATGGAAGAAGGTGGAATACGTTGGCAGTTTTATCATCCTTTTTCTTAAAGGGGTTGTTCACCTTTGAATTAACTTTTAGTATGCCGTAGAGAGTGATATTCTGAGTCAATTTGCAATTGGTTTTCATTTTTTATTATTTGTGGTTTTTGAGTTATTTAGCTTTTTATTCAGCAGCTCTCTGATTTGCAGTTTCATCAGTCTGGTTGCTAGGATCCAAATGGTCCTAGTGGCCATGCACTGATTTAAATAAGAAACTGAAATATCAATAGGAGAGGCCTTACTAGAAAGATGAGTAATAACAAAATAGCAATAACAATTACATTGGTAGCCTTGCAGAGCATTCATTTTTAAATGGGGTTAGTGAAGGCAAATACTAAAAAACTAAAAGAATGGAGACCAATTGAAGAGTTGCTTAGAATTAGCCATTCTATAACATACTAAAAGTTAACTTAAAGGTAAACAACCCATTTAAAAAAAAAACCCATCAGCTTAGATAGAAATATAGTAATATATTATTCTGGTACAAGAAGTAAATAGAAATTCAAGGGTCCTTAGACAGTAGCCAATGCATTGTTGCAGTGATTGCTTTCTAGATCATCTATCATGTTGGGGGGCTTCAGATGTTGTCGTGACTTTTCTGCAGTGTGAGAGACACAGGTAATAATTGTGTTTATTTTGATCTCTTTGAAACAAGGCTGCGGCTCTGTATAAATACCGAGTACAAGATAAGCAGCACCAGCAATATTGCAACTTTTAATTTGCATTTAGATGAAAATGTCTCACTTTCAGATTGACATCTTTTTCTCATTTTGCCACTGTGAGTCCTTTCTGTGTGGACACGGCTTTGTTAACCTGGCAAAGAAAGGAGCATGCTGTCATCAAAATTAAAGATACACTTGTATGGGAAAACACTTTAGGGGTCATTTAGTGATGGCAAGTGGAAGACTCCATGTTTTTTGCACATCGCTTCCTGCCCTGCTATTAGCACCTCTGGCTGTAGCTCCTTGGATTCCAGAATTGATCATAATGACATTCTTTTCACTATGAATACAGTGCTGAGTGTGGTCTGCATTCGGAAGTGCTGTAATCATGAGGGGCAGCTGGGAGGGGGGTCATGTAGGCATTTTCACTCCTACCCCCTACTCATAGCCAAACTTGCTCCTCAAACACCAAAGTTAGGAAATGCTTTTGGCACAGGCCACAAAGGGAACCTGTACTTGCTGCCTGTCTTATGGCATGACTTCTAATGCAAAGTCTTCTTGTATGGACACTAAGGGGGCATGATTATGTGCCCCTTAAAGCCCCAGCACTTGTGTCAGGGGTAATAGTAGATGACCCCTTACATCAGTGGTCCCCAACAAGTGGCTCATGAGCAACATGTTACTCCCAAACCCCTTGGATGTTGCTCCCAGTGGCCTCAAAGAGGTGCTTATATTTGAATTCCTGGCTTGGAGGCAAGTTTAGGTTGCATAAAACCAAGGTGAACTGCCAAACAGAGCAACCTGTAGGCTTCCAGTCCACATAGAGGCTACCAAGAGCCAATCACAGCCCTTATTTGCACCCCCTTGACATATTTTCATGCTTGTGTTTCTCCCTGACTCTTTTTATATTTGAAGGTTGCTCACATGTAGAAAAGGTTTGGGACCCCTGCTTTACATGATACTCAGCAACAGCTCATTATCCAACCTGTCTGCTGGTGCTGTCACGGCCGGCACCCGATACCAGAACAAATGCCAAGCACCCTGGTCTCGGCCCGGCTTCACCAGTAGTGTGACCACTGTTGGGCTTCGGGAGGAGCCCTCAGCTTACTTGGGTGCCACCTGGACTTAACGAGGGGTGCAAGGCGAGATGTTCTGGCTGGCAAAGGGGCACGGCTGTTTAGCAAAGTCTTTAGGCCGAAGGTCATGGTACAAAAGGACAAGGCAAGTGGATGGTCAGACAGGCTGGATCAAGGCAGGCGGATAACAGAATCGTCAGGAAGGCAAAGGGTCAAAACCAGGTGATCAATCAGATGGGTTGAGGCAGAATCGGAGTCAAATAACAGGCAGAGGTCAAACCGGAACATCAAACAGGAGGATAAAGCAGAGTCAAGGTCGGTTTCAGGCAAGGGTCAGGTTCCAGAGATCAGAATAGTCAAACAGGCAGGCAAAGGGTCAAAACAGATAATCAGGAACAGATTCACACAGAATAGCAACAGCTAAAGCACCAGGAACAAATCCTATCACGGGCAATGACAACTGTGCGAATGGCCCTTTAATACTTTTGAATTTGGCGCCTTTCCGCGCTGACGTCATTATGTCAGCGATGCGTGCTGACATAATGACGTCAGAGCGGAAAAGCGACAAATTCAAATGTCTTTAAATCAGAAGTGCGCATGTGCGCGCACTAGAGAGCCGGCACAGGAAGAACAGCGCGACGGGCGTCCCCGTCGAGGGGGCGGCAGGCGTCCCTGCCGTCCCCCCACTAGACCACCAGGACGAGGTATTTTTATTACAGGTGCCTATTGGGCCCTTTCTCAGCCTAGGCCCTCTGTGGTCTAGGGGTCCAACTCCCCTGCATAAAGATCCATTAATAGATCATGCCCTGGTTCAACACAAAGAACCAGAAGTATGAACACATTGGACAAATAAGCATGCTATACGCATTCATTATAGTAATGAGCCCTGTACAGAATGAAGGGATAGACATGCTATATGCACTCATTAAAGAAACACTTGCAAAAACTCAATAAACATCTATAGTCATTAAAGCAATAATCAAATATGTAACAATGTTTTCAGGATCACTGGTGAATCTAATTATTTAAGGGGAACTCCACTCAAATAAAAAAGAAAGAAAAAAGAAAAAGGCATTCTTAGCACTTGCCAGTATGCATTATGGAATTGTGGGAACTCTAGTCTTTGACTGGATGAGAGCTAACTAATGCTACATTGAATTGGTATGAATCCAGAGCAATATTAGAAGTCCCACTACTAAAAAAAACACAACAGGGCCCAGTCCTGGTTCTAGAAGAGTTGACTTATAGAGGAAGCGATAAACCTTTGATGTGGGACTTTATTTTGTATGTATAATACACAAAATAGAAAAAGACATGTTACATTGAACAATTTGGACAACAGCATAAAGGGTATTTATGACTACACAAAACATATTTCATGCCTTATCATCTGCATTTTTCAACCTACTTCCTCCTCCAATCTTATACCATCAATAATACCATAACTGGCCTACGCACCAGTGGTCAACAGCTCACTTTCCTCTTTCTTTGTCCATGAAAGTCTTATCATATCATCAGGCCAGTGGGCCAATTAAAATATTTCCAGGGCCATGCCAGGATTATGGGTGCTGCTATTTGTGGTTCCATCCTCATAGTAAACTAGAGATATGTATTAGGCTCTCTGGGGCTCTATAAATTCAGGATGTTGGGGAACTCACTGAAATTAAGGAACTCCAGGACTGCTCAAACCCACTTCAGATGGACCACATGAATATCCGTGATGGTTGACCAGAGAAAATAATAAATATAATTAATACATTTTCACCTTTCGCCTTTCCTTTATGATGGTCCTCTTGTCTGCACAAAAGCATGGTGGCTATTATTTTCATAAGTCTAGTACAATCTAAAGGTAGTGTAGTGTATGATTATTGAGCTTTCCCTCTTAAGCTGTCCATATATGAACTACAGTTATTATCTGACCAATCATTGTGTGGGACAAGAGGCCAGATATACAGTAAGTAATGTTGACCACACAAAGGCATGGCCATTTGCCCTGATCTTACAGGCCAAAACATAAGGCAGAAGTGTAACCTGTGTATTTTTGGGTCAAATAATGATCCTACAAACAGAACTGGGTTATTGATCAGTCTGTGTTTTAGGTGATAAACATTGCTATTGCTCCACTAGAGTATAATTGGCTAAATCCGTGGCTTTTAAAGTGCCACACATACCCTGGCTTATCATGCACTTTGTCTAAGGCCCTATGGATGTTGCTTGGTTTCCACTGCATGCATAATGTGTGCATTTGTCCTGCATCATGCATACAGAGGGAGCTTACTCTCTAGGGAAAAGGAGTAATATATTTTCATGCCCTTCTACTTTATCTCTATCAGAATTATTGAATAGTAGATATGTGAATGGGGAGGAAAAGCTGTGTACTGTATAATTAGGTTTTCAATTCAGACCAACACTTTTACTTTCCAGTGTCAGCATCATGATGGAGTTCTGTGCTAATAATAAATACTAATGAGATACAATTAGAGAGAAGATAGATATAAACAGCCGTGAGGGGAATAATAAAAAAGCAATTGCTGCATATTTATTAAGGACACAGAAGAAGACAGTGGGTCCATTTTGGGTCTTCTGGAAAAAGTATCAGCCCTAAATTTCCCTTCTATATGTGATTTTAACACTGTATTCGTCTTGGCTGTAGGACTTGCAATGCTGCTTATTACATTTCTAGCTCAGTATCTCCTCCTCTTCAAATTTCCTTCATCTCAAAAATGAATTAACTCTACAAGGCAGGGCCACCTCCGCTTTAGATGCCATTCATTCTCAAATGGCCTTGGTCTAGCCAGGTGGTTCCTTCACCGTTTACAATGTTTTTCATATTCATTCCACTTCTCCACCAGGTGTGCTTCCACCATCTCAAATGGTCCTAATCTAATAACTTTCAGTACTCCACCAGTTAGTGCCTCTTTTTCTAGAGTATTAAAACCTACCGTTGATGACGAGTCATTCCACAGTCAAATCCTTTTCAAATAGCGTTCATCCTCAGACTTCCACTGAGAAGTACCTCATCTACTTTGAATAGTCTTTCAATGCGCCTATACTCCATCATGCGGTTCCTTCTCTTTTTTAGATCTTGTCCTTAAGACTGCAATTTTCACCACAAAGTTTCCTTTCCTTTTCAATTTTGATTTTTTTGCCTGTAATATACAATCCTTAATTCATGTAACTCATATGTAATTCATATATATAGATAAAATCTTTGGATGCCCCAGCACTCTCACTCGTGTGAACAGACCTGGTGCTCTGCCTCCCTAGGTACGCCGTCACATCCCAACTTATAGACAATTCTGTTAAATAAGAAGCAGCATTCAGGATTTTCTTTGCAAAAAGTATATATTCTCTCACATCACAGATGCGACTTTCGGACAATATGTATGTCCTTTCTCAAGCTTTACAACACAACCCCCACCATCTGATGTTTATCTGTGGGGGAATATAGGAAGTGACATCATTGTTTCAGTGTTCGGTTGTCACAGCAACCATTCTATACAATACAAGTACACAATATTCATATTTTCTGCTAGATAAATCATTAAATATGTGATTCCTTACAAGAATAGATACAGATCATAATCTACCATACCTCTCTGTTTAAGTTTAAGTTCTCTATCACCACCTCTCTATAATGGTGGTATGTTTTCCAACACCATGAATTTTAATTGGTCTGAAGTATGGCCTTTTTCCAAAAAGTGCTTTGATACAGGTAGAGTCATATTCCCTAAATAATTGGAAGTTCTATGTTGTGAAATACGTGACTTCACCATCTGTGTGGTCTCACCTATATAGATGAGACCACACGGACAGGTCAGCACGTAAATCACAGTGTAGTAACCCCTTAATTTCACTCTCTCTCTCCTTTTCTGGGGTTAACAAATTATTTCCCCTTGCTGACATATGGACATTGATTACAACCCAAGCATGGGTACATACCTGTCGATTTATTGCCCAAAAAAGTAGATCTTATGGGCTTTTTAATTTGTAAATGTGAAGAAGTTACCGTGTTCCCTATAGTTCTCCCCCTGTGATAGGAGATGAGAGGAGTGGCCTTAAAATCTTGTATATTTGGGTAAGCATTACTCAAGATATGCCAATGTTTATGTAATATCTTACCTATGGACTCACTATATGGTGTAAATTGAATAACAAAGGGTATTTGTCTGTTTTGTGTCTTTTTATCATGTGGATGGTTTATCCTCTGTTGGGCCTTACGGATAACCTTTTCTGGATAACCTCTTTCTCTGAATTTCTTGCACATCTTATGTTCCTGTGCTTCTCTGTCCTCTATATCACTGACTAATCTCTTAACTCTAGATAGTTGACTTACTGGTATAGAGTTTTAAATATGTGGGGGATGTTCAGTACATATTTGATTGTCAAAAATCCTATTACACCCACACTGTACATTTTGCCCAAGGTCCATAAGGAACCGGTTTTCCCACCTGGCAGACCTATATAGTGTCTGGAGGGGGCTCGGTTTTCTGCCCGATGGCAACCTTATTGGACAGAGCACTTGGCCCACTGATTCAAAAAGTACCATCATACATCAAAGATACAGGTCATTTTTTACAACGCTTGCACTCTGTAGACTTGCAGGGGGAGGATATAGTACTGGCAACACTAGATGTTGCCAGTCTATATACCTTGATACCCAACATCTAGTGTTGCCTGTTGAGTGCGGTATTTTATATCATGTGACATCACTACTTATTGCTGTAATCACATTTGGTATTAGGGAAAGTCATTGTCCCATTTGGTGCAATGCCCACAAAGGCCACAGAAATAATAATACTGTAGGCGCAAAGTCCTAAAATGAAGTTCACTGTCAGGCTTTACACGCTGTACACGGAGCACAAAGTGTTGTCCTTGGCAGTATAAGGTAAAGGGAAGCAAGGTTATTATGGGTTGTGAGTATGACAATTTTCACTTTGCACCTTTGCCATCAGGGATCACAGGGACCCAATACTACTAAGTAGAAAAGGGCCTCCACCCCAGGGTTACAATTCCACTGGCCAACTAGTAAAATGGGGGCCCCAATGAAAACAAAATGACCTGCTCACTCCTGACCACATCCTTGATTCACCCCAGTCATATCCCATTATTTCAAACCCCGTGAGGACCTTGACTGAAGTACTCCCTGTATTCCTGGCAGTGATGGAATCCTGGACACAACCATGCTCCACGCTGGCCAAAGGCTGTTATTTTCACAGACAGCCCTGATCTGCTTCTCCCTGTCTACTCTTGGCTAAACCCAACCACTCGTGGAGGCTACATTTGGGCACTGTGCCATTCAGACACAAGAAAATACGGTAATTATTTATGGATGATTGCTTTATAGAAAAATAAATAGAATGGCTGACTTGTCTCTTGACTGATGCAGATATGACGTCTCATAGATACATGTGTAGAAAGGCACAGGTTTAGGCCGCTACCTCTGAATATAATTTAGTTCTTCCCGAGGGGGGGATATGTGTGAATCTTTTCAAATATTCCCACAGACATGACTTCTTGGATGTGATTTAGAAATGCAAATTCGACGTGACCCTTCCTGCAATTACCAATCAGTCAGAGCAGTGACTCAGTCCCCCTAGAATGTCAATGGGCTGCGGAGGTGGTTTAACCCATTCCTTGGTGGTGGGAAGGAGAGGAGAGGGACCACACTTTGTATTCAGCTTTCATGCTCACGAAAACACATAGTCATGCTGTGCTGTGAGCCCCTGTAACCTCAAAGCTTTTTCCTCTCCTATTCATACATTGCTGGATGCATTTCGAAGGCTTTTATCCACACACAATGCCAGCTTTCCCTGGTGCCCCTCTAACAAACCATAAGAGGAATAAAATGTCCTCTCTCTCTCTCATTCTCTCTTTCTCTCATTCTCTATATGTGTCCCCTTAGTAACAACTCAAAAAAGGCAGCAACGCCCCCCTCCCCGATAGGCCTAGATTGTCACAAACATTCTTAAACACGCTCTGCTGTAGCCGACTGTTTAACAAATCTTTCTTCTTTCCAACAGTTCTATCATAATCTCTGACTCACTTACCAGAGAGTCTTCCTTGTAAAGCTATTTCTTTCCAAAAGGTGATGCAGAATAGAGTGTCGCTGTGCTTCATCTGCCCCTATTTGTGCATAATGATGGAACAAAAGAAATAGTCTAACACTGATTTAGGGACTATTAACTAAAGTGTTGAGTATTCTGTAAAAAGAACACTAGAAACTAATTTGATTGCCCAAACAAAAGGCTATACATAACCTCACCTATAGTGCTATCACTAAAAAATTTGTAGGTGAGATTTTTGGTTTCAGGAATAGAGGTGGGTCGTGGGTCTTATCTATATCTATACATACGTCCCCACTGTCCCGTTTTTAAAGGGACAGTCCCTCTTTTGTACCTCATTTGTACCTGAAAGTCCTGTTTTTCTCTGCACTGAACAGCCAGAAAAAGAAACAAAGTTTGTAACTTAATTCGCTTTTGGCAGAGAGCCCAGAACAGCCACAGCAGAAGATAAGATACTTTTGTAACAATTTCAAGATAAACACATAAGTAATTGTAACAATATAAGATTAAGACTCACAGCTTTAAGGGCAATTCACCTTCATTAGCAAAACTGTAATAACTGAAAAAAAACACAGATATATGTTCAAACTTTCATAACCTGCCAAATTTTGTAAGATGAACATGGTAATTAGCGGTGTGGCCACAAAATGGGCGTGGTCAAAAATATTCGCAGTGTTATGCACGGCAACTTTTTTGTCCCTCTTTTTATTTTCAAAATGTTGGGAGGTATGATCTATATTTTACAAGTTTTTTTTCTGCTCCACCCACTTACAATGATGCTACTTCCGGTTTGCAGCAACAACACTTGCTGTTGGTATTGGGTTGCCACCTGGCCGGTAAAATACCAGCCAAGACAGGGGCCGGTATTAAGAGTTTAAGGGCAATGTATTGGTTGGTAGATTTGTAAACCTTATTGTTCTGCCCCTGGCCTGCCTCAGATCTACCCACAGCCCTCTCTCAGCTCCCCCAAACCCTGCCTACTCACCAAAGCCAAGAGCCGCAGTCCCTTCCTGGCCAAGCCGGCTCAGATCCGGTTCTGACCCCGCTTCCCAAATGTCCCGACTCTGCCCCTCTCTGACCCACCCCCACCATCTACATCACGGGTTTGTAGGGCCAGAATAAAAAGGTGGCAACCCTGGTTATGTAGCAGGTCAAAGCAGATAAAAAATGTGGGTTGCGGGTCAAAAATTGGTTCCCTGCAGGATTCTAACCTGGACCCCTTTATTATCATTGGTACTAGTGATGTGCGGACTGAGCCGATACCCGTAGGCGGGTTTGGGTTGAGCTCTTCTGTCTGCTACCCATAGGCGGGTGCGGGTCGAGTTTTTCTTCACCTACACATCACTAATTGGTACAATCTTGTCCCAATGCTGTCATTTTGCCTTGACCAACAACAAATCATCTTTTGCCTGTTTTGAAGGCTATAACAATGGTATATGAAATACGGCAAATTTTAATTCACCAAAACAGGCTTTATTTCTTCATTTTAGTATTAGGACGAGATTATTTTCATACTTTTTGTTATCATTTTTTACCCCCTAAAAAATCTCAGCCAAATCTTCTAGTTGTATGTATATCTCTTTCAAGTGTATCGACAGAAATGTACTGAGATGAATATACAGACAGGGCCGGATTTACATAGCGGACGCCCCTAGGCCCACTGCAATTTGTCGCCCCTGTCCCCTCCCCTTTATTCGTGCAAATTTTCATGGAGATTGTATCTCCTGTGCGTCCCCAGTGTTTTTGAACCAATGTGGGTGTGGTTGGACAGCATGCCGCCCCCCTAAAATCCTGCCACCCTAGGCCCGGGCCTAGGTGGCCTTCCCGCAAATCCGGGCCTGTATACAGATGAGTTAGTCCTTTATTTAGGTACCAAGAAAGAAATAGAAAAACTCTAATGACATCAGCCCTCAATCATAATTACATTCATAGATTGCTCATTATGAAAAAAAATGCAGAAACATACAACAAAAATGTCATATAGTGACATGATCTAAAGAAAAATGCATATGAGGAAAGGCACAAAACGCACAGGCAGAGTTGGTTGTGTAAAGAGCGAATGCAAATAATCCTTTTGCCTGTCGAATATGAGTGCGTTGCCACATACAGCAGACACATTAATGAGCACTTTCTCTGGATGGGAGGCAGAAAAGATGCAGGTTTAAGTATCTGCTAAATCAACCATTCTGACGAAAGTAAACACCATGATTAGGGAGTAGGAAATCTCATTACTTATGCCATTTACCTGTTAATATCATTAAATCAATCCTGTATTTGCTGTGTGTAGAGAGTGAAGTATTTTGTTATGCACAGTCAGCTTCTTTCTATCACACTGTAAGGGCAGAGACACACATGGAGATTCGGGGAGATTAGTCGCTCAGCGACAAATTGCGTCTTTTTCGGGTGACTGATTTCCCCGAACTGCCTTCCCACTGGCTAGGATCTAAATCGCGGGCAGGAGAGCACTCCGAGTGCTTCGTTTTCCGAAGTCTATCTATCTATCTATCTATCTATCTATCTATCTATCTATCTATCTATCTATCTATCTATCTATCTATCTATCTATCTATCTATCTATCTATCTATCTATCTATCTATCTAACAAAGGGAGATTACTTCCCAATTTGGGCTTTGAGATATTACGCTGTAATAAATGCCTTCAGTGGGACAGCACACAGCCCTCCAGTTGTCATGCTGCAGAAAACTGTTTTATGCTTTAGGATTCCATTGGAATAACAATGAAAGCACAGGGCTGTATTCTAGTCTGGTGGTGCCCTATGCACTGGACCTCTTCATGCCCATCGGCACAAGCGCAATGACTCTGGCGGAAGAGATAAACAGCTTAACATGTATGCTTTGACATGACTTCTGCCGTGACCTGTACCTGGTAATGCCTATCCCCCACCTCAGCTGCCAGATTTCATGGGAATATATATGGCAGCAGGGGAAGAGCTTTTTTTTTTTGCAAAAAATATATTTAGCATATAGGCATCCGAGGGTCATCCCCTTAAAGCTGGCGCCCTAGGCACAGGCCCTCAGTGCCTATATGGTATATACCACCCTGCTCAGTGTCTTAAAATAATAATGTTCTATTATACTTCTGCAATGTTAGTTCCAACCAGCATTTCTCTACATGTCTACAGGAAGAAACAACCCTCCTTCCTCCCCTGATTCATTGACATGCCAGTGAGCAGCTCCCAATTAGAGTGTTTATGGGCCCAACAATTCCACTTAATGGACAATTCAGCAGGGTCTCCTACGGCTCCGACAAAGCCTCAAAAGCTTCAGCATTTCTGACAAGTGAAAAATCCTCCTGACGCTTACATATTTCACCATCACTTTGTGTTACCAGCTTTCAAACAAGTGGATTAAGTTGGATTAGGTGGTGGTAATGGTTAGAAACTACAGAAGGAACTTGTTAAGATCTCGGTAGAACTGACACTGCCTGCTGGTTTAATGTTACTGGTGCTGGAAGAACAATATCCTAACAGTTATTTTTAATATCAGAGGCAAAATCCTCCCCTGCTTTCAGCCTGCAGTGTTTGCCACTAATGAATGATTGAAAATCCCGGCTGCAACCACGCAATAACCCCCGGTACTAACGACAAAGGGGTTCATACAAAATGAGGAGGCACACTATAACCTCATGTTAGGATAAAGATCAAATGAAGTGGCACAAACAGAATTAGTAAACCAGGGTAGGGTTTGCAAAGGAGGCAGGGGGCCAAATAGGGCCATAGGTGTAGCAGCCTTTTACCCAAGTGACTCTAGAAGCTATTCATACTGATAATAATTGACTGGTCCAAAATAGTAGATTAGAAGAAGGCACCATTGTCCTCTTGGCATTGCTTTTGGCACAAGAAAGGTTGCTGTTGATGCTAAATGAGCGTGCGATGTAGACTCAGCTAATCTCATGCTGTTTGGTTCTGGTTATGTTGAGGGGGTGCCTCGTGGACTGGGTTAGTTCTACATGTATGTGTTGAATGGGGTTACTGTGTGTTTGCTGCAAAATAGGCCTGACTTGTGTAGAATATACACAAGTCATAGCTTTATATTAAGGGCCAATTTAAATACATATTGTGTGGCCAAACAATAACCTGAGTTTAGGGGTCAAGCTCAATGGTAAATAAAAAATGAGTAACTAGAGTACATACAGTACAGTGCACCAAGGTTCATGTAAAGGGCATGTAGAGAACATGTTATCATACAACAGGGACGGAACTAGGGTTAGGCAGCATAAGCAGCAGGCCGGAAACCTAGGGTGCAACGGGGGTGGGTGTAAGCTGGATCAGAGTCAGTGAGCAAATCATGTCTGGATTTGTGGGAAGACCCTAGGGTGGCAAGCTTCTAAAAGGGACATCAGAGAACATCAGAGCAGTCTCTTTCTTTCTTCTGACAACTTCATTGACTACTTGGTGGTCAGACTGGTTGGAAACTGTCCAGCAGGTGGCACTGTTGTAACAAAATTCATTCATGTTAAAAGTATATGTATCCTTTAATATCTTGGAATTAAAAAAAATAAAAACAAATAATGTACATTGCAAACGTGCTTTGGATAGCACTCTAATGAATTATACATTGACTTATTTTTAAGGTTTACTTATCCTTTAAAAATGGAACCCTCCTCTCCCAGCTATATTGGACCTTGTCAAGTCCTAAAATTAGTTTCGCAAAACCATAGCTCCCAGTTGATAGGGGAGGTTTAGCTACCCAATATATGTTTCTTGCAGCCAGACTGACTGTGGCATGGTGGGGACCTCACCAGTTTTGGATAACGTCTGTCAGGGGGCTAATAAAGTGCATGCATTTATGCAAGAAAACCCTAGGATTGCCACCACTTGATATTAATTCCAGGGTCCCCTTATTGTGTTTCCAACTTATTTGCACCAAGCAAATCAAATACTAATGCTGCTATTAACATTTTGCGCCAGAGGTGACCCCATACAAACACAAAATCTGTGCAGCAACTTGCATGCAATTTACTAAGACAGAGGCTTAATTTGCATTCGCATTGGTCCTTGCATGCAGGTGGCGGTGGACACAAGTGGTAGAAGGTTAGAAATTCAGCCCCTGAACATGGATGATCTATTAATATAAATATAAATAAATAATGGTCTATTATTCTTCTGCAATTTCAGTTCCAACCAGCATTTCTCTACAGGAAAAAAATCCTTCTTCCTGTCCTGATTCATTGACATGCCAGTGAGCAGCTCCCAATTAGAGTGTTTATGGGCCTCCTACGGCTCCGACAAAGCCTCAAAAGCTCCAGCATTTCTGACAAGTGAAAACTCCTCCTGACGCTTACATATTTCTCCATCCCTTTGTGTTACCAGCTTTCAAACAAGTGGATTAAGTTGGATTAGGTGGTGGTAATGGTTGGAAACTACAGAAGGAACTTGTTAAGATCTCCGTAGAACTGACACTGCCTGCTGGTTTAATGTTACTGTTGCTGGAAGAACAATATCCTAATAGTTATTTTTAATATCGGAGGCAAAATCCTCCCCTGCTTTCAGCCTGTAGTGTTTGCCACTAATGAATGATTGAAAATCCCGGCTGCAACCACGCAATAACCCCCGGTACTAACGACAAAGGGGTTCATACAAAATGAGTAAACTCACTATAACCTCATGTTAGGATAAAGATCAAATGAAGTGGCAGAAACAGAATTAGTAAACCAGGGTAGGGTTTGCAAAGGAGGCAGGGGGCCAAATAGGGCCACAGGTGTAGCAGCCTTTTACGCAAGTGATTCTAGAAGCTATTCATATTGATAATAAATGACTGGCCCAAAATAGTAGATTAGAATAAGGCACAACTGCCCTCTTGGCATTGCTTTTGGCACATGAAAGGTTGCTGGTGATGTTAAATGAGCCTGCCATGTGGAATTAAACTCAACTAATCATGTTGTTTGGTTCTGGTTATATTGAGGGGGTGCCTCATGGACTGGGTTAGTTCTACATGTACAGTATGTGTTGCATGGGGTTACTGTTTGTTTGCTGCAAGAAAGGCCTTGCAAACCAAGGAGCCCTCAAGCAGTAGAATATGCACAAGTCATAGCTTTATATTAAGGGTCAATTTACATAAAGATGGTGTGGCCAAACTTTAGGGGTCACCACTTGAACATGCCCTTGGAGTACCTCAAGAAGGACTCGAGATCTCAGGAACAAGGATCACACACACATACAAGTGTGGTATAAGACTTGTTCGCTTTATTGCTACACATGACAACATTATATACCCCAGGGCCGGGCCAAGCCTGCCAGGCACCCCAGGCAACTCGGCCAGCATCATCGCCCCCTCATACATACATGTATGAGGGGGCATACATGAGCATGTGCACGAGTGCATGTACGTAAGTCGCCAGGGGTGCTTCGCCAATGAGGCGAGTTGAGGCTGTCGCCTCAGGCGGCAGCGCCCCACTAGGTACCAGGGGCAGCAAAAATGCTGCTCCTGGTACTTTAAGAGCGAATTTTTGTTTGCGTGTGCAGGTGCGCAAACAAGTGAGATTTCGCATACTTTGCAGACCAGAGAGGGGGTAGGCAGCAGTGCAAGGTTTTGCAACCTAGGCACGTGCCTACTCTGTCTACCCCTAGTTCCAGCCCTGATATAACCTTACATGCCCCCCCCGAGGGTTGTGAACAGATCAGTGATGACAGTTTACAAAGAGTCATCCTAGTTCTTCTGCAAAATATCTTTAGCTGTTATTTTGTGGTTACATGTCTTCCAGCGAGGCCAACACATCTCAAGGCAAAGCTAAAACATTATCTGTCTAGTTCTGCATACATGTCTCAAGGCTGCAAAAGCAAAAGATCACAAAGCAATAATATGTGGCAGCGGGCGGATACTCTTAGCCTGCTGGTGTTCTAGCATTGCATGTAAGCAGTTACAGAAAATAATAGAAATACAGAAATATTATATATACTCTAAGCTTTGCAGGTAAGTAGTTATAGAAAATAATTTCCCTTCACAAACACTAACCTGAGCTCAGTGGTAAATAAAAAAGGAGTAACTAGAGTAAATCCGGTGCAACAAGGTTGGGGTAAAGGGCCTGTAGAGGATATGTTATCATACAACAGGGACAAAACTAGGGGTAGGAAGCATAAGCAGCAGGCCAGCAGCCTAGGGTGCAATGGGGTGGGTGCTAGGTGTAAGCTGGATCAGAGCCAGTGAGCAAATCATGACTGGATTAGTTGGAAGACCCTAGGATGGCAAGCTTCTAAAAGTGACATGGCTGCATCTGGTTTGAGGTGCAAGCAGAAGTGTTGACAGGGTAACGGTAGTGGCCTGGGGATACCCCACCATCAGGTCTGGACTGGGATTCAAAATAAGCAGAGGTTTCAAACACACAGAGGCCCAAACAACCCCACAGGTCCAATAAATAGTGATGGCATCTTACAGAAGCCTCTCACAGAACCAGTAGATTGCATGTCTGGACCTGCCCACCATGATCTTGGGCCCTGCAGTTATTCAATAATAATAATAATTATTGTTATTACAGAGGGGCATGTTTACTAACATTGGAGATAAATATCTGGAGAGATTTTTGGAGATGTTGCCCATGGCAACCAATCAGCAATTAGATTTAAACAGCCACAGCCAAGTTAGAAAACAAAAGCAAAGATCTGATTGGTTGCTACGGGCAACATCTCCAGAAATCTCTCCAGATATTTATCTCCAATGTTAGTAAACATGCCCCATAATATTAAATGATAATTGCTGCTCAAATAGAAAGTGAGGTGAGTGGTACATAGGGCAAGAGTAAACAACAGGTGAGTAGTATACAAGTAAGCTGGCCAGGTAGAGAGGTATGTTTCATGTATAGAACACACCCCAGATTAACCTTATCAGACTATCAGGGATAATTTGGATTTTCAAACAAAGAATCAAAGGATGAAACAAATAAATATGTCTCCATGAAGTGATTGTACCTGCAGATACAATAGGCTACAATCTGCGAACTGATGAAAGAACACAAGGAAAGCGAGTTACAAAGATACATAAATACAGACTGACACAGAGATTCAGTTTTCCCCAGAAATGAACAACACTGACAGCAACGCACTGACACATGCAGGCCTGACTCAGCCGTGCCCCCCTAAATATACTGGTCTGCACACAGATCCAAGCCTGATTCACATACACACAGGGGCACGCTGCCTGCATTCATTGTCATTATTTGTTACTAAACATTTAACCCGTGGGACTGAAACACTGTCACGGCCGACTGGTTTTCTGTACACAACATTATACATTAAATACAACACTGGCTTGCAGCCTTCATATTATGGCTTCTGGCTACTGAAACAGGTCATGACTGCCAATCTGAATATTCTGGCAAATGCCAGAAGGGCTGCCATAACCAGCAATTTTTTACTGGACCTGTTGGGCCGTTTAGAAGCGGGGCAGGTAATATATGATTTAGATAGATTTCTAAATACATGTATAGAGGGTATTGCTGTTTTCATTTAAAAAAGGGGGGTTCCAGTTTTTGAAAAGGACTTTTATATTCATACAGCTTTCTATATCTGGGTCACAGGTCCCCTTTAATCTCAGTCCAGGACTGCTGCTTGTATAGGTTTCCTTTTTCTAATGTTACATTCCTGGTAGTGATGTGAAGGCCAGCCGAAACCCATGGGATCCAAATTCCACACAAGATTCACGGGCAGGTTCGGGCCTAACTCTTCCTTCAGTCCTCCTCACCCGCACCCTTATTGTGCCCTGCTTCCACCTCCACCAGCTTCTCTTTATAGGTACACTTGCTTCACCCCAGAGATAGGGCAGATCAGGCGAGGGTCTATTAATAGAAGATACTTGCCAATTGGGTTGGGAGTGGGCAGGTTAGGGTTGGGTGCATGTTGACTTTTTGTCGACCCCCACATGACTAATTCCCGGGCTTCCTAGAAATATATTTGCTATATTTTAGAACCTGACTACAATTAAGAACTGAATGCCTGAGCTTGAACAATGTGAGTAGGGTTGCCGCCTTTCTGTGGCCTACTATCTGGACAGGGGGCGGGCTGGTGATATCACAGCAGAGGGTCAGTGATGCAATTGGGCAGGCAGGTGACATTGTACGCAGGGCGATCAGCGATTGGTTGATTGCCATGTCAATCATGGGGGATCCTGCCCGTTTTTCCTTATTTGGAAAACCGGCATACTGTCCTGACCCAGGCAGCCTGTTCGGGTCAAAAGACGGGTGGTAACCCTAAACTTGAGGTTCAGCAACATGTTCCTTTTAATGTAACTCTCAAACATCAGATACACAGAGTGCAATAGTATTATGTCTCACATAGCCAAGAGGCCATCGGAATGTAGTTATTGAATCAATTCATACGCAATCTCCTTCAACAGATGCTGCTCCTCATCTATTTTCCATTAATCCCGGTTCACCTACTCCGTTTCTTCATTCCTCCTCTCCAACTGACAGCACGGTGTGATCATAAATCTTTGCCCCCTGTCTGTGTCCCTTAATCCTCCCACATACTGGGTTCCTAGAACTCCATTACTGAGGCTGCCTGACCCAGGGCAGGAGGCATTGCCACAGTGAGAAGTTGTCATCTGCCTCTGCTGACATAACGTTCTGGGAGGTGAGAACTGGTAACTCTCTGCTTGGAAGTGACAAGGACAAGAGATAAAGCCAAAGCAGCAGGGAGAAAACAGTAATATCTTTCCAGTCTATGTCATCATAACAGCATTCTCTATTAACCCTAAAGTACTGCACAAGCAGCCAAACCCTAACCATATATTTAACCATATATTTACAGTTTTTTAATAGGACTAATAGTATAATAGTAACTGAGTAAACATATTAGCCTTTAATTTCAGATGCCCCCCCCCCCGATATGTCTTTTTTGGTATGTACCAAAGAGAACCAGCAGCCCAGGCCTAGGGCAGCAGCACCAAAAAATGAAAGTGTTTTAAAGTAATGAAAATATAAATTTGTGTTGACCTGCACTGGTAAAACTTGTGTATTTGCTTCAGAAACTCTACTGTAGTTCATATAAACAAGCTGCTGTGTAGCAATGGCAGAAATTTTAAAAAAAGGCTATATGGCACAGGTTAAATAGTGGATAACAGAGAACACCATTATGTTGTACAGAGCTTATTTATCTACTGTGCAACCTGAGACTTTTCTCCTTTGAATGGCTGCCCCCATTGCAACACAGCAGCTTATTTATATAAACAATACAGTGCAGGGCAACACTGTATTATATTTGTATTACTTTAAAACACTTTTATTTTTTGATGTTACTGTTCCTTTAATGCAGCCATAAATGGCCAATCAGGTATGTTGTTCATTGGCAGATGAAGTTTTGCAAAGCTGCCCAATCCCCAAAACAACTGAAATCCATAGCACTTTGTTTTGTATGATTTTATCGGTGTGGGTATGGCCACCTTTAGAGGACCACTACATCCTCCTTAAAAACCATTCAACATGGAGAAGAATATCGCCATATCTCTCTCTAGCTCCCACTATAAGGAGTAAATCAAGCAACTTCCAGGTCTTCTTCATTCTTCAATGCCCACAGTTCCCCGCCATCTTGGGACATGTTCAGGTATTCTCCTGTTACTTCCTGTGCAGTGCGGAGGCTTGCAAATCGGATATATCATATACCATGGTGTACAAGGAACATACAGTTAACTACTGTCAGGGTCTATGCAGAAAGCCATTTGCTAGTTATGTGGTTTTGGGCCCAATAAAGCAACTCTGCCATCATGGTTTGCAGGAATAGCCAGTAGGCACACTTTGGGGTCCAGTGGAACTGGGGAGCCCATTATGTCATGAATGGATGGGTTATCAGTTTATAGTAGTCGGTACATGTTCTAAATACTGCTCTTCTATCTGTTGAATCTATAAATTGCCTATTGTTTTATTTAGGATTTTGTTGTCTCTTGCCCTAAACTGGGGAAAATCTGAAACTTCAACTTCTTGCTGACCCCTACGAGCACAATCGAAACAAAACAGAAGTCCTCTGGGAAGCCTTTGTAGAATGGGCTGCTCCTTATCTCACAGCCTAACAGGCTGCAGCTGGAGGAAGACACGGGTTTGTTTATACAGAGGGCTTCTCATTGGACTGTTGATTTGTTCTCACTGTGCTCGTAAGGATGTCTTATTGTCATTTTATTTAAAAAAATATATTCTGTTAATGTTTTATCTGTATCTTACAATTGTGACTGTGTGACTCACATCCTACGTTATCTCTCACAAGACAGATTACTGTGTACCTGTATATCATACAAAGCATCTCATCTAACTTTAGCCGTGATATCTAGGCAGGCCAGACGTTCCTGGGGGGTCACAGGAGTGAGGAACAAATTGAGGATTTTTTTTTTAGCTCTGTTGTCCCATCCGTGTCCCTGAACACCACAATGAGATGTTGCACAGATTCACAACAAAGTGCAGATAACTTTATTAAAAATACAAAGGGATAGGAATATGCTCAAGGTCTTTTTCTTCTTGTAAGCAACCGGCAAAATTCAATTTCAATGCACTTAGACCAAAGAACTGCCTGAGATAAGCGTGAATAAATAATATTGTGCCTGTTTATCCATTTAAACCAAAGGCTTAGGCCCAGCATACTGTGTAGGGGTGCACTTGATATCTATATAAGTTCTGTACAACGTTTATTTCATGACAGACAACTCACAAAATGATTGACCTTCAGTGCTCCAATGTCCCTGACATCTTCGTCTATAAACCTTGGGGTGTTCTTGCAAGCGTGACATGGCAAACTAGATGAAACCCTCCAAGAAGCATTTAATCAGACCATCATGGAACATCATGATCATCATTTGGAGCAATCAAGAGAACAACAGTAGCCCAAGTAATCAAGCATCAAGTGGCCACTTGGCTGATAATTTTGGAATCATATTTGGTGCTGAGGAAATTACTTCTAAAGAGATTCAATGATTGGCTTAGAGACAGTGGTGGCACCTGGAAATGCAAGGAGAATTGATAACCTTATCTAAGGTGCTTCACCAGCAGCAACTCCCATAGCCCAGTGAGAGCTGAAGGAGGGGATGTAAAGATAAGATGATAAGATGTCCAATTAGGACAAACCTAGTTCTTTTATTTTTTCCCCTGTACTATAGTATGGCCAGAGGCATGTACATTGCTCTCTAAGGGTAGGTCTATACGGACGTTTTTGGTGCGATCCAACGCAATGCGACAAATCACCACGCGTTTTGTCGCAGCATCTCGGATCGCGCCGAAAACTTTGTGTAGTCCTACCCTAATTGTACTATAAGGGGGTAAATGAGCTGCCACAGAGAGGCGAAATATTTCCTCTCGTATAAAATATTTCCTCTCCTCTTGTATAAAATATTTTATCCTCCTCTTTATAAATGGTACTACTGGAATTGACAAAGTTACAATAGAAACCCTACAGGAAGAGAAACTAGAGTAATTAGAGCATACCTACACAGGGGGAATTGTAGGCATGTGGAAATGATCTTATAGTGATGTCTAGTGATGGGCGAATTTGTCCCGTTTCGTTTCAATGCGAAGTTCGCGAGTTTCGCTGGAAATTTGAGAAACTGTCTCAAAAATCTCGAAATGCAGATTTTGATGCTGGCAACAGTAAAAAGTCAATGGGTGTCCGTTTATTGTTGGCAGCATCTAATTTGGCGTCGGCATCGGAAAAATTTTGATGCTGGTGTCGAAATCGTGCAAATCCCGCAAATTCGCTGCGAATTTGTGCCTGCCGAATAAATTCGCCCATCACTAGTGATGTCATCGGCAGATGGAATGTTATACTGTACAAGCCTGACATTACATATATCCTACAAGGTGTTGTTGGCAATATTTCACATGAAATTACCGCTGCATTTATCCTGCCATGTGTTTTAGGTATTTTACTAGGGGTTGTACCTGGTATCCTATGAAGGAGTTTGTGTAGAATGTCTTTAATTAGCCTCCCCAAACTGTTATCCTTCAGAGAGTCTTTTTCTTTTTAGTGTACTGTACCCAGGTATAGCAAACACAACCTATTCGTACAAAACATTACTACAACCACATGATTTTGGATTATTAATGTGACATATTCGCTATGTCAGATAACTGAAAAATGAGCACGCACTCCTCAGGCGCACCGACGTGGATAAAACTCGATTTTATTCCATAAGTTAAAACAACTTCGTCCTAGAGATACGTAATCATAGGCACATTTACAAGCAAACGGTTACAAGAATTTAAACCTCGCAAGAGGATGTGACGTGGGGTTAAACCTTGCTCAGGATTTAACCCTATGGATACAAACGATCATATGGAATACAGGGTAACATCTACAATGTAACAGTCATATAAATGGAATAGAAAATGGTAACAACAGAGGATATACATAAAAATAAATTTTATGATACACAGTGTCATTTCAAAGGAACGGCTTGGTTCACATTTAAAGGGATACTGTCATGGGAAAAAATTTTTTTTTTCAAAATGAATCAGTTAATAGTGCTGCTCCAGCAGAATTCTGCACTGAAATCCATTTCTCAAAAGAGCAAACAGATTTTTTTATATTGAATTTTGAAATCTGACATGAGGCTAGACATTTTGTCAATTTCCCAGCTGCCCCTGGTCATGTGACTGGTTCCTGCACTTTAGGAGAGAAATGCTTTCTGGCAGGCTGCTGTTTTTCCTTCTCAATGTAACTGAATGTGTCTCAGTGGGACATGGGTTTTTACTATTGAGTGTTGTTTATGATCTTGTGTTAGGAAGCTGTTACCTGGTTACCTTCCCATTGTTCTTTTGTTTGGTTTCTGGGGGGGGGAAGGGAGGGGGGTGATATCACTCCAACTTGCAGTACAGCAGTAAAGAGTGACTGAAGTTTATCAGAGCACAAGTCACATGACTTGGGGCAGCTGTGAAATTGACAATGTGTCTAGCCCCATGTCAGATTTCAAAATTGAATATAAAAAAATCTGTTTGCTCTTTTGAGAAATGGATTTCAGTGCAGAATTCAGCTGGGGCAGCACTATTAACTGATTCATTTTGATAAAATGTTTTTTTCCCATGACAGTGTCCCTTCAAGCTCTTGAAATCCGAATTACTAAAACGCATCGTGCAATAGCCTACAATTAATACATTTGTAGCGCATTTCATAATATTTTAAATAAATAAATAAAAACAGAAATAGATTAAGTTAATAGATCATTAATAAGTGGATTAATTGATCAATTAAATCAATTAAATTAAATTAATCATGACATAAATTAATTTCATATTAAGAAATAAAGCATATTCTTATTATAAATAAATAAATTGGGGATATTCAGGATAAAATACTTTTGGGATAGAGCCGCATTTAATCAATTTTTATCTGTTTATATTCGCTATGTCCCTCTCATACTTCTCCTCCTGACCTCTCCTTTGCTATTAGGCAGCATTGTCCTCATTCCTTGGCTGAGCTGTTCCACCATGATAGATGATACCATTCCCACTCTAAGAAGGGCTTACGTTTCCCTCTTTCTTGCTTCTTCAATCTATACTCTTGACCTTTGTTCTATGTTGAGCTTTTGATGAGATTTCACTCTGGAGATGTTCTCCATACGTAGAAGTGTTGTTGTACAAGCAGTACAATGTTCACCTCTGCGAGGTTAGTATAAAAACAGAAAGGCTGTTAAGTGTTTTTAGATTGTATTCTAATTTCCCATTTTTATGCAATTAAACCAATAGACCCGAATTGATCAGATGATCACATTTTTTGTAACAATTGATGCCCAGGTCACAAGAAGGCCCTTCACACACACCATCTTGTTTTTAATGACAATATTGACCAGGGATTGCCTGGGCACAGCTATTTATTCTGTTTTAGATGAAACTAACCGAAGGCAGACCACTCCACTATAAGGACCAAAAAAAACAATTTTAGTGGATCAACCCAATAGGGCCCAAAACTTGGATAGCCAAGTTTAGAAAAAATTAACTTGTTTAGTGACAATGTGAGACGAGTGATTCTACCCATGTTTGGCCAGCTCAAGAGTCCCCTCTGTTATTTATCAATTGCTCTTTACCCTGTACATGGACCTATAGGTTTATGTAAAACTACAATACTGTCTGAACAGCTGAACTGTGCAACCATCACATCATCTAGGGTGAATGTTGTGCAAACCCATAAGTGGCACTTCCTCAGAGTAAGTGCCACGGGGCACGGAATGCGTCAGTAGTAACTGCTACATGCACTAGTGCCATTGCTGACATGTCTTTATTGTAATTTATAAATGAAAGAAGAATTTTTAATCCCACAATGCAGAAGTCTGCATTAGTGATTTTTGTATGAGTTTTCGTTGCCAGGAAATTGGACGTATGGACACGTGATCGTTGAGAACCAATCGGTGAGCTCCAAACTAATTGGATTATCCAGTTTCTCCTTCATTCTCTCAATAGGGAGACATCCAGTTTCTCCTTCGTTCTATGGGGCAGATTTACAAAAGGGCGAAGTGACTAACGCTGGTGTGGCATCATTTTGGAATTTCGCTGATTTACTAACGGGCGCAGGTGTAACTTCTCTAGCGAAAGAGACTGACACTGGCTCATTCGCACTCAATCGCCAGGCAAAGTTGCGCTCTGGCGAAGGGACGTAACTGCCCAAATTCACTAAGATGCGGATTTTACTGAATGTTACCTCTTGCGCCAGACTTGCCTTCGCCAACTCAGACCAGGTGAAGTGCAATAGAGTAGATAGGAGTCACAAAAAAATGCTGGCGACTTTTCCTTTTTTCAGGGTGATAGGCTGCAAAAAAGCTTAACATTTTTTTGGGGTAACCCGCTTCCCCCTACATTTCCTAACATATGGCACATAAACTATACAGTGGGCTCATGTGTAGGGCAATATAACAACTTTATTTTATTAAGCTTCCCGGGCTTGTGTAGTGTAATGTATTTGCTGCAACATATCCGTCCATTCAACTTTAACTTCCCGCAGTATGCAAATTAGCCAACGCTAGCGCAACTTCGCTCTGCTTGTCGAATTACCACTAGCGCACCTTCGCCAGCGTTCGGTGCCCTGGATGCAACTTCGCTTGTTAGTAAAGTAGCATTGTCTGAGCAAATTTCCGCCTGGCGAATTGTTGCGCTGCTTGCGAAGCCATTGCTGGCGAATTTTCGCTGCTTAGTAAATTTTCCCCCATGGAAAGATGGTTGTCCAGTTTCTCCTTCAGTCTCTCGATAGGGAGACATCTAGTTTCCATCATTCTCAGGATAAGGTAGTTGTCCAGTTTTCATTCTTTCGATAGGGAGATATCCAGTTTTTCTTTTGTTTTCTGGATAAGGTGGTTACCCATTTTCTCCTTCATCTTAATATGGAAACATCCAGTTTCCTTCATTATTTCAATGTGGAGATGTCCATTTTCTCCATCTAAAGGTGGGCATAGGTGGCCTAAGGCCCAACGATCTGATATGGGAGGTTGGATCGCGGGACCGCATAGACGCACAGATGCGGCCGCGATCCAACGGGATATTTTAACCTGCCCGATCAAGATCTGGCCAAATTTCAGCCAGATATCGATCGGGGAAGCCCGTTGGATGGCCCCACACATGCCCGATAAGCTGCCGACCCAGCCTTAAAGGTGAACTCCTGCTGAGACCAATCTCTTTTACATACAAACACACTTGCACAATGTCAGAATGTTGTTACAATGGTACAGTTATACCAAGAACCTTCAATCCAGGCTTTCCTACTATTCTAATATCTAAGACACTAAATTTAATGTAGAGCAGTTTTGGACACACAAAGGCTCATTTACTAAAGTCATGCATAATATTGGTGCCTTGTTTTTCTACCCACAATGCAACATTTTTGAAAAAAAAATTGCATCGATGAGGTTTGTGTATACACATGAGCATATACAGGTATGGGACCTGTTATCCAGAATGCTCGGGACCTGGGGTTTTCCGGATAATGGATCTTTCTGTAATTTGGGTCTTCATGCCTAAAGTCTACTAGAAATTAATTTAAACATTAAATAAACCCAATAGGCTGGTTTTGCTTCCAATAAAGATTAATGAAATCTTAGTTGGGATCAAGTACAAGCTACTGTTTTATTATTACAGAGAAAAAGGAAAAACTTTTTTAAAAATTTGGATTATTTCGATAAAATGGAGTTTATGGGAGACATAATTTGGAGCTTTCTGGATATCGGGTTTCCGGATAAGGGATCCTATACCTGTACTTGCATACCCTTAAATTGTATGTTATTTTAATGGCACAACATGTTGTGAAACTGGCCAATGTATATTTATCACCTGCACATTAATTAATTCATAAATTAGCAATTGACCCCTTTCTATGCCCATCTCTGCCCAACAGATTTCAATAGCCTTTTTACTAAAAACTACTAGGAATTTCCTCCTGCCAATAATTTGACTCTTATTCCCTTCTCTTCCTTCACTGGTTTCTCTCTTTTGCTATTCGCTTTACCTTTCAGGTTTTCTTATATGGCTTCTTTCAGCAGGGCGTAAAGTGCAAAACAATTACCCAATGGATTTCCCCTGTTCCTTGGAGGAATATGGAATGTGCAACATTGCCCCAGAACGATAATATTTTGTGCAACATAAAACAATATAAAGGCAGAAAATTAAATCCAAGATCAACCTTTGCAAACCCCCCTGGGGGTGATACAGAGGAAGACAGACAGGACCCCAGCTGGCATATACAGTATTTTATAAACAGCATTTAAGCTGATTGTAAATGTTACTGCTTTCGCTGCCAGGTCTGCCCTTTATCACTAGCCATGTGGAGGGATATTTTAAAGGCTTAGGTTCTATCCCTGATTGCTGCAGTACATACTACCCTAGTGGGATCCATTTGTTTACTTACCCTGTCCATATGTAATATAACTTGCCTCTTGTAAGGACTGGCCATATTTACAACTGGTTTCATTTGTATGCATGTTTCCTTAATAGGAAAGTACTAACGCAAGAACTAAGGCAACTCTAAAGGTCACTAAAGACGTGCAGATTTTAGCCTTGTATCTGATGTAAAATGGGACGTCCCAATCTTCCGACCTCCCACTAACCATTCAGATTAAATAAAGTAGTAAAAGAACAAATCAGATGATGTTCTGGACATGACAGCAATCGTAGGATAATGCACCATGCATCCTACCCATGTCATCCTGCCCATCACCTGACCCATACCAGCCACCATAGAGATGGGGTATTCACCAATACATCACAAAAGGTACTGTTTAATGAAGTGTGTATATATCCATTGGGAGAACAATGCTACCTCCTTGCAGTGCATAATGTCAACAATGAAGTTTGGAATAATGGAAGGAATAATGGTCTGTAGCTGTATTTCATGGTTTAGGCTAGGGCTCTTGGAATCATTTAAAGCAAACCCTAAAGCTATTTCATACAATCACATGATTGACAATTCCAAGCCTACCAGTCTTTGGAAACAATCTTTCTTTTTTCAGTTCAGTAAATCCCCCATGTGCAAAGCCAGGTCTGCAGAGATAGGAGGAAAATAACTTGATTGGCCTTGAGGAAAAGAACTTGATTGGCCTGCACAGAATCCTGTCCTCAACCCAACTAAACCCCTGTGAGATGAATGGGAGCACTGACCAATAGACCTGATTTTAATGGCACAACGTTTGGAATCACCTAGGTATGACTGGGATCCAACCAACAGATCAGACTTGAATCACAGTTGCTTTGTCTTGCTGTGAATGAAGCCTACAGCTCCCAGAATTCCTGGTAGACTGTTGGATAAGGTGTCATCTACCCCCTAGCAAATACAATCCTCCCAAAACACCTGAGGCCCCTCACATATGGGAGATGCACTGGTGTATGATGCAGAGTGTGTTGCACATGCGTGGGTGGATGGGGCTGCTTGATTAGACCTTGCTTAGACCTTCTCTGAGGGAGGGAGGAGGAATAGGCAGAGAGCAGCTAACGAGTTAGTGAAGTGGGTGAGAAGTAATTAGTAATAAAATCACAGGAGATAGAGAAGCAGCTACAAAGGGGGGCTCGTGACAATGTTCTCCTGATTCCATTGGGGGCCGGGGTATATTAAATCTGGGATTTGAGGACCAGGAAGAGATGTTTTTATGAGATGAATTATGAGAATGCCAACTTCCATCAACTTCGTTTTAATCAAATAATTCGGGTTTTTTTTTTTTTTTTTTTTTTAAAAACTGATTTCTTGTTTCTCTGGCATAGTAGTACAGTACCTTGTACTTAATCCCAGCCAAGATATAATTAATCCTTATTGGAGGCTCAACAACCCTATTGAATTTAATTAATGTTTCAATGTTTTTTTTTAGTAGTGGAGATCCAAATTATGGAAATGCCCCTTATCCCAAAAACCTGAGGTCCCAAGCATTCTGGATAACAGGTCCCATACCTTCTCTTGCTGTTGATTCTGACTGTAATTACACTAATCAACTGGCCAGCTATCAAGCAGAGAGTGGCACCGCAGCACACCATATGTAAACGGTACAAAGGACAATCTTGTTGATAGCTGCCTACAGTATCTGACCTTTCAGTGTATAGAGCTTGATTCTAAAGAATATCAGCCTTATGGTATGGTTTATTGTGTTTCAAGTGTTTATATGGAAAATGGGGTTCCCAAACTATGGGCAGCCCCCCAAGGAGTACTTGGAGCAGACGCTGCTGGGCTCTCCTAGAGCTTGAAGGACAATACGAAAATGATTTGGGGGTAAAAATTTAACTTCCATCCTAGATTTTCTTGGCTGAATGCATATCCAAGTGGTGTGGGTTAGGGTTGCCATCTTTTTTGGAAAAAAACACCGGCCTTCCTATAGAGTCAGATTTTTTCCCTATTAATAGCAATGGGTGCAAGTATCATTTTTACCAGTCAGGCCGGTAAAATACTGGCCAGGTGGCAACCCTACTGAGGGCACAGGCTGAACTGCTGACTGATTGGGGTCTTCTGCAAAAGGGGAGAAGTTTGTCAAGCCAGTGGCATGGCCAAAGAGATTATGGGGTGGCATGAACCAAAAAACATCTGATACAGATATCAATTGCTATACCCTTAGGTAAGTTCCAGCCCTGCATCGGGACATTCTAGACCAGGGACCAGGTCGAGATTTGTGGAAAGGCCACCTAGGCTCGGGCCTAGGGTTGGCAGGATTTTAGGGGGGCGGCATACTGCCCAACAACACCCACATTGTTTCAAAAACACTGGGGATGCGCTGGAGGTACAATAATTTTTTTAATTTCCTGTGCCCCAATCCCCATTGCTCCTGTCCAGATGATGAAAATTTGCATGAATAAAGGGGAGAGGACAGGAGCGACGAACCGCAGTGGGCCTAGGGGCGCCTTCTATATAAATCCGGCCCTGGCAAGGATCCCCAATCTTTTGAACCCGTGAGCAACATTCAGAAGTAAAAGGAGTTGGGTGCCAACACTAGCATGAAAAATGTTCTTGGGGTGCCAAATAAGGGCTGTGATTGGCCATTTGGTAGCCCCTATGTGGATTGTCAACCTACATTGAGGCTCTGTTTGGCACTGCACCTGGTTTTTATACAACCAAAACTTGTCTCTAAGCCTGAAATTCAAAAATAAGCTCCTGCTTTGAGGCCACTGGGAGCAACATGAACTACTGACATTCTACCTGCCAAAACCTGTTTTCAGGTGATTCCGATACAAGCCAATAGAGGGCAGTGTTTGAGTGTGGATGTTTGGAAAAACAATGCCCAAATTCTTCATGTGACACTGCCCTTAAACGGGTGGTTCACTTTTAAGTTTACTTTGTTTCTTATAGAATGCCCTATTCCTAGCAATTGGTTTTAATTATTTATTTGTTATCGTTTTTTAATTATTTGCCTTTCTCCTCAGTCTCCAAAAACGATTGCTCTGTGAGGCTACAATTTTATTATATTGAAAAGTATTAGATACTCGTGATTAACACTTACTTATTTATCTCTTTAATGAAATTGAGGTCTGAAAAATCTCTGATAGAGTTAAATTGATTAAAAAGAAAGAACAGCGCTTCCACCAGTGCTGAAATTCCACAATGTTATCTAAAATGTTACTATATAAGGTACCACCCTTAATTAAAATAAATACCACTCCCAACTTAAACTCAATACTGGGGTTAACCAGATTTTATATTAAAGTGCTAGTGCATTTGATATTAATAAATATCTAAGTGGAGTACATTAAATAGTACCTTACAAAGCTATGTACATTGAAGTGCTAGGTATGATAAATTATAAACAATTGATTATTAATTACAGGCAATTAATAGTTTTTAAAGTGCAGTGCTATTGATTAATTCGATTCATACATTTTCCAGTAGATTAGTTCATTCCTTAATAAATGATGAATTATTAAAGTGCAGTGCTAATAAGTAAATTGTCCCACATGATAGTGATTTAATAAATAGTAAAATTCATTGTGACCAATTAAGTTTTTAAGGATAAATGAATTCCAATGGAAATGAAAATAGTGAGAAAAGGAAAAAGAGAAGGTGGAGTTGTCCCAAAAACTTCTTCCTATATCATTACTAATCCTGGGATACCACAAAGATGGAGAAAGGCAGGGTAACCAAGACTGTGGTCTTAATTTTAACTTGCCCTAACTGTCTTAACCTCAAAAACCACAAATCAATGGTCCCTTAGGGAATAACGCAGGGAGGAACTGCGCAGTCCGACAGAGAGGCGCTGACATGGATCAGGTGCTTTCCCGGAATTGCTTTCCTGTAAGACCCTTCTGTCTGTTCCCCTATGTGGCTCATGTCATGTTAAACACATTAGCCATGTCTGGGTCTTGTGCTACACGCAGACTGATGTGCCGTGACTCAGCACTGATACGGCTGCATGTGTGTGTGTGTGTGTGTATGGAGTCGCATTGTTGTGGCTGTGTTGCATAGAAAGCTGTACATGAAAGGGCTCATTTATCAACACTGGGCAAATTTGCTCATGGGCTGTTACCTATAGCAACCAATCATTGATTACCTTTTTGAAGCCAGCTGCAAGTAGAACAATGAATGCAGCAATCTGGTTGTCCTGGGTTACTGCCCATGGGCAAATTTGCCCAGTGTTGATAAATGACCCCTGAGTGCTTAAATAGAATGACTCCTATATACTGTATATTCAAGGCCAAATGGCAAATTAGCTTGTCAAGTGTTTATCAATCCCTATAATGAGAAACAAAGTGCCTAATAATAGGCCTAGGGCTCTCTGCACCAAGGCAAAAGAGAGCAGTGCTTTTATTTATAGCCACAATTTCAATAACAAACCTCAGTGTGCCTCAGTGGCATTGGAAATGTGCCATATAAATTTACCAAAATTGCTGATTCTGGCAGCTTCAGTCTTTGGCTAATGTCACATCAGGCGTCCCCAATGTTTCTAACTGCTTGGTGATGTGCCCACACCCAGCGACGTCACTTCAGTTTAGACATATCAAAGTTTTTGCCTGCAATGCCCAAAAATGCACTCCTTACCTCCTCCGCCAGCTTACCTGCTGGATTTACTCACAAGTCTCACAAGTCTTTACTCACATTGGCCCCTGTGCACACTCTGTATGTCTGTACCCAGGCCAACACAAGGGGGCAGATTTACTAAAGGGCAAAGTGAGTAACGCTGGAGACGAATTCGCCAGCATTACCGTTTTCAGGCACTTTGTCGATTTACTAATGGAGACATGCGTAACTTCGCTAGAGAAAGAGACAGACGCCTCAGTCATTGGTCTCTATAGGTGAATGGACGTTACTCCGCAAATTTTACTGAACGTTACCTCTTTCGCCAGACTTGCCTTCACAAGCTCAGACCAGGCGAAGTGCAATGGAGTGTATAGATATTCCTCATTCTTCTGTTACTTACATCATATTTTTAGTGGAAAAAGTTTCAAAGTCTTTTCCTTTTTTTCAGAGTGATAGCCTGAAAAAGTCCTTAAAATTTTGGAACATTAACTATACACTGGGCTCATGTGTAGGGCATTATAACAACTCTATTTTCTTTATTAAGGTTCCCTGGACTTGTGTAATGTAATGTATTTGCTGCAACATATACGTCCGTTCAACTTTATAATATCCCACCGTATGCAAATTAAGCTGAGAGAAGACCTCTAACGAAGTTGTGCTAGGCATAATTGAACGCTAGCGCATAATTGAACGCTAGCGCATCTTTGCTTTGATCGCCCTGGACGCAACTTTGCATTTTAGTAAATTAGCGTTGTCTGAGCGAATTTTCGCCTGGCTAAGTGTTGCGATAGCTGTGAAGCCGTCGCTGGTGAATTCTCACCAATTAGTAAATTTACCCCAATGACCCAGGTACAGGTACTGTACATCACAAAGCAGTTAGGAGCATAGAGAACGATTCTCTTTTACCAATAAAGTGGCTCTGATGTGCCCTAGGACCCTGCTGCCAATACTATGGACACTCCTCAGTTTAGGTGTACAGAAATGGCTATGTCGCTCTTTCAAAGCCATCTTTATTTGCTTCTGTTACCGGGTTATTTTTGCTCATTTTTAGCCAGGAGATAAACTACCTGTCATGGAAGAATCATTCCCCTTCTCAAGTATTTAGATTGTGATGCAGATTATTGCTCCCTGTGTCTACAACAATGCAGCTCTACTGCAATGATTCCCTTCCACTTCTGCACCATTAATTCTCTCCGGGTTTTCTACTTTAACGGGTGACTTACTTTTATAGAACTGTCCAAACTATGATCTTTCAGATGTTGTTTAACTATTAGTTCCTGAAACCTTTCCTTTTTGGCATGTGCTGGAAACAATAAATGAAGGGTAGCACGAGAAGGGCAAAATGTCATCCTACCCTGCTATACCACATCCATTGCTGTCACTGCTACTATAGGCACCATCTCTCACTACTATACCTGTTATCCCACAGTCACACTCCCTTCCCAGAGACTATTATCCACTGTTACTATAGGCACCATCTCTCCTTACTATACCTGTTATCCCACAGCCACACTCCCTTCCCAGAGACTATTATCCACTGTTACTATAGGCACCATCTCTACCTACTATACCTGTTATCCCACAGTCACACTCCCTTCCCAGAGACTATTATCCCACTGTTACTATAGACACCATCTCTCCCTACTATACCTGCTATCCCACAGCCACACTCCCTTCCCAGAGACTATTATCCACTGTTACTATAGACACCAGCTCTCCCTACTATACCTGTTATCCCACAGTCACACTCCCTTCCCAGAGACTATTATCCACTGTTACTATAGACACCAGCTCTCCCTACTATACCTGCTATCCCACAGTCACACTCCCTTCCCAGAGACTATTATCCACTGTTACTATAGGCACCATCTCTCCCTACTATACCTGCTATCCCACAGTCACACTCCCTTCCCAGAGACTATTATCCACTGTTACTATAGGCACCATCTCTCCTTACTATACCTGCTATCCCACAGTCACACTCCCTTCCCAGAGACTATTATCCACTGTTACTATAGGCACCATCTCTCCTTACTATACCTGCTATCCCACAGTCACACTCCCTTCCCAGAGACTATTATCCACTGTTACTATAGGCACCATCTCTCCCTACTATACCTGCTATCCCACAGTCACACTCCCTTCCCAGAGACTATTATCCACTGTTACTATAGGCACCATCTCTCCCTACTATACCTGCTATCCCACAGTCACACTCCCTTCCCAGAGACTATTATCCACTGTTACTATAGGCACCATCTCTCCTTACTATACCTGCTATCCCACAGCCACACTCCCTTCCCAGAGACTATTATCCACTGTTACTATAGGCACCATCTCTCCCTACTATACCTGCTATCCCACAGTCACACTCCCTTCCCAGAGACTATTATCCACTGTTACTATAGGCACCATCTCTCCTTACTATACCTGCTATCCCACAGCCACACTCCCTTCCCAGAGACTATTATCCACTGTTACTATAGGCACGATCTCTCCCTACTATACCTGCTATCTCACAGTCACACTCCCTTCCCAGAGAGCATTATTTCACTGTTACTATAGGCACCATCTCTCCCTACTATACCTGCTATCCCACAGTCACACTCCCTTCTCAGAGACTATTATCCCACTGTTACTATAGGCACCATCTCTCCCTACTATACCTGCTATCCCACAGTCACACTCCCTTCCCAGAGACTATTATCCCACTGTTACTATAGGCACCATCTCTCCCTACTATACCTGCTATCCCACAGCTACAGTCCCTTCCCAGAGACTATTATCCCACTGCTACTATAGGCACCATCTCTCCCTACTATACCTGCTATCCCACAGTCACACTCCCTTCCCAGAGACTATTATTCCACTGCTACTATAGACACCATCTCTCCCTACGATACCTGCTATACCACAGTCCCTTCCCAGGGACTATTATCCCACTGTTACTATAGGCTCCATCTCTCCCTACTATACCTGCTATCCCACAGCCACACTCCCTTCCCAGAGACTATTAACCTACTGTTACTTTGGGTACCATCTCTCCCTACTATACCTAATATCCCACAGTCACACTCCCTTCCCAGAGACTATTATCCACTGTTACTATAGGCACCATCTCTCACTACTATACCTGCTATCCCACAGTCACAGTCCCTTCCCAGAAACTATTATCCCACTGCTACTATAGGTCCATCTCTTCCTACGTTAGGGCACTGTTAATTTTGGTTGGATCCCCACTAAACCCAAGCAACAAAAGCCTTGGAAGGAAAGCAGCCACATATATGTTAGTAATCAGCTGTATTGGGAGTACTCCCAAACTTTACTGTACCCCATTCCTTTGTCATAAGTGGATAAAAGAGCACAGCCATACATTTATACACATAATAGTTCATAAGGTTTTAACATCCTACAAGACAAGCTGGTTCGGGTATACAAAGAGCTGTGGATAGAGTTAGTAACATAATCCATAGTTGCATCAGTCATAAAAATGCTCTTTGCTTTCCCGACTCCTCTTGACATGTATGTTGAATGGCGGGGCATGGAAAGGGTGCAAAAGTACTCAAAAGCCTCTAGGATCCTAGTAAATAAGGCCACTTTGAGAATACACAGGTACACAGGTACACACTGGTATACAAGGTGTTTTCTTAAATGTGTGGGAGACAACAAAATGAAATAGACAGCTTCCCTTAGAGAAAGGGCAATAAGGCACTCCCGATTTGAAGTCTTTAGCGTTCTCTTATTCTACATAAAGGTATATTCACTCTGGGCCAGCACAGGCTAAATAAATGTTCCTTTCAAGTCTAACAAGTAAGATGAATTAAACTTTGAGGATATATCCCTGTGGCTCACCAGGTATTAGTGAACTACAACTCCCCGAATGTCCTGATTGCTTTAAGCTGTCTGCAGATGATGGGAGTGGTAGTTCAGCAGCTGCTGGAGAACCATAGGTGGCATCTATAATACATATATACTGTAAAATATACATATACAAATGCATAGGAGTTTGGAGCAGTTTATACAGGGAATGAACCAAGCCAAGATATATATAGTGAATAAAGTACCCCCTCTTGTAAATTATAAGGATATTATAAGTTACCGAGGAACTTCAAGACCATATAAAAACACAAGGCCGAAGGCCGAGTGTTTTTATACAGGTCATGGAACTCCAAGGTAACTTCTAATATCCTCATATTTTGCAACTGGGGGTACTTTATTTATTATAATAAACATGTTTCAGTGAGTCATGTGACAGAAATGACATCAGAACTCACAGTTTATAACTGATGACATCAGAACTCACCATTTATAAGGATATAATTTACAAGATATTCATGGCTTTTGTGTATTATATATACAGGGCAGCCATCAGGGGGGACAGGGGGGAGAGTTGTAGGGGGCCTGAGGGTAAGGGGGGCCCAGTCACTCCACACTTACTTGATTTTCTGGGCCCCCCATCTTTCTGAGAGCTGCTGACTTCGGGATGGCATGGAGGTTTAAGGGGGGGGGCCTGGCCACCAATATTTTTTTCACATGTGGGGTCCTAGCCACAAATATTTTTTAATGGGGGGGGGGTCCTGGCCACAAATGTTTTTTTATGGGGGGCCACCAATATCTTTTTATTTTTTATTAACATGTGGGAACCCTAGCCACCAATATTTTGTTGTTTTTTTAATGTGTGGTGGGGGGCTGACCTGTAGGGAGGGCGGACCTGTAGGTGGGGCTTGCAGTGGGCGCAACCCAGAGGGCCCAGGAAATTTTGTCCTATGGGGCCCTGTGATTTCTTATGGCGGTCCTGTATATATATATATATATATATATAATATATATATATATATATATTATATATATATATATATATATATATATATATATATATATATATATATATATATATATATATATATATATATATGATTTAAAGGAGCCATGAATAACCTGTAAAATATAACATCAGTAACATCAGTTATAATCCGTGTTTAATGATGTCATATCACATGACTCACTGAAACGTGTGTATAAGAAAAGAATACTGTAAACCTATAGCATATAAGACGTCACCTTGTACTTCCGCAACTGATATAACTGTGGCCTGTTGTGACTTTATGTGGTCCTTTGTTGCTTCTAATATGCTGATATTTTAGGATCACTGTGGGTCCCATGACTGTATCAAGGGCTGAAGCCATGGCCTACGTGCTTTAATACACTTGTATTCAGTGAGCCATATAAGATTATGCTCCGGTAACAAACCGACATCACTAGGCACCATTTATTAGAATATAGTTATGATACACAAAAGCCATGAATATCTTGTAAATTATAGTATATCCTTATAAACGGTGACTAGTGATGTCATCAGTTATAAACGGCGAGTAGTGATGTCATTTTTGGCACATGACTCACTGAAACTTGTGTATTATAATAAATAAAGTACCCCTTGTTGGAAAATATGAAGATATTAGAAGAAATCTCGGAGTTCATGACCTGTATAAAAGCACGAGGCCGAAGTCATGGAACTCCTCTGTGACTCATATTTTACAATAAGAAGGTACTTTATTCACTATATATACAGGTTATTAAAAGCTTTTGTGTATTATATATTAATATATGTGTGCATGTAAGTCACTTGCATCAGTAAATGTTCTCTATATAGTAAGGTTACCCGGAATCCAGCTAGAAGGACTACACTGATTGGCTTTCATTTACTGGCAATTAATCAGGAACCACTGAAGCCTATCCTTACATGTAGTATAAGTGAACCGGTAACCTTACTATACAGAAGAGTGAGCACAATAAACACCTTCCATTCACAATAACATGTAGGTTCTTTCACAAGCCCAACTGGCACCCATTTTGGCTGGCAAACTCGGACAATGGATGGCTACTGCATGAGAAATGTATTAGTCCATCCATGTGAAAATGAGGAGGTGCAGTCACAACCCTCCCTGCTCTTCTGCTTCTGCCTCCTCTCTGCGCCTCTTCTGCCTCTGCCGTCGGGACCTCCAACACAGGAAAGCGGCCAACAAAAGTGCCGCCCCTGCTGCTAGTGCTGCCACCGACACAGCCTTGGCAATGTCCATGTGAGATCCTCGAAACTTGAAGGTGATGCATGTGGCAGCAATGCCAATCACCAAGGCCACTACCCCAAAAGGGAAAACACAGCGGTGCCAGGACTTCTCTGCACCTCCTGTGGCTAGTGCCAGCTTGTTAAGAGTGGCTGTGGAGTCTGTGGCTGTCTCGCCTGAATATGGAGGCGGAGGCCCTGATTTGGCTGCCTGGAGGCAGGATAAGGAGTTGGACTTGCACACAGTCATGGTCCGTAGGTTGGGGAAGGGGCAAGCGGCCTCTCCTGGTGTAGGGGTCTCAGGGAATGATAGGCTGCTGGGCTCCTCTTCTATAGAGTTCGGGAGAAGCAGGTGCCCCTCTATTGTGAGACTGACAAGGGAATAGGAGGCTGAAGCTCTGTGTCCTTCTGTACTGATGGTTCACTGTTATATATTTAAATAGGGCATAAACAGTGTTACAATCTACACCTATAGTTCCAGTATTGGCTGTCACAGACTCTTTCTTCCTCCTGTAGTACAGGGGTTCCACTGTGTCACCAACACTTTGAATCACGCAGCACCGATGTTCAAAAGTCTCATTTACTCTGTGTCCCTCACAATTAATGGTCTACTTTGTTAGTGACTCACCCTTTATCCTTTAGTGCTGGGTTTTCACAGTGTCACCGATTCTCTGCATCCTTTGGTGCTGGTGTGACCTAGTACCACCGACTCACTCTGTGTCCTTCAGAACTGGGGTCCCATTGTGCCACCAACTCACTTTGTATCCTTTAGTACTGGGCTCCCACTGTGTCTCTGACTCTCTGTATCCTTTAAGTACTAGGCTCCCACTGTGTCTCTGATTCTCCGTATGCTTCAGTACTGGGATTTCCACTGTGTCTCTGATTCTCTGTATTCTTCAGTACTGGGGTTTCCACTGTGTCTCTGACTCTCCGTATCCTTCAGTACTGGGTTTCCACTGTGTCACTGACTCTCTGCATCAATCAGTATTGGGGTCCCAGTGTCAATGACTCTCCATATCCTTCAGTATTGGGGTTTCCACTGTGTCTCTAACTCTCTGTATCCTTCAGTACTGGGCTCCCAATGTGTCACAGACTCTTCGTATCCTTCAGTGTTGGTGCTCTGCTGTGCCACTGAATCCCTTTGTGTCTCTCAGGATTGGTTTTCCACAGTGTTACAGATTTATTCTATTGCATTTATTGCCTGCTTTGCTCCACTTATCTAATTCTCACGGAATGAATGAGGTTCTTTCATTCCTCCTTTTGTTGTCTCCCTCTCCCTTTTATCTACCGTCTCATTGCTCTTCTGCTGCCTCCTTTGTATTGTGTTTCTCCTCTGCCTTACTGCGTTCTCTCCCTTTCTGGCTCTTCTCCCCAGCCCTCTCCCTTTCTGTTGTGCTCTCTGCTTCATTACAGTCTCTCTGCTTATTGGTAGATGTGCAGAATGGTGGGCGAGACTCCCAGACACTCCAATTAACACTTTCCTGCCCCGTGTTCCACCTTCAGGCCGTGTTTTCTGAGCTTCAAAATGACCTTTAAAGAGTCAACACTATAACTAATGTATAAACGCCTGTAATTACCTTTACGAATATATTGTGAAAAGAAAAAAAGAACGGATCTCTTCTTTGAAAAAGTAACAGCTGACGGGGTCTGACAAAAATTACAAACAGAGTGGTAATCAATTTATATATTGCACGACACCTTACCATATGAATTTTATGAATGGTTCAACCTAGTAAATGCACTTTAATTAATTCTTGATATTTTAGGAGTACTTAATAATTAATTGTGGATCCCTCTCTTTCCATTCATGTCTAATTATCAACTTGAGTGGATATTGAATTAAATTGTAATCATTAATTGGTTAACGATGATATATATGCACTCATTAGCACTTTATAATTAATTAATTGGTTGGCAATTGATGGGCCTAGATTTAAAATATTTATTTATGAGCTAATTAGTCTGCACAGCACTTTATTTAAGGTTACACGATTAGGTATTCAGTGGGGTTTAAGTGATTTATTTATTTAATTTTTTGGATGGTTGTGCAATAAACCCACAATTACGACTTGAGTGGGGGTAACCATTGGTTAATTAGATGCTGCTGGTGGGGTACTCACCTCACTTTTTCTAACTTTACAAATATATTGTAATAAATATTATCTAGGGTCCATTTTTAGAGTGAAGCAGAAATCCTGCTGAATTCTTGGAATGAGTTTTGCATTGCTGATAAAAGCATATAAGTGAGGGTTTGTGCATTGCACTCTTTTAGTAACTGAGTAACTAAGTCACTTTAATTTCTTTAAATTGATGCATTAAACATTAGATGCTTACAGTAGATATGCATTAGGGAACTATGTTGGAGGCAATTCAAAGCAGGAGTAAAGGTGACCATAGTGTCACGGTCGGTTAACAGCCACCTTTCACCTCGGGAGGAGACCTCGGCTAATTGGATGCCGCCAGGTCTTAATAAGAGAGATGCCAAGCGAAGGTTTCTGGATGAGCAAAGGGGCACGATGGTAAAGCAAAAGTCTTTTGGGCAGAAGGTCACAGTACCAGGTGTAGGCAGAAAGCGTAGTCAAATCAGGCCAGGTAGGCAGAGAACAAGTGGAGTCAGACAGGCAAGGGTCAAACCAGGAGATCAATCAGGATGGATGCGGATATAGAATAGTCGATTACAAGGCAGGGTCAGGATTACAGAAGTCAGGATAGTCAGAAACAGGCTGGGGTCACAACAGGTATCAGATATCACAGATCAGGCAGAAATAGCACCCAGGAACTCACTAGAATAGAACCTATAACAGGCAAAGAGAAATACAATCTGTGCCTTTAAATACTTTTAAACTTCGCGCCATTGCGCCAATAAATAAGGAAGTTGCGCGCCCTAGAACTATACCTTAGAGGAAGAGGAGCGGCAGCGTGGCGGCCGTCCCTGCCGAGGGGGCAGCAGGCGTCCCTGCCGACCCCCTCGAACCGCTAGACCACCAGGGTGAGTAGCCATTATTACATTACCCCCCCTCAAGGAGGGGCCACCGGATCCCCAGGTCTCTCAGGAAATTTAAGATGGAATTGATTCCTGAGACGATCAGCCCTTACATCACAAACAGGAACCCAAGAATTCTCCTCTGGGCCATAACCCTTCCATTGTACCAGATATTGCAACTTACCCGCACAAGGCGAAAGTCAAGGAGTTCTTGGACTACAAACTCAGCCTGACCTTCTACCAACACTGGGGGAGGAAAGGACTGTTGACGGACCTGTGAGGCTGGTTTTAAAAGAGATACATGAAATGAGTTAGAAATTTTTAAATTATCAGGTAATTTGAGACGAACAGAAGAAGGATTGATTATTTCAGTAACGGGATATGGACCAATAAACCTGGGTCCCAACTTGAGTGAAGGAACCTAAAGTTTGATGTTTTTTGTAGATAACCAAACGGGGTCTCCTACCTGATATTTGGGTGCTTCCCTGCGAGACCTATCAGCTGCCCTTTTTTTGAGCAGCCATAGCTGCAGAAAGAGAATCGTGCACCCTAGACCAGATCTTGGCAAATTGTTTGACAGAAGAACTGACAGCTGGTACAGAGGATAATGAACCAGAAAAAGAAAAAGCTTTGGGATGTAAACCATTAACAATAAAAAACGGAGATTGACCAGTAGAAGCATGAGTTGCATTATTGTAAGCAAATTCTGCCCAGGGTAATAGTTCAGCCCATGAGGATTGGTTGTCAGACACATAACACCTTAAGAATTGTTCATGTGACTGATTAACCCTTTCAGTTTGAGGATGGTATGCGGTAGAAAATGACAAATCAATCCCAACCAGAGAGCAGAATGCTCACCAAAATTTAGAAACAAACTATACCCCTCGATCAGAAACAATATTGACCGAAAAACCATGGAATTTAAAAATATTAGAAATAAATAACAGCCAAAGTTTTAGCAGATGGCAGGTGTGGGAGGGAAATGAAATGACTCGTTTTACTGAACCTATCCACCACCACCCAAATCACTCTTTTCCCCTGAGATGGAGGGAGGTCAATAATAAAATCCATAGACAGATGAGACCAGGGTCTGTCAGGAATAGGTAATGGCCTTAGCAATCCCTGTGACAGGTTTCTAGAAGACTTTGACCTTTGACAGACAGGACAAGAATTAACAAAATGTTTGACATCTTGTTTAAATGAAGGCCACCACACATTAAGAGACAATAAAGATAAGGTTTTAGAAATACCAGGATGTCCCACCCTCTTAGAATTATGAGCCTCACCCAGAACCTGTTCACTTAAGTCCTCAGATACAAATAACTAGGGATGTAGCGAACTGTTCGCCGGCGAACTAGTTCGCGCGAACTTCGACTGTTCGCGTCCGCCGCAAGTTCGCGAACGTCGCGCGACGTTCGCGTCAAAATCGTTCGACCATTCGACCATTCGATCGCTAAAATCGAACGATTTTCGTTCGAATCGAACGATCGAAGCCATTGGATTGAATGAAATCATTCGATCCAATGGCTTCGATCGTTCGATTCGAATGGAAATTGTTCGATCGAACGATTAAAATCCTTCGATCGTTCGAATCGAACGATTTTCGGATGTTCGAAGTTCGCGAACTGTTCGCGAACTGTTCGCATTTTTTGCCGGTGTTCGCGAACGGCGTTCGCGAACACATTGTCGGCGGTTCGCTACATCCCTACAAATAACCTCCCAGAAGGAGGCACAGTAGTGCGGCAAGATCTAATCCCAGAGCTGCTACAATCAACTCACCAGGAATAATGGGAACACACTCAATAGGTTCAGATAAATTAGATTCAAAGCTCCTAGAGAGAGTGCATCTGCCTTAGTGTTTTTAGAACCAGGCCTGTATGTGAGGGAGAAATTAAACCAGGTAAAAAGTAAAGCCCATCTAGCCTGCCTTGGATTCAACCGTTTAGCAGATTTGATGTATAACAGGTTTTTGTGGTCAGTAAAGACCGTTATAGTATGTTTAGCCCCCACCAACAAGTGTCGCCATTCCTCAAAGGCCCATTTGATAGCCAACAATTCTCTATTACCAATGTCATAATTGGCTTTGGCAGGTGAAAATTTCCTAGAGAAGAAAGCATGGATGTACCTTGTGGGTTATCGGATGCCTTTGAGAAAGGACCACCCCAGCCCCAACCTCTGAGGCATCAACCTCTACAATAAAAGGAAAAGTAGTATCAGGGTGACGAAGGATGGGCGCAGACACAAATTCTTTCTTGAGAAATTCAAAGGCTTGAATATCCTCGGGTGGCCACATACTTGGATCTGCAACCTTTTTGGTTAGATCCGTAATTGGAGACACCACCAAAGAAAAGTTTTTAATGAATTGACCTAACTTACTATGTTACTATGTGCATGCATGCAATCCTTGGTGTGGATTCTACTGTACATAATAATGTTCCTGTTTATCCCAGTATCTAGTGTCCAAATCTCAGTGTGTATATTCCTCTACTATTGCTGCCTTTATATTACAGAGTTTAAAGGTAAAGTCAACCATCCCACAATTATTGCTGTCCCTGTGTATCCTACATCCTACAGGGAAATCCGACCCTTGGTGTGAATAATTCCAGTGCTTCTTGCTGTGCATTTACATTCCAAGGTGTACAGTTCTTCCAGAATGGACCTGTCATCATTTTCTTGGTTCTTTTAACATTTTTTTCCAGACCTCTCTCTCAGCTGAGGCCACAAAGTAGTTGGAGGGAGACTTGGATGTTATTGAACTGTAACTGTGTAACTCTTTAATCAAATTAAAGATGAATTAAACAAGGTCAACAGGTAATGTGCATCCGAAATAACAATAATATTACTGGTATACTAGCAAACCACTCCAAGATCATTTTTACATATTACTTGCACACCACAGATACTTGCTCCCAGTGCCCCCAACATGTCTCAAAAAATGTTCCAAGGGAGTTCCTTGAATTCAGCACACTTGAGTCCCCACTGTGGGAAGTATGCAACACTAGATTTCCTAGGTGGAACACAACCTCCTCTTTATATTTAGATTGTCTGACTCAAACCTATGCTATGTCAGGAGCTGCTATCAACTGTCTATACTTTATTCATGGGGCCCCTGTGCCCAACTTTGTTCCCTATAGGAGACCATACACACCAATTGGCCTGTGTATAGTGCCTGTATGACAGATATCTGGCCATAAAATCAGCCAGATATCAACCAGGAAGCTTTAAAATTCCTACTGGGGAGAGTACCACAACAGCTCAATTAGCATCAGAATTTAATAATCATCCCTGTAGCATCAGCTTATATTACAAACCAACCTCATTTTCTGCTGGATAATTAGTGACGAGCCCTAAGCTTAACTTCTCAACAGCCAATCAGAGCCCACTGAGCATGTGAGTGTCACAGACACTTTCCAAGATGGTGACCCCCTGTGACAAGTTTGAAGTCCTGGATCATTGCTGCTATTGACAAGCTGAAACTTTTGCCTCGTGCAATAAGCTCAGTATATAAAACATGGCATTTTAGCTATATTAATTTTTAGGGTTTAGTTCTCCTTTAATCCTCGCCCAACAGCCGGTATTCCTATAGTTATGATTCAATTTTTTGGCATAAGTCACATGTTGCTTATGCCAAAAAAAAAGCATACCGGGGAGATCAGAAGCTCAAGAAGGCAAACGTTTCCATTAACACAAAAAGCATTAACTTGTTTACTGAGAAAGCGGAATGGTGGAGTGGGATCTAGTCAAAGTCACTGTATGCGTCTGTTGGAGCTGTCATTAGATTGCGCTGCACGATATTATACAGGGGTGAGGCTGAATTCATTCTCGCTCTGCATGTTGTTAAGCATATTATGTTATCACACAAAATGACACTGTAGCACTGTTCATTACATTATTCTGTCTCTCTGCGTGTCACATCATGGCCCCCGGAATAGGAGAAAGCAGCTGCTACTGTTGTAAATACTGTCTCTGCAGGTCCCTGAGCTACGGAACTTACATACAGCAAGCAATGTTTGTGTAATCCAGTTCAGCTACTTCACAGAACATGCATACTTGTCCCTATAGAAACATTCATATTTAATATGAAGCCTTGTTGCTGTCCCTCAATCCAGTACCTCTCCTGTCCTAGGACGGGGGCAGAAGGTGCTGCCATTGCAAGTGTATAGAGTGCAGTTGTGTGCTCCTACGCAAGAGTCACTTACTGTCAGCATTTCCACAAAAATGTTACTTACCCACTGCCACTGAAAACCACTCAGGCCAACTGAACTGGCTGAGAAGGGAACATTGACTGGGGGTGTGGCCAGAGCAGAATGGGGTCATCTCTTTGGAGGTGATTGAATGAATGGTTTTGGTTTGAATGGGGAATGATTAAAGGGGATGTAAAGGTAAAAAAATAAAATCCCATTTTTACTTTCTTTAATGAAAGAAACCTATCTCCAATATACTTTAATTAGAAAATATGTACTGTTTTTATAAGAAACCTGACTGTATGCAGTGAAATTCCAACCTTTGTTTTACTTGCTCTGACAGCTGCAGATAGGAAACTTCAGAAGGTCCCTAACTGCTCTACAGGGAAACAATCATACTTTCAACTGACAGTGGGGAGCCCCCCACCTTACTTCCCAGAACTCGAGCAGCTTTGTTTGTTTCCCTATAAAGCAACCGACGACTGTGTAGGGATTTGTATCCGCAGACCCAGTGCAGTCTGTATATTGTGATTATTAATCAGTCTTGCTGTATCAGCTTCTATGGCAGATATTATTTGACTTGAGTTGTTTTGATAATTTATGACGATCCATAAGCTTAACCTCCCACACTGAGCATGTGCATGGTCTTGGTCTTGCAAAGATGTTTAACAAAGTTACAAGATGACAGCCCGCTACGGCTAACTTTAAAAACATAAATCATTTGTTTGATTGGGCTTCTGATGCAGTAAGTTCATGTTTATGTTTAGTATACAAAATACAGCATTGCTAACATTATTCTATGCTAGACTTTAGTTCCCCTTTAAGTTGGACCTGAAATCTTCACCTGGAATTGCCTGTGTATTGGTTGTTGATGTTTTTGCTACTGTACTGGAGGAGTACTGATCTATGGATTGGGGAGAATAAGGCGCAGAGCACAGACTGCAGAAGCCATTGCCGCAGGTGCAGCAGGTAAACAAATGGATCCTAAGGGGCACATTTTTGCACTCCTCTTTGTACCTGTAAAAATGATACATGAACCCCTTTAATTTTTAAAAGTTTTAAAAGACTGCCAGTTTCCTACAATATATTACACAAAATAATGGAGTATAATAACAGAAAACAATCGGCACAGGTTTCTCAGCTCACAAACACTACCATGTGTTTCATGTGCTCTCTCATGGGTATAGTCCCCCATAGATAAGCATTCAGCGGAATGCAGAAAAAGCCCAACAGTGACAATAAAAAATAATCGCTTATATTGTTGGTTATAAAAAGATCCTTTAATCACATTTATTCTCTCTATCCTCTTACTTAAATCCTCAATTAAACATTACATGCCTCCTTTCCTGGCAAGCTTCCCGCTTAGATTGTTACCACCATGATGAGCCTCCTTACAAATGCTGGTGTTAATCCCTTTCATCAGAAGGCTGCTTTCTTAAAAATTATCTAATATATATTATATATTTAATATATATATATATATATATATATATATAATATATATATATTATTTTATATATTATTTAATATATATATTTATCTATCTATAGGTTTAATATTAGCTCCACAACTCCCACATTCTCTTCCATGATCCAAGCATCCCATGGGACAGATGAATAGAAGACAGACCAGTTCTTCTTCCCACTTTAATGGTTTTGTCTAATCCATACATATTGGTGGGAATGGTGGATTCTTTACCTAAAGTCTCTTTTATTGGGTGGCGTAGTGGATTAGTAGTTAGTACTACTGCATTGCTAGTGGCCCTTTGTTCATTTGTAATCGGGGCACTATTTGCAAGGAGTTTGCATGTGACTCTTACTAGGTGAATCATGTATGGGACTTTGACAGGTTCTCACAGAGAAAGTATCAGGACAGCAGAAGTATCTTAAATAAAAATGACTACCATACGTTATGAATGGCACGTTTAGAATGATGTTGGAGTGAGCTGTTTGGGGCCATACTTGGCCCTTTATCAAGCTTAATAAAATAAGGCCTAAAACATCTCTGTAAAGTCCTACGAAATTATGCAATAAAGGCTTATTACTATTTCAAAGGACAAGTGGTGCTTTTCCATGTTCTAATCCTAAACTTCTGAATGTCCCAGTGAGCACCACTGGGGTTATAATCTGGAAATCTGGGAGTGGAAAGAACATAATTTCACCATCAGCCGTTCACGACCAGTAAAGTCAAAAGAGTAAGACGAAGAGTTGTCCAAGAGCCAAGGATGACTCGTGGAGAGCTTCAGAAAGACCTTAAATTAGCAGGTACTATTGATGAGCGAATCTGTCCCATTTCACTTCACTGAAAAATTTACGAAACTGCGAAAAAATTTGTGTAACAGTGAAAATGGGCGTTTTTACGCACAGTAATTTTTACGCACGCAACAATTTTTCTCGCTACAAACGCATTAAAGTCAATGCCTGTTTTTTCTTGTGGCAACTTTTGTCATAATGCATTAAAGTCAATGGGCGTTTCTTCTCAGTGAATTTTTGGCTGGCGAATAAATTCGCTCATCACTAGCAGGTACAGTTGTTTCAAAGAAAACTGAAACAGTTGTTTCAAAGAAAACCGACTTGCCCTCACTGCGCAAGATTCCACAGCTGAACAAAAACATGTTGAAGCTCCTTTGAAGTTTGCTGCACAGCATTTGGACAAGCCAACGAAATTCTGGAAGAATATCGTTTGGTCAGATGAGACAACAATTAAACTCTTTGGATGTCATTGCACACAAAAACAACACTGCACATCACCCCATACCAGCAGTGAAGTTTGGAGGTGGGAACATCACGGTGTTGAGTTGTTTTTCAGCATATGGTACTGACAGAAGGATGAAGGATGAATGGAGAAATGTACCAGGACATTCTACCAGGGCATTCTTGTATGAATCTGCTGCCATCTACCAGGAGGCTGAAGATGAAACGAGGGTGGACATTTCAGCAAGACAATGATCCCAAACACACAGCCAAGGAAACTCTCAGCTGGTTTCAGAGAAAGAAAATAAAGCTGCTAGAATGGTCCAGTCAATCACCCAACTTGAATCCAATTGAAAATCCATGGAAAGAACTGAAGATCAGAGTTCGACTAGTTTCTCCATGCAGGAGGCGTCTTGAAGCTGTTATTACCAACAAAGGCTTTTCTACTAAGTATTAAATACATTTCAGTAAGTGTGTTCAATACTTATTCCCTGTATCATTCCACTTTACTACACATAACTACATTTATGGGTTTGTTTGAGCTGTAAGTGTAGGTTACTTAGGTTGTTACCAACATCTGGTGTCAATTTCATGACAATAGCCCCAACAGAAATATATTTACTGAAAAAAACATGTAATACTTATTTTCCCTACTGTATCATTTACAATTTGGTTCCATAGAGAAATGACCAAACTGTAGGTTATATATTATTATTAACATGTATTTATATAGCGCCAACATATTGCGTGTATATATTTATATTTACTTTAGCATAAAATAACTAAAACTTTTTTATAGACATTGGCCTCCATATTTATTCCCATGAGTTAATCTAGAACCATAACAGACTTGCTAAATACAGTATTGCAGTGTCCATTCATTCCCAAGGAGCAGTATATACAGTATGTATTTATATCATGATTCCTGTGCACTGCTGTACATTAAAACTGAATGCCAGGCGCAAGGCTCTCATTCTTACCCAACACCAATATTCTCTGCAATTTTGAAAGGTTTTCGTTTCATTTATTTATTTCTCCGTCTAAAACAATTGTTCCATAATTGATAAGTTCAAGACTAGCGGCAGGATGTCCACCGGAGACCAAGAAAGGATGCAGAAAGGTTATTAGGTTACAATGTTACTTTACTGCATTGTCTCCATTGTAATAAGATCAGGCTGACAAGCTTATACATTCTTACTGTATCTGGGCCTACTGTAATACCACTTGCACTGTTGTTTAACTACTGGGGAATTCCAGCTTCTGCTGGGCTTGTTCTGTAGAGCAGCTATATCAAACTGAAGCCTCCGCAGCTGTTGTGAACTACAACTTCCAGTATTCTGATGGGTGCTCTGCTTTGGCAAGGAAAACCTTGTCAATGTCAATGTTGTGTATGTTCATGATATAGTGAATAAAGTACCCACTCTTGTAAATTATAAGGATATTTCATGACCATATAAAAACACAAGGCCGAAGTGTTTTTATACAGGTCATGGAACTCCGAGGTAACCTCTGATATCCTTATATTTTGCAACAAGGGGTACATTATTGATTATAATACACAAGTTTCAGTGTCTCGTGATAGAAATTACATCACTATGCACCGTTTATAACTGATGACATCAGAACTCACCGTTTATAACTGATGACATCAGTACTCACCGTTTATAGGGATATAATTTACAAGATATTCATGGCTTTTGTGTATTATATATATATTATTGTGGCATTATGGCGAGATTGCACTGCACGCCCTTTGCCTTCCTTAACCACCTAAATAAAGGTATGGCACTACATCCTCTGTACAGAAGACTCTTGTCACTTTTCACTGCCACCAGTATAATAATAAAAAGACCCTCCCACCCAAGAGATACCTCCTGCACCCACATACCAGAATGCAATAAACCAGGGAAGGCTAACCTGCAGCCTTACAGATTTTTTTCAACTCCCAGTAGACACTTCCATGCAAATATATACACTCAACTACATATACCAATATTTATTCTAACTGTAGATCCTAAGATCACAGTAGCCTTGGATATTCTGTCTGTTCAAGAAATCATCCAAGCCACACTTAAAGTAATTAACAGAATCAGCATCACAACATCACCCGGCAGTGCTTTCAACAACCTCACTGTCCTAACTGTGAAGAACCCCCTACATTGCTTCAAATGAAAGTTCTTTTCTTCTAGTCTAAAGGGGAGGCCTCTGGTACGGTGATCCACTTTATGGGTAAAAAGGTCCCCTGCTATTTGTCTATAATGTCCTCTAATGTACTTGTAAAGTGTAATCATGTCCCCTCGCAAGCGCCTTTTCTCCATAGAAAACAACCCCAACCTTGAAACATTTCCCTCATAGTTTAATCCTTCTTTCCTCTAACCAGTTTCGTTACAGTTAGGCTCTGCACTCATTTACTGTATATCCTTCTTAAAGAACAATTGAACCCACTTGTAAAAAACCGAGTACTCCCCACCCCAGGTAGACTTCCCTCCCTCCTCCCCCAGGCTAACTACCCCCCGGGGAAATGCCCCTTACTTTATACTTACCCCTCAGCATACTTATACTTACTTTTATGGCTGTTCATAAGTTTTTATTAGCATGGCCCTTTTTACTTCTTGAATCAGTTACCTGTTGTATTTTTGTATATAAATCTGTATCTTCAGTGTATACACCCATTTATTACACAGCGCTGCATAATATGTTAGCGCCATATAAATATGCATTGATACTTTAACATATGTTTATTGCATACAAGAACACATGATTGCCTACACGAAATATCTCCAGGACCAGAAAAAAAATGGAGGAATTAGCTAACCCTCAGGTCAGTACTGTAAACAGTTAGGATGAAAGGCATCCCAGTCACCCAACAGCTGATGCACAAAAATCTGTTGGCTGGGAGTCGGGTCATGTTGTGCCAAGCAATGCATTTCCCCTTCCTTTGCTGCAAATAGAACCAGTGAAAAGTGAAATCATGTGCACTCCTGCGTGGCTAAATCATGTGCACTTCTGAGTGGCTGATTTATGTGCACTTCTGTGTGGCTGAATCATGTGCACAGCGATGTTCTAGATCTAATGTCACATGAGGCTGTGCAAGAATAGGTGGCAAAACAGACTAGTGTGACAGTTAGCATAAAGGGACACTACTCCTTCTCACTTGTCTCACTTTGCATTCATCTAGTTCAGCTTTGCTATGTTCTCCCCAACACTTAAGTGTTATTTAACAAGGCACTCAGTTTGCAGTTTCAGCTGTGCATAAGACTCCACTGTCTGCAGCTTCTCTGGCTACAAACCTCCACAAACCTCAGCCTATGACTAAGTGTCCCTGGTAGACACAAAACGTGTCAGGCCTTGTTTCTTAATTATGGAGAATAAAATGTAAACTTTTTAACCTTTTACTATCTGACTCCAGCTTTACTATTTTGTGGGTCCAGGCTTGTGCCAGCCTCCTTTGATGTTTCCTGGTTTCTTCTCCCTATGCCGAAGGTCTGGGGCGTATGCACCTGGGCCCACCGTGTACAGCGGTAAGCTCATTCAACATATTCCTATAGAGCATATACTGGTTACATTTGTATAGTCTACAAACCTCCATATCTCCACCCACGACCCTCCTGGGGTTTGACAGTCTACTTTCAAGAAACCAGCAAGAAACATGACCTTCACCTTCAATCCCCCTTATGGCCAAATTCTTGATGCACATGTTGCTATGGTTACTTTTTTAGATGTTACATCTATTAGCATTGCTCGGACCTCCCCAGGGCCTGGTGCAGAATATCACCACATACTTAATGTTCATTGATTATCAGACCAAAGTCCTCATGTGTCTTCTACAGCTTCCAGCTTACTCACTGCACAAACCCACCCCTATCTCTGCTTTTTAGGAGGCCTGCTCTTATTTATGCAGTAACTGCCAAGATGGCAGACCTGTTTCCCACCCCCATACGACCCCATCCTGACTTTTGACGGGGAGGCTGTGATTTTCTGGGGGGATAATTCTTGTAAAATAATGTTTATATATTATTATTTTTCAAGACTTAGCTACTCATTTATTACTGGTTTTCAAGATTCAAGGTGCTCCTTTTTGTTATTAGGCCTACTAAATCCCATACCCCCAGAAGAAAACATATAAGAACGGCAGAATGGAATCTTTGTGCCTACAAAGCTTTCTGCTAAATGGAACAGTTAGAATTTTTTTTCTACCGGCAATCTTGAAGGCCCTAGCTCTGCAGATGATTTCTTTTGATCTTCTGTGCTCATTCAAGAGCTTTGCCATTAGATTCTTACTGAGAACATCATTTTGGATTTCATCCTTCATTATACAATAGAAGGGCTGCTATTTTATTCTGAACCTTACAATGCTCTTCCATTAAATACAGCTCCTTCCCCCACCCCTTCCTATTGCTGAGGCCTCTAGCCAGCAGCAACATTATGCATCAAAGGCATAACCCAATGATATTATAATATACTGCAGAATTATTCTGCATGATTTTAGAGATTTCTAGGTAAAAGGTTATTCTTAAATGTTTTAGCAAGGAGCCAAAGGATCAGACTCATAGTAGATGAAAGATACAGATGAATACAAGACACACATCTGAATCCAACCTTTTAATTAAGAATATACCTTCAGTGTTAGACTTGGGTTTCTTGGGCCCACCAGGGCAGCCATCTAAAGGGTCCCTGACGCTCATGAACTCTTTCCTCCACTTTTCATACTTGCTGCCAGCCTGCAACCAAACCCCATACCTTGTGCACACCGTACCTTTTTACCTCTTCCTTGCATCTGCAATTGCAACTGTGTTAATGGTCCCTGCCAGAAGCACAGTAAAAAGGGACAGCCAATCACAGCCTTGCTTTTACACAAGCAAAGACAGACTTCAGTTCCCTGTCAAGTCAGCCTAGCTGCTGTTTAGTTCCTATCATACATCATGAAGTGCAAAAACAAACAAAATTTGCAAGATTTAAAGGGCATGTAAAGGCAAAAAAATAAAATCCCATTTTTACTTTAACTAAAAAGAAACCTATCTCCAATATACTTTATTTAAAAAATGTGTACAGTTTTTATAAGAAACCTGACTGTATGTAGTGAAATTCTTCCTTCATTTACTGCTTTGGATAGGAATTGTCAGATGGTCTCTAACTGCTGAGCAGGGAAACAATCATACTTATGAACAGCAGGGGGAGTCCCCGCCTTACTTCCCAGCCATGCAGAACTCAAGCAGCTTTGTTTATGATGATCCCTAAGCAGCCCAGACCACACTGAGCATGTGCACAGTCTTAGTCTTGCAAAGGTGTTTAACAAAGAATGGTGACCCCCTGTAGCCAACTTTGAAAGCATAAATTATTTGTTTGATTAGGCTTGTGGTGCAGTAAGTTCATATTTAGTTTATTATATTTAGTAAACAAAATACAGTATTTCTAGCCTTATTCTATTTTAGACTTTACATGCCCTTTAAAGGAAAAGTAATTTTTTCCCTTGCCGATCTTTTTCACGGTTCCTCCACTGGATCATCAAATCAAGATACAATTATAGATCAGCACCACAGGCTATGGGAAAAAACAAATAACAGAACCTAGTGCAATATCTCCAAAATACAATTATAATTATAATTAAGTCAAACAAGGTGCTTGTAGTGCTTGCTTCAAAAAGGTAAAATAAATTAAAATAAGGTGCAATGGTGTTTTCTTCAATCAGTAAAAACTCAGCATGTGGCTTCTCCACTTTCTGGTGGGATTGGCAATTTGCAAGATTCCTGATTTCAAAACAGCATATCAATATCAACTCCAGGGTATTCCTTTTTCTGCAAAAGAAAAAAAGTTTTTTTGCAGAAATTTTGCATAAACCAGCCCATAACACAACTTTCTTGTTTTTCACACAATAAGCCCCCTTTAAAGGTGAAGGGAAGTTATAATCACTGGGTGGTACCCTGCAATTAATATAATCGCATGCTGAAAAGTGCACCAGCCTAGGGTACTACTGTAGGAGGATCACACCACCATTGTCTCTCGCTATATACTGTATCTTCTTCTCTGCTACGGTTTTGAGTGCGCATGAGAGTGGAAATCCAAACTTGCTTCTCTAGCTCAATATGCTGAACTGGCTTTTCACTCTACTGCTCATGTGCAAAAAAAGAACAAAGCAGAAGAAAATTATTTGGTGCTACAACAGAAGTTCCCAAGAGTTGCACAGGTTATAGACTGGGCAAATTTATTAAAATTCAGGAGTATGGTTTTATAAAAAATCATGAAAATCATAGAAAAAATCATCAGCTAAACCTGGAGAGCTTCTATAGATGCCAATACTACAGATGCAGCTCTGTCACACACTTGGCATGACAATCGCACATGTCTCAAGTTCACATGTAAGGAGGGCAAAATGTGTAATTGATTAGCAGTGTACAATGCTGTGGCAGAATCCTGAAATGCTAGCACTGCCGAAGTAACACTAGCGAAAAGTCGCCAGCATTCAACGCCCAGGACAAAACTCTGCATATTAGTGAATTGGCATAGTCTGAGCGCATTTGCACCTGGCCAAGTGTTGCGATTAGGGATGCACCGAATCCACTTTTTTGGATTCGGCCGAACCCCCGAATCCTTCATGAAAGATTTGGCCAAATACCGAACCGAATCCGAACCCTAATTTGCATATGCAAATTAGGGGCGGGAAGGGAAAACATTTTTTACTTCCTTGTTCTCTGACAAAAAGTCACGCAATTTCCCTCCCGCCCCTAATTTGCATATGCAAATTAGGATTCGGATTCGGTTCGGCCGGGTAGAAGGATTCGGCCGAATCCGAATCCTGCTGAAAAAGGCCGAATCCTGGCCGAATCCCCGACCGAATCCTGGCCGAATCCCCGACCGAATCCTGGATTCGGTGCATCCCTAGTTGCGATGGGTGCGAAACGCATGCTGGCGAAAATTCGCCGCTTAGTAAATCTGCCCTAAAGAGTTAGAGAGGAATGGCAAAGTGACTCCAGTTTTTTCTCATTGGGGGGTTTAAGGTATTGATATATGTCACTCCTATCTGCCTCAGTTTAGAGTCACCCTGGGATTAAAATGGTGACCCCCTGTAATACAATCCATGACTGCCTACCCCCAGCAAATCCAACGTTGCTTGCTCCTCATAGGTCTCCTAGTTAGTGTCTCTTTGAGTTCATGTTGCCCCTTAAACCAGTTCCTTTATGGCGTCACATTGTAGAGTTACTATGTGTAGAAAACAGAGGCAGTTTGACATTATCTTAGTGTGCTTGATACAATAATGCTTTACATGCAATTTCCTATTCCCTGCTGTAGCAGCTGTCACAATATTACACGCTCATTTTCTTAATGTAGGTTTGACAAGCAACGAGGCCAGGACAGACCTTTTTCAGACCATTTTTCCAAGCTAAGTGCTCTTGGATAATATGAATAAATATGGCCAGCCGTTTATAAATATTACGTATAATAATGTGCTGTAATTCACACTGGTTTCCTATCCTTAGTTATCCTATACAATCATGGCTGACCTTACTGGTGGAGGGGCCAAAGGTAATTTTTTCTGCCTTTATCTTTTAATTTGAATTGCAGTTTGTGTGTAATGCCAGTAATGCAGCCATAGTGCTTTAGGCATATTACGCCAGGCAGGCAATACAGTGCATGGGGCTTTGTGTATAGTTCCCCAGAGAGCTGAGTTATGGAAACAGCTTCATGCAAGTAACTGCAGGAACCATGGGAGTCATTGACAGAGGTACATTATGTTGGAATCATGAACAGCAATGCTGCTATGTAAACCAAGAGTAGTGAAAGGCAATTATCCTGCTTGCCTGTTGGGTTTCTGTTATTTGCCTCAGTAATGAAAAATAACCGTATACAGCTTCCATAGTGGAAAATTAACAAGGTATGTTTGTTGTGTATGTTGACTAGAAGCATTGTTCTGCATTGTAGTTGTCTAGACCTACCCTTATAATTTACCATAGGGAAAACATATTTAAGTCATATTGCTATATAATCTTTATTTTGATCCTACTGTACACGACCAGAGAACTAAAGTGCCAATGGTATCTATAGTGTTCCAGACTAGCAAGTTTAGACTCATGCAACACTCCCAAATTCTGAATAAGCCGCCAGCGGCAGTGCCACTAGAGGGAGCGATACTCTCTTGGTGGCAGCTTTTTGTAACCTGAGCTTAGGTTATATAAGTATGTCACCTTTCCTATTCTCTAACAAAGCTGCAAGGTTGCTAATCATGTTCTCGACTTAATACATAATATCTAATGCTGCGCAAAGGTAAATTGATTATTCATTCAAGGCAAAGGTACACTGATCATGTGCACTGACTGGCTGAACTAGTGACGTTTCATAATTTGGTTCCCCAGTACCCTTTTCACTTCTGCAACATGCTATAAATTTGTAATCTAACCTTCCCATTAGATAATTAAAGATACTCAATAATGCTAATAAGTGTGCTTAATGGCTGTCATAACATGTATGAAGCTTTGACTAAATATCTAGGAACTCTAGCTTTGCTCACGGTTTTAATATGGCTCTGATTACCCAAACCCAGAGTAAACCCCAAGGTCCCGGTCACGGCTCACTGTTCTGCCTTTAACAACCACCTTTAACTTTGGGTGGAGCCCTTTGCTACTCGGATGTTGCCAGGTCTTAATATAAGAGGACCAAGGAGAGAACTCTGGGCAAGCATGGAAACCGTATGTACTACTGGAACGGAGAATAGGTGCGTAGTCAAAAGACAGGCCGAGTCAATACCAAGCTGGGCAGTGCAGTACACAATCGAGAGGCAGGAGCGTAGTCGGCGTTACAGGCCGAGTCAGAATACGAAAGCAGCAATACAAATCAGGATCCAGGAGAATAGACAAAATACAAGCGGGAGTCAGGACAGGCAGCAATCAGGACAAGAATCAGAGTCAAGCAAGGTCAAATACGGAATAAACAACCAGAAATAGCACCCAGTAACAATCAAAATAGTTCTACGTTGGGCAATGACACAGTGAACACCGGCTCTTTGAACATTGGAACTTTTGCGCCATGACGTCAGGTGCGCGGTGCGTCAAAAACCCAGAGGCGAAGGACGCGCATAGGGAAGAGAGAGGCGGCTGTCCCCAATGCCCCCCCACTAGACCACCAGGGGTGAGTTTACTCACAGGATGAATGCCAATTGAACATAACACCACAAAGAAAAAACTTAAACACAATAAGCCTGAAACCACCCTATGCTATGGATAAGATTTAACAAAGGGCCACTATACCATCATTGTTATTTTGCCTGGATTTGTCACATGAAGAGAGCTGAATAATGGCTGAATATGTATTTATTTTCAGTTTGCTTCACTGAACCAATCTTCTATGAAGACCTTGCTGGTTCAGCTCTGGCTATGGCACTTATAGAAGATATAGAAGTAATATAACCATGGGGAAAGCATTCGGCTGGTGGGATATTATTTAATATAGGAAGCGCATACCAATTGTATTGACCAATTTTTTGGGGTCAAAATCTTCAGTATTTGCGCAGCCGCTGGTTGCATTTGGTGTTAATTAAATTTCTATATCTCTGGCTAAGAAATCTGCAAAGCTGGTCACTAGCTTCTTATCCAGGACCAGAAAGTACATTGTTACACCTGGTACAGAATGAGAAGTTCCCCTTCAAGTTACTTGTACTCCAGAGGAGAGCAGGGGAGAGCAAGTAAGCTTTTTGTGGTCAATAGGAAACTGATGCCCGAGGCCAGGTTCTCATCTTTTCTATCTCTCCATAAATTCTAACTCTCCATAGCACTCTGCTGTCTCTTGAAGCTTGTATGGAGAGACACCATAAATCTTTGATGTGTTGTATCCCCAATAGCTGTGGATTGTAGACTTTGACTGCTCAAGCCCTAATTTGAGTGTCAACATTAGGGTAGGGTTCCGTTCAGTTCATAACCAGGTTACCGATGTATGAAACCATTCAGCCATAGTTCCAAAAATATCTAGGGATGCAAAAAATAAATCTCTCGACTTGGCTTCCAGAAATGTTTAAAGGATATAGGCATTCCCCGAAAATCATTTTTCCCAAACTGGTCCTCAGGCTGAGCCCCTCACGAGCTATGGTTCCAGGCATCCATAGTGGGAGCCACTGCCCTACAATGTGCATAATTCTAAAGGTAAATCTGAGACAACAGTGGCCCTTTAACACATTCCTGTGCTATACTATTCTAGGTGATGTAAAAAAAAGTTAACAGAGGCGTTTCAATTTGCAAAACGTCTGCTAATTGGTACGTTTTGAGGGAAAGGAATGCAGTCCATATTGCATACACTATGACCCTTCACTGGCGTCCTGAACAATGTCAGACTAAAAAACTCCCCCAGTGTGCCCTCCTGCTCACCCAATGAGGATAAATATACAGACATGAGAGTAGGAGGATAAAGAACAGAAGGAAGTAGGAAATATTGTCCAGCTGTAGTCTAATAGTTTCTGGTGGGTCCCAGGAGCCCTATGCCAACCCGGCTTCACTTATTAATCACACAAGGGAGGTGCCAATCACACAAGGGAGGTGCTCCATAAGGAATTTAACTGGTACTAATGCGCAATCAGCCTACAGTTTTGAGCAGATAAATAATAAAAACCTGCAGTCTGCCTTATCCAACAAGGAGCAATTGAGAAGCCCTGTAACAGTAAAGTTTGCAATATACAGACGCCCACCACATGCAGCAGATGCTGTGTCCCCCTCCCGGGTTGACTCATCCTCAGAATGATCAGCTCAGTCAGAGCTCTGTCTATAGATCCTAATTTTTTTCCCATTTGGGAAGGGAGGGCAGGGCATTGATGGGTTTCTAAGGTGCTCTATGAATTTGCAGACATGCATACATAACATGGATCTAAAGAAACATATCACTAGGTGTGTGCCAAACTGTCCCCAGTCCCCAATCAAGATATATATCCGGAACTCCCCACAAGTGAAGGAATACCCAAGATAGTAAAAAAAGAAAGTATTTACCTTGATATTTCATGCTGACATTGCTTTAGGCGACCCCAACTGAGGACACCCCTACTATAGCTATAACATGACCTGGATGAATGAGAACTTTCACAGCCCTACAGTTTGGGAACCACTGAATTAGTCAACTTCTCTTTAAGTCCTCATTCTCAGGTCTCTCTGGTAATTGTGTCATTACCCTTATTAACATTATCCATTGTCATTATCAAGCAAACTGGTGCTCACTCTCAGGGGCAAATTCACTAAACGACGAAGCGCCTAACGCTAGCGTTAATTTGCTAGCGTAGCGCATTTTCGTTAATTCGCCGATTAACGGATGCTGGCGTAAATTCACTAGTGTTACTTCGCACCCTTACGCCTGGCGAATTTGCGTAATGGACGTAACTACGCAAATTCACTGACGCGCAAATTATTCTGAACGCTACCTTTCACGCCAGACTTCCTTCGCCACCTCAGACCAGGCGAAATTAAAAAATTTTCTAAGTCCCAAAAAACGCTGGCGTTTTTTCTTTTTTATGGGTGATAGGCTGAAAAAGATTGAAAAAATTTTTGGGGCTCCCCTCCTTCCCCCCTACATTTCCTAATTCATGGCAACTTAACTATACAGTGGGCACATGTGTAGGGCAAAATAAATATTTAATTTGCTGTTTTGAAGGTTTCCCAGGCTTGTGTAGTGTTGCTACATATACCTCCATTGTAGCTTGAATTTGGCGCCGTATGCAAATTAAGCATCGCTAGCGTAACTTCGCTTTGCTTGGCGAATTAACGCTAGCACAACTTCGCAACCGTACGCTTCCCCTGAGCGCAACTTCGGATTTTAGTGAATTTGCATAGCGCTTGGCGAAAATACGCCTGGCGAAGTGCAGCGAAGTGGACGCTGTCGCAACTACGAATCTTAGTGAATTTGCCCCCAAGTTCTTTATGAACAGTGCGTGAATACTCAAGGATACCTTGGAGTCAGCACCAGTTTGCTTGATGTGTACATACTTTGAAAATCTGTTGAGTAGGCAATTTCACCTGACGGGTGCAGCGTCTATTCCACACCTATCCCTCTACCTCCCTCCACACACCACAAATCTCCTACTCCAAATAAGACATACACACCGCTGGTTTGGAAAGAGATGGCCGCAGTTGTTTATTTAACCAATAATACAATTATAATCATGTATAACATTTTTTAACCTTTTAACAACCGTTTGTATAACAAACTTTTAAACCTTTAACATATTATTCCCCCACCCGAGGAGGAGGGAATGGGGGTGGGGTATCTGTACCCAAACCAAGATAGGTTCCTGTTCCTTTCTCCCAACTCTAAACCGGGCTGCATACCACACTATGAGGACCCAGGCCTACCAGGCTATTTCCACTGACTATGACAGACCCCCCTTTTAACCTCCCCTGGGGGTCCTTGCAAAGATACCCCCCGCAACTGCGACTAACACACATAAAATAGGGAGGGAGGGTGGGATGCTGCGACCTTCCTCCTCCACGTCCCGGCGCCGAATGGTAAGTATTACTGCTGTTCCTTTCCTCTTCTCATTCGCCCAGGACTCCCAGCCAATCAGCACCTGCAACAGGAAAAAAGGGGGAGGGGCGGGGATAGCTGTCTCCTAAGGCCCCGTCAAGACCCTGTTGCCCCTAATCAGGCCATGGGGTCCCCAGAGGTGGGCTGATTTACCATCCTTGGTCTAACTTACTTGAAAGGTCTCCCGCACATGGCACTTTTTAAACAAGTTTCACGTAATTAGCACAGCACAGTGTGTTGCACTTGGCACTTTAATATACAAATTTAAGGTTATTGCACCATAGTGTCCATTCTTGTGCTTCCCTACAGAGATTTGTTGTCCACCCTAACTTGTTTTCCAGTGTCTGCTGCTGAAAAGTATCCCCAGAACATGATGCTACCGCCATGCTTTGGCATGCAGATGGTCTTAGTGATGAGCAGTGTTGGCAATCCATCGTATATATCTATAGAATTTTTTCCGCAAAAAAATCATGTATTTGTATAGTAGGCTTCAAAGAAATCAAGAAGCAATGCAAATGAGACTCCTATCTCTACACTGTCAGAGCCCAGCTATAGGGGAACCTATCTGAATGCTATGACATAGACTCTGTTATTTTTAGAATTGCTGGTATATTTAAAGTGCAGCCATCTGCTTTGAGTATAATTGCCTGTACCAGGCGGGCATCACAAAGTTCATTCATCCTGCACATGGAAAACCAGAATTCACAAGCAGTACATAAATAGCAAGCCTGTTTTTTTTGAATGATTTCATCCCCAAATGACGTACATCCTTTACACAAACAAGTTCTATACAATTCCTTCGTACATAGAGGATGTGCCGATGTCTCTTCTTACAGCAGCCTGTATAATAGATTACACTGCAATGGAGAACCCCCTCCCCCCCCCAAAAAAAATAATAATGCATATACAGCAAAATATTTTGGTGTAAAGAGGCAAGTATGATAAACTGACTTAATAAAGAACTTGAGCCAATGGCTCATGTAATTCACATCAGTGGGAAGAATACACATTTACCATAGAATCCTTTTTTTGTAGGGATGCACCAAATCTACTATTTGGGAATCGGCCGAACCACACGAATCCTTGGTGAAAGATATACTAATTTGCATATGCAAATTGGGGGCAGGAAAGGAAAAAGTTAATTTGTTTTCTTTTCTGACGAAAAGTCATGTGATTTCCCTACCCACCCATAATGTATATATACAAATTAGGATTCGAATTCGGTTTTGGCCAGCCACAAGGGTTTGACCAAAGCTGAAAAAAGCTTAATCCTGGATTCGGTGCATCCCTATTATATTGAATCCATAGATTGCACCCCCAAATCCCATTCCATTTTAAGTGTACCCCAGGGTCCAGATCTGACCGCTTCCCCCGATGCCTTAATCTGGCACACTCTTATGGAAAATACTTGTAAATGGTGCCCAGTAAACTTGTTTCAGTGGAAGTTCAGCAAACGTATTAGTGATAACTGGTCAAGTATGAGGATCTCTTTGGTCAGTTACACTGCTCCTGTAGAAAAACTGTTATCCAGAAAGCTTCAAATTATGAGAAGGGCATCTCCTATAGACTTCATTTTAATCAAATAATTCACATTTTTTAAAAATGATTCCCTTTATCGCTGTAATAATAAATCAGTAGATTCTGCTTGATCCTAAATATGTTGAATGTATATCCATATTGTTGGCACAATCCTACTGGTTTATTTCATGTTTAAATGATTTTTTAGTAGATAAAGTATGGTGATTCAAATTACAGAAAGGCACCTTATTTGGAAATCCCCATGTCCTGGGCTTTCTGTATAACAGGTCTTATACCAGAACAAAGAAACTGTTATACACAATATCACACCCTGGTGATTTTACATCTTCCTATTGGCTTGTTGGTCTATTTTTCAAGAGAAACCATATCTGTAACTAGAAGTGATAACCTAGGGCTCCTTTATTAACCTTATGCAAAGTGTAAAAAAAATGGGACAATTAGCCATGATCTTAACTAGGATTCCAGTTTGATAGCATGCACAGCAGAATTTTTGCCCATTGATACTAATGCATGTGTCAATTTCAGCCCAAAATATGACTCTTGGGGGCCGATTCACGAAGGGTCGAATATCGAGGGTTAATTAACCCTCGATATTCGACTGGGAATTAAAATCCTTCGAATTCGAATATCGAATTCGAAGGATTTAGCGCTAAAAATTAGATCGATCGATCGATCGAAGGATTTTTCATTCGATCGAACGATTAAATCCTTCGAATCGAACGATTCGAAGGAATTTAATTCAACGATCGAAGGAAAATCCTTCGATCAAAAAAACACAGGCAAGCCTATGGGGACCTTCCCCATAGGCTAACATTGACTTCGGTAGCTTTTAGCTGCCGAAGTAGGGGGTCGAAGTTTTTCTTAAAGGGACAGTACTTCGACTATCGAATGGTCGAATAGTCGAACGATTTTTACTTCTAATCGTTCGAATCGTTCGAATTCGATCGAATTCGATCGAATTTAACCAATTCGATGGTCGAAGTACCCAAAAAATACTTCGAAATTCGAATTTTTTTTTATTCGAACCCTTCACCCGAATTTCGTGAATCGGCCCCTTGGTGTTTATGCAGATGTTCCGGAAGGTGCAGCATCACAAATATATACATATAAACACTAGTGATGGGCAAATTTCTCCCATTCAGAAAGTTCCTGAAGAAATTGTGAAATTCGAACGTTTTCACGAAAAAATTGTGAAATTAGAAGGATTCTCCTCAAAAATCATGAAATTTGAAGGATTTCACTCAAAAATCGTGAAATTTTAAGGTTTTCACTAAAAAATCTTGAGAAATTGGATGTTTCACTCAAAAATAGTGAAATTTTAAGGTTTTCACTAAAAAATCTTGAGAAATTGGATGTTTCACTCAAAAATAGTGAAATTTGAAGGTTTTCACTAAAAAATTGTGAAAATCGAACATTTCACTCAAAAATCGTGAAATTTGAAGGTTTTCACTAAAAAATCTTGAAAAATTGGATGTTTCACTCAAAAATAGTGAAATTTGAAGGTTTTTACAAAAAAATCGTGAAATTTGAAGGATTTCACTCAAAAATCGTGAAATTTGAAGGATTTCACTCAAAAATCATGAAATTTGAAGGATTTCACTCAAAAATTATGACATTTTAAGGTTTTCACAAAAAAATTGTGAAAATCGGACATTTTCACGAAAAAATTGTGAAAATCGGAAATTGACGCCGGCGAATTTTCACTGGTGAATTTTCACGGAAGATTTGCAAATTTATTCGCTGGCTGCGAAACGCGAATTCGTGCCAGGCGAATTTATTTGCCCATCACTAATAAACACCACTAGTGCAACATGGAGTTCCTGTAATATATAAAGGGATTATATACATTGTATATTATTTTCAGTAAGACAGGAGGATAGTAAACTACCCAACAACTACAACTGTTGAACCATTGATCTACGAATACTGAAACCAAGATAAAGTATATAGAATACCATCTGTCCAAAGCAAGACTCCCCTGTGCCAGAATACAAAGCACCTGACATGAACAAGAAGACTGACAATAACAAGAAAACTGACACACTATATTTTTGGCACCAAAATGAAAAAGAAGGATTGAACAGAAAATATATAATGTAGTTTTGTCATTGTCATTAAAGGGGTGGCTCACCTTTAAAGGAAAACTATACCCCCCAAACAATGTAGGTCTCTATAAAAAGATATTGCATAAAACAGCTTATATGTAAAATCCTGCTTCATGTAAATAAACCATTTTCATAATAATATCATAAATAGAAAATTGCCATTTTAAAAAATAAGGGCCGCCCCCTGGGATCGTAGGATTCACTGTACTCACAAACATACCAACAAACCATACATGTTAGGTCACATGAGCCAATTAACAGACAGAGTTGTGTCTTTTGCTTCCACACTTCTTCCTGTTACAGTTAGAGCTGCAGTATTTCTGGTCAGGTGATCTCTGAGGCAGCACACAGACCATCACTAAATGGTGGCTCAAGGCAAGAGATATAAAAGGGCAATATTTACTTAAATATATATTCCAGTTTGGTAAGATTCTTTAATATGCCACTTTATATGATATGAACTATCTGTTGCTTAAGTGTTCATTTTGGGGGTATAGTTTTCCTTTAAATTAACTGTTAGTATGTTATAGAATGGCCGTTTTTTTCAATTGGCTTTAATTTTTTCTTTTTTATCGTTTTCAAATTATTTGCCTTCTTCTTCCGATTCTTTCCAGTTTTCAAATGAGGGTCACTAACCAAATGCTCTGTTAGACTACACGTTCATTGTAGTCTATTGATGGGCGAACATATTCACCAGGCGCAAATTCACTGCGAATTTCATTTTGCTGCCGGCGAATACATTTTCAAAACTGTGGCAAAGGCTGGGGCCGGTATTACAATTTGCTCAGATTTTACCTTTTTTTTTTCAGGCTTCTGGCCATCGCGCATGATGCTCCGCCCCTTTTATGACACTGTACATGACCTCGCCCCCTTTTGCATCATGGACCGCCCCCTTTTGTTCCCGCCCTTCCACCGGCCGGTAACATTTTTTAAAAAAAGTGGTAACCCTAGCGTCAGGAAAGTCGCACAAATAAAAATTGTCGCACGGCAAAATTATTTAAGCGCCCATTGACTTTAATGCATTTGGATAAAATAGGCGCACGTATAAAAATTCTCGCAGGCGTCATTTTCGCCATTGCCCGAATTTCACAGGAGAAATTCGCCCATCACTAAGCTCGACCCCTGTGACTTATTACTGATATCCATTTGAATTTCCATTGTTATGCGACTATTATTTTCTGCGTAATGTTTTCAGGGTAATGCAGACCAATGACATTTTTCAGTAGAAGAATGACAAATTCAGCGCAGAACTGTCCAGGGTATTTAGAAGAGTAGGAACACGTCTAACTATAAATTCTGCACTAATCAGTCCCACAGGTTGGGTTGGAACTTGGAAGCCCTCACCTGCATAGGTCAGAGTGACATCGATAAAAAGATTACAGGCAGAATTTTAGTTTGGTATTTTTTGTGCCGTAAGTTTGACAGTGCCAGGCAGTCTTCTCCAAGACAGTAAAATTATTTAAATGGAAAAAAAAAAAAAATCACCTTAGAAAGGTGAAGTGAAAAGCATTACGAGCCGCTCCATTAAATATGACGGTTGCCTGGGCGCCCTTGAATTATAGGCGCTGATCTGCCGCTATCTCCATAATCTTCTGCTGCGGGACTGGCCAAAAAATTTATAGCTTGTCATTAGAAACTTCCATAGCCCCATTCGTCATTAAAAGGAAGAAAAGGTCTACTTCTAATATTAATTCCGCAAGGAAAAACTTCACATTCTGTTGCAGATTTCCCCACGGACAACAAAAATAAATCTTTCCCTGTGCCCCGATCAAATCTCTTTTAGCACTCAGGTGGCAGCAATATTAAAGAATAATCCAGCCACATTCTCTCGCTCTCTGTATGGGTTTTAAAATAACAACACCCAGCCTTTAAAGGAGAACTAAAGCTTAACTAAAGAAGTCGCTAGAAATGTTGTACATTATGTTTTGGGCTTATGTACCAGCCCAAGGCAACCACAGCCCTTTAGCAGTAAAGATCTGTGTCTCCAAAGATGCCCCAGTAGCTCCCCATCTTCTTTTCTGCTGATTCACTGCACATGCTCTGTGCTGCTATCACTTACTGAGCTTAGGGACCCACTTACAATATACAGTACACATAGAATAGAAATGTCACACTATAAAGCTGATTAGTAATTAATACAGATAATTACTACATGGCAGCACAGAAACCAGTGCAATTAGCATCAGAATTTAATCATCAGCCCTGTAGCATCAGCTTATATTACAGACCAACCTAATTTTCTCCTGGATAATTAGTGACGACCCCTAAGCTTAGCTTCTCAACAGCCAATCAGAGCCCACTGAGCATGTGAGTGTCACAGACACTTTCCAAGATGGTGACCCCCTGTGACAATTTTGAAGTCCTGGATCATTGCTGCTATTGACAAGCTGAAACTTTAGCCTCATGCAATAAGTTCACTATATAAAATATGGCATTTTTATCCACTTTAATTTTAGAGGTTAGTTCTCTTTTAAATAGTAATAACTTTTAGTAGATACATTGGGTTTTCTGTAAAATATTGTACCTTTAATGCCGAGGCATTAAAAATAATGAACCCTGTTATAATGTGATCATCCCAGCGTTATCACCATGATCTTTGCTCCCAGTTATCTATTCAAACTCACTTGGCTCTGTCTTTTTTTTTCCAAGGTAGAACAGCTTTGTTTTCCTCAAGAGATTTGCACTTTATTGATCTGCTGAGCTTCTTACAGGCAGAGAAGGGCAGAGCGCAGCCCCATTAAGAAGCACTCTGCTGTAAGAAATACAGTGAAATCCCAGGATTTATGCAGGTCGCTATGATATGTGGCCTCCAGTTTCTGCCTTGGCACAGGCAGGGAGATTGAATGGAGGATAAGAGTGCCGGGAATAGCATTGTCGCTAAAGGGAAGATATATAAGAAGTTCTAAGCTTTCAATCATTTACCATATAAACAGGGATCAATAAAAGTTATCCATGATTATTTAGGTGCTTGAGAGCAATGCGGATGTGCTCCCTTATCAATGTCTTACCATGAAGGGTAAAAAGGCTGTCTCTGAATCAATACATACAATTTATGTTTACTGTCTATATATATATATATATATATTTACCTTAGTGACTGCTCCACTGGTGCAATTAATGTTCGAAATCCTTTTAACACAGTCAACACATTTGAGTGCCAATTTTTCCTTTTCTTTAAAGGAGAACTAAAGCTTAAATAAAGAAGTAGCTAGACATGTTGTACATGATGTTTTGTGCTTCTGTACCAGCCCAAGGCAACCACAGCCCTTTAGCAGTAAAGATCTGTGTCTCCAAAGATGCCCCAGTAGCTCCCCATCTTCTTTTCTGCTGATTCACTGCACATGCTCTGTGCTGCTGTCACTTGAGCTTAGGGAGCCACTCACAATATACAGTACACATAGAATAGAAATGTCACAATATAAGGCTGATTAGTAATTAATACAGATAATTACTACATGGCAGCACAGAAACCAGTACAAATAGCATCAACATTTAATAATCAGCCCTTTAGCATCAGTTTATATTACAGACCAACCTCATTTTCTGCTGGATAATTAGTGACGAGCCCTAAGCTTAGCTTCTCAACAGCTGCTCAGAGCCCACTGAGCATGTGAGTGTCACAGACACTTTCCAAGATGGTGACCCCCTGTGACAAGTTTGAAGTCCTGGATCATTGCTGCTATTGACAAGCTGAAACTTTAGGCTGGTGCAATAAGTTCACTATATAAAATATGGCACTTTAATAAATATAGATTTTTAGGGTTTAGTTCTCTTTTAAGTGCACTGATATGGCACTCTGAACTGAGTATCACTGTATCAGGGCTCAGCTACAACACATTTGGAGCATTGGTCAGCTATTAACTGCATTTATGGCCATTATTAGACAACCAACGAAAATACCTGAAGTGACATAGCACTTAAAAGCCAAATATTATGCTGAAGATTGATGAGAAATTCTAATAGTTTAGCAGTGGGGCCAATCAAGCAGTTATTGCCCATCTGTTTGAAACAGAAATAAGGACCCTTTTGGCTAGCATCTTCGTTGAACTTAATTTTCCATTTCTGAGAAAAAATCTTGAACATGTTTTTTTTTAAATTTTTGTAGAGCTGAAAGCAATGGTTCCATTTGGTTGAACATGTCCAAGATGGTTGCGTCTATGCTCAAATCCTAAGGTTAAAATGACTTCCTAGGCAGTTACCAGGCTGTAATTGTTCTGGGTCAGCGTCACATGCTGGTAATGTAATGGCACTTGAATCTATAGGTGACATGATTTACATGCATAGAAGTGAGTGTTCAGGGGCCTGAGTTAAATTAAGAATTAAACACATACATGTTTTTAATTCACAGCATTATAAAGTTTTGTGCAGTGATCCATTGACTTGACTGAAATATATTTATATATTATATAGATTTATAAACCCCCAAAAAATGAGGGTTTATGCAAATGTGTTCTAGAGAGCAACTATTGCTAGATTGTTTTGTCAAGGAGCAGATGCTCTACACCCGTGAAAATTTTAAATGTCACGCTTTCTAAAAAGTGTGATTTTCATATTTAAATATAGCTGCCTCTGTCTCCATAGGCCTTTCGGGGGCCATGACCTAAACATTTATTTTAAAAACCTCCATTACATTCACATAACCCCAGAAACGCTTTGTATAGACAAAGGAGAAAATATGGCTTCCAGAGCCAACAGAAATCTCGTCAGTCCATCAGAAGCTTTTTTTTTTTAAAGCACCACAATAAGTTTAAAAGAGAAGGAAAGGCTGAAATTAAGTATTACCAGAAAGGTGTATATATATATATATATATATATATATATATATATATATAGTGTACACCAGTAAACCCTCAAAGTAATATTGCTCTGAGTCCTCTGTCAAAAGAAACACCACATTTCTTTTCTTCTATTGTGTACTCATGGGCTTCTGATCAGACTTCCTGTTTTCCGCATAAACCTCTAGGGCTTGAGCATGCTCAGTTTGCTCTTCTCTCCCCTCCCTTTTTCCCTTCCCTCCTCCCCTCCCTGCTGTAATCTGAGCCCAGAGCTATGCGTGAGCAGTGAGAGACTTAGGCAGGAAGTGATGTCACACCAAGCTAAAATGGCAGCTGCTATTCTAAACAACCGTAAGAGCTTCAAGAGCTGTTTACTCAGGTATGGTAAAGCATTCTGCAGAATAAAAATAGTGTTATAGCTTGTGCTATTGTGGCTTCTCTATTGGCAATAAACTGATCAGTAGCTTTCCTTCTCCTTTAAGGAACACACAGACATCAGCATGAAAGGAGCAAGATATTATGCTGTCAAGGGAATGTCACTTTAGTAGCAATCCATGAGCTGATTGTTAGCGTACACCTGATCTTGTTCAATTGTCCTCATGAACCAGCACAGGGAATCTATCTACCCCCTCACACAGCTGTGTGTAAATGGTTCTGAAGAGCATCCAGGATTCTGGGGCATCGTGACAGCTCGAATCCGCCTCGGCAAGCAGCTCCGCACTCAGCACCTGGGATAGATCACAGCTTTAGACTAATGGATCATTTACAGAGCCAAGGTGGCATTACGCAATTAAATGTCATTAATATGAACAAAGTGGATACATCTGCACTTGAGGCCTGAAAAAAATATGCCATTAACTAAAAGGAATAAGTAATGAGAAAGCAAGTGAGACAGTCTGAGAAAGACTACAAAACAGACACTGTGATAAAAAGAGAAATAAGTAGAAAAAGGAAACAGCTAGAATATACGAGAGGGGAGCATCTGGGGAAGCCAAACAGTTTGGGGTATATGTGTGTTACGCAGTTTGGTGGATGACAGTTGCAAGAATTCAAAGGCCATGAACCAAAGAACAAAAGCACAAAATGAGGAAGGACAAGTCACTAGGGAAAGATACGGCAATCACTCTCTCGTTAAATTCTTAAGTGGATGAAAGAGTTCATTACACTTGAACATGGAGAACAAAAGAGACAGCAAGCTAAAGATGGTGACAGCAAGAAAGAGAGATAAAGTGATAGTACAGCCACAACATGGAATTGTTTATAGACCACAGTAATGTATAAACCTTCTGTAAATAGATCTTCTACTGCAGTTCCAGAATTCGAGGCCTGCAGCGGATCAGTTTGAAGAGCTCTTGAAAACGGCTGTATACGAGAAGAGGAGGAGCCAGACGGACAGAGGTGGGGCAACATATAGACTTTAGTGCCAGGGTCCCCAACCAGGGGCTTGTGAGCAACATGTTGCTTGCCGACCCCTTGGATGTTGCTCCCAGTGGCCCTTAAAGCTGGTGCTTATATTTTAATTCCTGGCTTGGAGGCAAGTTTTGGTTGTATAAAAAGCAGGTGCACTGCCAAACAGAGCCTCCTGTATGCTGCCAGTCCCCATAGGGGCTACTCAGTAGCCAATCACAGCCCATACTGGGCATATCCTGGAACTTTTTGCATGTGTTTGTTGCTCCTCAGCTTTTTTTATATTTAAATGTAGCCTAAAGGTAAAAAAAAGGTATGGTACCAGTATGGCTTCCTTCATCCCACTTTAGCTATTGCTCTACATTTGTAAGTAAAAAGGATTATGGTAATTTTTAAATCATTTCTATGTAAGAATGGGCACATTAACCTAGGTCATTATGGTTCACTATATGTTTATAGGGTATTTTTTTTTCAGTTTTAGCTTTTTGCCTTGCAGATGTGATGTAATAAGAGCCATAATAAAAAGTTAATAAATAATAAATGAGATAAATAATAAAATGAGATCGTTGCTGTCATACATGGAACCCCAGACATTAATTACGCTAAATTCATTTTCCCCAAAAACAACACTTGCAAAACACTGCATATTATTTTTCCTCAAATAATATGGTATTAACAGTGTTAAGCTACAGTCATTTACGTTTCCTAACAATGGCTGTGATATATTGAAATGTATTATTCAACACAGGGAATCTCATCTACCAACAACGGGCAGATTTATCCTAGTGCAGCAACCAATCAGCAATTATCTTTCTGCTTTTCTAATGCAGATACAGTTATGAAAGCAATTCTCTGATTTGTTGCTATGGATTACTGCACACATACCCTAGCTGGGGACTTAGAAAGCTCTGCTGAGCTGGAAACAAGCATCTGCTTCCCTAAGGCGGTCAAGCACAGCATTAGAATGCAGAGATAGCAGCAATATGCATTTTCAATTAATTCTCAGCCACCAGAACAGCATCTGTTCATCTTAGCCTAAGACAGGAGTGCCCATACTTTACTAATGCAAGGTCTACTTTTAGTAATGTTGTCCCATTATGATCTACATCCATAAAAGCATTATTAGCATTCTGTTCCATGGAAAATATGACTTAAATATTATTTTGATTTATGGGAAATGTATATTGCTATATTTAACAATCAACTATTTCTTATGTTACCTTAAAGTAATAAATATCGGAATAAAAAGCATGAAATAGGAGGATGATATAAACAAGCTGTTTGTTGACACTGTCTTGAGATCTACTGATGGCCAGCTACATGTCTACTGGTAGATCCCGATCTAACTTTTGGGCACCCCTGGCCTAAGGGCCCCAAAGCCCAAGATCCACAGTAAAAAACCAGCTTGAAACTGTTTCCCACCAACTGTGCAAGCCGCTATGTGAATAACTCATTGGCCAGCAACACAAGATTTCACCTAGACTAACCTAAAACCAAAAATATGGCTTTTATGATATGTGGCAGATTAGGGATTAAACTACCTTAAAACAATTAAACTGATGATCACTCATGAAGTTACAGTCCCATAGAGACTACCTGAGTGTCAGGGAGCCGGGAGCTCCCTCCAGGGAGGTTGTCAGGATCAAGGAGGAAGCCCTCTTGAGGGTACAAGGTCGCGGTGTCCAAAGGGTTAAACGAAGAATAGTCAGGATCAGGCAAGAGTTCACAGGCAGGCAGAATACGCACAAGGTCCAAAGTCCAGGCAAAGGGTCAGGATACAAGGCAGGAACAAGATTAGGCAATAAGGCACACAGGGAACCCAGGATATGCTTCAGGAAAGTAATCCTATTCTTGGGCGCCATTCTGGTGTCTAGTTGGCGTTTTTATATTCAAATTTGGCGCCATTCTGACGTCATCGACGCTCTTGCGCCGACGTCGGCGCGCTGACGTCATCGCCTGGCGCCGCTACCCACGTGGCGGCCATGGGCGCCGCCATTTTGGGAGCGATGCCTGCAAGGATGGACGCGCCGCCCGGAGCTCCTGGGCCTACTCCGGGCGGCGATCGTTACAGTACCCCCCCCTCACGGGGGGCCTCCGGACCACCAGGACTTGGCTTCTGGGGAAACTTGGAATGGAACTCCCTCACCAGACGAGGAGCGTGAACATCACGGTGTCCTTCCCAGGAGCATTCTTCAGGGCCAAAGCCCTTCCACTGAATGAGGTACTGAAGGGACCCTCTGGAGACTCTGGAGTCTAGGATTTTCTCCACCTCGTACTCGAGTTGACCCTCCACAGAGATGGCAGGAGGAGGAGACTGACCGCCAGAGAACCGGTTGGTGATGGCGGGTTTCACCAGAGACACGTGGAACACGTTGGGGATTCTCATCTCTGGTGGAAGCTGGAGTCTGACAGCCACAGGGTTGATTATCTCCAAGATGGGAAATGGTCCCACGAATTTTGGACCCAACTTGGGAGATGGGATCTTCAACCGGATATTCCTGGAAGAGAGCCAGACATTATCACCCACCTTGTAGAGAGGAGAGGATCTTCGACGACGATCCGCGAAAGTCTTATGAACAAGAGCGCTCTTCTCTAGGTTCAACTTGGTAGCAGCCCAAATAGCAGACATATGGGCCGCGGAATCGTCAGCAGCCGGGACGTCAGATAGCTCAAAGTCTTGGGGAAAAGCTTGAGGATGCTGACCATACACCGACATGAACGGAGACCTTCCTGTAGAGGAATGACAAGCATTATTATGAGCGAATTCCGCACATGGGAGGAGATCAGACCAGTCATCCTGGCAGAGGGATACGTGGTTCCTCAGGAACTGTTCCAGGGCTTGGTTGACACGTTCAGCTGCCCCATTCGTCTGCGGGTGGTATGCAGATGAAAACTGAAGAACAATTCCCAGGTCTTTGCATAAGGAACGCCAGAACTTGGCAGTAAACTGGGTGCCTCTATCGGAGACGATCTCCACCGGGAAACCATGCAGGCGGAAGATGTACTGGATAAATAGCTGGGACAACTCCACCGCAGAGGGCAACTTCTTCAGAGGGATGAAATGGGCCATTTTGTAGAAGCGATCAATGACAACCCAGATCACAGTATTCCCACAGGAGGGAGGAAGTTCGACAATGAAATCCATGGACAGGTGGGTCCAAGGACGGGAAGGAACCGGCAAGGGCTGTAGTAACCCACTGGGGCGGGAGTGACTTGACTTAGATGTGGCACAAACATTACAAGCAGCAACAAAGTCCTTCACATCCTTGCGGATATCAGGCCACCAGACCAGGCGTCGTAAGAGTTCAAGAGTCTTAGCTGGGCCAGGGTGTCCGGCCTGCCTGGAGCAATGGGTCTGTTGCAGGATAGGCAGACGCAGCTCAGGAGGAACAAATGCCATCCCAATGGGAGTATCTGAAGGAGCAGAAGACTGACCAGCCAGGATTTGGTCGGCAAACTGTGGATACAGGGAGGCAATAATCTTGACTGGAGGGATGATTGGCTCTTGTCTCTCAGGAGAGCGGTCCACCGGAGTGAAGCTACGAGACAAGGCATCGGCCTTCCGATTCTTGGAGCCTGGGTGATAAGTCAAGATAAAATTAAATCGAGAGAAGAAGAGAGCCCACCTTGCCTGTCTGGGGTTTAACCTCTTGAGGGACTGGATGAACTCGAGATTCTTATGGTTGGTGTAAATCTGAACAGGAATCAGAGAACCCTCCAAGAGGTGACGCCACTCTTCAAGAACAAATTTAACAGCCAAGAGTTCTCGGTTCCCGACATCGTAGTTCTGCTCTGCGGACGAGAACTTCTTGGAGAAATAAGCACAGGGGTGCAACTTCCCATCAGCGGGATGTCTCTGAGACAAGATGGCTCCGGCTCCGACTTCAGAAGCATCAACTTCGATGCAGAAGGGTAGTTCAGGATTGGGGTGTCGGAGGACAGAAGCGGATGTGAAGGCCTCTTTCAAGGACTGAAAAGCTTCAATGGCAGATGGGGGCCACAAGCTGGGTTTACCCCCTTTCCGGATGAGGGCCAGGATAGGTGCAATGCGGGAAGAGAACCCTCGGATAAACTGTCGATAATAATTAGCAAATCCAATGAATCTCTGGATTGCCTTGGTACTCAGTGGGAGAGGCCACTCCTGGATGGCCGACACTTTCACGGGGTCCATCTCAAATCCCTCTGGAGAGATAATGTACCCTAGGAAGGGGATCTTGGATACCTCGAAGACACACTTCTCCAACTTGGCGAAGAGAGAGTTCTTCCTCAGACGAGAGAGTACCTCCTTCACCTGGGAGCGATGACTTTCAAGGTCCTTGGAGAAGATCAGGATGTCGTCCAAATATACGACTACGAACCTTCCTAGGAGATCTCGGAACACATCATTAACAAACTCCTGGAAGACGGCAGGGGCATTGCATAGGCCGAAGGGCATAACGAGATATTCATAGTGCCCGTCACGAGTGTTGAAAGCCGTCTTCCATTCGTCACCCTCACGGATGCGAATGAGGTTGTACGCCCCCCGGAGATCCAACTTAGAGAATATCTTCGCCCCCTTCAGCTGGTCGAAGAGCTCTGCAATCAAGGGCAATGGGTACCTGTTTTTTACAGTGATTTTATTCAGGCCCCGGTAGTCTATACATGGCCGAAGGCCTCCGTCCTTCTTCTCCACGAAGAAGAACCCAGCCCCTGCAGGAGAGGTAGAAGGGCGGATAAACCCCCGCTGGATGTATTCCTTCATTGCGGTAGTCTCTGCAGGAGAGAGAGGGTAAGTGCGACCTCTAGGGGGCATGGCTCCTGGCAGGAGTTCGACAGGACAGTCGTAGGAGCGATGTGGAGGAAGGAATTCCGCAGACTTTTTACAGAATACATCGGAGAATTCTTTATAACAGGAGGGAAGAGATTTTAACTCGGTTGAGGAGATAGTTACCTTCTTGAGGGGTTTTGCAGGAAGGCAATGCTGTTGGCAGAATGGGCTCCAACGAGAAACCTGCCCTGTGGACCAGTCTATGGTGGGATTGTGCAGGCGCAGCCAGGGGAGACCCAAAACAACTGGAACAGCGGGACAAGAGATAATAAGAAACGAAAGTCTCTCTCTATGCAGGGTCCCAACCTGCACGGGTAGTTCGCCAGTGGTCATCGTGAGTACAGACTCCAGGGGTTTATCATCTATGGCGACGATCCGCATGGGAGAAGGCAAAGGAAATAAGGGAATTCCCATGTGCTTAGCAAAGAGAGCGTCTATGAAGTTACCCCCAGCTCCGGAATCAACGAAAGCATTCCCGAAGATGGTCTTATCAGTCAGACGAATCTGGAAGGGAAGGAGAAACCTGTGTGAGTTTTCTAGGGTCTTCTCCTGAGACTTATCTCGAGACTTTTGAGTAGTGCCCCCTACATGAGTTACCATAGACATACCTCGGGGTACAAAACTCTTAGCCTTTACAGGACAGGCATTGGCGAAGTGGGAATGTCCGCCACAATACAGACACAGGCCTGACATCCGTCTACGGAGTCTCTCTTGTTCAGTGAGGCGAGTTCTTCCCACTTGCATGGGTTCCTCCTGGAGAGAAATGGATGCTCGGTTAGGCGGGGTGACGGGAGCCTGCAGGAGAGGCCTCTGGAAGCGGGGTGCCAATATGGGTTGAAACTTCCTGACACGATCTCTCAGGCTTTGATGCTCTCTCAGAAGAGTGTCCACCTTGACTGCCAAGGCGATGAGGTCCTCAAGTTGCGTGGGTAATTCACGGGAGACCAGGTCATCTTTGATGCGGAGGGAGAGACCATTATAAAATGCAGTATGGTATGCGTCGTTGTTCCAACGAGTCTCAGCAGCAAGTGTACGAAATTCGATAGCATACTCTGCTACACTGCGACTCCCTTGGCGGATTTGGAACAGACGGGAAGCAGCGGATGTCACCCGGCCGGGAGCATCGAAGACGATCCGAAATGCTTCTGCGTCATCCATCAGTGGGGACTGCTTCTCCCAGTGTGGAGATGCCCACTCGAGAGCTTTCCCTGCCAGACGAGTGATCACAAACCCCACCTTGGCACGTTCAGAGTCAAATTCAGAGGGGTGCAGGGCAAAGCGAATCTGGCACTGATTCACGAATCCTCGACAGGCTTGAGGATCGCCATCGTAGAGAGGCGGAGCAGGAATATGTGGACCAGAAGTGGAGGGCTGGGTAGCCATGGCAGCAGCCGCTTGCGGAGGAGGTGCCGGCAGGAGGGGCGCTGGTGTCAACAAGGAGAGCTTTTCCAGGATCGCCTCCAGCGTGTGTCCCACGTAATTCTGCCGGGCTTCATACGCCTCCATGCGGGAATGCAGGCCCCGAAAGGCCCTGCCGAAATCTGGCTGAGCTTCCTCAGTGGGATCCATGGCCCAAGAATAATGTCAGGGAGCCGGGAGCTCCCTCCAGGGAGGTTGTCAGGATCAAGGAGGAAGCCCTCTTGAGGGTACAAGGTCGCGGTGTCCAAAGGGTTAAACGAAGAATAGTCAGGATCAGGCAAGAGTTCACAGGCAGGCAGAATACACACAAGGTCCAAAGTCCAGGCAAAGGGTCAGGATACAAGGCAGGAACAAGATTAGGCAATAAGGCACACAGGGAACCCAGGATATGCTTCAGGAAAGTAATCCTATTCTTGGGCGCCATTCTGGTGTCTAGTTGGCGTTTTTATATTCAAATTTGGCGCCATTCTGACGTCATCGACGCTCTTGCGCCGACGTCGGCGCGCTGACGTCATCGCCCGGCGCCGCTACCCACGTGGCGGCCATGGGCGCCGCCATTTTGGGAGCAACGCCGGCAAGGATGGATGCGCCGCCCGGAGCTCCTGGGCCTGCTCCGGGCGGCGATCGTTACACTGAGGCTGAAGGTTACAAGGAGATCAGACAGTTCCCTGGAGCTTAATATGTAAACGCAAAAAAAAAATAAAATCCAATTTTTACTTTCCTTAATGAGAAAGAAACCTCATATATACTTTAATTAAGTAATGTGTACCGTTTTTATAAGAAACCTGACTGTATGCAGTGACATTCTCCCTTCATTTACTGCTGTGGATAGGAATTGTCAGACAGTCCCTAACTGCTGGGCAGGGAAACAATCATACTTATGAACAGCCGGGGGAGCCCCAGACTTCCCAGCCATGCAGAACTCAAGCAGCTTTGTTTGTTTCCCTGTAGAGCAGTCGGCGACTGTGTACAGATATGTATTGGATTTTATTTTAGCCTTTACATCCAACTCCAGCTGCAGGGACAAAGATCATGGAGCCAGATTTAAACAGATTAACTGGGATTCTATTTGGAGGATTATTTTGCTGCAGCCACTGGTTCTGTAGAGCTGGAGAAAGTTTGTATTATACAATACAAAAACTATAAAATCCACATTTGTCTTGCTGTATTGGCTTCTGGTAGATATTATTTAACTTTTGCTGTTTGGATAATTTATGACAATCCCTAAGCAGCCCAGACCACACTGAGCATGTGCACAGTCTTGGTCTTGTAAAGATGTATAACTGTCGCGATCGCCGCCCGGAGCAGGTCCAGGAGCTCCGGGCGGCACGTCCTCTTCTGCCGGCGTCGCTCCCAAAATGGCGGCGCCCATGGCCGCCACGTGGGTAAGCGGCGCCGGCGCGATGACGTCAGTGCGCCGACGTCGGCGCAAGGGCGTCAATGACGTCACTATGGCGCCAAATTTGAATAAAAAGCCAGTTTAGACGCCAGAATGGCGCCCAAGTATAGGAAAACTTCCCCTAAGCTTATCCTGGGTTCCCTGTGTGCCTTATTACCTTAATCCTGTTCCTGCCTTGTATCCTGACCCCTTGGACCCCTTTGCCTGGACTTTGAACTTGTTGTTATCCGCCTGCCTTGAACTCTTGCCTGGATTCTGACCACTCTCTTGGATTAACCCCTTGGACACCGCGACCTTGTTCCCTCAAGAGGGCTTCCTCCTTGATCCTGACAACCTCCCTGGAGGGAGCTCCCGGCTCCCTGACATTATACTTGGGCCATGGATCCAACTGAGGAAGCTACGCCTGATGTCGGACGAGCGCTCCGCGGACTGGCATCCCGCATGGAGGATTATGAAGCCCAGCAGTACCGCATTGGGCAGGCACTTGATACCCTCCTCTCTCGGATGCCTCCAGCACCCCCTGCACCCCAAGCTGCGGTAAATCCTTCCTTGGCGGCCGCTTCTTCCACCGCAGGGTCCTCGTCAAGTGAGCCTCGCATTCCGCCTCCTCCTCGCTTCAGTGGGGACCCACAAGCCTGCAGAGGTTTCGCTACACAGTGCCAGATCCAGTTCGAATTCCAACCCTCGCACTTCCCCAATGAACGTTCCAAGGTGGGGTATGTGATGTCTCGATTGGTGGGCAAACCGCTTGAGTGGGCAACATCTCTTTGGGAGAAGAATTCTCCACTGACTTTTGATGCCAAGGCCTTTCTTCAAGCATTTCGTACTGTGTTTGACGCCCCGGGTCGGGTCACTAATGCTCCTTCTCGTCTTCTGCAACTCCGGCAGGGAAACCGCAGTGTCAGTGACTATGCTATTGACTTTAGAACTTTGATGGCTGAGACTTCCTGGAATGATGATGCCTATAAGGCCGTATTCTATCAAGGTCTGTCTATTCGCATTAAGGATGATCTTGTCTCCAGGGAGTACCCTGACCTGCTGGAGGATCTGATCGCACTTTCTATCAAGGTGGACACTCGGCTCAGAGAGCATCAAGTAGAGAGGGAGCGCTGTAAAAGATTTCAACCCTTGTTGGCTCCTCGCTTCCAGAGACCTCTCCTGCAGACTCCGGCTGCTCTAGCCTCTCCTTCTCCTCCGGAGGAACCAATGCAAGTTGGAAGGGCTCGTCTTTCCGAACAAGAAAGACTTCGTAGACGAATGGCCGGCTTATGTCTGTATTGTGGCGGACAGTCTCATTTTGCGAACTCTTGTCCGGTGAAGCCCACGAGTTCTGTCCCCCGAGGTATATCTAGGGTAACGCATGTAGGGGGCACTACTCCAAAGTCTCAAGAGAACTCTCACAGGTTTCTCCTTCCTTTACAGATCCACCTAGCCTCTAAGACTATCGTTGGCTCTGCTTTCATTGACTCTGGAGCTGCTGGGAACTTCATGGATGCTCAATTCGCCAAACACATGGAAGTTCCCTTATTCCCATTGTCTACTCCTCTCCGTGTCATTGCCATTGACGACAGACCCCTGGAGGTTGAAGTTGTCTCCATGACGACTGGGGAATTGCCTGTGCAGGTTGGGACGCTGCATAAAGAAAGACTTTCGTTCCTAATTATTTCCTGCCCATCCGTTCCAGTTGTGTTGGGTCTCCCTTGGCTACGCCTGCATAATCCCTCCATTGATTGGACCGCAGGACAGATTACCCGTTGGAGTCCATTTTGCCAGCAACACTGTCTTCCTGCTGAACCCCTCCGGAGGGTGAATATCTCTTTGTCGGATCTGAAGTCTCTACCTCCCTTTTACAAGGAATTCGCTGATGTGTTCTGTAAGAAGTCTGCGGAATTCCTTCCTCCACATCGCTCCTACGACTGTCCTGTCGAACTCCTGCCAGGAGCCATGCCCCCCAGAGGCCGCACTTACCCTCTCTCTCCTGCAGAGACTACCGCAATGAAGGAATACATCCAAGAAAATCTCCAGCGGGGGTTTATCCGCCCTTCTACCTCTCCTGCAGGGGCTGGGTTCTTCTTCGTGGAGAAGAAGGACGGAGGCCTTTGGCCATGTATAGACTATCGGGGCCTGAATAAAATCACTGTCAAAAACAGGTACCCACTACCCTTGATTGCAGAGCTCTTCGACCAGCTGAAGGGGGCGAAGATTTTCTCTAAGTTAGATCTCCGGGGGGCGTACAACCTCATTCGCATCCGTGAGGGTGACGAATGGAAGACGGCTTTCAACACTCGTGACGGGCACTATGAATATCTCGTTATGCCCTTCGGCCTTTGCAATGCCCCTGCCGTCTTCCAGGAGTTTGTTAACGATGTGTTCCGGGATCTCCTAGGAAGGTTCGTAGTCGTGTACCTGGACGACATCCTGATCTTTTCTAAAGACCTAGAAAGCCATCGCTCCCAGGTGAAGGAGGTACTCTCTCGTCTGAGGAAGAACTCTCTCTTCGCCAAGTTGGAGAAGTGCGTCTTCGAGGTGTCTAAGATCCCCTTCCTAGGATACATTATCTCTCCTGAGGGATTTGAGATGGACCCCGTGAAAGTGTCTGCCATCAAGGAGTGGCCTCTCCCGCTGAGTACCAAGGCAATCCAGAGATTTATCGGATTTGCTAACTACTATCGGCAGTTCATCCGGGGGTTCTCTTCCCGCATTGCACCTATCCTGGCCCTCATCCGGAAAGGGGGTAAACCCAGCTTGTGGCCTCCATCTGCCATTGAAGCTTTTCAATCCTTGAAAGAGGCCTTCACGTCTGCTTCTGTTCTCCGACACCCCAATCCTGAACTACCCTTCTGCATCGAAGTTGATGCTTCTGAAGTCGGAGCCGGAGCCATCCTGTCTCAGAAACACCCCGCTGATGGGAAGTTGCACCCCTGTGCTTATTTTTCCAAGAAGTTCTCGTCCGCAGAGCAGAACTACGATGTCGGGAACCGAGAACTCTTGGCTGTTAAACTTGCCCTTGAAGAGTGGCGTCACCTCCTGGAGGGTTCTCTGATTCCTGTTCAGATTTACACCGATCATAAGAATCTCGAGTTCATCCAGTCCCTCAAGAGGCTAAACCCCAGACAAGCAAGGTGGGCTCTCTTCTTCTCTCGATTTAATTTTATCTTGACTTATCGCCCAGGCTCCAAGAATCGGAAGGCCGATGCCTTGTCTCGTAGCTTCACTCCGGTGGACCGCTCTCCTGAGAGACAAGAGCCAATCATCCCTCCAGTCAAGATTATTGCCTCCCTGTATCCACAGTTTGCCGACCAAATCCTGGCTGGTCAGTCTTCTGCTCCTTCAGATACTCCCATTGGAATGGCATTTGTTCCTCCTGAGCTGCGTCTGCCTATCCTGCAACAGACCCATTGCTCCAGGCAAGCCGGACATCCTGGCCCAGCTAAGACGCTTGAACTCTTACGACGCCTGGTCTGGTGGCCTGATATCCGCAAAGATGTGAAGGACTTTGTTGCTGCTTGTAATGTTTGTGCCACATCCAAGTCAAGCCACTCCCGCCCCAGTGGGTTACTACAGCCCTTGCCGGTTCCTTCTCGTCCCTGGACCCACCTGTCCATGGACTTCATTGTCGAACTTCCTCCCTCCTGTGGGAATACTGTGATCTGGGTTGTTATTGATCGTTTCTCCAAAATGGCCCATTTCATCCCTCTGAAGAAATTGCCCTCTGCGGTGGAGTTATCCCAACTATTTATCCAGTACATCTTCCGCCTGCATGGTTTCCCGGTGGAGATCGTCTCCGATAGAGGCACCCAGTTTACCGCTAAGTTCTGGCGTTCCCTATGCAAAGACCTGGGAATTGTTCTTCAGTTTTCTTCTGCATACCACCCGCAGACGAATGGGGCAGCTGAACGTGTCAACCAAGCCCTGGAACAGTTCCTGAGGAACCACGTATCCCTCTGCCAGGATGACTGGTCTGATCTCCTCCCGTGGGCGGAATTTGCTCATAACAACGCCTGCCACACTTCCACTGGAAGGTCCCCATTTATGTCGGTGTATGGCCAACATCCTCAAGCCTTCCCACAAGACTTTGTGTTGTCCGATGTTCCGGCCGCTGATGACCATGCAGCCCACATGTCTGCTATCTGGGCTGCAACGAAGTCCAACTTGGAGAAGAGTGCTCTGGTTCATAAGACGTTTGCTGATCGTAGACGTAGACCCTCTCCTCCCTACAAGGTCGGTGATAAAGTCTGGTTGTCTTCCAGGAACATTCGGCTGAAGATACCATCTCCCAAGTTGGGTCCAAGGTTTGTAGGTCCTTTTTCTATCTTGGAGGTGATTAATCCTGTGGCTGTCAGACTTCAGCTTCCCCCTGAGATGCGAATTCCCAACGTGTTTCATGTCTCCTTGGTGAAACCCGCTACCTCCAACCGCTTTTCTGTTGTCCAGCCTCCTCCTCCTACTATCTCTGTGGATGGTCAACAAGAATATGAAGTGGAGAAGATCCTTGACTCCAGAATCTCCAGGGGATCTCTTCAGTACCTCATCAAGTGGAAGGGCTTTGGCCCTGAAGAATGTTCCTGGGAGGGACACTCTGATGTCCATGCTCCTCGTCTGGTGAGGGAGTTCCACTCCAAATTTCCCCAGAAACCAAATCCTGGTGGTCCGGAGGCCCCCCGTGAGGGGGGGGGTACTGTCGCGATCGCCGCCCGGAGCAGGTCCAGGAGCTCCGGGCGGCGCGTCCTCTTCTGCCGGCGTCGCTCCCAAAATGGCGGCGCCCATGGCCGCCACGTGGGTAAGCGGCGCCGGCGCGATGACGTCAGTGCGCCGACGTCGGCGCAAGGGCGTCAATGACGTCACTATGGCGCCAAATTTGAACAAAAAGCCAGTTTAGACGCCAGAATGGCGCCCAAGTATAGGAAAACTTCCCCTAAGCTTATCCTGGGTTCCCTGTGTGCCTTATTACCTTAATCCTGTTCCTGCCTTGTATCCTGACCCCTTGGACCCCTTTGCCTGGACTTTGAACTTGTTGTTATCCGCCTGCCTTGAACTCTTGCCTGGATTCTGACCACTCTCTTGGATTAACCCCTTGGACACCGCGACCTTGTTCCCTCAAGAGGGCTTCCTCCTTGATCCTGACAACCTCCCTGGAGGGAGCTCCCGGCTCCCTGACAATAACAAAGTTACAAGGTGTTGCCCCCCTGTGGCCAACTTTGAAATCATAAATTATTTGTTTGATTAGGCTTGTGGTGCAGTCAGTTCATGTTTATGTTTAGTATACAAAATACAGCATTTTTAGCCTTATTATATTTTAGACTTTACTTCCCCTTTAAAGCATATAGGGAAAGTTGATCTCACCCCTAAACAATGTTAAACCATTAAGGAGGGGTAGTGTGACCACAAAATTCATATAAAGAAAACAGGTCCTCTGCACTCAGACTTTAAGACATTTTGTTCACAAAAACAGGGATTGTTTGTCCATATATTGCAATATATTTAAACTGGCCAACTAAATCGAAGTTATCCTGTGTCTGTCAGTCCTACACCCACTTTCTTCTGATTCATTATGTCAATTACATCTACATTTTTCACAGGGACAACATTTTATATGCAAATGTTACATGAACAGTAAAACACAAAAAATGAAAGTGTCCCCATAGGCTTGGCTAAGTTTTTTGGTCGAAGGATAATCCTTCGATCGTTGGATTAAAATCCTTCGAATCGTTCGATTCGAAGGATTTAATCGTTCGATTCGAAGGATTTAATCGTTCGATTCGAAGGATTTAATCGTTCAATTCGAAGGATTTAATCGTTCGATTCGAAGGATTTAATCGTTTGATTCGAAGGATTTAATCGTTCGATCAAACGATTATTCCTTTGATCGTTCAATCGCAGTTTTTGCGCAAAATCCTTTGACTTCGATATTCGAAGTCGAAGGATTATCATTCCGAGTCGAATACTGAGGGATAATTAACCCTCGATATTCGACCCTTGATGCATCTGCCCCTAAGTCTTTCAACAGCTATCGACAGCATATTGGACCTGCCCAATCCGGTATATTGCAGTTACAGCTCCTTCCCAAAGCCATTTTGCCACTGTAGAGAGAAAAACAATTTACACAAAGGGTCAGAAAGAACTGAGCATAGGGCAAGGGAATAAATATTGCACTCAGGCCCCAGCATTTAGTGCTCTCCACTGGCCAACTGTAATTATAGAACTGCACTTTGCTCATGATAATGACTCTGGTGGAGATATATGCCTGCAGAGAATGCCAAGGGGCTGTTACTTCATAAACACAATGGTGTGGAAATCTTACAACAAACATATTAGAATAAATTGAATATCTGATGAGTCTTTTGCAATCTAATAACATAAGCTGTCATGAGTGATTGTGATCTGGAGTGACTGAGTTAAAAGCCTGGCAAGCTGCGGCAGAGCTGGGATAGACATGGTGACTCAGAACCCTTCTGTCTCTGCACCGCAGACACCAGACCAGCTACATTATATTAGCAATAAAGGGAAGGAAGAAATAGAACGGCCTTCCTAAAGGGACTGAAAAGATATGAAGAATGGTTAGAGTGACACGCACTGGGAGATATGGAAAGTACAGAGACCAAACACTGAGAAGGGTCAAAGCTACTGTCATACATGGGTTGTGTTTGCATTACCGTATATACTCTTGTATAAGCCGACCCGTGTATAAGCCGAGGTACCTAATTTTACCTACAAAAACTGGGAAAACTTATTGACTCGCGTATAAGCCTAGACACAACTACAGCCCTGTCTCCCAGCAGCACACATTCTGCCAAAGCGACCCCCCCCCAGCGATCAACCGAACTTCTTTGCAAAGCTGATGACAGAGAATTGCCAAACGGATTACTGTGTGCATTGTCCCACTGTCCCACTACCATGTGCAGAGGGTGCTGTGTGATATTGCCATCACTGTTAATCTTTTGTATAACCAACAGAGGGCGCTGTGTGATATTGCAGTCACTGTTAATCTTTCATATAACCAACAGAGGGTGCTGTGTGATATTGCAGTCACTGTTATTCTTTCATACAACCAACAGATGGCGCTGTGTGATATTGCAGTCTCTGTTATTCTTTCATACAACCAACAGATGGCACTGTGTGATATTGCAGTCCCTGTTATTCTTTCATATAACCAACAGATGGCGCTGTGTGATATTGCAGTCACTGTTATTCTTTCATATAACCAACAGATGGCGCTGTGTGATATTGCAGTCACTGTTAATCTTTCATATAACCAACAGAGGGCGCACTGTTATTCTTTCATATAACCAACAGAGGGCATTGTGGGATATTGCAGTCTCTCCCCAAGTGAACTGTTGGTATAGGAATGATTAAAAGTGACTGCAATCTCAGCTACTCGGGTTGGGTACCGCTGACCTGCGTATAAGCCGAGATAGACTTTTTCAGCACATTTTGGATGCTGAAAAACTCGGCTTATACGTGGGTATATACGGTATTATAATTCACTTATTCTCCTCCCAAGCACCACAAAGGGTCACTGATCTCCATCAATACCCTTTGTCATAACGTCTAACAGAATGGAAATCAAATCTATGGTAATTTAACAGTTAACATTCACTTTATCTGTAGTTCTGAGCAGCATCTATGCTTTTCCCCTTACCAACCGCAGGCCGGCATTCAGTGTTGTCTATCCTTTGTTGTATGCTGGAGACATTTTCAGTCGCACAGTCTCTTCTTCCAACTCGGTAAGACTCTGCCTTGGGGAGCCTGCAGCAAACTGGAAACCTGATAAGAAGAATGCGCGATACGAACAGAAAAGGGAAACAGCATGATTTCTGAATTGATCAATCGCCAAGAAATAGGTTATAATAGAAACAGAACGCCAATGGCCTTAAAGGAGAACCAAAGCCTAACTAAAGAAATAGCTAGAAATGTTGTACATTATGTTTTGTGCTTCTGTACCAGCCCAAGGCAACCACGGCCCTTTAGCAGTAAAGTTCTGTGTCTCCAAAGATGCCCCAGTAGCTCCCCATCTTCTTTTCTGCTGATTCACTGCACATGCTCTGTGCTGCTGTCACTTACTGAGCTTAGGGACCCACTCACAATATACAGAACACATAGAATAGAAATGTCACAATATAAGGCTGATTAGTAATTAATACAGATAATTACTACATGGCAGCACAGAAACCAGTGCAATTAGCATCAGAATTTAATAATCAGCCCTGTAGCATCCGCTTATATTACAGGGGAAGCTCATTTTCTGCTGGATAATTAGTGACGAGCCCTAAGCTTAGCTTCTCAACAGCTGCTCAGAGCCCACTGAGCATGTGAGTGTCACAGACACTTTCCAAGATGGTGACCCCCTGTGACAAGTTTGAAGTCCTGGATCATTGCTGCTATTGACAAGCTGAAACTTTAGGCTGGTGCAATAAGTTCAGTATCCAAAATATGGCATTTATAGCCATATTAATTTTTAGGGTTTAGTTCTCCTTTAAAGATGTTGTAAAACTATCAACAGACAACAGGTAAGAGGGTCCCAGATACCAGAAGCCCATCAGAGGGTAATGCACCAGCACAAACAAAAGATCCATATCCTTGATGGTGTGCAATGTGTGCAGTATATAACCACCAAAGCAGGTTATAGACGGTAGAACAGTGACGCAAGGCTTTAGGGCACATGTCTGTATTTCAAAGTCTAGATAAAATCTTTTGATCTCAGGCACAGTTTTAAAGGTTGGTCTATACCATAAAAGAGCCACAGTAATGAAATACAGTACAAGTATTGGGTCCGTTATCCGGAAACCCATTATCCGGAAAGTTCTGTATTACGGAAAGGCCATCTCCCATAGACTCCATTTTATTAAAAATTATTTCCTTTTTCTGTAATATTAAAACAGCACCAATTAAGATATAATTAATCCTTATTGGATGCAGAACCAGTCTACCTGGTTTATATTTACATGATTTTCTAGTAGACTTAAGCTATGAAGATCCAAATTACAGAAAGATGTTTTCCGAAAACCCCAGGTTCCGAGTTTTCTGGATAACAGGTCCCATACCTGTACTGTAATATGAAAAAAAATATTTTCAGTTTCATTAAGGTTTTTTTTATTATAGTCCGAATGCCAAAAACTTGAAAAATTCCCGTTTTTTTTTTACTATTAAATAGTACTTGAATTTTTCTGAAATTAATTAAATCCAGGGGTGTTAAAAGTCTGAATAAAAAAGCACTCCAATTGAGACCTGAAGATATCCTGATCTGCGCTGGGTTTCGTGCAGTAATCTGAATATTTTGTGGTTCGGGAACATGTATTGATAAATAAGGGAGAAAAACCCATGCAGATTTGGTTCGGAGTAGCTTTCAAAAAATAATAAGATATTTTCAGATTTTGATATTGAAAAAAACTTGCATATTATCCAATGCATTTCGACCCCCAAAAATATCAATATCATCAAGTAATATGCAATAAAAATAAAATACTTAAAAAAAAACAAAAAAACCTTAATGGGAGGTGCAAAGATTCTCTGCAAAGCAGAAGCACTTTACGACTCATAATCCATCACTTCACAATGGAAAATTGTTATATTTAATATTTGCCTCTGTCTTCTTGATGAGAAAGGTTCAGCTCTTAGGCAAGAAGCAGAGCAGGGGGTCCTACAGCAGAACATGTAATAAGCTAAGTATTTTCCCCAATTACTCACCAGCACTTTCTATGAGCCAAAATATCCAGAGTGTGAAGAATTATACCTATTTAACTTTAACCGATGTTTGTGATGGACAGTTCTATCAGAATTCAGAATTAAAGGGGTGAATTTGGTCTACCCCAGAACAATAAATAAGCAGGAGCAGGAAAAAGATACAGTTTCTTGTAACCTCTCCATAAACGATGGCTGTGGCCAAGAAATGCTGCATCTCGTAGAATTTATCCCACAGAATCCAGAAAATGTGTGTAGTGGTTATAATGTGCAGTTACCAAGCAACCCTCCCTATAATTCTGTCTCTATCTTCTTTCTGCTACAGGAAAAATTCTGTTTATCCAAGATCTGCAAGTCTCTCCCTTCTTTGGCTTTATATAGTGGCACAAATCCTAATTATAACCGAGGATCACCTTCCAGTTTTTTCCTCCCCCAATGGTAACAAGTGAAGTATGGGGGAACAGCAATGGAATTGTTTATTTATGACCACTAGTCCCTTTGTATTTTTCCAGCTTTAGCCCTGCATCTAAATAGATGTGCGGCTGCAGAGGTTTCCCGTTTGATTTCACTTTTTATTCTGTGCAGTGAAAAGATCAAACAGTAAATCTTATTCCTTTAGCTAAAGTGATTTTTATTCTCAAACACACTCTCTAAGTAGATACAGTGCTCCAGGGTAGGTTTGGAGACATGCCACTTTACTGCCCCAAAGCTCTGGTATTTTTGGTACCATACAAATAAACGCTATACATAATATTAATAGGATTAATAATAAAAAAAATCAAAACATATTTAAGTGGGCAGCTTTAGCAACAATTAAATTAGTATTTTCCCTATTATATTAAACATTAGTTTTACACTTACTTATTATTTCTAATTTTCTCCCGTCGATACTCCATTGGCAGCTTCAAAGATTCTCTGTTAAAATATAGATTCCTTGTAAGATTCCTGTTGCCAGTCCTGTGCTCGTACATTTAGACGTTCTCTGCTATAGTATTTGCATTCTTCCTAACCCACTTTGCCCCAAACCTAATTGAATTATTAAAAGGAGGATTTTGATTTTGAAACGATTTCCTAAGGGAGGAGAAAGACAGTTGCGTTATGAACATTTGCTATTAGCTGTTAATGTTCTCAGTTATATTCCCTATTCCAGCGTTCACCTAAAGCTCTGTTTCAGTCAGGCACTGGAAATGCAGAACAGGTCTACGTGCAAGAGTGGGTACTGTTAGGCATAAAGCAGAGGGACATTTTTGCATGAAAAAAGTATAAAAATATATACCCACTGTGCAAAAAGAAAGCCACAACAAACCTTTGTTTTAATAGGCTGGCATAATGTTTCTGCACAATGTTAAAGGAGAAGGAAAGCTACTGAGGCAGTTTATTGCCAATAGATTAGCCATAAGCTATAACACAATTTTTATTCTTTAGAATGCTTTTCCATAACTGAGTCAACAGCTCTAGTCTCTGTTTGGATAGCAGCTGCCATATTAGGTCGCTGCTACATCTCTCCTTGCTCACTCGTAGCTCTGAGCTCAGATTACAGCAGGAAGAGGAGGAGGAGCAAACTGAGCATGCTCAAACCCTGGAGATTTAAGATGAAAACAGGAAGTCTGATACTGAAGAAGAAGGAAATAGAAGGAAAAAAATGTGGATTTTCTTTTGACAGAGGACTCAAAGCAGCATTACTTGAGGGTTTACTGGTGTATTTATATTAAGTATGCACCGATTCGGTTCGGGATTCAGCCAGGATTCAGCCTTTTTCTTCAGGATTCGGATTCGGCCGAACCAAATCGTAATCCTAATTTGCATATGCAAATAAGGGGTGGGGAGGAAAATGTGTGACTTTTTGTCAGAAAAAAAGTAAAAAACATTTTCCCCTTCCCACCCCTAATTTGCATATGCAAATTAGGGTTCGGATTCGGTTCGGTATTCGGCCAAATCTTTCGCAAAGGATTCGGGGGTTTGCCAGAATCCAAAAAAGTGGATTCGGTGCATCCCTAATTTATATAGACCTTTCTGATAAAACTTACTTACTTTTAAGCTTTCCTTCTCCTTTAACCAACTTTCTAAACCGATCCTTGGTATATAGGTGTCCAGCACATACACATGAAGGGTAAAAAAAAATAATAGAACTACTAGACCGCAACTTGGCCAAATCAGATTAAAACCCCAGAACATAGAACGGCAAAAGAAATTGTCTGAATGTGTTCTCTTGACCCTTTTCAGAGGACCATATCAGATTTACATTAGTGCAACTGTATCAGAACAGGCAGTGTGAATAGATACAAGGGTAGATATACAGTATATGTGTGTGTGTTGGTCTTCTCTTCAGGTCCATAGAAGAACGACAGTATTCACTTCTAAGTATATATTTTGTGTTCTCTTACGCATATTGATTTTTCCCTATATGTTTTAGGGTAACATAACAAGGCTCTTTTTCTCCCTGGTTCTCTGATGAAGCAGGTAGAGAAGAATCACCAGCAGATGACCAAATCATATTTTTGGTGGTGTCCAATTCTTCTTTAGATTCTAACTTGCGGTTATTGTACTTTGTTTTTCCAGGCGGAGCTGAACATGCCAAGTGCATAGGTTTGCTATGGGAAGTTGCCCTTCTGGACCCACAAACCAATTTTTTCTCAGGGTTAGTCCTGTATGGAGGATTCACGTGACAGGCTGATGACGTTGTGCGTTGAGTTGCAGTTTTACAAGCTGGCACGGCGGCTTCTCTACAACAGTTGGCTGGTTCTTTTTTCTTTGAGTACTTGATGGTATTTGGGGTGAATTCAATTCTGAACTGCTGGTCCCTCTCACCTTTAATGCTTTCTCTCTGCTTTGTTAAAGGGATACAGTCATGGGAAAACATGCTTTTTTCAAAATGAATCAGTTAATAGTGCTGCTCCAGCAGAATTCTACACTGAAATCCATTGCTCAAACAGATTTTTTTACATTTAATTTTGAAATCTGACATAGGGCTAGGCAGTTTCCCAGCTGCCCCCAGTCATGTGCTCTGATAAACGTCAGTCACTCTTTACTGCTCTACTGCAAGTTGGAGATATTTTACTCCCTCCCTTTACCACCCAGCAGCCTAACAACAGAACAGTGGGAAGGTAACCAGATAGCAGCTCGCTAACACAAGATAACATCTGCCTGATAGAAAAGAATAGCACTCAATAGTAAAATTTAGGTCCCACTGTGACACATTCAATTACATTGAGTAGGAGCCTGCCAGAAAGCAGTTCCATCCTAAATTGCTGGTTCTTTCTGAAAGCACATGACCGGGCAAAATGACCTGAGATGGAGCCAACACACCAATATACACTTGCTGGCTCAGGAATGAAATTTTATATTGAAGAGTGAATTATTTGCAGTGTAAACAGTGTAATTTAGAAATAAAAACTATACCATAAAGATCATGACAGAATCCCTTTAAGCAGCTCCACCTCCTGCATTTCCTTCTCTGATGGAGCACTGTCTGAAACAGAGAAACATAATTCCAGCACAACTCCTGCCCAGGAGTTATTATTTCATCACCCATATGCCTAACACACTTTTTGCCCATTTTTGTATTGAAAGTAAATATACCAATGGCCAAATAGCCATATTCATTTCTAGGATTTAGTTCTTCTTTAAGCTTAGTGACCAATTAAGGACATGTAGGGCCCCTAGGCTTCTACTCACAGTAGGTGTGCCCAACCAGACCCAGCAGTGCAAATAAAACGACATATTAAAATAAAGGAAAATAGGAATGGGCCACTAGACTATGGCCTAGTCTAATATGCATTAATCCGCTACTGGTTAAGCCAATCGATTAGCTTTCAGAGAATGATGATTAATGCCTCAACTGTGATCATTTTGGATAATGATGCAACTGCAAACAATATGAAAGCATCCACGAATATAAACAAATAAAACTGAACTCAACAGGAAGTCTCTGTGCATAAACAATATCATCCTGCATTTCATTTCCTGTTTAAAGGAGAACTAAAGCCTAACTAAAGAAGTAGCTAGAAATGTTGTACATTATGTTTTGTGCTTCTGTACCAGCCCAAGGCAACCACAGCCCTTTAGCATAAAGATCCGTGTCTCCAAAGATGCCCCAGTAGCTCCCCGTCTTCTTTTCTGCTGATTCACTGCACATGCTCTGTGCTGCTGTCACTTACTGAGCTTAGGGACCCACACACAATATACAGTACACATAGAATAGAAATCTCACAATATAAGGCTGATTAGTAATTAATACAGATAATTACTACATGGCAGCACAGAAACCAGTGCAATTAGCATCAGAATTTAATAATCAGCCCTGTAGCATCAGCTTATATTACAGTCCAACCTCATTTTCTGCTGGCTAATTAGTGACGACCCCTAAGCTTAGCTTCTCAACAGCTGCTCAGAACCCACTGAGCATGTGAGTGTCACAGACACTTTCCAAGATGGTGACCCCCTGTGACAAGTTTGAAGTCCTGGATCATTGCTGCTATTGACAAGCTGAAATTTAGGCTGGTGCAATAAGTTCAGTATATAAAATATGACATTTTTAGCCACATTCATTTTTAGGGTTTAGTTCTCCTTTAAAGGAAAATAAAGGGAATGAAATTGCTTATAAACAAAATAGATTTTCCCTCAAGACTTAATTTTAAACACACAATGTTACAGATACTGACTGGGCGACAGTTCATAGTGTTTTCATACATTTTCATTAAATATACATTGAATAATGGCTCTCAAGGGCATATTCATTTAATCACAGCACACTACAGAGCTACTTCTAAAACAGAGGCCCTCTTTGAAGACTGTGCTGATAGCTCAGTCTACTCACAAATACCACATAGAGGGAAAAGTAAAGGACTCATCAGCGGGAAAGGAATTAGCATACATTGACACATTCATCTAAATATGCATTACTGAGTCCTGATGTGAAGAGCACAATATGTCGATGTTCTGCTGAAATGGAACGGGTTTCATTAGTATTGTCGGAGAGGACAGATGCCCTACTGGCTTGTTTAATAACACAGCTTCCTTAAAGGGAAAACATATTTCATTCATAAGTAGGGCTTACTGAAAATGTATTTGCTCTTGAATTCACAGTAATTAATGAGAGCACAGATTAATCTGTAAACAGAACGAGTTTCCACTGCCTATTTAAATGGTTATGAGTTCTCCATAGATACTGAAAGTGATATAAAAGCATAATTTATACAGCAGCATATGCCATTCTATTCCAGGGCCTTGAATCCGTGGGTGCAATAGTGAAGAATAGGGATGTAGCGAACTGTTCGCCGGCGAACTAGTTCGCGCGAACTTCGACTGTTCGCGTCCGCCGCAAGTTCGCGAACGTCGCGCGACGTTCGCCAATAGGCGTTCGCGTCAAGATCGTTCGACCATTCGACCGCTAAAATCGAAGGATTTTCGTTCGAATCGAACGATCGAAGCATTCGATCGAATGAAATCATTCGATCGAAGCATTCGATCGAATGAAATCATTCGATCGAATGGCTTCGATCGTTCGATTCGAACGAAAATCCTTCGATCGAACGATTTCCATCCTTCGATCGTTCGAATCGAACGATTTTCGGATGTTCGAAGTTCGCGAACAGTTCGCGAACTGTTCGCAAATTTTGCCGGTGTTTGCGAACGGCGTTCGCGAACACATCGGCGGCAGTTCGCTACATCCCGAAGAACTCACCTGAACAGGCTGGTGGGCACATAGGTGCTTCATATATGGGTGCAAATACCTTTGTGAATGTTTTCAATACAATGAGTCTATGAAGATTCTCATTTATCCAGGTCATGATATATAGTATCTAGTAGAATTACTTGCAAGGGGACATGATTACACTTTACAAGTACATTAGAGGACATTATAGACAAATAGCAGGGGGACCTTTTTACCCATAAAGTGGATCACCGTACCAGAGGCCTCCCCTTTAGACTAGAAGAAAAGAACTTTCATTTGAAGCAACGTAGGGGGTTCTTCACAGTCAGGACAGTGAGGTTGTGGAATGTTGTGATGCTGGTTCTGTTAATGCCTTTAAGAATGGCTTGGATTTTTTTTACTCGAATAAATTCGAATATACTCACAATTCGCCTGGGAGGATATTTAAGAAAAATTGAGAATGTCTAATGTTCAATAGAATATTTCCGACCCGAAAATTCTAATCATATTAGAAACACGCGAATCTAGTTTTTCCCCGAAAAAAAACTTGAATGTCAGAAAGGCTATTAACATCTCCAAATGGTTCAATGGACCTCTGCCATAGACTTGTACATGAACTTGGCAGGTTTTAGGTGGCAAATATTCAAATTAGGACTGTTTCCATGGTCGAGTTGTCTCACATTTGAATTTACATTCGAATAGGGGGATTATAATTCGAATGTGTGAATTTTGACAACAAAAAAATTTTGAAAATTCAAATTCAAATTTATTATTCGACCCTTAATCAATCTGCCTGTTAGAGTTTTTCTTCAAAACTTTTCACCGCTCAACCAAGTGGCTTATTCAGTTCAACTGAAGGGTTTTGAAAAACCCTTGAGGATAGTAAAGTTCAACTTTAATTAATTATCAAAAGATAAACCTACTAGGAATGCACCAAATCCACTTTTTTGGATTCGGCCGAACCCCCAAATCCTTTGTGAAAGATTCGGCCGAATACCGAACCAAAGCTGGGTAGGACGGGGAAACCATTTTTTACTTCCTTGTTTTGTGACAAAAGGTCACGCGATTTCCCTCCCAACCCCTAATTTGCATATGCAAATTAGGAGTCGGTTCGGCCGGCCAGAAGGATTTGGCCCAATCCTTCTGAAAAAGGCTGAATCCTGGCCAAATCCCGAACCAAATCCTGGATTTGGTGCATCCCTAAAACCTACAGGGTGCACTGGTATTTAATTTCACCTTCATAAAGCTGTTCTGTAGGATGGCAAAATTGTCCATGCTTGCACCTTCTTAGGGCAGAGACACGCTCAGATTCGTAGATATACTTTATATAATATACTTTAATTAAAAAATGTATACTGTTTTTATAAGAAACCTGACTGTATGCAGTAAAATTCTCCCTTCATTTACTGCTGCGAATAGGAATTGTCAGACGGTCCCTAACTGCTGAGCAGGGAAACAATCCTACTTATGAACAGCAGGGGGAGCCCCAGCCTTACTTCCCAGCCATGCAGCACTCAAGCAGCTTTGTTTGTTTCCCTGTAGAGCAGTCGGCAACTGTGTAGAGATTTGTATTGAATTTTATTTTTGCCTTTACATCCCCTTTACTGTTTCCAACTCCAGCTGCAGGGACAAAAACCATGGAGCCAGATTTAAACAGATAAATTGGGATTCTATTTGGAGGATTATTTTGCTGCAGCCACTGGTTCTGCAGAGTCGGAGAAAGTTTGTATAAAACAATACAAAAACTATAAAATCCACATTAGATTACATGACAACACAGGACCCAGTGCAGTCTGTATATTCTGATTATTAATCAGTCTTGCTGTATCAGCTTCTGGCAGATATAATTTGACTTGTGCTATTTTGATAATTTATGACAATCCCTAAGCAGCCGAGACCACATTGAGCATGTGCACAGTCTTGGTCTTGCAATGATGTATAACAAAGTTACAAGATGGTAACCCCCTGTGACCAACTTTGAAAGCATAAATAATTTGTTAGATTAGGCTTGTGGTGCAGTAAGTTCGTGTTTATGTTTAGTATACAAAATACAGCATTTCTAGCCTTATTCTATTTTAGACTTTACTTCCCCTTTAAAGACATTTTCTTCTGTGCCATAGTTTGGAAATTGCTTCTCTCTAGAGTATTGGTAGGTATAATACTGTGACAGTAGGGGGGCTGATTTGGAAAAAATATATGGCTACTCTCTCTCTCTTTTGCAGTAAAGAATTTCAGGTAAAATATTCCATATATCTCAATTGTGTCGCATCCAAGTGTAATGGCCCTGTAATTGGAAAGAGCAGAACAGAACTTCAATTTGTGTTTAAGCCGGTGAAACATGGTCTGGAATTATAATTTTCCACTAAGAAGGGGATTATTGACTTAACTTGGTACAGGGGAAAAAATAAGGTGCAAATAAGCGATTGTGCACAAAGCACACATTTACTATTCAATAACCTCAGCTACAACTTGTCAGAGGATAGAAATGGAGAAAATGAAACCTTATTTTGGAGATGAATTAAATTGCAGAATATCTTTAGTTTGCATATGGCACAGCAATCAGGGACAGGGTTTTTAGGGTCTTTGTACATTTCCTACTCAATTAAATAACCCACCTAATCAAGCTGAAATCTCTTGAATTCCTGTGCAATTTTGATGAAAGCAACAGGGAAGCTGATTGCATAGAAACTGGAACCCGGCGTGAACGGATAACAAGTGCTACAAACAGGCTTGAATACCTTGGCAATCCTTAAAAAACTGGCCATTACTATGTATATAATCGATATACAGGCCCCACCTTAGGTTAAATTACCATTCTAAACATGGCAGATTGAAGTCTGCTGATCTTGATGCAGGCTATTACAGTTTAAAGGAACAGTAACACCAAAAAATTAAAGTGGTTTAAATGAAGGACATTATAATGTACGGTTGCCCTGCACTGGTAAAACTTGTGAGTTTGCTTTAGAAGCACAACTATAGTTCATATAACCAAGCTGCTGTGTAGCCATGGGGGCAGCCATTCAAGCATAGACTACACAGCAGATAACAGACAAGTTCTGAAGAATCACATTGTATACTAAAGAGCCTGGCATCTGCTGCATATTCTGCCTCTTTTCTCCTTCTTCAGATTTAAATGGCTGCCCCATGACTACTCAGCAGCTTCTTATATACACTATAGTAGTGTTTCTGAAGCAAATATATTATTGCTCAGCTATCTATGACAGCACCTATGGGTTAATCTGAAATCTCATCATAATTGACCTTTAGGCTCCAGGGCATGATGGCATACACCCTGGGTTCTAAGGGAGCTTAGTTCAGTTTAAGACTAGCCCTTATTTCTGATTTTCTCAGATTCACTTTCATCTGGTATGGTACCTATGGATTGGAGAAAAGCTGATGTCATTCCAATATTTAAAAAGGGATTACGACCTCAGCCTGGCAATCATAGGCCAGTAAGCTTGACATCTGTGGTGGGCAAATTTTTTGAAGGCCTTTTAAGCAACATTTTGTCCTAGTGAATGACATTATGAGCAGCAATCAGCATGGCTTTATGAAGGATCGGTCAAGTCAGAAATACCCTGTTTACTCAAGCTGATGACGAACTAGGTCCAAGCTAAGGCCTTTAAGGTTTTTTTTGGAGGGGAAGCAAGATTTTGGGTACAGATCCAGGCTACTCTCGGCACTACCTATTGTCAGTGCATCTTCAGTTAGCTGTACACATGTCAATATATACTGCCAATTTGGCCCCTCCAAAGTTCAAAGTTATGGCATCTATACTATAGGATCATCCCAAATGGCTGAACAAGAGATTTCTGGTTGGAAGTTACCCACAATACCTATTAGGGAGGTTAGAGCATACCTCCCAACATTTTGGAAATGAAAACAGGGACAACATTTTTTTGATCATGTGCATTTTTGGGCACATCCCCTAATTACCATGTTTATATTTTACAAAATTTGGCAGGTTATGAAAGTTTGAACATATTTCTGTGTTTTTTTTCCAGTTATTACAGTTATGCTAATGAAGGTGAATTGCCCTTTAAACTGTGAGTCTAACTTCTCCCATGGGACCTGTTATCTAAATTGTTACAATAACTTATTTGCTTATCTCAAAATTGTTACACAATACCTTATCTGCACCTCATGGCTGTTCTGGGCCCTCTGCCAAAAGCCAATGAAGTTAGAAACATTGTTTCTTTTTAGCTGTTCAGTGCAGAGAAAATCTGGACTTTCCAATACAAACCAGTGACTGCAGGTTAAAGGAACAGTTCAATGTGAAAATAAAAACTGGGTAAATAGATAGGCTGTGCAAAATAAAAAATGTTTCTAATATAGTTAGTTAGCCAAAAATATAATGTATAAAGGCTGGAGTGACTGGATGTCTAACATAATAGCCAGAACACTTCTTCCTGCTTTTTAGCTCTCTAACTCTGAGTTAGTCAGTGACTTGAAGGGGGGCCACATGTTCAGTGAGTTTGCAATTTATCCTCAGCATTCAGCTCAGATTCAAAAGCAACAGATATGACTCATGTGGCCCCCCTCAAGTCGCTGATTGGTTACTGCCTGGTAACCAGGGTAACCAGTCAGTGTAAACCAAGAGAGCTGAAAAGCAGGAAGTAGTGTTCTGGCTATTATGTTAGACATCCAGTCACTCCAGCCTTTATACATTACATTTTTGGCTAACTAACTATATTAGAAACATTATTTATTTTGCAGTCTATCTATTCACCCAGTTTTTATTTTTACACTGAATAATTCCTTTAAGATGTGAAAAGCGGGACTGTCCCGCTGAAAACGGGACAGTTGGGAGGTATGGGTTAGAGATCTCAGATGACTGTATGTATGTGTACATATGTAAACACACACAGACAGTTCTTGACTAAAGGGATTTTCAAACCTTCCCGATAGATAAGTGGCTGATTTTAAAAGAACAGTAACACCAAAAAATTAAAGTGTTTTAAAGTAATGAAAATATCAAGTAGTGTTGCCCTGCACTGTGTTTGCTTCAGAAACACTACTATAGTTCATATAAACAAGCTGCTGTGTAGCAATGGCGGAAATTGAAAAAAAGTCTATATGGCACAGGTTAAATAGTGGATAACAGATAACACCATTATGTTCTACAGAGCTTATCTGCTGTGTAACCTGAGACTTTTCTCATTCGAATGGCTGCCCCCATTGCTACACAGCAGCTTATTTATTTAAACAATAGTAGTGTTTCTGAAGCAAACACAGCAGTTTTACCAGTGCAGGGCAACACTGCATTATATTTGTATTACTTTAAAATAATTAAATTTTTTGGTGTTGTTGTTCCTTTAAGCTAGGTATCCGGCTGCCTCGGCCTGCACTGTGATCTGATAAACCTCACCAAATGACTATATACTACCATATAGAGCCAAGGTTGAACCCTGTGAATCGCTGAAAATCACACTTATGTAGACACTATTAACAGTCATACTTTAACAATTCAAAGTTCAGGAGTAAAACACATGTTATATATATAGATGTATGCCAGGATACATACCAAGGACCCAAATAGAAATCTGCATTAGGGATGTCGCGGACTGTTCGCCGGCTAACTTGTTCGCGCGAACATCGGCTGTTCGCGTCCGCCGCAAGTTCGCGAACGTCGTGCGACGTTCGCCATTTTGGGTTCGCCTTACCTGGCGCTTTTTTTTGACCTCTCACCCCAGACCAGCAGATACATGGCAGCCAATCAGGAAGCTCTCCCTCCTGGACCACCCCCACACCCCCTGGACCACTCCCCTTCCATATATAAACTGAAGCCCTGCAGCGTTTTTTCATTCTGACTGTGTGTGCTTGCAAGAGCTAGTGTAGGGAGAGAGCTGTTACTGATTTCACTGATTTCTTTGAGGGACAGTTGATAGTAAGTTTGCTGGCTAGTAATCTACTTGATACTGCTCTGTATTGGAGGGACAGAAGTGTGCAGGGATTTGAGGGACATTTTAGGGTAGCTTTGCTGGCTAGTAATCTACCTTCTACTGCAGTGCTCTGTATGTAGCTGCCTGCTGTGGGCACTGATCTCTTCTGATCTCATCTGCTGACTGCTGTAATAACCCAATAGTCCTTGTAAGGACTGCTTTTATTTTCTTTTTTGTTTTTTTACTTTGCTAGTTGCTACTATAAGCCCAGTGCTATTAGTCTAGCAGTGTTGGGGAGTGGGACTGGTGTGCTACTGTGCTGCTCCTAGTAGTTCAGCAGCACCAACCCGAGAAAAATATTTTTTTTAATATACATATATATTTTTTTTCTTTTACTTATCTTACTGTTCTTTAACGTGTACAGTGCTGTTGCTGTTCTTCATAGTAGTGCACCAATAGTAGTGCACTTGCAGGCATTATTTGCTCAGTGTGTTCTTCATTTTCAAACAACAACCATCTAGCTGTGTGAGCTTGTTCACATTCTGTCTAAATATCAATAATAATACCGTCTCTAGAAACACCACCCGAGTGACGTTTTTCAGGCAGCAATAATATATTCCGTATCCACTGCTGTAGTAGTGTATACGTTGACCTTGTAGGCCTTGTTTGCCCAGTGTGTTCTTCTTCTTCATTTTCAAACCACTGCCACTTAGCTGTGTGAGCTTGTTCACATTCTGTCTAAATATCAATAATAATACCGTCTCTAGAAACACCACCCGAGTGACGTTTTTCAGGCAGCAATAATATATTCCGTATCCACTGCTGTAGTAGTGTATACGTTGACCTTGTAGGCCTTGTTTGCCCAGTGTGTTCTTCTTCTTCATTTTCAAACCACTGCCACTTAGCTGTGTGAGCTTGTTCACATTCTGTCTAAATATCAATAATAATACCGTCTCTAGAAACACCACCCGAGTGACGTTTTTCAGGCAGCAATAATATATTCCGTATCCACTGCTGTAGTAGTGTATACGTTAACCTTGCAGGCATTATTTGCTCAGTGTGTTCTTCATTTTCAAACAACAACCATCTAGCTGTGTGAGCTTGTTCACATTCTGTCTAAATATCAATAATAATACCGTCTCTAGAAACACCACCCGAGTGACGTTTTTCAGGCAGCAATAATATATTCCGTATCCACTGCTGTAGTAGTGTATACGTTAACCTTGTAGGCATTATTTGCTCAGTGTGTTCTTCATTTTCAAACAACAACCATCTAGCTGTGTGAGCTTGTTCACATTCTGTCTAAATATCAATAATAGTACCGTCTCTAGAAACACCACCCGAGTGACGTTTTTCAGGCAGCAATAATATATTCCGTATCCACTGCTGTAGTAGTGTATACGTTAACCTTGTAGGCATTATTTGCTCAGTGTGTTCTTCATTTTCAAACAACAACCATCTAGCTGTGTGAGCTTGTTCACATTCTGTCTAAATATCAATAATAATACCGTCTCTAGAAACACCACCCGAGTGACGTTTTTCAGGCAGCAATAATATATTCCGTATCCACTGCTGTAGTAGTGTATACGTTAACCTTGTAGGCATTATTTGCTCAGTGTGTTCTTCATTTTCAAACAACAACCATCTAGCTGTGTGAGCTTGTTCACATTCTGTCTAAATATCAATAATAGTACCGTCTCTAGAAACACCACCCGAGTGACGTTTTTCAGGCAGCAATAATATATTCCGTATCCACTGCTGTAGTAGTGTATACGTTGACCTTGTAGGCCTTGTTTGCCCAGTGTGTTCTTCTTCTTCATTTTCAAACCACTGCCACTTAGCTGTGTGAGCTTGTTCACATTCTGTCTAAATATCAATAATAATACCGTCTCTAGAAACACCACCCGAGTGACGTTTTTCAGGCAGCAATAATATATTCCGTATCCACTGCTGTAGTAGTGTATACGTTAACCTTGCAGGCATTATTTGCTCAGTGTGTTCTTCATTTTCAAACAACAACCATCTAGCTGTGTGAGCTTGTTCACATTCTGTCTAAATATCAATAATAATACCGTCTCTAGAAACACCACCCGAGTGACGTTTTTCAGGCAGCAATAATATATTCCGTATCCACTGCTGTAGTAGTGTATACGTTAACCTTGTAGGCATTATTTGCTCAGTGTGTTCTTCATTTTCAAACAACAACCATCTAGCTGTGTGAGCTTGTTCACATTCTGTCTAAATATCAATAATAGTACCGTCTCTAGAAACACCACCCGAGTGACGTTTTTCAGGCAGCAATAATATATTCCGTATCCACTGCTGTAGTAGTGTATACGTTAACCTTGTAGGCATTATTTGCTCAGTGTGTTCTTCATTTTCAAACAACAACCATCTAGCTGTGTGAGCTTGTTCACATTCTGTCTAAATATCAATAATAGTACCGTCTCTAGAAACACCACCCGAGTGACGTTTTTCAGGCAGCAATAATATATTCCGTATCCACTGCTGTAGTAGTGTATACGTTGACCTTGTAGGCCTTGTTTGCCCAGTGTGTTCTTCTTCTTCATTTTCAAACCACTGCCACTTAGCTGTGTGAGCTTGTTCACATTCTGTCTAAATATCAATAATAATACCGTCTCTAGAAACACCACCCGAGTGACGTTTTTCAGGCAGCAATAATATATTCCGTATCCACTGCTGTAGTAGTGTATACGTTAACCTTGCAGGCATTATTTGCTCAGTGTGTTCTTCGTTTTCAAACAACAACCATCTAGCTGTGTGGCTTGTTCACATTCTGTCTAAATATCAATAATAATACCGTCTCTAGAAACACCACCTGAGTTGTTGTTGTTGTTGTTTTAAAAATAATGCCAGGCAAAGGCAGGCCGCCACGCAGAGGCACTAGGGGCCGTGCTGCTATGCTATCCTGTGGCCCTAGGAAATTGCCCAGTTTTAAAAAGGCAATGACCCTGAACTCCCAAAATGCTGAAGAGGTAGTTGACTGGCTTACACAGCACACCCCATCCTCTACCATTTCTAACTTTACCACAACATCCTCATCCTCCACTGCTATGGGCACCCCACGTAACACTTCCTCCACCACCGGCGCCCCTTCTTCACTGGAGTCAGAGGAGTTATTTTCACATGAGTTTCTTGAACTGAGTGATGCGCAACCATTATTGGCAGAAGAAGATGAAGGAGATGAGGACGTTACACCAGATTTAATTCTGGCAGAGAACACAACAGAGATGGACATAATGAGTGATGACGAGGAGGTCCCCGCTGCTGCTTCCTTCTGTGAGCTGGTAGAAGAAATTGATGCATCTGAGGAGAATGAGGATGAGGAGATTGATGTTTTATGGGTGCCCAGTAGAAGAGAGCAAGAGGAAGATAGTTCAGATGGAGAGACGGAGAGTCAGAGAGGCAGGAGGAGAATAAGACTTAGAAGAAGCAGGGAGGACAGCTCGCAGGGAACAGTAGGGCAACAACATGTATCGGCACCTGTGGTCAGCCGGCCAACGCACCCGCCATTGCCGCCAACGCCGCCGACTTCTACTGTTACCGCCAGATTGCCAGCTTCAAAAAGGTCAGCAGTGTGGGATTTTTTTAATGTGTGTGCCTCTGACAAAAGCGTTGTCATTTGCAATGAGTGCAGTCAGAAACTGAGTCTTGGGAAGCCCAACAGCCACATAGGTACAACTTCTATGCAAAGGCACATGAACGGCAAGCACAAAGCACTTTGGGAGCAACACCTCAAAGGCAACAGGCAAACTAAAAGCCACCCTCCTTCTGGTCCAGCATCTTACTGCTCTACCTCTGCTGTCCTTGACCCGTCTGAACCACCCTCCACTCCGCCTTCCACCTTGACCACCAGTTCCCATTCCCAGTCATCTGCCCCCAGCCAAGTTTCTGTGAGGGCCATGTTTGAGCGTAAGAAGCCAATGTCTGCGAGTCACCCCCTTGCCCGGCGTCTGACAGCTGGCTTGTCCGCACTCTTAGCCCGCCAGCTTTTACCATACCAGCTGGTGGACTCTGAGGCCTTCCGCAAATTTGTAGCAATTGGGACACCGCAGTGGAAGGTACCCAGCCGCAATTTTTTTTCAAAAAAGGGAATACCACACCTGTACCACCATGTGCAGAGCCAAGTCACCGCATCTTTGTCACTTAGTGTTGGGCCAAAGGTCCATATGACTACTGACGCATGGTCCTCCAAGCATGGTCAGGGCAGTTATGTCACCTACACTGCCCACTGGGTGAACTTGGTAATGGCTGGGAAGCAGGGAATGTGTAGCTCAACAACGACAGTGGAGTTGGTGTCACCGCCACGGATTGCACGCGGTTCTGCCACCACCTCTACTCCTCCGTCGCTCTCTACCTCGTCTTCTTCCTCTTCTTCGTCCTCTGCTGCTGGGTCCTCCTCCTCCACACCTGTGCACCCCCAGCTCCTCCTAGGCTATTCGACGTGCCAGGTACGCCGTTGTCATGCTGTCTTGGGGATGACGTGCCTGGAAAGCAAAAACCATACCGGATCTGTACTCCTGTCATCTCTGCAGTCACAGGCCGATCGGTGGCTGACCCCACACCAACTGAAGATCGGAAAAGTGGTGTGTGACAATGGAAGCAATCTGTTGGCAGCACTGAGACTGGGCAATTTAACACATGTGCCCTGCATGGCACATGTTCTGAATTTAATAGTACAACGTTTTGTCTCAAAGTACCCAGGATTCCAGGACGTTCTCAGGCAGTCCAGGAAGGTGTCGGCCCATTTCAGACGGTCCTACACAGCCATGGCACGCCTTGCTGACATTCAGCAGCGGTACAACATGCCAGTCAGGCGTTTGATTTGCGACAGCCAGACTCGCTGGAATTCAACGCTCCTCATGTTGGAACGTCTGCTGCAACAACAAAGAGCCGTCAACGAATACCTGTTTGAACTGGGTGGTAGGACTGGATCTGCAGAGCTGGGGATTTTTTTACCCAGTTACTGGGTGCTTATGCGCGATGCCTGCAGGCTCATGCGCCCTTTTGAAGAGGTTACAAATATGGTCAGTCGCACCGAAGGCACCATCAGCGACCTAATACCCTTTGATTTATTCCTGGAGCGTGCCGTGCGACGAGTGACAGATGAGGCTGTAGACCAGCGTGACGAGGAGCAGGAAGCGCACGATTTCTGGTCGGAATCACCAGAACGAACCCAGGCACCTGCTGCAACGCAGGGAGAGGTGTCAGAAGTGGAGTCAGAGGAGGAAGGTGGCTTTGTGGAGGAGGAGGACCAACAGGAGCAGGCTTCCCAGGGGGCTAGTGGTGACCTTTTGGGGACCCCTGGTCTTGTACGTGGCTGGGTGGAGGAGACCGTGGATGATGCAGTCCTTGATAACGAGGAAGCGGAGATGGATACCTCTGCATCCAACCTTGTGAGAATGGGGTCTTTCATGCTGTCATGCCTGTTGAAGGACCCCCGTATCAAGAGGCTTAAGGAGAAGGACCTGTACTGGGTCGCGACTCTACTAGACCCTCGGTACAAGCATAAAGTGGCAGAAATGTTACCAACATACCACAAGTCTGAAAGGATGCTGCATTTAGAAACCAGCCTGCAAAACATGTTGTACAATGCTTTTAAGGGTGATGTCACTTCAGGAACTCATCAACATTCCAGGGGCAGAGGTGCCAGTAATCCTGCCACGAGCGCACCTGCAAGGACAAAGCCCTTTGGCCACTCTGTAACGTCAGACATGCAAATGTTTTTCAGTCCAAGGCAGCGGCAGAACCGTTCGGGATCCACCCTCAAAGAACGCCTCGACCGGCAGGTAGCGGACTACCTGGCATTAACTGCAGATATCGACACTCTGAGGAGCGATGAACCCCTGGACTACTGGGTGCGCAGGCTTGATCTGTGGCCAGAGCTGTCACAATTTGCCATGAACCTCTTGTCTAGTAACCCAATGACACAGGGCACAGCCCAGGGAAGCAGGGGCATGACAGAGCTGGAGGTGGAGAAGCCCCTCCTAGCTGTTTGTAGGGGATTGGGTAGCAAAAGGAGCGGGCAAAGTGACGTAGGGCAGGATAAAAGGGGGGGGGACTGAGGTTGCCGCCCCCCCACTCCATTTTGTAGCAGCAAGAAAAACTCTGCTTACCATGGAGGTGAACCAGGAGCTGGCTGATCTGGTCAGGAGATTCCGAGACGCAGCTTCTCAGCAGGATCCAGGATGGCTACAGCAACAGCTGCAGGATCTTCTGGGGAGCGGTGAAACCGCACGACCAGCCACCCGCCCAACCCGTCGCACAAGACCCCCAGCACGGCTCAGCCCGCAGGACACTGGAGGATTGAGGAGTCGAGCCAGGAGGGTCAGTGCAAGCCCATCCAGAGGGGGACAGACGATCCGATCCACTGTGCCTGCTGCCAGGATTAAGCCTACGGCAGCTACCACGCGTCGCAGGGGCCCAGGAAGCAGGCAAGTAACTAAGCCGGCAGACCACGTGACGCAGGCAGCAGAGAGAGGAAGGAGGGGTAAAAAGCCTGCTCCTCCGGCTGCAGCGTCTGCATCGGTTACGGAGGACAGGCAAAGGGCTGTCTCCCCCTCCTCTCCTCCAGGAACAAGTTCGGGCCCATCAATCAGGCGAGTATGCGCCCTCTCACCGCTCGCAGCTTCTGCGGTGGAGGGAGGGGGGAGGGGGAAGGAGCCCGCTCCGCACACTGCAGCTACAAGGGAAGAGCAGAGAGTAGGGCTCTCCTCCTCCCCTCCTTCACACATAATCACGGGCCCAGGAATAGTAGAAGGATGGGACAGCCCCCAACACATGGCAGGTGGGAGGAGGGGGGAAAAGCACACTCCAAAAACGGCTGCAGCAACAGCATTAAGGGATGAGCAGCATGAAGGGCTTTCCCCCTCCCCTCTTCCAGGAGCAGCCACAGTTGATATTGACAGCAGCCCCAGAGCACCAGTTCTCATGGAGGCAGTACTAGGGGAGCAGTCCATTCCCTGTTCCCCCACCCATTCTAACCCCTCACAGGCCTGTTCCACTCCCAGCCCTAGCACATCAGCGAGGCGTCGGCTAAGCCGTGTTCGGCCAAGGACTTCACCACCAGTCAGGAAAAATGATTTTACCAGGCCAGGGAGGCCGGCATCCATGTCAACGGCTGGCCAGACACAGGGTGGCAGAGTAATCACAGCTCAGATACACCACCGGGAGTCAGGAGAACGTAGAGTAGGCACGCCACCAGGGAGGCGAGGTTGGCGTCAGGAACCAACTTCCGCAAGTAGAAGCACTGTAAGGGTGTCCAGACAAGGCAGGGATCCCATCACCCCCACAATGGACAGGTCACCGGCTCCCCGTCATAGAAGCCGTTCAAGAAGCAGGGATAATAGCAGGAGAGTACGGCGGGAGCATAGCCATAGCTCTGTCAGGAGCAGCAGGAGGGACGTCACGGCTCATGCATGCTCGCAGGAAGCTCGAGTCAGTAGGTGGGAACGCAGTAGTAGGTCTCCATCTAGGAGTTACTCGCACAGGGAGGGGCACTCTTGCTGTCATTTTTCTTGCAGGAACAGCCCAAGAATGTCTGACAGGGAAGCATCGCACGCAAGGAGCGTAACGTCCAAGGATGGGACACGGAGGAGGCGGTCCACCAGCCATGACAGAGTTCAACCAGACACGATTCAAAAGCAACCTCCCCCCAAGAGCAACAGGATGTCGAGCAGCTTGACGGCCCAGGGCGCAGCCACGGCCAGTGGGCCTGGAGGTGAGCAAAGTGTACCGCACAAGTCACACAGTCAGGGTACTGAGTCACTTTTGAACAGCATTAAGCAGATTTTGTCAAGCTGGGAAAAGGGAAACTCAGGCGGGCCAGCTAGGGCATGGGCACCACTGCACACAAGGGAAGAGTCAGCCGGTCCAACTGCGGGTCAGGCAGGGGTGGAGGTCAGTACAAAGACAATAGAAAAGGTAGCCACAGGGATACCAGAAAAGGGGTCAGTTGTGGCATTGAATGAGACAGAGGAAGGTAAAAAAGAGAGAGAATCGGAAAGAGATGCCATAGCAAACGGGATCCCCGATACAGCCCGGCAGAATGCATACCTATCGTTCGCAGGCCCACTGGGGGTGCATATTAAGGCAGAGGTCAAGGAAAAGATATGGAAAGGAGAGTTTGTAGAGATTTTCTCCCTCCTTCCTCTGGAGGAGATTATCGAGCTAAAAGAGGATGACAAAAAAGATAGTAAAAAAGAAGAAGAAGAGAAACAAAAAAGATATAGAAAGCTCCCCAAAACATTTGGTAACTGGCTCCGAGCCTTTTGTATCCTAGCCAGCATTATCGGGGAAAAAGCTCCTGAAAAATGCTCGGCTCTCTTTTGTTACGTAGATGGTATCTGGGAGGCTTTCCGGGTTTATGGTGGGTTGGCCTGGTGGCGCTACGACGAACAATTTCGCCAAAGGCTAGCGGCCAACCCAACCATGAGATGGGACCAGATGGACATTACCCTCTGGCTCAAACTTATGATGGCACAAAAATCATCTCCCTTTCAGAGGGGGGCCGGGGCACAGCAAGCTGGCACCTCGGCCCCGATCAAATTTGGATACTGCTGGCAGTTTAATGATAGCCAATGCAAGTGGGGGAATTCATGCAGGTTCAAGCATGAGTGCTCCGGTTGTGGGGGCTCACACTCGTATAGCAGGTGTTTCAAGCGGGGAAAGGCATCAGGAAAGCAGGTTGAGGCTACCAAAGGGCAAGACGCCAGTGAAGTTAGACGTGATGCTGCCTTGGCTAAACCGCTACGGTAAGAGAGGGGACGCAGAGGCCATAGAACAGGGTTTTCGGGAGGGATTCAAGATACCATTCAAGGACAGAGAGGTCTCGGGGGCCCCGCGGAATCTCAAGTCCGCAGAACAATTTCCAGAGATAATCCACCAAAAATTGTTTAAAGAAATTGAGTTGGGCAGGATGGCGGGCCCCTTTTCTAGCCTGCCCCTGCACAACTTGAGAATTTCACCCTTGGGTGTGGTACCAAAAAAGGAGCCGGGTAAATTCCGGCTAATCCATCATTTGTCACATCCCAAGGGTAGCTCGGTTAATGATGACATTGACAAAGACCTAAGCTCTGTGTCATACACATCATTCGATCAAGCAGTAAAATTGGTACAGAGAGCAGGATGGGGAGCCCTTATGGCAAAAGCCGACATTGAGTCGGCTTTCCGATTGCTACCTATACACCCGGACTGTCACCACTTACTGGGTTGTTGGCTTGATGGGGCCTTTTTCGTAGATCTATGCCTGCCAATGGGATGCTCTATCTCCTGTGCCTATTTTGAAATGTTTAGTTCTTTTCTGGAGTGGGTTGTCAAGTCCACGGCAAGCTGTAACTCCGTCGTGCATTATTTGGATGACTTTCTATGCATCGGCCCGGCCAACAGTGATATGTGCTTTCACCTATTGCAGACATTACAGGAAATAACAGCGGCATTTGGGGTACCCCTAGCTAGGGATAAGACAGAGGGACCCACTACATCCATTCAGTTCCTGGGAATTCAAATTGATTCGGTAGCAGGGGAATGCAGGCTCCCAACTAACAAAGTTATTGAACTACAACAGGCAGTAGAGTCCATGAAACGGGAAAATCGGGCTACGTTGAGGCAGATTCAATCACTGCTTGGGAAATTGAATTTCGCCTGCAGGATTATTCCAGTGGGCAGAGTTTTCTGCAGGAGGTTGTCTTTAGCTACAGTTGGGGCTCGGGCCCCACACCATCATATACATGTTAATAAGGAGGTTAAGGCAGACCTAGCAGTATGGGGACACTTCCTGAGAGATTTTAATGGGACAGTACTTTTTCAGGCCAAGGAGAAGTCAGCACAGGACATGCAACTTTTTACAGACGCAGCAGGGGGTTTTGGTTTTGGAGCTTACCTGGCGGGACAATGGTGCGCCGCGCCATGGCCATGTGAGTGGAGAGAGTCTGAACTAGGCTCCAATATAGCGTTTTTGGAATTGTTCCCAATTGTAGTGGCTATGTACGTGTGGGAAAACATACTAAGAGACTGTAGGATCGTTTTTCATTCGGATAATATGACAGTAGTTCAGGCCATCAATAGTTGGTCCGCATCATCACCCCCAGTTCTGCGATTATTACGGACACTGGTCCTCAGGTGCCTTAAGTTCAATGTACATTGTAGAGCAGTGCACATACCAGGAAAAAAGAATGTCATCGCTGATGCACTGTCTCGCTTTCAGTGGGAGCGTTTTCGGGAGGCAGCGCCGGAAGCAACACCGCAGCCATGCCAATTTCCACAGCAGCTCTGGCAGCTGGCGAGTGTAGACTGCTGGAGCTTGTAAAGGCTTCCTTAGCCACGGCAACATGGACTGCTTATGGTAAGGCGTGGGAGGAATGGAATCAATTGACTGGCTGGGCTGGCGGTTTTACTAACAGGGAGGATAGGCGCGCTGGTCTCATTTGGTATGTGGTCTGGCTCACAGAGCAGGGTAAGTCAGCAGCTTTTATTGATAAGCGCATGGCAGGACTGGCGTTCCAGTTCAAACTGCGCGGCGAAGAGGACCTGACAAAAGAGTTCATCATCAGGCAAGCGCTAAAGGGGGTTAGAAAAAGTAGACACTCGAAAGATACACGACGGCCCATATCATTTCAACTGCTGACACGGCTCCAGGGAGTCTTGGATCAATGCTGTTATTCAGGTTATGAGGTGCACTTGTTTAGGGCAGCTTTTGCACTGGCATTCTTCGGAGCCTTCAGGGTAGGCGAGTTGGTCAGTAAAAGCAAAACCTCACAAGGTGGCTTGTTGCTCCAAGATGTGAAAGTGTTTCAAGATAAGATCACAATCCATTTGAGACAGTCCAAAACGGATTCATTGGGAAAAGGGAAGGATATTGTGTTGTTCAAAGTTGATGGTGGGGCAACCTGCCCAGTTGGCTGTGTAAGTCGTTTTTTACATTTACGAGGAGTGTGTGGCACAGTTTTTCTGCAGCATGAGAATGGGATGCCCTTGACTCGTTTTCAGTTTAATAACATCTTAAAGAAATCTTTGGAAAGTGTTGGAGTTAACCCTAAAGAGTTTGGGACACATTCATTTCGCATCGGGGCAGCAACTGAAGCAGCCGGTCTCGGTTTAGGAGAGCGGATGGTCATGAAAATTGGGAGATGGGAGTCCAAACGCTTCCTCAGCTATATACGGCCAGGCTTACTGGTCTAGGAGGCTCTACATGTTTTTACACAGAACAAGTAGAATCAGGACCCTACAAAAAAAAAAAAAAAAAAAAAAAAAAAAAACATTTTTGTTGGTTTTCGGTTCATGTCACTCATGGGTATTTTGTTGTGTTTTCAGGTGGCAAAACCATGGTATGGTTGTTGGGACATTCATTCATCAGTCGGGCCAGAAGGACAGCCGCAGTTCGCAAAGGGAACGCATTACAGCTGGGCTTTCCGGAGGACCGTATAGCAGTCAAATGGTTTGGTTTTCCTGGTCTAAAATGGTCAGGAGTATGGCCTGCCCTAGTCAGGTTGGCCAAGGTGGAACAGCGTCCGGATATACTGGTAATACACGTTGGGGGGAATGACCTGGGCTTGGTAGCACAAAGGGATCTAGTCATCATGATGAAGCAGGACGTTGATAGAATTCGGTCATTGTTCCCCGGCATCACATTAGTGTGGTCAGAGATAACCCCCCGGTTGGTATGGAGGTTTGCACGGGACATACAAGCCATAGAAAGGAGCAGGGGGAAGGTGAATAAATTACTCTCAATCTTTATACGTAAGTCAGGTGGCATAGTTGTCAGGCATAGGGCGCTAGAGGACAAAACAAAGGGTTGTTTTTCCACAGATGGGGTACACCTCTCTGATATTGGTATGGCTCTCTTTACTTTGGCCATCGCAGAAGGGATTGAAAGGGCCCTGGAGTTTTGTTTGGCGGTGCGCGGTGCTCTTAAGGTGTCAAGTGCACGCGCGGGTGGCGGGATCATGGAGTCCAGGAACCAATAGGTGTGTGAGCACGGGAGTTGCAGGGTTAATGGGTAGCTGGAAGGCCTGTCACCTCAGGGGTAACAAAACACCACACGAATAGCATTTGGTTGGGTAGCAGATTTGTTACAGGCTACTATGGCAGCTGGCAGCGCTGTTGCGTTGTGCAGTTATAAAGTTCTACTACAGTACGTAGATATTCAGGTTTACTGTTTGTTATACAAATACTATTGTTATCGTATGCTATGTTAATGATATGTTATCATTTATAGTAGTGTGTTTTGCAATACAATACTACTTGTTATAATAAAATTGTTCTGCGGCCTTTTCATCCAAAATGATTTGTTGTATTTTATTAAAGGGGGCCTGGAGGAAGGGGGGTTGTTGGTTAGCTGGTAAGGGCTGACACAGGTACCGACCTTGCCTCTGTCATGCCCCGCCTCAAGTGTCCTCTCAGATAGGACCTTCAGTGCAGCAGGAGGGATTGTAACTGAGAAGAGAACTCGCCTAGGTCACAAAAGTGTGGATTACCTGACCTTTATTAAAATGAATGAGGGGTGGATCTCGGAGGGTTACTGCACGCCGGAAGACTTGTGCTGAGTTTCTGATTCTGACTCCCCATGCAGCTGTCCTTCTCTGCACGCCTCATGACTCCACACACAGCTGTCCTTTAGCGTCCTCCTCCCTCCACCACCGTTACAAACTAGGGTGCAAACCCTACTGGTTTAATTTGAATCCAGGTAAATCCTGAGTTTTTCTGGCCTCTGTGCTTCAGTGGCTGTGACAAAAAAATGAATATTTTCAGCATTTATATGGCATATTTTTTCTGGCCTCTGTGCTTCAGTGGCTGCGACCAAAAAAAACAGAATATTTTCAGCATTTATATGGCATATTTTTTCTGGCCTCTGTGCTTCAGTGGCTGCGACCAAAAAAAACAGAATATTTTCAGCATTTATATGGCATATTTTTTCTGGCATCTGTGCTTCAGTGGCTGCGACCAAAAAAAACAGAATATTTTCAGCATTTATATGGCATATTTTTTCTGGCCTCTGTGCTTCAGTGGCTGTGACAAAAAAATGAATATTTTCAGCATTTATATGGCATATTTTTTCTGGCCTCTGTGCTTCAGTGGCTGCGACCAAAAAAAACAGAATATTTTCAGCATTTATATGGCATATTTTTTCTGGCCTCTGTGCTTCAGTGGCTGCGACCAAAAAAAACAGAATATTTTCAGCATTTATATGGCATATTTTTTCTGGCCTCTGTGCTTCAGTGGCTGTGACAAAAAAATGAATATTTTCAGCATTTATATGGCATATTTTTTCTGGCCTCTGTGCTTCAGTGGCTGCGACCAAAAAAAACAGAATATTTTCAGCATTTATATGGCATATTTTTTCTGGCCTCTGTGCTTCAGTGGCTGTGACCAAAAAAAACTGAATATTTTCAGCATTTATATGGCATATTTTTTCTGGCCTCTGTGCTTCAGTGGCTGTGACAAAAAAATGAATATTTTCAGCATTTATATGGCATATTTTTTCTGGCCTCTGTGCTTCAGTGGCTGCGACAAAAAAAATTTAAATTGTTAGCATTTATATGGCATATTTTTCCTGGCCTCTGTGCTTCAGTGTCTGCGACAAAAAAAATTTAAATTGTTAGCATTTATATGGCATATTTTTCCTGGCCTCTGTGCTGCAGTGGCTGCGACCAAAAAAAATTAATATTGTTTGCATTTATATGGCATATTTTTTCTGGCCTCTGTGCTGCAGTGGCTGCGACAAAAAAAAATTAATATTTTCAGCATTTATATGGCATATTTTTTCTGGCCTCTGTGCTGCAGTGGCTGCGACAAAAAAAAATTAAAATTTTCAGCATTTATATGGCATATTTTTCTGGCCTCTGTGCTGCAGTGGCTGCGACAAAAAAAAAATAATATTTTCAGCATTTATATGGCATATTTTTTCTGGCCTCTGTGCTTCAGTGGCTGCGACAAAAAAAAGATAATTTTTCAGGAAAGTACACATGCCTAATTTTTCAGGGTTCTGCAACAGTGGCAAAATCGCATCTTTTATGGTCACCGCAGGTGATCAATAAAGTAGACCAAAACTGGGCCCACACTGCAGAATCAGTGTTTTTTGGTTCACTTCACTGTACATTGAATTACCTCTGCCTGACCGTGCACGTGCGCACAAGCACGGTGACTGCTAAACACACCACTACAGAAATATTGCCACCAACAGGACGAACATCCTGGAGGTGACAAGCAACTAGTAATTAAAAACTATTATTTGCTCACTTGACGGTATCATTCATTAAAGCTCTTTGCGTCTTTCTGCGTTGCAGTAAGCACCGCGTTTCGTCTTTGCGTGTGAACAGGCTGTAACCTTTACACGACTTGATTGGCATGTAGACGCCGGACGTTTTAAAGCATTTTATTACACAGGTTTAGAAATGTAGTGTGATTTCTGCCCTTTACAGCACAAAACGCAGCGCTGTGTCAACAATGGATTTTTTAGAAACATTTTTGCCCTTGATCCCCCTCTGGCATGGCACTGTCCAGGTCGTTGCACCCTTTAAACTTTTAAAGTTTGCACAACTTTAAAATCATTTTTCTGGCCAGAAATGTCTTTTCTAGCTTTTAAAATTCGCCTTCCCATTGAAGTCTATGGGGTTCGCGACGTTCGCGAACCGTTCGCATTTTTGACGCAAGTTCGCGAATATGTTCGCGAACTTTTTTCCCGACGTTCGCTACATCCCTAATCTGCATTTCCGGAGTTGCTGCTCTAAGTGTTTTTCCTCTTCTTTGCAGCTTAGAAGCACCTGGTTCAGTAAGGACAACAGCCTGGGGATGGGAGAGAAAGAATGAGTACAAGAGAAATATAATTAGCTATATTTATTCAACCAACTACCCTTGGAACATTTTGTACCTGCACAAAATCATCTCCAAGGAATCTTAATATCCTGAGAATATCATTTTTTCGTGATGCAGATAAAATACGAAGTAATCACTGGAGCTGGGAGAGTACAAATTAGTGATATTATCTGTTTTTCATTATCAGGGAATTATCCTAATCACGAGAAGCAATCCATTATGTAAATGACTCTCTTGAGTTGTGTCCTCTTTTCCTGTTCCCTCCCCATTTTCTCTACCTATCGATCTGTCTGTTTAAGCATCTGACTAAAACTTATCAGAACAAAAATATAAGAGTTTGATGGTTATGACCCTATATAAATATATGGAAAAGATGTATCCAAGACAATATGTGGAACAAACAGGAAAATTCAATTGATCTGTTTTGGGATAGCTGGAGAGAATACAAGCTGATATAGTTTATAAGCTTATATACTGTATATCTGATATAATTTCTATTTTCCCTAAAATATGCTGAGAAACTTCTTGGGGCTTCCTAATGAAGCTACTATTCTAATATAAGTACTTCACTGGCATGATTTATGATGCAATAAACATTTTAAAATATTTTGTGTGTTTAAAGGGGAAGTAAAGTGTAAAATAGAATAAGGCTAGGAATGCTATATTTTGTATACTTAACATAAACATGAACTTACTGCACCACAAGCCTAATCAAACAAATGATTTATGCTTTCAATGTTGGCCACCATCCTGTACATGTAACTTTGTTAAACATCTTTGCAAGACCAAGACCAAGTGCACATGCTCAGTGTGGTCTGGGCTGCTTAGGGATAAATTATCAAAACAGCACAAGTCAAATAATATCTGCCAGAAGGCGATACAGCAAGACTGATTAATAATCAGAGTATACAGACTGCACCGGGTCCTGTGTTGTCATGTAATCTTATGTGGATTTTATAGTTTTTGTATTGTTTAATACAAACTTTCTCAAACTCTGCAGAACCAGTGGCTGCAGCAAAATAATCCTCCAAATAGAATCCCAGTTTATCTGTTTAAATCTGGCTCCATGATCTTTGTCCCTGCAGCTGGAGTTGGAAACAGTAAAGGCAAAAATAAAATCCAATACAAATCTCTACACAGTTGCTGACTGCTCTACAGGGAAACAAACAAAGCTGCTTGAGTTCTGCATGGCTCAGAAGTAAGGCGGGCCTCCCCTGCTGTTCATAAGTATGATTGTTTCCCTGCCCAGCAGTTAGGGACCATTTAACAATTCCTATCCACAGCAGTAAATGAAGGGGGAATTTCACTGCATACAGTCAGGTTTCTTATAAAAACGGTACACATTTTTTAATCAAAGTATATTGGAGATAGGTTTCTTTTTCATTAAAGAAAGTAAAAATTGGATTTTATTTTTTTGCCTTTACATGCCCTTTAATATCTTGGAATGGAAAAAGAATAAATAATGACTGTAAATTGCAACATTTCTTAAAATAGAACACTCCATTTTACATTAATTTATTTTAAAGGTTTACTTATCATTTTAGTCCTTATATAGTGTAAAATGAAAATGGCCTGTCCTAAATGCTCCCTCCTTATGGCATCCTGTGAAATGTAAACACCTCAGTAAACCCCCCAGTAAACACTGGCCTTTGGTGTCATAGATATATCCACCTTATAGTCTGTCTCATTTTACAAGAAATGGGCATCTTGGCTTGGGCAAACCTAGGAGCAGTAGCCCCAGCCAATTAGTAACTGGTGTCTTGTGCCAATTTTGTGCCCTGCAGAAGGTTTAGTTAAGAAAAAGAAACATTGTGTAGCAGGGCTGTCATCAGGGGAGCACACGGGGTATAAGTCTACCTGAAAGGGGGCCCGGCAGTGCTGAACTTTTCGAAAGAGCCGGGCCCCCAGCCGCGCCGCCTTCTTCCGAAGTCCCAAACAGCCGAAATGCGAAAGTACTGGAAAAGCAGAACAGCTGAAGTCCCAAAGCGGCAAAAAAGCCCTGAAGTCACAAAAACAGATGTATTTTAAGTCCTGAAGCGGCAAAAAGACCGGAAGTCACGGAAACACCCGAAATTGAAGTCCTGAAGTGGCAAAAAGTCCCAAAGTCACGAAAGGAGGCGAAGTTGAACTCCTGAAGCCACGAGTTAAATTCCTGAACACCAATGTGTGTTTTTTTTATTGTTTTTTAATCCCCTGGCCACCAATGTATTACTTTAATACTCTATAGGCCCCTGCCACCAATGTTTTTTTAAAAAAATATTCTTTGGGGCCAGTGGTGGAACTACTGGGGGAGCAAGGGGTGCGAGTGGGCCAGGGCCCGCACCCCCTCAGGGCCCCCCGGCAGTCTGTGCGCCACTGAGAAATATGCAGCTAATGTGGCGGTACGGAGGGGGGGCGGGGCCCGGCTGCGCGTCACACACCAGGGCCCGCCCCCCTCAACGAACGCTTCTGTTTGGGGCCCCAATTTTTTTTAACTTGTAAGGGGGGCCATGGTGCCAATGTTTTTTTAAAAAAATGTTCTTTGGGGGCCCTGGTCCCCCAATAGCTTGTGTGCTTTTTAGCGCTGATGTCTGTGTGGTTTTTTAACTATGATGTGGAGTAGGCGGAATCTGGGTGGAGGCCTGGAGGTATGGTGGGCGGGGCCTTTTTGTTGTATGGGGCCCCGTTATTTCTAACGGCGGCCCTGCTGTGTAGTAACTATTCAACTGGCAGCAGCCTAGGTGATGTACAGCAAATTAGGAAAATAGAGAATAGGGGGCTACTGGGACTTTTTGAAGGCATACATCTTCACTGCTAAAGGGCTGCAATGGCCTAGGGCTTGTACGGAAGCCCCAAAATACAAGGTAAAGTAGCATTTCAAATTTAATTCTTTCTTTCTTGTAGTTCCCCTTTAAGAAAACATTTGCACACGCACCTGTGATTGCTAAAAAAAACAGTCATTTTTTCCCAAGTAGCTGCTCTTTTAGATTGTAATTTTCTTTCAAAGCAACTGGGCAATATCTCCCCGTGATATTATTGTCCCCAGGCTGCAATCACTAGGTAGAACATAGGGAAGAAATCTGTTTTTGCTAATGCTTTTTCTCTTAGTCATTCATCAAGTGAACAATTCCCAATCAATGGGAGGCGTTTCCATATATAAAGTAGAGCTGAGAATCAATGGGTTTACATCTAAGAACTGATTGAAATCACGGCTTTACAGCTGCCAATCAATAAATAACCGCTCTAACAATGCATACTGGGTTACTCGGAAATCAATTGCTTTACAGCTTAGAATTGACTCCGCCATCGGTAGAATAATAACGGCATAATCGGCTGAAGTTTTGTGTTTGCCGAGAAAAAAATTAATTTTCATTCTAAATTTCCCATTTCCATTTTAACTAATAAAAAGAGAATAATTCCAGAAACTTTCATATAATTCCAGAAACCTGTTTATATAAACTACAGTAGTACTTATCTGTTATCTACTGTGTATCCTGTGCTTGAATGGCTGTCCCCATAGCTACACAGCAGCTTGTTTATATAAACTATAGTAGTACTTATCTGTTATCTACTGTGTATCCTGTGCTTGAATGGCTGCCCCCATGGCTACACAGCAGCTTGTTTATATAAACTATAGTAGTACTTATCTGTTATCTTCTGTGTATCCTGTGCTTGAATGACTGCCCCCACGGCTACACAGCAGCTTGTTTATATAAACTATAGTAGTACTTATCTGTTATCTACTGTGTATCCTGTGCTTGAATGGCTGCCCCCATGGCTACACAGCAGCTTCTTTATTTATACTATTGTAGTTTTTCTGAAGCAAATACACTAGTTTTACCAGTGCAGCACAACACTACTTATATTGTCGTTCCTTTAAAATACTTTCAGTTTTTTAAACAAATAAACAAATGTTTCATAGGGCATCTCACTTTTTTTTTTAATTTGCCATTGGAGAGGGAAGTGTTTTTTTTTTTTTTTGGTATCACAATATGGGAGGATTTATGCTGCAAATGTGTTTGGCCAATTGCTTTAATTTATATAAGAAATAGTTGTATTATTTTTATTATACAACCCAGCAAGGGCTCTTTTAGCTATATCTTCCTCCTGCTGGACTATAACTGTGGGAGGATGAGTGGGATCAAAGCATTACTCACATCTCCCACTGTTGCTTTTAGGAAAGCGGCAGGAATAAAAGGTTAACAAGCTCCATAAGTAACCTCCAGCATTGCAGGTGATGTGATACAGAACTCTATAACTCACAGAATTATTCGGTCAGTCAGGGTTGCTGGGGTTTGAAATTCATCAGCCTCTAAATAGCAGAACATTTCTTAACTCTAGTCTACATGACAATACTATCGCTACCTCTCTGTGCTGCCTATGCTTTCAGGTAGTGATGGGCGCCAGGCGCGAATTCGCAGAGAATTTAGCTAAATTGCCATGAAAATTCGCTGGCTTCAAAATATATTTGATGCCAAAGACAAATGCGACACTGGTGACAATTCTAGGAGCCCATTGACTTTAAACGCGGTTCACAAATTTTTCGTCGTTTCCCGAATTTCGCAAACGGGAGAAATTCGCCGATCACTACTTTCAGGCATAAAATTCAAGATTTTCTTCTCAATGACAACCTTTATGGAGAAAAAAAACAGTACCTGTGCCAACTGAATCAAACTGACTACACATAAAATGCATAAGTAGCCCATGATTAAATACCACTATTGGGTCACATATGTTATGGTGGTGCTAGGATAGGACTTGGGCTGTTATGTGTAGTGATGGGCCAATTTCTACCGTTTTGCTTTGCCGAAAAATCCACGAATTTCCCGTAAAATTTGCAAAATGGCGAAAATTTTGAAACTCTAAAAAATGGACACCCGTGTCAATTTTGACGCCGGCGTTAAAGTCAATGGGAGTCTGAATAGTGTTAACAAGCAGCGATTTTGACGCAAGCGACTTTTCAGACACACATTTCATGAATTTATTCGCCGGTGACGAAACGTGGAAATTCACCATGAATTCGCCCATCACAAGTTATGTGTGATCTATATTTATGGTGGGTTCCTGCAGCCCTTAATCTTTATGTATGGTGCTGCATTTATTATTTGGCTCAAGTTTTTAGGTGTTTTACTGTAAATGCTGCATTTTTTTTTACACAGTTCCCATTCCTTCCAAGTAAAAACCTATGAATAGTCAGGAATTACAGCCTGAGCCTGCTGGCGGTCAGCTTTAGGGATGTAGCGAACTGTTCGCCGGCGAACTAGTTCGCGCGAACTTCGACTGTTCGCGTCCGCCGAATGTTCGCGAACGTCGCGCGACGTTCGCCAATTTGAGTTTGCGTTCGATTCGAATAAAAATCGTTCGACCATTCGATTCCTTCGACCGCTAAAATCGAACGATTTCCATTCGTTCGAACGATTGTAAGCATTCGATCGAATGAAAAGCATTAGATCGAATGGCTTTGATCGTTCGATTCGAACGAAAATCCTTCGATCGAACGATTAAAATCCTTCGATCGTTCGAATCGAACGATTTTGCGGGTGTTCGAAGTTCGCGAACTGTTCGCGAACTGTTCGCATTTTTGCCGGTGTTCGCGAACGGCGTTCGCGAACACCAAAACGTCAGTTCACTACATCCCTAGTCAGCTTGCATGTTTTTATGAAATGCAATTGGGGTAATAGAAGGGGGGATACCTATAAGCTTCTTCCCACCCACCCCTAATGAATACGGTGCTGCCAGTGCATGCACAGTTTTCTATGCTCTGTTTTTGAGATACAAAAAAAAAAAATTATTGGTCCCTATAATATATATTGCATAAAACTGCTCATATGTAAAATCCTGGTCCATGTAATTAACCATTTTCATTATTATTATTATTATTATTATTGTTAACATGTATTTATATAGCGCCAACATATTGCGTAGCACTATAATAAAAATATACTTGTAAGTACAGGTATGGGAACGGTTATCCAGAAACCCAAATTACAGAAAGGCCAACTCCCTTAGGGGCAAATTAACTTACCTTTGAAGTTGTGCCAGTGTTGACTTCGCCGCACTTTGCCAGACATAGTTTCGCAAGGGCTGCGCAAATTCACGAAGATCAGAAGTTGCGCACACGTTACCGATCGTTTGCAAAGTTGCGCTAGCGATGTTACGATCACCAGTTCGAAAACCCTCGAATTCGAAGGATTTTAGCGCAAATGCTTCGATCGAACGATCGAATAAAAATCGCTTGATCAAACGATAAAATCGTTCGAATCAAACGATTCAAACGATTTCAAGCAATCACGATTAGATATTCGATCTAAAAAAGCTTAGAAAAGTGCTGGGGAAGGTCCCCATAGGATAAGATTGGACTTCGGTAGGTTTAAAGTGGCAAAGTCTGAAGTTGAAGTTTTTTTTAAAGAGAGTAATTTGATTATCGAATGGTCGAATAGTCAAACGATTTTTACTTAGAATCGTTCGAATCATTTGATTCGATCGAATTTGACCAATTCGATGGTCGATGTACCCCAAAAAAAAATGTTATTCTAATTATTCACTCGAATATCTTATGTGGCAGATTCTTCATGCCATGCCCAGACTACACTATGGGGAGTACAGTGACATCAAGGTCTAGGAAGCTCTTCATGGCAAATGAAAGTAATTGCCTGCGTAAGGCATGGAGGAGGGGCAGGTGATATATCATTGACAGCTAAGATTTTTAAATGACAGGTACAGGTTCTATATTAAAGAAATGAATTTCGGTCTCATGTTTTATTCGAAAAGGACTTTTATAATATAAATGTTCATGTCTGTGTGATAGGTTCCCTTTACAATTCAATATCAGAAAAAAAGCCTTGTGAAAGATCTGAAACCCACTTAACTGAAAAAAAATGTTGAAAGGCGAACAACCCCTTTAAGTAGCTTATCTGCCCTTTTTGTACTGTTTATAAATCTAAACCCCTTTTAAATACAGCTCAAAACCTTGACTTAAGTATGACTCCATGTCGGCCCCAACAACTCCCCCCCCCATAAATACTGAAGACAATAAACTTTGTGAGTGAAAAGGCCACACCTTATTTTATTCCATAATCTTATTCAAGCTTATGTAAAATATCTACCAAACCAACACCATCATTATTCTTTAAACAACTGATTAACATTTTGACATGTGCAAAACAGTAGCCGCTGAAGGCTGCCTATACCAAAAAGAGTAATATTTGACATGTGTAAAAACACAAGCCGCTGAAGGCTGCATATAACATTTAACAATAGCTTGCAATAACTTATAGTATTCCTGTTAACCAACCCGTTCTCCAGCCTAAGGCTAAGCCTCCATCACTTATTTCCATGAGTGCTGTGCCTCCTTGCCCCTAAGCCTAGCACTAGGCCAATCTCACCTTACCCTTTCGGCTACCCAGTAGGGCAGCCCCACTCCGCCAAAGCTGCGACTGAAACTCCAACCCCCCATTTTTCTTGGGTGGGCGGGAGGGAAACACTGTTACCCATGTCATCCCAGAGGTAAGAATGAATTCCCTGCTTTTCTCCCATCTATTTATAACCTAATCCCCTTCCCATCAACCATGCAAGTCATTTCCTACAATCCCCATAATCCCATACATTTAACCCCCACTACAGCCTACTCATCCCTCAGTCATGCCCCTCTCCGCTTCACCTGTCCCAGGGTCGCTTTATGGGCTTCTTGATTACTCTTGCAGACTGGCATTGCTTGCTACAGCCAAGTTTATTATTACAGCACCCTCAAGTCATTCTCCATTTTGGACTTGCATGACACAGCCCCATTAAAGGAGAAGGAAACCCCCAGGGCGCAAAACCCCTCCCCCCCTCCCCTGTGTTGCCCCCCTCCCTCCTCCCCCCTGGCCTACCTGTCCCCCTGGGCAAATGCCCCTAACTTGTTACTCACCCCTCTGCGCAGGTCCTGTCCACGGAGTTCACAGTCGCCATCTTCTCCCATGCGCGTCTTCTTCCTGCTCTGACCGGCGTCTTCTGGCGCATGCGCAGTAGGAACAGGTACCGGTACAGCTCTACTGCGCATACGCCGAATGTCACGAAGTGAAATCGGAAAACTGCACATGCGCATGCGCAGTAGAGCTGTACCGGTACCTGTTCCTTCTGCGAATGCGCCAGAAGACGCCGGTCAGAGCAGGAAGAAGACGCACGTGGGAGAAGATGGCGACTGTGAACTCCGTGGACAGGACCTGCGCAGAGGGGTGAGTAACAAGTTGGGGCATTTGCCCAGGGGGATAGGTAGGCCAGGGGGAGGAGGGAGGGGGGGCAACACAGGGAAGGGGGGGGAGGGGTTTTGCGCCCTGGGGGTTACCTTCTGCTTTAAGTGAATATTGTACTTGCATAGTTTCACATCCCAGGTGCATAACGTTACATTTATCAACAAGGAGGGGCAGATTTACCTAGGGTCGAATATCGAGGGTTAATTAACCCTCGATATTCGACTGCCGAATTGAAATCCTTCGACTTCGAATATCGAAGTGGAAGGATTTAGCACTATTCCTACGATCAAATAAATAATCGTTTGTTTCGAAGGATTTTAATCCATCGATCGAAAGATATTCCTTTGATCAGAAAATTATTAGGAAGCCTATGGGGACCTTCCCCATAGGCTAACATTGGCCTCGGTAGGTTTTAGGTGGCGAACTAGGGGGTCGAAGAATTTTTTTAAAGAGACAGTACTTTGACTATCGAATGGTCGAATAGTCGAATGATTTTTAGTTCGATTCGAAGTCATGGTAGTAGTCGAAGGTCGAAGTAGCCAATTCGATGGTCGAAGTAGCCATATTCGACCATTCGAAATTCAAAATATTTTTTCTTCTATTCCTTCACTGGGCCCCTGAATCTCATCTGCCACTCAGACTGCTTGTTTGTTAAAATGCTGCTGGATGCAATTTAATTGGGCTGCATAGTTTTGTGTCATCTGTGAACACAGATACATTCCTAACCATGCCCTCCCCCTAGTTATTAATGAACAAATTATATAAAAGTGGCATACCTCCCAACATGTTGGAAATAGAAAGAGGGACAAAAGATTTGCTGTTTTTTGTACCACGCGCATTTTGTGATCACACTCCTAATCACTGTGTTTATTTTACAAAATTTGGCAGGTTATGAAAGTTTGAACACATTTCTGTGGTTTTTATGTGTTATCACAGTTTTGCTAATGAAGTGAATTGCCCTTTAAAGGGGGAAGTAAAGTCTAATATAGAATGATGCTAGAAATGCTGTATTTTGTATACTAAACACAAACATGAACTTACTGCACCAGAAGCCTAATTAAACAACTGATTTATGCTTTCAAAGTTGGCCACAGGGGGTCACCATCTTGTAACTTTGTTAAACATCTTTGCAAGACCAAGACTGTGCACATGCTCAGTGTGGTCTGGGCTGCTTAGGGATCGTCATAAATTATCTGTTTAAATCTGGCTCCATGATCTTTATCCCTGCAGCTGGAGTTGGAAACAGTAAAGGGGATGTAAAGGCAAAAATAAAATCCAATACAAATCTCTACACAGTCACCGACTGCTCTACAGGGAAACAAACAAAGCTGCTTGAGTTCTGCATGGCTGGGGAAGTAAGGCGGGGGCTCCCCCTGCTGTTCATAAGTATGATTGTTTCCCTGCAGAGCAGTTTTTCTTTGCCAATTTTAATTTGTTACAAAAGTATTTAAGTGCACCTGCCACATATTCTGGGCTCTTTGTCAAAAGCCAATTATGTTTTAGAAACTTTGTTAGTTTGTTGGGAGGTATGACGTGGGCCCAATATAGAACCATGTGGGACCCCACTAACAACCCTACTAGAATGTACCACTGACAACCACCCTCTGCAAAAGATTCATTAGCCAATTTCCAATCCATTGACCTAAAGGTCATTGACCAGTGACCGATTACTAACCCAAGAGCAATATGCAAATTGCTACCATGGATGTAAATGTCAATATTTTAACAGTATACATTAAGTTATGTGCATCTTTGAAATAGAAATATTTATATGAACAGATAATTTTGCAAAAGATTATTGCCAAGCATCACCCCCCCCATAGACACTAACAGGTTTCTTTTCCTGGAATTGTGCCTGTCCATAATGTTCTCTACACTACCATTTCTGATGAGTCATGAAAGCCCCCGCTGGCATTTCTTGCAAACATCATGGGATGTAGAAGTAAGGCTGGATTGCATAATAAATTACTTAGTGCCTTTTGTAGTAAAATGGCATTAAGTGCTGGACAAACCAGGGGGTTTACATAATATTCTCTTTGATGTTGTTCTCGACCCAAGAATAGCAACCCACTATGTTTAATGAGGGAAATAAACGTGTAATAGAAGCTGCAGTATAAAATATGCAGAGTTGTGCACCAGAACGTTGTACAGTCACCGACTGCTCTACAGGGAAACAAACAAAGCTGCTTGAGTTCTGCATGGCTGGGAAGTAAGGCGGGGGCTCCCCCTGCTGTTCATAAGTATGATTGTTTCCCTGCAGAGCAGTTTTTCTTTGCCAATTTTAAATTGTTACAAAAGTATTTAAGTGCACCTGCCACATATATAGTAAAATGGCATTAAGTGCTGGACATACCAGGGGGTTTACATAATATTCTCTTTGATGTTGTTCTCGACCCAAGAATAGCAACCCACTATATTTAATGAGCGAAATAAACGTGTAATAGAAGCTGCAGTATAAAATATGCAGATTTGTGCACCAGAACGTTGTACAGTACCTACAAAAATATTCTAAAATGTAAAATCCATCTTTTATAGTTTCTTCATACATGAAAAACCTATAGAGATTTCATTGTCGTGAAGATTTTCTTTTACAGCCTTTACTTTCTGGCCCATATCCTATAATGATACGTCCTACAGGCAGGGCTGTCCATATGGTTAACCGCAAGTTACACTTGCACACAACTCTATGCATTGAGTATGACCAGTCAAGCTATTGTCCCATTCCAGTTAAAGCAACAGTAAAGCTGATGCCCGGTGCTTGCATGGCACAGTTACTGGCTCACTTGTGAGTGGCAGACTTGGGAGTAGCACAAGGTTTGAAGAAGTGGGTGATTACAATTGCTATTATATTTAATTAGTCCCGACATAGATCCACTATGTAAGCAGTTAATAGTTCAATTTGTAAGAAACAAGAATGTTTTAATTAATACACAAAGAAACTTTGGAGCACTGCATCATGTGATATGATTAGAAAATAAATAATTTCACAAAGGGAAGTGTTGGTCCACGGATGATTCATTTCAAATCGAAGTTAGAAATATACATTTATTGCCTTCCCTTATCTTCTTTCTACCGTGAGTGAACTTTGAACTGTTCATTAAAGGAATTGTTCAGTGTAAAAATAAAAACTGGGTAAATAGATAGGCTGTGCAATATAAAAAATGTTTCTAATATAGTTAGTTAGCCAAAAATGTAATGTATAAAGGCTGGAGTGATTTCATGTATAACAAGTCAGTCAGATCACTACTTCCTGCTTTTCAACTATCTTTGTTTACACTGACTGGTTGCCCTGGCTACCAGACAGTAACCAATCAGAGACTTGAGGGGGGGCCACATGGGTCATTTCTGTTGCTTTTGAATCTGAGCTGAATGCTGAGGATCAATTGCAAACTCACTGAACAGAAATGTACCATGTGGCCCCCCTTCAAGTCGCTGACTAGCTCAGAGTTATAGAGCTGAAAAGCAGGAAGTTGGATTCTGGCTGTTTTATTAGACATCTGTTCACGCCAGCCTTTATATATTACATTTTTGGCTAACTAACTATATTAGAAACATTTTTTATTTTGCACAGCCTATCTATTTACACAGTTTTTATTTTCACACTGAACTATTCCTTTAAGAGTGGACTAAATGTCCTCCTGCAAAGTTCCATCTTTCATTAGTGAATTACATGAATGGTAATGATACATAGGTAAAACAAGGGTGTAATATATCTTAAGGTTCTAAATAAATACTGAGGATCCTTGTTGTGTGAAAAAAAAAAAACAGATGTGGGCATGGGATAATGTAAGACTTACCGGCAGGATCCTGGCCACAATGGTAGAATGGACATCTAGGCTCATGTCTGCACCAGGTTTTGGGTCAATGTGCGTCCCAGCGTCATTACGGCTAATGTCATTACGTCCAGTGTATACATTTGGCGGCTTCCCTTTAAATAGACTCTCAAGGATTTCCTCAGTGCTTGGTTATAATCCTAGCTGTGTTGACTTCTTGTGATTTTTGAGCTACTGTTTACGACCTTTGCTTGTTAATACTCTGCTTGAACTCCACCTTAACTGGCATCGGCCTGTCTGACCACTCTGCTTGAATTTGGCCTGTCTACTCACTTTGCTTGAACGCTGCCTACCCCAGACCTTGGCTTGTTTTGGTTACGCTTTTCTGCTTCCCCTCACAACAGGGCCGGGCCAAGGTAATTCAGCACCCTAGGCAAGGGCTTCAATCATTGACCCCCACTGGGTCCTGCATTACCATTTCCCACCTTACCATTCATATGCCCCCTGTTCCTGTGCCAGCAGCCATCATATTGCCCCATTTGTACCTGTGCCAATGGCAGTCAATCAATCAGATTGCCCCCAAGCCCCCAATCTGTACCTGTGCCAGCATAACCCAAAATATCCATCAAATTGTTACCCCAATCTGTATCTGTGCCAACAGCAGCACCTAGAAATCCACAATATTTCCCCAAAAATGTACTTGTGCCAGCAGGAGCCAAAGTATCCATAATATTGCATCCAAATATTTACTTGTGCAAGCATAAACCAAAAATCCATCATAGTGCCCCCAAATATTTGTGTACTGTGCCAACAGCGCCATATTGCCCCATGTACCTGTGCTAGCAGCAGCCAAAAAATGAAATAATGCCCCTAAATATGTACCTTTGCCAGCAGGAGCCAAGAGGGAGGTGGGGAGTGCTTCTGTCCGCAGTACGAATAATGGGCAAGATGGAGGTGGAACAGGCAGTTTATAAAGTTTAAAAACTATTAACGGCTAAGCATAGCAGAGTTAAAAAAAAAGATTCCCCTTAAAAGTGCGCCCCCCCATGACTGCGCCCTAGGCAGGCACCTACTCTGCCTACCCCTAGTTCCGGCCCTGCCTCACACTACTCAGCTCTGTTCCGGGTGCTGCTGTGCTTGTGGTGCTCCTCACATCTTGAGCTCCTCCTACCATGTAATCGTTACAGTTAAAGAGAAACCTTCCTTGAGCTTGTCTATCCTCTAAGTATTATGGCAGAGACACGGTCAGATTCGGGGAGATTAGTCGCCCGGTGACAAATCTCTTCTTCTTCAGGGAGACTAATCTCCCCGAACTGCCTTCCCCTGCCTTCCTGCCGGCTAGAATGCAAATCACAGGCAGGATATTTGCTTCTGTTATACTATCTCAAACTTGCCTGCTCAAACTAATTGCTACGAGTTGTTCTCACTTCGCAATGCGAAGTTCAGTGCTTGATAGTTGAAGTGTATTGTACAAGCATAAAATCTATTATCTGAAATGCTTGGGACCTGGGGTTTTCCAGATCAGGGATATCTTTCCATAGTTTAAGGGGCCGATTCACTAAGGGTCGAATATCGAGGGTTAATTAACCCTCGATATTCGACTGGGAATTAAAATCCTTCGACTTCGAATATCGAAGTCGAAGGATTTAGCGCAGATAGTACGATCGAACGATCAAAGGATTATTCCTTCGATCTAACGATTAAATCCTTCGAATCATTCGATTCGAAGGATTTTAATCCAACGATCGAAGGAATATCCTTCGATCAAAAAAACGTAGGAAAGCCTATGGGGACCTTCCCCATAGGCTAACATTGAGTTCGGTAGGTTTTAGATAGCGAACTAGGGGGTCGAATTTTTTTTTAAAGAGACAGTACTTCGATTATCGAATGGTCGAATGGTCGAATAATCGAACGATTTTTAGTTCAAATCCTTCGATTCGAAGTAGAAGTCGTAGTCAAGGTCGAAGCAGCCCATTCGATGGTCGAAGTAACCCAAAAAACACTTTGAAATTCGAAGTTTTTTTTACTTCGAATCCTTCACTCGAAGTTAGTGAATCGGCCCCTAAATCATCATACCTTAAGTCTGCTGGAAAAAAAAAATTTAAACTGTAAAAATAAAACATACTGTAGTATTCCTACAAATTAATAGGACATTATTTTTCAAAATTACAATTATTTTCTTTAAAAGGAGAAGGAAAGGGTAAAAGTAAGTAAGCTTTATCAGAAAGGTCTATATAAATACACCAGTAAACCCTTAAGTTGTTCTGTCTAAAGAAACACTGCCTTTCTTTCCTTCTATTGTGTACACATGGGCTTCTGTATCAGACTTCCTGTTTACAGCATACACTTCCAGGACTAGGGCTTGAGCATGCTCAGTTTGCTCCTCTCTCCCTCCATTTCCCCCCTCCCTCCTCCCCTCCCTGCTGTAATCTGAGCCCAGAGCTATGAGTGAGCAGGGAGAGACTCAGGCAGGAAGTGATGTCACAACAAGCTAATATGGCAGCTGCTATCCTAAATAAACAGAGAGAGCTTCTAGACCTGTTTACTCAGGTATGGTAAAGCATTCTGCAGACTAAATATAGTCTTATAGCTTATACTATTGTGGCTAATCTATTGGCAATATATTGGTAGCTTTTCCTCTCCTTTAAACAGAGCCTATGGGAGATGGTCTTCCTTTCATTTGGAGCTTTCTGGATAACAGGTTTCTTGATAAGGGATCACATACCGATTAATGTAAGAAAAAGCCTTTTTTTGACTGATCAGGCAGTAACCAGTAAAACTAAAAAATGTTACCACTTGGTATGTGATTTTCTAATGTCTTCACGAAATGTTTCTGAATGTTACACAATACTGTCAGACAGAAGTAGCATATCCTTTCTGCACTATTACACATATCACTGTAACTGCCATCCATTGTACAGACAGATGCCTTGTCCAAACCTTCTCTAAGGAATTCTGTAATACCAAGATCTTTCTTCTCAGCAGCAGGGCTGGTACATACTGTATTGCATACATAAACAGGAATGAACAGATGAAAGAGTTAATCTATCACAAGGGATTCCCCACCCCATATTTTGCAAGTCCTGTCCTCTCTCCAGGATTCTATCTTGTGCATTTCCAATTGCTGTTTGTTGTATAAACTGCTGGATACCATGTGTGAGAAGGTAAGTGGGGAATAAACAGCTTGTTGCGCTTTAATATTGTTTTAGGGCAAAGACACAATCGCTCCGATTCGGGGAGATTAGTCGCCCAGTGATGGCCGGATGCCACTCGGTGTTCGTTTTCCGAAGTCGCCCGTTGTTGCCTCACGAGGAAACTTTGGGCGTCTTCGGAAAACAAAACGCTCCGAGTGCCATCCCGCCGGCTATTTACATTCTAGCCAGCAGGAGGCAGTTTGGGGCGATTAGTCACCCCGAAGAACTGCAGGGCGACTAATCTCCCCGAATCTGAGCGTGTGTCTCTGCCCTTAAAGGGCCATGCTCTACTTGTATCTGGAACAAACATTACATAGAAATTCTGGGAGCTAGAAAGAAGCTCATTTGAACCTTTTTTTATTGAAAGTCAGTGTGGAAGGAAAAGTAATATTTGTAATACTTCAGTCTGAATCTTTATTGCAGGCCTGTTCGGCTTTATTGTTCCAAATGCTTGGCCAGGGGTTTGACATGCAGAGGAGCAATAGGTTCTTTACAGCCAATAAAAAACGTAACGAATTCTTTAGTGACTGGTACAGAGAGGAAATTAGTGCACAAAAAAAGTCTCACATCTGTACAAATTCTGCATAAACTGCTTAGGGTTAAAATAACATTTCCCACAATGCAATTTTTGGTTCAGCACTCATAACATGAGTAAAGTGGGGGCCTAAAGTAGGCTTTAAGGGGCATATTTATCAAGGGTCGAATTTCGACTTGAAAAAACTTCAAATTCAAAAAGACCAACCGAAATTAATTTTTTTGAATAGGTCCTTTTTCGATCGAATAGGTCCATATTCGGCCAAATTCGAATCGTACCAATCTAAGGAATAGCACATTCGATCGAATTTGATACAAAGTTTTTACCAAAAAAAATTAGATTTTTCAAAGTCCACCAATTGACTCCAAATAGGTTCTAGGAGGTCCCCCATAGGCTAAAACAGCAATTCGTTAATGATGTTAAATATTTTTACTTTTCTGCTTGTCTTTCATGCTAAGTCAGTGAGGATCCCCCTATGAGGTTGTTTGTTCCATAGCTATTTCCATCTTGAGACCTGTGTGTCTAAAATCCCTTTGACTGTAGAAGGCAATTGGAGGTGTGAGAGTTGTAGTTTAGCAGGATATAGATCTGTTCTATATTAAAGGGGAACTATCATGAAAATTAAACACTCTCTTAAAATCAACAGAAATCTTGTTTCGCTACATGCAGGATTTGTGTCAAAGTCAGTTATTTAGTTTCATATTGTTTGTGCTGGAGTTGGTTATTTGAGTGAGCTCTAACACATCTGCCAGGAATGGGAGCCCCCCTAAAAGGTAAATTGAATCTGCCAATGAATATCTGACACCCAACTCCTGTATGAAGACAGAATGAAGAGAAACAGATGCCGACAGAGGGATAATGAATATAAACTTGATTATTTCAGAAACTGTGTAGAATTTTCATTTGATTATATTTAGAAGGTTTCTTGTATAAGTATGATAAAGCTTATATTAAATGTTATTTTCTCGATAGTTCCCCTTTAAGGCAAGAAACGTTCCACAAGTTGTGTCCAATGGGAGTGTTGTATCATCAGAATCTATGGTAGAAGTTTTTGTGGGGTAATAAGGAAGCAAAGTGATTTGTGTGACTAAAACTCCACCATAGTGGCTTAGGGCAGAGACACCAGGTCAGATCCGGAGAGATTAGTCACCCGGCGATAAATCTCCTCTTCTTCGAGGCATAGGGATGGGCGAAATTTTTCACCACGTTTCACCACAGAAATGACGCCCATAGACTTGTATGGGGCTGCACGATATAAAATTTTGACGCCCATAGACTTTACTGGACATTTTTCCGGCGGCAAATTTTTGGCGGAACGAAACGGGTCAAATTTGCCTACGGGGCAACTAATCTCGCCGAACTGCCTTCCTGCCAGCTAGAATGTAAATTGCCGGCAGGATGGCACTCGGAGCGCTTCGTTTCCGGAGTCTGACGAACTTTCCTCTTGAAACAGCTGGCGACTTCGGAAAACGAAGCCATCCTGCTGGTGATTTACATTCTGGCTGGCGGGAAGGCAGTTCGGCGAGATTAGTTGCCCCGAAGAAGAGGAAAGTTGTCGCCGGGTGACTAATCTCCCCGAATCTGACCGTATGTCTCTACCCTAAAGGTGACCATAGACGCATAGATCCTATCGTACGAATTGAGGATTCGTATGATTTTCGGACCGTGTGTGGAGAGTTCCGACGTTTTTCATCCCGGGGGAGATCAGTTGTTTGGTCGATCGGACAGGTTTGATTTTGTCCCGATCCGTCCCGGCAGAACCCATTACGCTCTCATCGTAATCCAATCGTTCGGCCATAGGATAAGATCACCCCCGATATAGCCATGCCCGTTAGTGGCATATCGGGGAAAGATTTGCTCGTTTATGTCGCCAAACGAGCGGATCTTTGCATCTATGGCCACCTTTAAAGCTAGCAACTAAGCATGTTTGATGGTGGTAGTAATACCCTGAGCTGATGCTGTTTGTACCCCTATGTGATATCAACATCCATTCTACTCTGTGAATAGTAATTATCCATATTTACTTGGAAGAGCTGAGAGATTCTGCACAGCTGGATAGTGATCAGCACAAATGAAATGAGATACAGATGCACCATCATGATGAGAATTAATGCTTGAGATGCAGATAAAATCAGTGGCAGGGAAAATACACCATGCCGATGAATTTTGTGTACTGTTATTATTTTTTATACATGGCCTGTAAAATATATGGGTGTCGGTTTTTGTTTATAATTGTGTGAGCTGCTGTTTGTTGAGGAACATTACCCGTCACTCATATATACTGTAACCATTACAAATAGTAACTGCTCCCTACAGCAAAATATTTTTTTATTATGTCTGATTTTTGGATTTTCTAACACAGGTATGGGATCTTAGCCAGAAACCCGTTATCCAGAAAGCTCCAAATTACGCAACGACTGTCTCCCATAGACTTCATTGTAATCAAATAACCCAAATTTTTAAAAATGATATCCTTTTTCTCTGTAATAATAAAACAGTAGCTTGTACTTGATCCCAACTAAGATATAATGAATCCTTATTGGAAGCAAAACCAGCCGATTGGGTTTATTTAATGTTTATATGATTTTCTAGTAGACTTAGGGTAGAACTACATGGGTGATTTTCGGTGTGCGTCCATCCGTTCTAACGCGAGGAAGCGCAGGCCTCACTTCGGATGCGGCGAATCTAATGTAAGCAATAAAAATGTCGCACATACAAGCTGATTGCATCTGACACTACACGAATGTCGGACGAAGACACAACATGCAACGTTCACATCCGACAGTTGTGTCATGTCAGAGCAATCAGCTTGTTGTGCGACATTTGTATTACTTACATTAGATTCACTGCATCCCTCGTGACGCCTGTGCTTCCTCGCGTTGCGTCGGAACAGATGGACGCGCACTTAAAATCGCCCATGTACTTCTACCCTTAAGGCATGAAGATCCAAATTGTCGAAAGAACCGTTATTTGGAAAACCTCAGTTTCTTATCATTCTGGATAATTGGTCCCATACCTGTATTTTAGTGATGGGTGAACAAAATTGCGAAACTAACGTGAAAATTCAACGTCGAAAATTCGGCGGCGTCAAAAAAGTTTGGATGCGCATCCAAAAAGTCGCTCGCATCAAAACAGCCGCGCATCAACAATATTCGGACGCCCATTGATTTATAACACTGGCGTCAATTTTTGTGAATTTCACATTTTCTGGAAATTCACAAATTTTTCAGAGAAGCAAAACGGGAGAAATTCGCCCATCACTACTGTATTTGCCTTCATTAACTTGACAATAAAAATGCTTTGTGGTCTCTATGTTCAGTGACGCCCCAACAGCCAGAAATAAATTTTGTTTTTTCGTTTTTGAACCCTTATCAGTCTTTCAGACTGCTTCCTTGTTGCTAGGGTAATTTGGATACGAGCAACTAGATGGTTAAATTCCAAACCAAAGAGCTGCAAAGTGCACCTGAATAATTGAAGCACAGCAATTCATATATCCTCTGCTGTATGTATTCTTTATACAATGCGGTGCCTGAGCATAAAAACACAGATAAATATGAACCATTTTTGCCATGCGGATTGCAATGCATGAAAGCACAGATACAAATAGCTTAGGCAATGAAATGAAAGTGCTTATACTAAAACCCCAGGGTATTGCACTTTAGCACAAACTGGTTCTATTTTCAGATCCATTTAAATGGGGTCATGCGGTTGCATGTTGATGTTGCACACCCATCAGCAGGTTGGAAAAATATTGTGGATCTGCAGAATCCAGCTTCACATCAATATATGTATATTATTATTAGGGCTACACCAAATCCATTATCGTTTGTGAAAGATTCGGCCAAATACTGAATCCAATCCTAAAATAGAGGGTAAGCGCAGTTTAAAAAAAAAAATATTTTACTTCCTTGCTTTTGCGAATCATGTGAGTTTAAAGGGGTGTTAAGTTTTATTATGTTATAGAATGCCTAATTCTAAGCAACTTTTCAATTGACCTTCATTATTTATTTTTTATAGTTTGTGAATTATTTACCTTCATCTTTGGACTCTTTCCAGCTTTCAAATGGGGGTCACTGACCCCATCTAAAAAGCAAATGCTCTGTAACCCTACAAATGTACCCTGCGTCTGCATCCGATAGTTGTGTCGCGACGGATGAATGCTGCAACTTCATCCGACATTTCCATCTTATTTCTGTTACATCCGACTTGATTCCTGCACCGTGTTCCTACCTAAGGATTTGGATTCAGTTCAGCCGTACACATACATAGTAACATAGTAACATAGTAACATAGTAAGTAAGGTTGAAAAAAGACACATGTCCATCGAGTTCAACTTTTTTTTTTATTAACTACCTATCTGCCAGTTGATCCAGAGGAAGGCAAAAAACCCATCTGAAGCCTCTCCAATTTGCCTTAGAGGGGGAAAAATTCCTTCCTGACTCCAAAATGGCAATCGGACTAGTCCCTGGATCAACTTGTACTATGAGCTATCTCCCATAACCCTGTATTCCCTTACTTGCTAAACACCATCCAACCCCTTCTTAAAGCTATCTAATGTATCAGCCTGTACCACTGATTCAGGGAGAGAACTCCACATCTTCACAGCTCTCACTGTAACAAACCCCTTCTGAATATTTAGGCGGAACCTCTTTTCTTCTAATCGGAATGGGTGACCTTGTGTCAGCTGGAAAGACCTACAGGTAAATAAAGCATTATAGAGATTATTATATGATCCCCTTATATATTTATACATAGTTATCATATCACCCCTTAAGCGCCTCTTCTCCAGAGTGAACATCCCCAATTTGGCCAGTCTTTCCTCATAGCTAAGATTTTCAATACCTTTTACCAGCTTAGTTGCCCTTCTCTGTACCCTCTCTAATACAATAATGTCCTGTTTGAGTGATGGAGACCAAAACTGTACGGCATATTCTAGATGGGGCCTTACAAGTGCTCTATACAGTGGAAGAATGACCCCCTCCTCCCTTGACTCTATGCCCCTTTTAATACAGCTCAAGACCTTATTTGCCCTTGATGCTGCTGACTGGCATTGCTTGCTACAGACAAGTTTATCATCTACAAGGACTCCAAGGTCCTTTTCCATAATGGATTTGCCTAGTGCAGTCCCATTAAGGGTATAAGTGGATATTGTTACATCCCAGGTGCATGACTTTACATTTATCAACATTGAATCTCATTTGCCACTTAGCTGCCCAGATTGCCAGTTTGTCAAGATCATGGATTTGGACAAATCTGAATCCTGCTGAAAAAGGCCAAATCCTGGCCAAATACCGAACCGAATCCTGTATTTAGTGCATTCCTAATATATATCTGTGCAATATTGTGAGAATCTGCCTCATGCCGTCATTGCCGTGGTGTATTTGCCTCTGTTCATCTATTCAGCAACCTTCCTGCCCCTGATGAAGACTGATTTGCGCTTGAAATGTGTAAGGCCATTGATAATGCTTTTATAATTTTCTTTTTGTGAATACATTATCTTTTCTTTAAAAGAGTGTGCGATCCAAATTTGCAATTTTCTGACTGGGCAGCCTCCTGTTGGATCAGCACCTCACTTCGACATAGAGTGGGCGCTTCTTCTTACATCCTAAAATTTACTATTCAGCAACCTTGTCCTCTCCTCGATGCACTGCAGAGACTCGGAGCACAATGGCTGCTCACACAAACCCTGCGGCCGGACAGCTGCACGTGTGCTCTGTGAGTTAGAACATTAATGGGTTTGTTCCTTAGAGTAATCATCTGCTTCCCTAAATCACAAACAAAGATCCTATTCTTCCAAGAACATATTAAATGTTTCATACTTCCCCACTTAGTGCACAGACAAGCCTTAGGCACTGAGATTGTTTTTCTTTTAAATGCAGAGAATTAAGGACACACTGCGAGTTTATGTCAGGATGTGGGGCTTGCATAAAAAAGCAATACCATAGGGAATGCTGGGATCTGTAGTTCAAACGAGAGCCCTTGGTGCATAGGCTATCTGCTGCAAAAAAAGGCCAGATATCTATCAGCCACCTGCTTTCTATATTATGTAGTGTAAATTAACAGATCTTTACATCGTGTGGTTGGCCGATGGTTGGCTATGGTGTGAAATGAAATCTCCTAATAATATATAATATCGTTGGTTGCTTTCCCATTCAATTACCCCATTTGTGTTGGGTCTTTAGAATATACCAGAAATGATCTGTACCATCCCCAAACCCAAATAATATCACTAAAATGGGGAGCAGAATGTAAAAGCTGGTTGAATTATCATTTCATGCTAGAGATGCAACTAATTGTTATGTTCTGCTTTCCTCTTTGAACATAATTGGTGGGATTCTATAAATGTGCCTGCAATCTGCATCAAAAGGAAAATAAATTTGTCGCCCGTGACTATTTTGATGCCCACGGCTATTCTGCCGCGTGTCTAAATTATTCTGACGCCCATTGATTTTAGTGCATCTGGAGAAAATCGGCGTGCATTAAATTGTCGTGGACGTCAAAATAGTGGCGGGCGTCAAAATTGTCGCAGGCGTCAAAATTGTTGCCAGCATCAAAATTTGCGTTTCAGGATTTTTTGCAGGAAATTCTGTAATTTTTCGGCAAAACGAAACAGGACAAATTCGCCAATAACTAGTCAGGACAATTCAGTAACTGCAGTTGAGCTTTCAAAATCACCACTGTCCCCCGAATAACGGGACAGTTGGGAGGTATGTAAATATAATGGGGCTCAATAACTGCATTACATGCATAATAAAACAGTATTGTAAACCAGTGGCTTAACAGCATTTCTAAAGTCCTTTGTAAATGTAATTACTGTAGAAAGTAGTGTCTGTCTGGCCCTTTCTGCACTGCTGCTTCTGACTTTTGAAACATATTAGCAGTGGTTAAAGCGGGCTGGAAGCTGCAGTTCACCAACATCAGGTTTGTATTCTTAAAGCAATATTGCTCAAGAAGACTTTGTTGAAGTCAATATGACATAAAAATCTCCATATGTAGATAACAGCAAGAAGCCTAGGAATCAGCAATTTCTTCTAATTCAAGGATAAACGAACGTGGAATCAGCTGGGATTCTCATTGGAGGGTTTTTTATTTTATTTTTTTGCATTTCAGTGAAGTCACTGGCTGTGGAGAAAAGTTTTTGGAAACAATTTATTGTTCAATATTGCTTACCAAATGCTACAGCTCCCAGCATGCCTTACCCTTCACCGTATGTTACTTTATTCGGGGACTTGTAGTCCAGTAACAACTGAATTAAGTTTGGTGGAGCAGTGCAGCAGGGTTTAGTACCCCTTTAAACTGATGTTGAAAAGTTCCGAAACACAGTAGCTTTGATCATTGTTGGACCTCAAATGGGGGCTTGAACTAAAAAAGCCAGAAAATCTCTGTTCTAGGCGTGTGGCTTTCGAATGAGCTCTGATATCTGTATCCTTTCAGCTTAAGCTTTAGGGCAGAGACATGCTCAGATTTGGGGAGATTAGTCGCCCGGCGACAAATCTCCTCTTCTTCGGGGCGACTAATCTCCCCAAACTGCCTCCCGCCGGCTAGAATGGAAATCACCGGCGGGATGGCACTCGGAGCAATTTGTTTTCCGAAGTTTCCTCATGAGGCGACTTCGAAAAATGAAGCGCACCGATTTCCGTCCCATTGGCGATTTAAATTCTAGCTGGCGGGAGGCAGTTCGGGGAGATTAGTCGCCTTGAAGAAGAGGAGACTTTCCCTAGTCGAAGTACACAAAAAATAGCTCGAAATTCAAATTTTTTTCATTCGAAAAATTCACTTCAACCTTTGATAAATCTGCCCCTTAGTGTCTAAGTTGTCAGAAACGTTCCCTTGCTTCCTAATTGCTGTTTTTGTTACATAAGGGCTGTAACAATGTCCTAAGCAATTTTGTATTTTCATTTTAAAGGAGTTGTTCACCTTAAAATTATCCTTTAGTATGATATAGAGAGTGATATTCTTGGACAATTTGTAATTGGGTTTATTTTTTTATTGTTTGTGGTTTTTTGAGTTATTTAGATTTTTATTGAGCAGTTCTCCAGTTTGCAATTTCAGCAGTCTGGGTGCTAGGGTCCAAATTACCCTAGTGACTATGCATTGATTTGAATAAGAGACTGGAATATGAATAGGAGAGGCCTGAATAGAAAGATGAGTAATAAAAAGTAGCAATAGCTATACATTTGTAGCCTTAAAAAGCATTTGTTTTTAGATGGGGACAGTGACCCCCATTTTTGAAAGCTGGATAGATTGAGAAGAAAAAGACAAATAATTTAAAAACTTTATATGACAACCAACTGAAAAGTTGATTAAAACTGACCATTCTATAACATACTAAGATCTAACATAAAGGTTAACCACCCCTTTAAAAAATTAGATTTGGCATGATGAAAGAAAATGCCATTGATAGATAGATTCAGCTGTTTCTTTTATTACTAATATTATCAGTGTCGGCCAGACCCCCTCTCCCCATATTTTGAATTCCCCTCAAAAAAAAGAATTTCGGCGCCGGGCGGCACAGTTTACGATTGCGCCGTTCGCACCTTGATGCGTGTGTGCGGCGCCTCAGTAGGGGGCAGGCGTGGAGGCTGGAGGTGGGCCATGGATATCGGTCCCGGTGGGCCCCGGGCAACCCAGTCCGACCCTGAATATTATGTTTTTGCAGCATTAACTACGCCCTTTTCAGAGACTGTTCATCACATCTAGTGATGGGCGAATTTATTCACTAGGTACGAATTCGCGAATTTGCCACGATAATTAACGGACGCCCATTGGCTTTTGGCACCCATTTTGATGCAGCCAAAATGTCGCCGGGGTCAAAATCTGCGTTTCGCGCATTTTCCATGGTGAACTGAAATGAGACAAATTCGCCCATCACTAATCACATTACTTCACATCAGTCTCTGCCCCAGCAGAGCTTACAATCTAAGGTCCCTATCCCATTCACACACTATGGTCAGTTTCCTTAGAAACCACTTAACCTGGCCGTATGTATTTGGAGTTTGGGAGGAAGTAGCCAGTGGAAACCTATGCAGACAGAAGGGAAATGTATGTATTATGGTATTATGTTGGTTCCCAGTATAGGGACTGTTGTCCAGAAATCCATTATACAGAAAATTCCAAAATAGGGGAAGGCCATCTTCCATGGACTCTATTTTAAACAAATAATTAAATTTTTTCAACAGTATTTCCTTTTTTCTTTGTAATAATAAAACTGTACCATGTACATAACAGAAAATTGATTCTTATTGGCAGCAAAACAAGTTTATTGGGTTTATTTCATTTTTAAATAATTTTTAAGTAGGCAAAGTGTGTTGATCCAGATAACAGAAAACTCAAGGCCCTGAACATCCTTAATAACAAGTTCCATAGCTGTACAACATAGTGATTAGGGACCTGAGCAGGTATGCACTGACATTAAAACAGGCCACAGTATTTCAATTACACAGAGGCCCAAACAGCCCTGACAACAAATAGTGACTGTCTATGACAGCCACCCCTGGCGCATTTGTTAGAATTCACAGATCGCCAGTAAGATGAAACTTTTATATGCGGCCCCAACAGCCTCGGTTAGAATTAACAATTCATTGAGAGCTCCCTTTCAATTGCACAGGGGAACTAGGCAGGGGTGCCCTCGCTCTCCTCTTTTGTTTGCACTGGCAATAGAGCCCCTAGCCCATTTTATCAGGGAACATGAGAATATCGCAGGTTTTAAATTTGGACACAGAGAGGATAGGGTTCAGTTATATGCAGATGATACTTGGCTTTACTTGGGGAACAGATAGGGTTGCCACCTTTTCCTATATTCTTGCCGTTTTTTCCTATTAATAACATTGGCATCAAGCATCATTTTTACCGGCCAGGCCAGTAAAATACCGGCCAGGTGGCAACCCTAGGGACAGAGGAGACTTTAAAAAATGCAATGACTATACTGTCATAATTATGTCTGGGCTAAAATTAAATCAAACTAAGACTATTGCGCTTTTGATAGACCCACTCACGGAGCATGAACAGATTGCCAGTCTGGGCCCATGTGAGTACCAACACTAAATCTAGACAAACAAACCCGCTTAAAGGAGAAGGAAAGGTAATATTCACTTGGGGTGCCAAAAGTTAGGCACCCCCAATTGATTATATTTACTTACCTGACACCCCGTGACTGGTCCTCCTATCAGCAGAAGACTGCACCAGCCCGGGGTTATTCCAATGAGCACTACGGAGTGATCGTCTTCCGGCTTCTTTGGTTTTTAAATTTCCCGGGGCAGGTGCATGCGCAGTAGAACGAGATAGTCGGCTTGTTCGTTAACGTTTGGCTTTTTAAATTTTCACCGCAAGAAGACCATGAAGGCAACGTATGGGACCTCCACAAAGCTTTCCTGATTGTCATCCGGCCAAAAACTTCCCCGAAGTAGGCAGGTTTAAAAGCCCTGTTGGATCGAGGACCGCATCGGTAAAATGATGTGGTCCTCAGTCTGACTGCCTGTATTCTCTGCATTGGGATCCGATTGGGGCAGCCCAATATCGCCCACCTCAAGGTTGGCATATTGGAGAGAGATCCTCTCATCAAAATGAGCGGATCTCTGCATGTATGGCCACCTTTAAAAGGCATAATGTTTTGGTGCAGTATTTCCTAGCAACGAATAAGATGGTCGCTTCTGAAAATGGGACCAGTAAATGGCATCTCTAAATGTAATTGCCACTGAAAGCAGTTTCTTTCTGGTAATTTCTCTCCTGTGTGCTGTTTGTTGTGACTACTGAAACAATGAAAAGAAAAGTAAGCTCTCGTCTAGCCAAGACTCCCAAAATGTGGATCATATGACTCTTTGAAACGTGTTTTATAAGAAATAACTCCGTGCCTACTTTAAGAATGGAAGAATTTTAGATGTCACCTTGGAGTTGCATGACTTGCAGGAAAGCACTTGGTCTGCAGCCTTTATTATTCTCTACGTATACACTAGTGATTTCTAATCCAGTCCTACACGTGCACCATATACTGTATAAAGACACATGAACCATCATTGCCTGGCATGTCTATAAATACACACACTGTACATAATGATGCAATGTAACCCCTCGCCAAGTACTGTGGCCTTCTCTTAGGTGAGGGTGGCAATGATAGGTAGATGCCCTTTAAGCCAATAGCTTAAAAAGATATTTTATATGCTGTTCAACACTTGCAGCAGTATTTGTCTAGGTAAGTAATTCTCTAGGCTTCAGTTTGGTGTTCAAGTAGGGATATGCATATTGTATTATTTTTTTTTTAAATGGATACTGTACAGTATATGCACTGCTATATACAGTATATACAAATAGATATTCATGTGCATAAGGATCTTTCCTACGTGCGAAATAGCCAGAAGGTTAACCTGCAAATTTGCATTTGCCTACAGGCATATCAGAGCCACAGTAGTGCCAGATGTTCCATCTGCTCCAGCAGGAGCCACATAGGAATGAATGAATCAGGCTGTGTGATTATACCGTGGCGTCCACCCTCATCCAGCGGAAATCTCAAACTTTCTGCTTTAATGTGAATGGTTTTCCTCAGGGTGCAAAGCAATAGGTAGTATGGAGGTATAGTAGAGCAAGATGGCTAGAGCAGGGCAAGATGGGGGCAGTAAAGCTTTATAACAGGCCTGTCCAACTAACAGACATTCCCTTGTTGCAATATAACTTCAATTAGCCACTGTGTGCTGCCTGCTGGTTGACTGCTGTGGGATATTAGACTTAAGTGTTGTTCCTAGTGTTACATTACCTGTCACTGGCAAAATGGAAACCCTCCCTAAAAATTAAAGTTTCCGCGTATTTTTCATAGGGGTTAGACCTTTTCTCCTTTACCTAAGTCACTGTCCAGTAAAATGGTTAAATGGTAATATAATAATAAATGCCAGGTGAGTTGATCCAAGTCTAGTAACCCATGGCAACCAATCAGCAAGTACACTTACTACTATATTGGCATAAGATCAAAAATATTTAAACCGGTATTAAGGTCAGGGGTACACTTGGTTGATTCTCAGCTTGAATCAGCACTCTTATATGTCTGCACCGTAACCTCTAGATCAGGGATCCCCAACCTTTTTAACCTGCGAGCAACATTTAGAAGTAAAAGGAGTTGGGGAGCAACACAAGCATGAAAAATGTTCTTGGGGTGCCAAATAAGGGCTGTGATTCGCCATTTGGTAGCCCCTATGTGGATTGTCAACCTGCATTGAGGTTCTATTTGGCAGCACACCTGGGTTTTATACAACCAAAATTTGCCTCCAAGCCTGGAATTCAAAAATAAGCACCTGCTTTGAGGCCACTGGGAGCAACATACGAGGGGTTGGAGAGCAACATGTTGCTCACGAGCTACTGGTTGGGGATCACTGCTCTAGATCGACCCGGGAGCAGGCACATGGAGCAGATTTCGCCTCTAAAATGCATAGTATGCTTTTCAACACCAAAACCCTCTCCTACTCTCGGGACAATGCATTGATTTCACTGATTCAAACGTAGGGGCTGATTCTCGCCCTGCGATTATCCGAATACTGCGAATACTGCTGATGGAGCCAATTAAAGGGTGAATAAAGAGATCCAGCTCAGTCAAAGGGAACTACAAAGGGGGTCAGAAGCAGACAATGTCATGAATTGATATTGTGATGCTTTTCCAGGTTTGTGATGACCTTGTCCCATGTTACAATGCCCTATAAGTATGCCAAGAATGGATCTTGATTTCCCTGATGACATGGAATTAGTCAATAACAATGTGCAGCGAGGTAGATAACAAGGTTACGTACTTGGCCAATTTCTGTAGGCTGAGCTGTATATGATTGCATTATGTTTCTCGTTTCATTTGCATAATCATAATGCATAGTTCTGCAAGACATCTTTCTACATGAATATGACTCACGCTGATTGGAAATTAAAGAGCAGGATGCATGTTTCTCTTTTCGTTTGCATAATCATAATTAGCACAACGCATAGGTGGTTTATTTGCAATTGCAGCTGCCAAAGTGAACACAATCATTGCTCAAATTGAGGGCATTCATACTTGTGCATAAACACACTGCTTTTGTATAGTAAAGCACTTTGTTATAGTTGCGCTCAGCGTTGTTGATGCATCTTGTGTAAAAAATGTGCGTAGTGACAGGGGAAAGCTATAGCTACCACCACCTTTAAGCTGGCAGTTATTCCAGAGTTTCAGTTGCAGCCTGTGTCACTACTCGCAGTGGACTTGTGCCTAAATAATCAAAGGCAGATGCTCAAAATAAACATGTTTGTGCATCAAACATATCAAAACACAGGGCCAAATTTTACGCCGACTGATACAGGGAATCTTGGTGCTACCACCACCCTGAACTTGGCAGTAATTGCAGGGTTCCCTCTGTCGGCTGTTGGTAGACGCAACAGATTTTTACCTAAAGAATCCTGCACAGATGTTATTATAATGACACTGATCAACTAGCGTTGCCCCCTTTTCTGGAACCATATGTAGGGACCTATAGGATCTGTTAGGCTCCTATAGAGTTAAATCCCTACCCTCTTTCTTTACTCTATTGTTATTGGATTAAGTCCCTGTAACGTGCCATTTAGTACACCATTAGTTATTGTTCAAAGGGTGTAATACCATTTCCTGCCACACTGCTATATAGTGTTGTGTAGGGAGTGGCCTCTTTTTCTTTGGCTCCTGGTGTCCTTCCAGCTAGGTGTTTCCCATTGAGCCTGGGATCACCCCAGTAAAGCCATTAGCCCCAAAGGGACCTGTACCTTTGGAGATTAAGTCAGGGACCAGGAAACCCTGTGAACGAGGTTAGCTATCATTAGGGCAGATCTTTAATAGACTCTCTGGGAGAGTGAGATAGTCAGCTTTATAAAGCATGAGCAGCTGTGTGCTCCATCAAGGATAGTAACAGGAAGTATCTTCCCAAAGGCTTCTTTAGTGCAGGGACTCAGTGAATAGGGTGTTAGGCTTTAGACTTTGTCTCCCTAACTACTCCACTGGTGAACCTGATCCCCACAGAGGTATAGCTATCTTTTGGGAATTGATGTACACTTGACTACTATGCCTTATGGGAGTGACAGTCTTCACTGTGCTGTATCATCTTCTGCTATCCTCCCTCCTCTGTGATATGCTACACCTGCATCTTCTCCTGCGTGAGTAAACCTGTGATCACTTGCATTTGCATGATAAAGCATCTACTTTATTTGTACCAAAGAACCTTCTGGCATCCAATCAATCTATTTTTATATTTTTATTTTTAAGGCATAGCTTCCACTTGGCAAAGGCCCTGACCCTGTTGTGTAAGTCGCATGTAGCCAATGCTCTATCATAATAGTGGGTATTTGTCTAAATACAGCCAAATAGGTGCTATAAAAGTTTATAGTTAATGGCAAAATGCAATTGAAATATAAATGCCACATGTTCTGAGTACACTGACTTATAGGATGTTGAAAGTTTTAATTCAAAATCATCTCGCGAGATACTTGTCTGCATATGAGCTACGCTAGATGTACCTTAAATGAACTGTTCAGTATAAAAACTGGGTAAATAGATGGGCTGTGCATAATAAAAAAAAAATTCTAATATAGTTAGTTAGCTTAAAAATTTAATGTATAAAGGCTGGAGTCTAACATAATAGCCAGAACACTACTTCCTGCAGCTCTCTTGGTTTCCACTGATTGGTTACCAGTCAGTAACCAATCAGTGACTTGAGGGGGGCACATGGGTCATAACTGTTGCTTTTTATCTGAGCTGAATGCTAATGATAAATTGAGAACAGTTATGTCACATGTGGCCCCCCTTAAAGTCGTTGACTAACTCAGCATTAGAGAGCTGAAAAGCAGGAAGTTGTTAGACATCCAGCCTCTCCAGCCTTCATAGATGACATTTTTGGCTAACTATATTAGAAACACGTTTTATTTTCTACAGTATTTACCAATTTTTTATTTTTACTCTGAACTGTTCCTTTAAATGAACCAGGGCATGATAGTCTATAATACAAAATGCATTGGTCAGCAGACACTTTTTCCAAGAACAGGTGCCAACCTCTCAAATGTGTTGAGAAGTGAACTTTAAACCCTCCAAGTTAGGAATATCATGCAACTGGTGGCCTTCCTCCCAAATAAGACTTAACAAGTTAATGGGTGAACAGATTGTATACAATTCCAGTGCTGCCCATCTTTTCCAGATGTTTAGGCCAATTACCAACTTTACCATAACCATATGCTAAAGGGCTGCATTGTAATAAAATGATGAATGCAAGAACAGGCTTTAATGGAACCTTTTGGTAATTGGCCATACAGATCGTTTGTAGAGTTACACATAATCTGTGGGTCTCCAGTTGGACAGAACACTTTGAAAGAAGAACTATTTTTTGCCAAAAGCTCATTGAAGCTTTCCATTGCTTGCACTTTCTGATATAATGTCATTGCAAGAAGCTTGGAGAGGACATGACTTAGCATTAGACGTGTGGCTAGATGAATAGGGATAGAAAAAACGTTTTCTATAGCAGGAATAAATCCTTAGGTTTTCTCATTGCCTGTACAAAGATATCCAATGAATTCATACCAGTATAGGTAGTCTTCTGTAAGAATTAAAGTTATGCAGTCATACAGTGACCCTTTAAAGGGATGGTTCTCCTTTAAGCTAACTTTTAGTCTGTTATATAATGGCCAAGCCTAAGCAACTTTCCAAATGGCTGTTATTTATTTTGAATAGTTTGAATAGTTTTTTATTATTTCTGTTCTTCTTCTGACTCTTTCCAGCTTTCCAATAGGGGTCACTGACCCTATCTAAACAAAATGCTCCCCCCACAAAACTAATGTCAGGATCCAGTCAATAGTAGCTTACACCAGTACTTCTGCCATTTGCCAAAATATCCAGATAACCAGTCCAGGCTTGTTTAGCCCCACATGTTCCAATGCATAAGAAGCCATATGTCTTCCCTCCTGTGCCACCGGATACCATGTTATATACTACAGATGAAAGGGCAGATTTGGGTGAATTGGCAAACGCTGGCGACAATTCTGCCCTCAGGGACATCACCAATTTACTACGGGCGCAGGTGCCAATTCACTAGCGAAAGAGATAGACGCTAACGTTCATTCGCACTCTATCGGCAGGCGACAATTCGCTCTGGCGAATGGATGTTACTCGGCAAAATTCACTGCTGAAAATTCGCCTGGGCCCATTGCATTGCCTGGGCCCATTGCATTCGACTGGGCCCATTGACGCGAGCAACTTTTTGGACGTACATCCAAAATTGATGCGGGCGTCAATTTTCGAGTATCATAAATTTTTTCCCGAATTTTTCCGGAAAAATTCGCCCATCACTAATAGGCAGAAATTAATGCTAGCGCATCTTCACTTTGAATTGCTCGCATTGGCGAAGTAACACTAGCGAAAAGTCACCAGCGTTTGGCCCCCACATCAAAATTCCGCATTTTAGTTAGTTAGCAGTATCTGATCGAATTTTCACCTGCCGAAGTGTGGTGTTGGATGCAAAGCAGTCGATGGCAACTTTTCACAGGTTAGTGAATCTGCCCCGAAATCTCTTTAAGGCACATGTTTATTTCTTGAGTTTTTTTTTCCTAATAAAAGGGCTACAACAGGCACGTTTCAGGGGCTGCTGCCACCCCTCTTCCTGCTCCGCTCTTCGAACTTCCAGCATCGGAGCAGGTGGAGGATGGGCCGCATCGCTAGTGCAGTGAGCGCTATTGCGCTCAAGGCACTAGAAGAGATGAATTTCCATTTTAAAAAACAGAAATTTGTTTCTTAAAATTACCAAAGGCGGCTTTTTGCAGCCCTTGGTAACTGGCCGCTCCGTGCCGCCTGAGGCAAGATTCTCACCTTGCCTCTTGGCCGGAGCGGCCCTGGGCTACAAGACTATTTGTTCGTCTTCTGACAACCTTGTGCTGAGGAGAAATAAAAGGCGGTGATCAAAAAGCCTTCAGCAGGGGCATGGAAGCAAAAAATATCTCTCTAATGTATCTTTAGTCTCTGCTCTGCTGACACCTCCTTTATCTCTTTATAATACACAAAAGCCATGAATATCCTGTAAATTAAATCCTTACAAACGGTGAGTTCTGATGTCATCAGTTATAAACGGTGAGTTCTGATGTCATTTCTGTCACATGACTCACTGAAATTTGTGAATTATAATAAATAAAGTACCCCCAGTTGCCTTCGGCCTCGTGTTTTTATATGGTCATGAAACTCCTCTGTAACTTAGGAAGAATTAGGAAGAATGCAATCGAGATAGCCACTATGTTCCTTTCTAAATTTTGAAACAGCAAATATTTTTAGCCCAAAGTATAATTGAAGTAAGACTGTGTAGCCGTGTTGGCAATACTGTCATTTTATCTGTTGAGAAGCACCTAAAACCATGTCAGTCACCTCCCACTGACTTCAGTTTGAACCACATAATATTGTTAGTATAGAACACCAGGTTGCCACTGAAATCTTCCCTACTTGTAACCTTAGAGACCCTTAAATTGACATCCAGATGGACAGCCTTGAATAAAGTAGTCAACCACCATTAAAAAACATTGTCAAAAATTATTCCTACTTTTCTCTTTACATTTCATTGGATCTGCCGGTAACCTCTGTGTACAAGCACCACCTGAAGGTCCAACCTTTGGTCAGGGTCCTTCTTGAAGGTCCAATGTCTGGTCAGGGCCACCACAGTCATTCAGCTATATTTTCCAAAACATTTATGACAGCAAATACAGATTCACAAAATGTCTCACCAGGTGTATAAAGGGGAGCAAAATGGCCATTTCATACAATTATATGGGTTTTTCGGGTTTGTAAGAGAATATTTGTTCTCCTATAGAAGGATAATCTTGAGATGGATCCTTCTGTAACAGACAGTTGTGGTTCTTTTTGTAGTTAATTAAAACCATCCCTTCTCAAACAAACAGAATCCTAATGACACTTGAGATAAACACAGTAATAATTATTCATACCAGCAGGAGCACTGCCAGAGTAACTGGAACAACTCCCTTATGTTTGTCTTATTAAAGGGATACCATCACCAAAAAAGAATATGACAACAGCAATGTGTATTTGGAATAAAAAGCTGGGAATGAATTGAAATCCTGCAGTTCCCAATAAAATGTTGGCAATGTCTTACTTTCATAGGGAAGCGTAATCAGATGCCGGGGAGTATGTTGCAAATGTTGAGTCGTTGATGGGATTCATTAATGCAGCAGTTGGGATTAGAAAGAAAACAGTGCCACAGCTGTTTCAAAATATGTGAAACGTTATGATAACTAGATATATGTAGCAGCAGAAAACTGTTCCAATTAGAGACATACAATGAAGTATGAAAACAGATATGGGACCTGTTGCTGGGATCTGAAGTTTTCCGGATAATGGGTCTTTCCATTATATGGATCTTCATACCTTATAACTACTATGAAATCATGTAAACCTTAATTAAACCCAATAAGCTTGCGTTGCTTCCAATAAGGATTAATTATATCTTAGTTGGGATCAAGTACAATGTACTCTTTTATGATTACAGAGAAAAAGGAAATCATTTTTAAAAATCTGGATTATTTATTTATTTTATCATGGAGTCTATGGGAGACAGCCTTTCCGTAATCCAGAGCTTTCTGGATGGCGAGTATAACGGATCCCATACCTGTATTTAAAATACTAGTATATTTTATTTAGGGAACTAATAGGATTAGTGTTACACATGCAGATTTAGAGACTGTAGGTAGTGATGGGGCGAATTTGTTCTGTTTGCGAAACGCAAATTTTGATGCCCGGGTCAATTTTGATGCCTGCATCAATTCTGGCTCTCGCAGCAATTTTGGTTCCGGCATTAAAGTCAATGGGTGTCCGAATAATGTTGACGCAAGCGATTTTTCCAATGCGCGTCTAAATTTTTTTAAAATTCGCCGTGAATTCAAGCCTGCCGAATATATTCGCCCATCGCTAACTGTAGGGAGTAAACCAGCCTTGAAAATATGTAAAGCCTCAAAACCAATGAATGTAAAAATTGTTCTATGCACTTAAATATTACATTACTTAAATGACATTAATATATTTTTTCTCTAGTTTTCAGGATAGCAACAAGTTTTAAAACGCTAATTTAATGAATTTGATTACAGGTGACTATATCCAGTCGGCTGCAAGATAAGAGGCGCTGTTATTTCAAAGAAAGGTTCGAAGTTTTTGGATAATGTTTTGGACACTTTTTTATGGGACCCACAGGTTTTGTGCTATGATTAAAATATCGATGCCTTGATCTGTACAATGTCTCATGATACAAATTCTGTTTCAGTCGGCAGCTGAAAAAAGATAATCCATCTTCTCGTTGGGACTACAAATAAGTCTGGCTTTATCCCATCAATATTCCCCAATGTAAGTGGCATTTTTTTCATTGCAAAATTCATTGATCAATTCCACAACACTGGCAGGGACTAAATACCAGGACAGGGGTTAGTACACATCTGTAGTTCCATGAAAATGTAAATTTCCCAGTCATTGAATATATTGCAAATGTATTTTAAAGGATGAATAAACCTTAAAAATAAGTGAATGTGAAATTGATGAGAGTGCTATTCTAAGAACTTTTTCAATGTACATTCATTATTTATTTTTTTTATTCCAAGATATTAAAGAATTCTTGTACTGTTACCAGCAATTCATTTTGTTACAACAGCGCCACCTGCTGGTCATTTAAAGACCAGTCTGACCACCAAGTAGTCAAGGAAGTTGTCAGGAGAAAGAAAGAGGCTGCTCTGATGTTCTTCTGCTTAGGAAAAAAATTAGAAACCTTTCTCATATCTTTTTAAATCAGAAAAAGATTAGACCAATCCTCTTTCTTTCTCCTGACAACTTCCTTGACTACTTGGTGGTCAGACTGGTCGGAAACTGACCAGCAGGTGGCGCTGTTGTAACAAAATTAATTCATATAAACAATACTTTAATGCTTTAATAATTTGGAATTAAAAAAAAATAATGAATGTACATTGCAAAAGTTCTTAGAATAGCCACCTCATCAATTTTACATTCACTTATTTTTAAAGTTTACTTACCCTTTAAGTAAACCCCTTTGATACACCTGCTGTGGCCCTCCTGGTGCTTAAAATCTTGTATTATACAACCCCCCAAAAAAATTATTTTTGGGTTTGGTTCCCCTTTAATACTTCTTACTTCTTGCTTACCATTATTTTTTAAATTTCACCCACTTCCCAGCTGGCAGTAGTAGTGCATAGAAAGCCAAAAGTGGTTTCTAAGTTCATAGTCAGTTGAATTAATTGGCCCCAGAATGTGTTAAAAGCAGGAGCATTAACATGCTGGTCAATGGTTGCTTCCTTTATTTACATACTATTCTGGGTGCTTTCTTTATATATTATTTTTGGAAAAGATTAGCATAAACCACTTATGCCAACTAGGGCTGTAAACTGACTAAGGATGTTTAACCCATTGCATGAAATGTATATACCCATCAACTATATAATCATTTTATATGTATCAGCTTTTATTTGCTGTCTGAAATGCAAATTAATGTAAGAGCTTGATCACGATGAAGCGCTAATATTTAACACCGATGCAACTGCCATTTCTCATGCTGTACACTAGATGGCAGTTTTGTCCCATTGTGTGCATTACTCATCGAAGCCCCGCAACTGCAGCAGGACTGAAAGAAATGTTGTGCCCACACTGGTAGATTAATATTGGGTTGGGAAGGTCATTATTTTTTCGGCTGTTTTTAGTACGTGCGTCATATGTTTCTTTTTTGGCTCAGTTTGTGGTACAACTAAATAATGATGTATTCTTGCAGGTTAGTCAGGAGCTGACTGGCTTAAAGAGCAATGATGTTTGAAAATGAATTGCACTTTTACCTTGCGGGTACAACAATTTACTGCCGTTTGTCGCCCCTGTCCCCTCCAGGGGGACAGGAGCAATGGGGATTGGTGCATGGGAAATTTAAAAAATAATTGTATCTTCAGCACATCCCCAGAACCAATGTGGGTGTGGTTGGGCAGCATGCTGCCCCCCTAAAATCCTGCCGCCCTATGCCCGGGCCTAGGTGGCCTTTCCACAAATCCGGGCCTGGTGCCTAGGGTGCAAAGGTGGAGGGGCGCCAGGCACGTACTTACTCCTACCCCTAGTCCAGTCCCTTCTCTGCCGACCGCCCACTGTCCCATCTGTGCGAGTATGCATGCGTCAATTTGCGCATGCGCAGAAGTGGTTTTCCGTGCATGCGCAGAAGAGTCTTTTTGCGCATGCACTGAAGCGTCTTTTCGCGCATGCATAGAAGCGCTCAACCAGCCAGGCAGGCTGCCTAGGGAGCCAGGATCCAGGATTCGGTTCGGGATTCGACCAGGATTCGGCCTTTTTCAGCAGGATTCAGATTCTGCTCAGTTGAACCAAATCCGAATCCTAATTTGCATATGCAAATTAGGGGTGGAGAGGGAAATTGCGTGACTTTTTGTCACTAAACAAGGAAGTAAAAAATGTTTTCTCCTTCCCACCCCTAATTTGCATAAGCAAATTAGGATTCGGATTCAGTCCGGTATTCGGCCAAATCTTTCGTGAAGGATTCGGGGGTTCGGCCAAATCCAAAATAGTGGATTCGGTGCATCCCTACTTTTATCATTGATTAACCCCTAATTACTTGTTTACCTCTTGGAGGGGAAAAACAAAAAAAAGAGAGTTAATAAAATAAAATAATTTGTATATATATATATATATATATATATAGTCAAATGGCCAGCTTAAATATATTGCAATATATGGACAAACAATCCCTGTTTTGTTTAAAGGGTAAGGCATTTTTCAGTAGCAGTATGCACAAAATGTCTCTGTCTTAAATATATTGATAATGGGTTGAGTGCAGAGGACTCTTGTATTTGACTATATGTATTTTGTGGTCACACCCTCATTGCACCCCCGCCTAATGGTTTTAAAAAATAGTGGTGAGCACAACTTTCCCTTGTTTGTTATATATATATATATATATATATATCTTTCAGTAGGGCAGCACACTGCTTCTTTGTGTGTATCCCCGGGTGCAAGGTAAAGTCATTCCATATGCAATAAATCAGACCAGCAACACTGGGTTTTCTTATTCAAGACAAATGTATTAAAAGGTGCAGGTACAGCCGACGTGACGGCAACCATGTCTGTGTTACAATCACATATATATACTTTAAGTGAACCAATCCGTGAGTAGTGACATCATCAACATGTGTAATTAGCATAATACTACTATTAAAGTGACTTGTGCTAAAGGTTAACTAGTGCTCTTTGGAGCATAAAGTGAATTTGTGCTGTTTTCAATATAAAAGAGTAAAAAAGGTAAAAGATTAAAACATACTGATAGTGATTCATGATGACTATAAATAACCCCATCCAAATGATGCGGTGTGAATGTGAACCGAATTTCACTGTGCTCACTAACAATTTATCAAAACATACTAAAGAAATCTTTTCCACTTTATCCTATAAATTCTCAAAAATCTCACGTATCACCTATTAGTTCAAAAAAAATTGCAGGTCATAGTTATGCTATATTATATTCCCTTAGCTCTATTGTACGACAGTACTACTATTCTGTACTTCACTACTGATCCCCTCCAACAATTGTGGGTTGAATAAATATCATGCATCAATGGGAAAAATTGAAAAGTTGAAAACAATATTCCAGAAAACCAGTTCCTTTTTACAAAAAACAGTTCAGGGATAATGAGCTGTTAAGGCCCCTGGGGGTCACACACTTAAGTACGTAGGTCCAGAATGCCTCCATCTGTAATAACCTACGGTCTAGAGCCCCTCCTCGTGGTAATCCTGGAATACAATAAATGGGCATACATTTAATAGTAGTATTATGCTAATTACACATGCTTATCACACATGTTGATGATGTCACTACTCACAGATTAGTTCACTTAAAGTATATATATGTATATATAGAGAGAGAGAGAGAGAGAGAGAGAGAGAGAGAGAGAGAGAGAGAGAGAATATAGTCTGCTAACAAGATTGAAAAAGAGACCTTAACGGGATGGTTCGCCTTCAGGTTAACGTTTACTATGTTATATAATGGGAGGGTTGCCACCTTTTCCACCAGTGGATGGGGCCGTGATGTGGTGGGCGTGGCCTTGATGTATAGGGGTGTGTCTGTGACATTGATTGGCTGATCGCCGTGTCAATCTTCAAAATACCGGTCTGTCCAGGTCAAAACCGGACAGGTGGCAACCCTATATAATTGCCAATTCTAAGCAGCTTTTTAATTGGTCTTCATTTTTTCTTTTTTACAGTTTTTGAATTATTCAGTTTTCAAATGGGGGTCACTGACCCCATCTAAAAAACAAATGCTCTGTAAGGCTACACATTTATTGTTATTACTACTTTTTATTACTCCTCTTTCTATTCATGCCTTCTGCTGTTTATATTCCAGTCTCATTCAAATAAGTGCATGGTTGCTAGGGTAATTTGGACCCTAGCAACCAGACTACTGAAATTGCAAACTGGAGAGCTGCAGAATAAAAAGCCAAATAACTCAGAAACCACAAAGAAAAAAAAATTAAAACCAACTGCAAATTGTCACAGAATATCACTCTCTACATTGTACTAAAAGCTGATTTAAGGGTAAACAACCCCTTTAAAAGGTAAAGATTAAAGAATATGGGTAGAAATGCATTGTCTTATATGCTATTTTTTAGTATTAGCCCATGAGGTTCAGCAGCCTTATAACAGTAATGATCAAGGCCATTACAATTTTCTACAGGAGTTTGCCATCTTGGATCTTGTTAGGCCATCTTAGGAGTGTCAGTGGCACTGCACATGCTCAGTGTTCTCTGGCTGCCATTGAGAAACTAAGATAAGGGTTCATCAGAAACCATCCGCAATGATTGGCATGATCTGTGATACATCCAAAATCCTAGGTGACCTGTTACAGTATTTTGCGTTCGTCATGGGTGACCCACAATTTCAATTGGAGTGGGGGCAAAAATTAGCTTGAATTGATCTCTCCAGGTTTGAGAACTTGACTTTTTTTTACTCAAACCCAAAGCAGCCTGGCGAGAAGCAAAGAAAACTATGAAAAACCAAAGGAGTGTGTCTGGTGTGCATTCTTATTATTGTATCCCCAGCTGTTTGATGATGTAGGTACAGTCTGGTCAGTTAGACTGTAGGAGGGGTGTCAGTATTGGTGAATTTGTTTATCATTCTGTGCCACACTAGTAAGGGTATTTGCCATTAGTTATTTTCATTACACTTTGTTCATGTGTGTATTATCACTATTAACTGTGCCCAGTTGATTTGTTTACTCTGTATCATCTTCATTCTTGGGGGTCCCCAACCTTTTTTACCCAGGAGTAATATTCTGATGCAAAAAGAGATGGAGAGCAACACAAGCATGAATAATGTTCTTGGTGGTCCAAACTAAGTTCTGTGATTGGCCATTTGGTAGTCCCTATATGGATTGTCAGCCTACAGGAGGCTCTGTTTGGCAGTACACCTGGTTTTTATACCGGGAGTTTCACCGGCAAAACGCGGAAATTCGCCACAATTCGCCCATAGCTAAATGTGCATAACATGGTGCTCTTAGGGCATGCCCAAATCTCGCCTGCATAAATATATTGCCTAGTTTACATAATATCAGGTACTATATGTAAATAGTACAAATGGTGATTATTTTGTATTCTTACAAACATAGGCCGGCTTCATCCCAGCCTGCCAATGCCCACAGTCCCCCCAAGTACAATTCCTTCTGCCTATAGAACTTAACAGTGATAAGGTGTTTTTGTTTTTTTTTTTGCTGTTCATCAGTTTAATTAGTTTCCCAGATAGCCGCTTTGCAGGGGCTATTAATGTGGCCACCACTGTGAATTTGCTAACAGCTTTATAAATTATTCACCCTCTCAGCCATGCTGAATCGGCTGCAGCAGTCCTATTTCTGTTCTATAATAACCGTTGCTGCACTGTCTAATTAGGAGGTGTTAATGGGGAATGCATTGTTGAGAAATGGGTCTGCTTCTCTGAAAGCAGATTCGCTTTTGGAGAAAAACAATTTAAAGGACAAAAAATACATTTCCATGGAAAGTGAAGTGGTGCTAATGGGGCCTTGTCAGTTACAAGCGAAGAAATCCAATGATTAGTCAACAATGATGAAGGAGTAGGGATGTAGCGAACGTCGGAAAAAAAGTTCGCGAACATATTCGCGAACTTGCGCAAAATTGCGAGCGGTTCGCGAACGGTTCGCGAACCCCATAGACTTCAATGGGAAGGCGAACTTTAACATCTACAAAAGACATTTCTGGCCAGAAAAATGATTTTAAAGTTGTTTAAAGGGTGCAACGACCTGGACAGTGGCATGCCAGAGGGGGATCAAGGGCAAAAATGTATCTGAAAAATCTGCCTGTGTGTGCTTGGAAGAGATAGTGTAGGGGGAGAGCTGTTAGTGATTTCAGGGACAGATGATAGTAAGTTTGCTGGCTAGTAATCTGCGTGATACTGCTCTGTATTGGAGGGACAGAAGTCTGCAGGGATTTGAGGGACATTTTAGCTTAGGTAGCTTTGCTGGCTAGTAATCTACTGTTCTCTTTAAACAACTGCCATACGTTGACCTTGTAGGCATTGTTTGCCCAGTTTTTTTGGACGCAGCCACTGAAGCACAGTTGCCAGAAAAAATATGCCATATAAATGCTGAAAATAGTCATTTTTCGCCATACGTTATTCAACCAACTGCTATCTAGCTGTGTGCCCGTGTTCACATTCTGTCTAAATATCCATAATATTACCGTCTCCAGAAAAAACACCGGAGTGACTTTTTTTCAAGCAGCATTCTTATATTTTACGTAATCCGTATCCACCGCTGTGTATACGTTGACCTTGTAGGCATTATTTGCCCTGTAGGCATTTTTTGCCCAGTGTGTTATTCAACCAACTGCTATCTAGCTGTGTGACCGTGTTCACATTCTGTCTAAATATCCATAATATTACCGTCTCCAGAAAAAACACCGGAGTGACTTTTTTTCAAGCAGCATTCTTATATTTTACGTAATCCGTATCCACCGCTGTGTATACGTTGACCTTGTAGGCATTATTTGCACAGTGTTTTCTTCAAACCGCCATCTAGCTGTGTGAGCTTGTTCACATTTTGTCTAAATATTGATAATATTATCGTCTCTAGAAAAACCACTTGAGTTACTTTTTTTCAAGCAGCATTCATATATTTTACGTAATCCGTATCCACCGCTGTAGTAGTGTATACGTTGATCTTGTAGGCATTATTTGCACACTGTTTTCTTCAAACTGCCATCTAGCTGTGTGTATTATCGTTTCCAGAAAAACCAACTGAGTTTTTGTTGTTGTTGTTTTTTTAAAAATAATGCCAGGCAAAGGCAGGCCGCCACGCAGAGGCCGTGCTAGGGGCCGTGCTGCTATGCAATCCTGTGGCCCTAGCAAATTGCCCAGTTTTAAAAAGCCAATGACCCTGAACTCCCAAAATGCTGAAGAGGTAGTTGACTGGCTTACACAGCACACCCCATCCTCTACCGTTTCTAACTTTACCACAACATCCTCCTCATCCTCCACTGCTATGGCCACCCCACGTAACACTTCCTCCACCACCGGTGCCCCATCTTCACTGGAGTCAGAGGAGTTATTTTCCCATGAGTTTCTTGAACTGAGTAATGCGCAACCATTATTGGCAGAAGAAGATGAAGGAGATGAGGACGTTACACCAGATTTAATTCTGGCAGAGAACACGACAGAGATGGACATAATGATGAGTGATGAGGAGGAGGAGGAGGTCCCCGCTGCTGCTTCCTTCTGTGATGTGTCAGAAGAAATTGATGCATCTGAGGAGAATGATGATGAGGAGATTGATGTTTTGTGGGTGCCTAGTAGAAGAGAGCAAGAGGAGGGTAGTTCAGATGGAGAGACGGAGAGTCAGAGAGGCAGTAGGAGAATAAGACTTAGAAGAAGCAGGGAGGCCAGCCCGCAGGGATCAGTAGGGCAACAACATGTATCGGCACCTGTGTTCAGCCGGCCAACGCACCCGCCATTGCCGCCAATGCCGCCAACTTCTACTGTTACCGCCAGATCGCAGACTTCCAAAAAGTCAGCAGTGTGGCATTTTTTTAATGTGTGTGCCTCTGACAAAAGCATTGTAATTTGCAATGAGTGCAGTCAGAAACTGAGCCTTGGTAAGCCCAACAGCCACATAGGTACAACTTCTATGCGAAGGCACATGAGCGGCAAGCACAAAGCACTTTGGGAGCAACACCTCAAAGGCAACAGGCAAACTAAAAGTCACACTCCTTCTGGTCCAGCATCTTACTGCTCTACCTCTGCTCTCCTTGACCCATCTGAACCACCCTCCACTCCGCCTTCCACCTTGACCACCTGTTCCCATTCCCAGTCATCTGCCACCAGCCAAGTTTCTGTGAAGGCCATGTTTGAGCGTAAGAAGCCAATGTCTGACTGTCACCCCCTTGCCCGGCGTCTGACAGCTGGCTTGTCTGCACTCTTAGCCCGCCAGCTTTTACCATACCAGCTGGTGGACTCTGAGGCCTTCCGCAAATTTGTAGCAATTGGGACACCGCAGTGGAAGGTACCCAGCCGCAATTTTTTTTCTAAAAAGGGAATACCACACCTGTACCAACATGTGCAGAGCCAAGTTACCGCATCTCTGTCACTTAGTGTTGGGCCAAAGGTCCATATGACTACTGACGCATGGTCCTCCAAGCATGGTCAGGGCAGGTATGTCACCTACACTGCCCACTGGGTGAACTTGGTAATGGCTGGGAATGGGAAGCAGGGAATGGGTAGCTCAACAACAACAACAACAGTGGAGTTGGTGTCACCGCCACGGATTGCACGCGGTTCTGCCACCACCTCTACTCCTCCATCGCTCTCTACCTCGTCTTCTTCCTCTTCTTCTTCTTACTCTGCTGCTGGGTCCTCCTTCTCCTCCTCCACACCTGTGCACCCCCAGCTCCCCCTAGGCTATTCGACGTGCCAGGTACGCCGTTGTCACGCTGTCTTGGGGATGACGTGCCTGGAAAGCAAAAACCATACCGGATCTGTACTCCTGTCATCTCTGCAGTCACAGGCCGATCGGTGGCTGACCCCACACCAACTGCAGATCGGAAAAGTGGTGTGTGACAATGGAAGCAATCTGTTGGCAGCGTTGAGACTGGGAAATTTAACACATGTGCCCTGCATGGCACATGTGTTAAATTTAATAGTCCAACGTTTTGTCTCCAAGTACCCAGGATTCCAGGACGTTCTCACCCAGTCCAGAAAGGTGTCGGCCCATTTCAGACGTTCCTACACAGCCATGGCACGCCTTGCTGACATTCAGCAGCGCTACAACATGCCAGTCAGGCGTTTGATTTCTGACAGCCAGACTCGCTGGAATTCAACGCTCCTTATGTTGGAACGTCTGCTGCAACAACAAAGGGCCGTCAACGAGTACCTTTTTGAACTGGGTGGTAGGACTGGATCTGCAGAGCTGGGGATTTTTTTCCCCCGTTACTGGGTGCTTATGCGCGATGCCTGCAGGCTCATGCGACCTTTTGAAGAGGTGACAAATATGGTCAGTCGCACCGAAGGCACCATCAGCGACCTAATACCCTTCGCTTTCTTCCTGGAGCGTGCCGTGCGACGAGTGACAGATGAGGCTGTAGACCAGCGTGACGAGGAGCTGGAAGCGCACGATTTATGGTCGCAATCACCAGAACGAACCCAGGCACCTGCTGCAACGCAGGGAGAGGTGCCAGAAGTGGAGTCAGAGGAGGAAGGTGGCTTTGTGGAGGAGGAGGAGGAGGACCAACAGGAGCAGGCTTCCCAGGGGGCTAGTGGTGACCTTTTGGGGACCCCTGGTCTTGTACGTGGCTGGGGGGAGGAGACCGTGGATGATGCAGTCCTTGATAATGAGGAAGCGGAGATGGATAGCTCTGCATCCAACCTTGTGAGAATGGGGTCTTTCATGCTGGCATGCCTGTTGAAGGACCCCCGTATCAAGAGGCTTAAGGAGAAGGACCTGTACTGGGTCGCAACGCTACTAGACCCTCGGTACAAGCATAAAGTGTCAGAAATGTTACCAACATACCACAAGTCCGAAAAGATGCGGCATTTACAAACCAGCCTGCAAAACATGTTGTACAATGCTTTTAAGGGTGATGTCACTTCAGGAACTCATCAACATTCCAGGGGCAGAGGTGCCAGTAATCCTGCCACGAGCACACCTGCAAGGACAAAGCCCTTTGGCCGGTCTGTAACGTCAGACATGCAAATGTTTTTCTGTCCAAGGCAGCGCCACAACCCTTCTGGATCCACCCTCAAAGAACGCCTCGACCGGCAGGTAGCGGACTACCTGGCATTAACTGCAGATATCGACACTCTGAGGAGCGATGAACCCCTGGACTACTGGGTGCGCAGGCTTGATCTGTGGCCAGAGCTGTCACAATTTGCCATGAACCTCTTGTCTTGCCCAGCCTCAAGTGTGCTCTCAGAAAGGACCTTCAGTGCAGCAGGAGGGATTGTAACTGAGAAGAGAACTCGCCTAGGTCACAAAAGTGTCGATTACCTGACCTTTATTAAAATGAATGAGGGGTGGATCTCGGAGGGTTACTGCACGCCGGAAGACTTGTTCTGACTTCTATGCAGCTGTCCTTCTCTTCAAGCCTCATGACTCCACACACAGCTGTCCTTTAGCGTCCTCCTCCCTCCGCCACCGTTACAAACTAGGGTGCAAACCCTACTGGTTTAATTTTTTCTGGCCTCTGTGCTTCAGTGGCTGCAACCAAAAAAACTGGGCAAACAATGTCTACAAGGTCAACGTATGGCGAAAAATGACTATTTTCAGCATTTATATGGCATAATTTTTCTGGCCTCTGTGCTTCAGTGGCTGCAACCAAAAAAATTTATATTTTCAGCATTTATATGGCATATTTTTTCTGGCAACTGTGCTTCAGTGGCTGCGTCCAAAAAAACTGGGCAAACAATGTCTACAAGGTCAACACACTGGGCAAAAAATGCCTACAGGGCAAATAATGCCTAAAAGGTCAACTTATACACTACTACAGCGATGGATGCGGATTACGTAAAATTTATTATGGCTGCTTGAAAAAAGTCACTCCGGTGTTTTTTCTGGAGACGGTAATATTATGGATATTTAGACAGAATGTGAACACGGGCACACAGCTAGATAGCAGTTGGTTGAATAACACACTGGGCAAAAAATGCCTACAGGGCAAATAATGCCTACAAGGTCAACTTATACACTACTACAGCGAGGGATACGGATTACGTAAAATTTATTATGGCTGCTTGAAAAAAGTCACTCCGGTGTTTTTTCTGGAGACGGTAATATTATGGATATTTAGACAGAATGTGAACACGGGCACACAGCTAGATAGCAGTTGGTTGAATAACACACTGGGCAAAAAATGCCTACAGGGCAAATAATGCCTAAAAGGTCAACTTATACACTACTACAGCGATGGATACGGATTACGTAAAATTTATTATGGCTGCTTGAAAAAAGTCACTCCGGTGTTTTTTCTGGAGACGGTAATATTATGGATATTTAGACAGAATGTGAACACGGGCACACAGCTAGATAGCAGTTGGTTGAATAACACACTGGGCAAAAAATGCCTACAGGGCAAATAATGCCTAAAAGGTCAACTTATACACTACTACAGCGGTAGTAAAATAAAAAAAAAGTTAAATAAAAAAAGAATGAATATTAAAAAAAAAAAATTAAAGTTGGTGCTGCTGAACTACTAGGAGCAGCAGATTAGCACACCAGTCCCACTCCCCAACACTGCTAGACTAATAGCACTGGGCTCTTATAGTAGTAGTAGTAGTAGTAGTAGTAGTAGTAGTAGTAGTAAAACAACAAAAAAATAAATAAAAGCAGTCCTTACAAGGACTATTGCTATTGCAGCAGTCAGCAGATGAGATCAGAAGCAGGACAGCTGCCCACTGCAGCTACATACAGAGCACTGCAGTAGAAGGTAGATTACTAGCCAGCAAAGCTACCTAAGCTTAAATGTCCCTCAAACCCCTGCAGACTTCTGTCCCTCCAATAACAGAGCAGTATCAAAACGATTACTAGCCAGCAAACTTTCAACTGTCCCTGAAATCACTAACAGGCAGCAGCTCTCTCCCTACACTATCTCTTCAGCACACACAGGCAGAGTGAAAAAAAGCTGCAGGGCTTCGGTTTTTATAGGGAAGGGGAGTGGTCCAAGGGAGAGCTTCCTGATTGGCTGCCATGTACCTGCTGGTCTGGGGTGAGAGGGCAAAAAAAAGCGCCAACAATGGCGAACCCAAAATGGCGAACGTCGCGCGACGTTCGCGAACTTCCGGCGAGCGCGAACACCCGATGTTCGCGCGAACAAGTTCGCCGGCGAACAGTTCGCGACATCTCTATGAAGGAGTAGCATCTATACTCACTGTTTATCAAGCTAGAAATCTTAAAGGAGTTACTGAATAAGAGCTGGCTCCCCAACAAGGATAAGAAGACCACTATGTGGGAGGGGTAGATGGTGTTCCAGCTGATCAGTCGGTAAAGCCACAGTTGCCAGTGCAACCACCATATGTGCTCTAGGTAGTGCATTACTAATAGATCACAATGAGAATTGATGATAAGGGACATTCTACTATAGCCCTTACAGAGACATTATCTTATACAAGTATTGGGTTAACTGCGAGTGTTGTTACCCCATCCTTTTATATTTGTTTCTGTGACTACATCCTAGACTGGGGACCCCCAACCTTATTTAACCGTGAACCACATTCAAATGTAAAGAAAACTTTGAGAGCAACACACGCATGCAAAAAGTTCTTGAGGGCACTAAATATTGGCTGTGATTGGCTACTGAGAGCCCCTGTGTGGACTGGAAGCCTACAGGAGGTTCTTTATGGCAGTACATGTATTTTTTTATGCACTGAAAACTTTTCTTCAAGCCGGGAATTGAAAACTAGGCACCTGCTTTATGGACCACTGGGAGCAACATCCAATGGGTTGGTATGGATCACTTGCATGAGAGCCACTGGTTGGGAATCACTGTCCTAGAGAAATACCAAAAACCTCCAAATTTGCTCTGATAATTCTCTACACCCTAGAGATATTTGACTGACTATTTAAAGCTTTCACATATTGATTAGATCAGAGAACATCATCCTCACTCTTCAATTCATTTGCCCAAGAATGGAGGCTAGCTTCAGAACCTCACATTCCATATACTTTTGCTGGCGTCCCCAACCACCGAGCCCTGGCCCAGAACCGAACAATTAATGAGCCAGAATTGGATGCCGCCTCCTACCCCTTCCCAGAACCCTCCCAACCACATCCGACCCCCTCCCTGACCCCTCCCGACCCCCCGGCCCTTGCAAAAGAATTTGGCTCTTATTTGGTTGCTGGGCCAAAAAAGGTTGGGGACCCCTGAACTTTTGCACTGGTATGCCAATCAATATATAAAATCAAAATTCACCTTCTCTAACAGTCTGTGCTCTTCCCACAACATGCCTAATCTCCTCCATCTGTGCTCTTTTAGCCAATTCAATAAATTGGGAAATGATAGCAACTCCTCCGGCATCTGCAGAAGATCAAGATTATTTGCCTGAACCTACATTTATAGACTGTTCCCTGCAGTTGCAGACTCTTGTTACAGGTGCAGTCTGATTGAGAAGAACATGATATCTGTCTGGTGGATTCGCTGAATAATAACACTTATTAAAGTCTGATTCTTTTAATAGCCCTGCAGTGGGCAGATAACCCTTCTAAGGTTCTCATATCTGTTCTACTGTACCATGACCAGTCTCAACCTGGTTGAAAAAAACCTAACCAGAAACTCTTTATCTGCAGCCAAATTTATCAGCTGGAAATTCCCCATCCCATCAGCTGAAGAAAGACAAGAGTAATCCAGATATTTTAGTATAATGAGGAAATGATCCACGACAGACAACTTCAGGGTAACATGGACCTTTGGGATACCCTTCAAGAAGTTTAAATCTCTGATAATAATAATTACCCCTTTTTTCTAGAGTACATTCATACTGGCTATGTCTTACTAGAAAAGTGGACCTTTATGGTGACCCAGAGTTCAAACCATCGGCCTTGGTTGAATCTGTAATATATATATAAATGCATAGGGCTAATCGGCCATGCTCACCATTGAGTGCTTTATATACCTATGTAATTATTGTACCTATCACTCTTGTCTGGTTTATGATATGTGTAATTGCCTTTGATGAAATTGCTGTGGCAGTAACAACAATTATTTGTCCACCCCTTGCCCCTATATAAATTTAAAAAAATGCTAAATGATGGCAAGTCTCTAATCATGAGGAGTGCAATGGATTTTACCCTCAAGAAAAAGAAAACAGTGTGTCCTTTTAATGAAGTACTCTCATCTACTTTGCCTCAGTTTGCTAATTTTGCTGGTCAAAATAAACCAGTTAAAAAAAAAGGAAAAGATCTGCATTAGCTTCTTAAACCCTGGGATATGAATAGTCCCCAGAAGCGCAATGAAGCGCTTTGTAGAATTCATAGGAGCCCCGCCAATCATGTTGGTTTCCTAGGAAACTGATAAACTTAAATGGTCTGTTGCCTGAGAGCAATGGTGTGACTGAATAGTAATAGTATATATTGCCATTGCTTATTATCTCTGCATTTACAAAAGTAACAGATAGGTTGATGTCATTTTAAAAGGAACTGCAAATTATCCATGCACTGGTCATTAAGGTGGGAGTCATAGCAATGTTCTCTCTGGGGTTCTTTTGGATCCAGTTTCAGTAACCACACTTTTAGGTTTGAAGGGCATCAGCTAAATGGATTTATTGGAGAGCTACTCAATACACATTTTGCACTGGGTAGCTAGGTTCAACCCGTGAAGAGAGAGTAGTAGTAGTCAGCATATGGATTCTCAATATTCTTTAGGGATGGTGCACGTTCTGCAATGGCCACTTCCCATTGGCAAACAATGTAATGCGAAATTGAACAGCACCATCGACTCTTGAAGTATTTAAAAAGCCTTTATTTATGCTTTTGTGGGCATCACCGCAACGTTTCAGGCCATGCGGCCTTTTATCAAGCTAGGTTCAACCCAACATAACCTAGGTTTAAAGGGGACAGATAGTGTGATATGACCTTGACTTTTACCCAACATCACTCTGCAATGTGATTACCTGACTTTAAGCTCCCCTCTTTGGTCAGAGCCCTCCTTAATTCATAACATGGTTACAGATATAAACTGAAAATATTAGTGTGTCTATCTAAGAACTAGGGGCTGGGACTAGGGGTAGGCAGAAGAGGCACGTGTCTAGGGTGCAAAGCTTGGGGGTGCCAGACACGTACCTCCTCTACCCCATGTTCGGCAAGAGTGTACCTCCGCCTGTTCGCATAAACGATTGCTCGATCGTGTTCATCCGCACATATCTGCAGGCGGATGTGCACAAGACGGGTTACCTGGGGCGCCTTATTCACGGGCTGCCCCATATCTATCCAACCCCACACTTTGATTGGGCCCATTTAGATATTATAGTAGTACCAGACCACTAACAGTCTGTTATATATATGAGATGCACTATGCCTGCATAATGATTTTGTATCTAGAGCAAACAGATTGGAGAGTCCTCTGACACAGCATCAAAGGTGATTACGAGCCCACCATGCTGTACTGTGTCTTAGAAAGCCTTATTTAATAAAGAACTTATTTGCATATGTGCTGCAAGCTGTGAACCAACATTTACCCACCCAGCCGGAGAATATAGATTATTAATCCACACCAAGGAATTGTGGGTAGAGACATGCAAATATTACTTTTATTACATATAAACCCAACATAACCTACTTTGCAGAATCCCTCAAGTCTCTAATAAAAACCAATAAAAAGGAAAAGGGGTGGCCTAGATTTACTGAAAGGGGAAAAATTCATATTTTGATGGATTTCTACTCCTGTGTAATCTCCTTGAGATCTAGTCTTATTTTAATGAGTTGCTTGAAATGGGATTAGATATATTTGCTAAGCAGTAGTTAAAAGCAAACCAGGTTGAGGGTTTTGTTTCTTGGATATGTGCATCTACTAGTGGCACAACTCCAAGTACTACAATTGGTGGCCAGAGCCAAAAACAGGTTGTACAATATATGGACCAGGCAAGCTCTTCATGAGACACATCTTGAATTCATTGAGCCATTGACTTTTTTCGGTGAAAAAGCAGGAAAAATGTTTGGAATTTTAGCAGCTTTCTGGTTGCTAGGGTCCAGTTTAACCTAACAAATAGGCAATGGTTTAAATGACTGGAAGATAACTAGGAAAGGGCCTAGACAGATGGTCTGACTTCTTGCATCTATAAGGAAAGGGAGTGTTCTGCTTAAAATGAAATTGTTGTCCTCCTCCCAACACTAATGGGCAGAATAAACCTATTTAAAATGGTAGTTCTGCTAAAGATAACATACCTATTCTGACAATCCCAAATTACTATGATGCTGATTATGTTTTGGAATGGGAAATACCCCAAATTATCCCTACAAACTCTGCAACTGACACCTTTTAAGGGGGACTGGCCACAAAACCCCCTCTTTGTACAACTTATCCTTACAAATAACAGTAGCTTGGTGTTGAACATCACCATCCCCTACCAATGGTACAACCCTCCTAGAAGTACTAGTGTCCTTAGAGAAATTAAGCCACTCCTTCATGAAAGTTGCTGTCCAGGCATGGTACTAAAACTCTACCCAAAACCCCCTGGCTATTGTTCAGCATACACCCTCTTCTGGTGCAACACATGTCTCAAACAACTCAAGCCCTGAATTAAGTATATCTCATATGGGAAACAAACTTTTTATGAGCTGAAACAGTCCCTCCTAATACACTGTGTTTTAGGAACAACAGGTTTTAGGTACCTACAACTAAGGCACACAATAGAGATTCAGTTTGGCAACCAACATTTAGACACATCCAAGGGATCTATATCTATATATATAGGGATGGATAGGGATATATATATTCAATGGATAGAACCAGAACATGTCCAGGATCTTAACTACACACTGCAACTCAAGCCGTGCCTGTAATTTTTGTAACTCCTTCCACAAGTCTAGACCTGTCCAATTAAGTCAAATTAACCCCATGTTACTATTACATGATCTTTGTATGTAACTAGCGAGTTCAGGAGCAAAAGAAATCTATGCATACCAATGAAAACCATGTTAACAATGTTAACATGTTTATATTTATTGTATAAATAAGCATTCTGTCACAGTATCCTGCTATAATATGGTTATCAAGTATGCTAGATAAAAGAATTGTAAAAATAATTGTTGTATGATGCAGCAGTATTTTGTGCTATTATTGTAGTGAAGGCTAAAACTTTTCCTTTAAAATCTTTACATTGCCAAGTGACTGCTGGGAAACATACAAATGAAAATTCAGTATCTCTCTGGCATTATTGTTTGGGTGCTGTATTATTTTATTTATTATTATTAACATGTATTTATATAGCGCCAACATATTGTTTAGCACTGTAAAGTAAAGGTGATTATACAACTAAATCACATAAATTATATACATAGAACATATGGAGTTACATACATCACAATCAATACCGGTACAAAAGGTGAGGAAGGCCCTGTGCAGAAAGAGCTTACACTCTAAAGGGAAGGGAGTAATACACAAGGTGTGGGAGTGGGCAAGATCAAATTAAGTGGGTGAGAAATGTGTTACTGTATGTGGTGTTGCGTTTGGTAGTTAAGCAGAGTGAGGGTAGGCTTTTCGAAAGAAGAGCGTTTTAAGAGATTTCTTGAAAGCAGAAACATTGGGAGAAAGTCGGACAGACCGTGGGAGAGAACTCCAGAGGAGGGGTGCAGCCCTTGCAAAGTCTTAAATGCGAGCATGTGAGGAGGTAATGAGAGAGGAGTTAAGTAGCTGGTCAGTAGAGGAGTGTAGTAAGTGGTTGGGTGAGTATATAGAGATGAGTTCAGAGATGTAGGGTGGGGCAGAGTTATGAAGTGCTTTGAATGAAAGCCAAGCGAATGGAGGGACTGGAGGAGGAGAGGGTGATCTACAGTGTCAAATGCAGCTGAGAGATCAAGCAGTATTAGTAGTGAGAAATGATTGTTGGCTTTAGCAGTTAAAAGGTCATTAGTTAGTCGAGTCAGGGCAGTTTCCGTGGAGTGTTGTGGCTTAAAACCAGATTGTAGGGGGTCCAGCAGGTTATTGTCAGAGGCGCTCAAGTAGTTTAGAAATGAAAGGTAGCAGAGATATCGGTCAGAGGTTGTCAAGATTGGAGGGATCGAGAGAGGGTTTTTTCAGAATGGGGGTGACAAGAGCATGTTTTAGTTGAGAAGGAAACAGTCCAGTTGAGAGCAAAAGATTAAATAGGTGAGTTAAGGCTTTGATTAGACAAGGATTGGTATTGCGGAGACGTTTTGAGGGAATTGGATCAAGCGGGCAGGTGGTAAGGTGAGAAGAGGCCAGAAGTGAAGGAGCACAGGAGAGACTGGGAAGTGTGGAGGGAGGGTGGTGGAAGTCTAGGGTGGTGGGGTAGTGTAATGTCCCTTCTGATAGTGTCAATTTTGTTTTTGAAGTGCTCAGCAATAACTTGAGCAGAGACAGATGTGCATGGAGGGGATGGAGAAGGGGAAAGGAGAGTGTTAAAGGTGGAGAAAAGTTGTGCTGGTTTTATAGAAAGGGAGTTAATGAGTGAAGTAAAGTACCTTTTGGGTAGCAGTTTGGGACCTTTGATTCCTTGCTGGGTATTTGCATCTGTATAGGGGAATGGCTGTTGTGTGTTCCCTTGTTGCAGTATTTATTAATTGAATGTCAGCAGGTATAAGGAAGACCCAGTTCTGTCTGTGAGCCTAGTACAAATAATAAATCACTGCTCTGATTCCAGCAGCTGTGCTTTTCTTAGTCTAATGCTTCTCCTCATACATTATTGCTCACATATATATATATATTACCCAAATGTTGCTGAACTAAATATCCCAACAAATTCCAAAAGGAATATGGAGCATTGAGGGATGATGAAAGCCAAATATGTAGGGTGGTACCGTTTCGTAAGGTACCCTTCACTCCGGTGCTAGTGCTACTCTTCTAGAAAGATCCTCCTGACCGGGTAACCTCCCTTACCTGCCAGTGGTGCCTTGACTCCTGTGCGCCTGTGTAAAGGTAGGCTACGCATAGATTTTTACAAAAGAGCACCAGTGGTGAGCACTGTACCCCTCTACATGTTTTTTTTAATCAAAGGGGAAGTAAATATTTTCTATTTCATTGGAGAATCCAGACTCAACCCTCTTCATACAGAGTGGAGATGGTCAGGGGTTGTAGCATGGCATGTTTGGGACATGACTTGACTCAAATGAACTGGCAAACAAATGAAATAAAGAGGATAAAAAACTTCATGTTGCTGAAATTTTAAACCTTCTTTAAACATTGCTGGAATTTGAGAAAAGTAGGGTTCAGCAACAGGGTTTCCATCCACTATTATCAATATAAAATGAGAATAATATATTGTGAGAAAATGAATATATCACCAATTGATTATGCAACATGATTTGAGAGGAACATCAGCCGGGGAACCCCGGAACTGCAAACTCTGAAAGCCAGACCAACTGGGAAGGGCTCTACACAACACGTCTACTTGTAGATGAAGCTCTCAAACGATGTTCCATAATCAGTTTATGATGTATTCATTTTCTTACATTATTCTCAGTTTATATTTATCAGTGTGTGCGTGTTTTATTTTTTTTCCTGCACAAAGGGAAGCTTGTCAAGACACTGTTAGAGCTGAATTGTCAGATATACAGGTAGAATCAATAGAATTCTACCTGTATCTGATGATTCAGCACTAACAGTGGCCAATGTTCGGGTGCCTTCAAAAGTGTTCGATCAAAATCTTCCTGTCAGCCCAATTGATGAGCCGACCGATATCCAAGTGTTCTGGTAATATTGGTTTTGGCTCCTCTCCCACCATAGACACAACAAATTGGCCACCTTAAGCTGACAGGCCGTTACATTTTCTCAGCCTCATCTATTATGTTACTACGTATATTACTAGGATATCCAGCAATAATCTTAAAACCTCTGCCTACCACTATCTTGAGGGTACAGTGAGGATATAAACACCTGGGGGCAGATTTATCAGCTTTCAAGAGCATATATTTTAGGGTAAGGCCACACAGGGCATTTTGGGGAGATTTGGTCGCCTGGCGACTTCGGGTGCCGACATTTTTTCATTTTAGCGGGCGCAGAGTGAGGGAAGGTGTTTGGGGAGATTGGTCACCGCAAAGACGAGGCGATTAGTTGCCAGGCGACCAAATCTCCCCAAAACGCTCAGTGTGGCCTTACCCTTAGAATGATTGTCAGACAAGGTTCCATTTTTTAACTCACATTTGCTGTAAAATCTCAACTCAGAAAATGAATAAATCTGTCTCATCATATATGCAAACAGGAAAGGAGATCATATGAGTGCAGAAAATCTCTTTTATGTTATATTTATAATGCACAACAACATACAAAGCTGAAAGAACATGCCTGCTAGGAAATGTTCCTGTGTCTTCATGCACACAGTATCTGTTGGAACAGATGTCAGAAGAGAGAAATAGGCCAGGATTGAACAAAATCCGATTTTTTGGCCATACTGGCATATTTGGATTACACCAAAATCGGCATTTTTAAAAGCAGAGTCCAAAAACAAATACCATTAGCTTAAATGTTGTTTATCTGTTTAGTCGCATTGCTGTATGTTGGGTATTAAACTCAGCTGAAATATTAGTAGGAAGAAATATTAGTAGGAATAGATACAGAGCTCCATCCCAGCAGTATTTGTGCATAAAGGCATCTCCAAGAGATACAGATTGGTTTATAATTGGCACTTTTAGCAATGAACTGTCAGGCCTCACCTGTCCAGAGTCCAGATGTGAGGAGACGATGTCCAGCAGGAGTGTCACAAGCTGTGGCAGACAATAGTAATCAGAGGGAGTAGGCAGAAGAATAGTCGGAAGGCAAGCCGGGGTCGGTGCAGGCGGAGTTCAGTCGTAATCGGGAAAGCAGGCCAAGGTCAGATGCAGGCAGAGTTCAGTCATTACGGATAAACAGGCAGGGGTCAGATGCAGGCGGAGTTCAGTCGAAAGTCAATATCCAAAGCCGAAGTCAAAAACCAGAATCAAGAAGTCAGGGTTCCAAAAAGTTCAGGAGCAGGTTAAATTATCAACAAGCACAGAGCCTTTCCCTGAGCGTCCTTTTAAAGAGGTATTTTGGCGCCAAACGTAACGACGCCTGCGTCCTGCGTCATCACGCCGCGCACGTTCACGTTAGTGGGCGTTCTTGCGCCCGCATCAGTTTTGGCGCGCAAAGCGAGATGACGCATATCCATTTGCGCCGGCGTTTGTCTTGCCATGCGCGCTCATGTGCGCTGAATCCTCACATGAACCATGTACTTCTGGAATAAGTCTGTTATAAACAGATAAACTCTGATAGAAATGGGCTCTGAATCCATCCTACCCTAGCCACACTTTGGGTTTTTACTGGCATATTGCACATTTCATGTACTGTAAATGGAATATTTATGTAGCACCTTCCATCCAAGGCATGCAGTGATTCTACCTCAGGCAATACCTGTTGGGAATGAAAACAGTAAGAAATGTGATCAAACCTTGATAAACAGAATATAACAGTCCAATAAACTCTACTGAGAGCTTCAAAGCCACCACGTAACTCTTAACAGCTGCTGAAATTTGCCCTAATGGGTTGATAAAATCTCTTTATTCTAAGCAATGCTTTCAGTGGCGGAACTACCGGGGTAGCAGGGGGTGCGATTAGGCCAGGGCCCGTCTCCCTCTAGTTACGTTACTGAATGCTTTAGACTTAGTTTACAAAAACATGGTTAGATTACAACTCCAAGATTCATTGATCAAGGTTTAAAGGAGAACTAAAGCTTGACTAAAGAAGTAGCTAGAAATGTTTTAAATTATGTTTTGAGCTGTACCAGCCCAAGGAAACCACAGCCCTTTAGCAGGAAAGATCTGTGTCTCCAAAGATGCCCCAGTAGCTCCCCATCTTCTTTTCTGCTGATTCACTGCACATGCTCTGTGCTGCTGTCACTTACTGAGCTTAGGGACCCACTCACAATATACAGTACACATAGAATAGAAATGTCACAATATAAGGCTGATTAGTAATTAATACAGATAATTACTACATGGCAGCACAGAAACCAGTGCAATTAGCATCAGCATTTAATAATCAGCCCTGTAGCATCAGCTACAAACCACATTTTCTGCTGGATAATTAGTGACGAGCCCTAAGCTTAGCTTCTCAACAGCTGCTCAGAGCCCACTGAGCATGTGAGTGTCACAGACACTTTCCAAGATGGTGACCCCCCTGTGACAAGTTTGAAGTCCTGGATCATTGCTGCTATTGATAAGCTGAAACTTTAGGCTGGTGCAATAAGTTCAGTATATAAAATATGGCCTTTTTAGCCACATTCATTTTCTCAGTTTCTCCTTTAAAGCAACACTGCACCTTACTAAATGCAAGCAATCCTCCAACTTACTCTGTGTACACCTGGCTCTTGTAGGCATTAAACATACACTATATGGTCAAAAGTATCCTGTATACCCGCCTGCCCAAAATCTCATTCTCAAGCCAATGTGAAGTTGGTTCTCCCTTTGCTGCTATATCAACCTCTGCACTTTCTAGGAAGGCTTTCCAATATGTGTTGTATTTATAATTATTAAAATTATAAATAAACAGCAAGAGAACTGGTAGGGATAATTCTTACAGCTTTACACTCTTGCAAGGATATTTTTCTAGGGCTCTGCTTGTTGATATGCCACAAATATTGCTGGACAAAGACAAGGGAGCTGAGTGCATGTAAATCTGGCAGGATTTTCAATACAATATTTACTGCCCTATAATGGTTCAATAATCACTCATCTTGATGGACAATAACCACCTCTATTCTATAACTCTTAATGATGTGTTGGAGTCTGCTGAGAGTAGTAACCAAGCAACATTTGACTAAACCATGTAACCATTTCCATTTAATAAACCTGAACCTGCATTGCAGACAGTTTATGTAATATGTTCAGGAACTCTGTTTTTTAATATAATTTCTGCTGATTTTCCTTGTTATAATTAGCTATTCCCTCTTGTTCCTGCTCTTTTTAGTTGAGTAACTATGCACCTTAAATAGAGAGGTCCACATGATCTAATTATCATCATTCATACATGTCCATTAATCAGAGAGGCGTAGCTATTGGGGTGTAGGGGGTGTGAGTAGACTGCTATTTCTGACTGCAGTGGGAAGCTGTCTGTGTGGCAGGAGGCTAGAGGGCTGAGATGCCAGGTTTATAATGGTCAGGTTAAGGTGATAATAATGTACTTTGGGCATTTATGAGACCATGTTATCATTAAGAGCAGGGCTGTCCAACTGGTGACCCGCGACCCCCCCCCTTGTGTAGCCCCCACCTACCTGCTGTGTTTGTTAACCATGTGTAAGATTTAAATGGTATCACTACAGAGATTAACTGGCCCCTGCATTGTTTAAACTTTAAATTCAGACTAATCCCCTGTTTTGTTCACACTTGTGACACCTCTATTGTTCACACCCCTAAAGCCCTGTACACCTGAGACCCAGACTGAAACTGCCACATTGTTCACCTGTTCACACTTTATACAAAATGCTAATGGGGCACCAGCACTGTGTCACTGTATGTAGTACATCCTAGAGTGGTCCTGATAAATTTCCCTGTCTCCTGCTCTGTTCTGCCTTCCATATACTCTGCCTGTGTGTGCTATACTCTGACTGTGTGTGCCCTGCTCTGCCTGTGTGTCCCATACTCTGCCTGTGTGTGATTAAGCCTGCTCTGCCTGTGTGTAATATACTCTGCCTGTGTGTGCCCTGCTCTGCCTGTGGAACATAAGTCTGGTGTTTGTTCTGGGGGTTTGTTAGCATTTGAAAATAAATTATTGTTAGCGCCCCTAAGGTGTTTAATCATGTGCTGGGGTGCTGTGCTATCCACGAGGAAGAGGAGGTATATGGATTTAAGGGTATGTCTTAATATGACAACTTTTTTCACATATAAGTGATAAGTGATATCCCTGCAGTGAGCACCAACCATTTGGTTTTTTGGTGTGTTACCACAATTAATGTGGACATGATCTTGTGGTAACATGGGTGTGGTTTAAAGTGGGTGTGGTTTAAAAACAGGGAGTGGTCAACACTGGCTTTCACTATGTGGGCCGGGAAAATTGCAGCCTTCCATACCACAAAAGTTGGACATCACTGATTTAGAGTGAAGAGGAAATAGGTTTTAAAAAATCCAGGACTATCATTATTACCCGAAAGCCATGGGTTAGTTGACATCTCTGAGTATAAGGGGTATAAAGGGGAGCCCATTGGATCATGTTGCACCAGAGCCCACAAATGCAGTGTCGTAACTACCATACAGTAGACCCTGTGTTTGCTGGGGGGCACAGATTGCAAGGTCTGCTGTATAGTAGTTCCCCCTTCACTGCACTTTTAACTTCACTGCTCCTTTGCTGTGGGTGGCTGTCAGCAAAGGTACAGGGATCTGTGGGTACTTCTCCATAAACTCTCAGTAAATATCTATTTACTGCAATCAAATCTATTCCTCTACCTCTTTGCTTTGGGGTAGATAGTTACATGGCTTTGCAGCAAAACCTGCTAATGCAGTACGGGGGGGGGGCAGAGATTAAAACCCAGGTATGCTAATGGCTGTTGATGGAACCACAACTACATCCACGTCATTATGGTGATACTGATTCAGTCCATGTTTTTCTTTTTTCATTTTTGAATCTCAATTTTGTCAATCTAAATGGGAATGTGAACAAGGACTCTAAGACCCCCAAAGGGGATTATTAGCCCACTACTGACATAGGTTAACCTGACATTCTTCATACACATTGTATGGTAGGTCCCTGCCCGGCACAGTTTATTAATTAATCATTATCGTTCAGATCTCCTGGAAAAAAGGAGATTCCGGAGCAGGAAGAGCAAATCATGAGGATTGGGGAGACGCTAGTGATAGACTCTGGTGGGCACAGAGAAGTTAATTTGGGCTATATTTAGCACTCTGAGTGCTCCGTCTTCCCCTCCTGGTTCATCTGTTAAATGTTTCCTCTTCGCACTGAAGAGATGGAAGTGATTCGTTGCTGGGACTCTCCATTCATTTTTCATGTTTTTCCCTGCAGCACAGCTGATTACTGAACTCAGCAGTGTCTTTGATTGAAATTGGCATAGACAGGGACCAGCTAAGAGTGAATCAGAGACTGCGATATACAGCGCCGCATTGTTTTGGCTCCTGCTGTTTAGAGGATACTCTGCAGGGGATAGTCAGAACAGCAGAGGGAATTATAGGAAATTCTTTATTACTGATATCACAACTATTCAAAAAACATGCCATTCAGCGTGCAAATAGTATAGTAGATGTTTTCCATCCATCCCATACTGTACATTGTTTTCTTTGTTACTACCGGGTAGAAGGTTTCGTAGCATTCAAACTGTAATGGCCAGACACTACAAACGTTTTTTCCCACAGGCGGGAAATTTTAAAAATGATTTCCTTTTTCTCTGTAATAATAAAACAGTAGCTTGTACTTGATCCCAACTAAGATATAATTAATCCTTATTGGAAGCAAAACCAGCCTATTTGGGTTATTTAATGTTAAAATGATTTCCTGGGGGAGTGGTTATGAGATGGACCTGAGCAGTTGCAACTTTCCCAGGGCTCCATTCCTGGCGTTTACCAAAATTGAGCACTTACCCAGGCACGAGAATACACACAGTCGATATACAAGTGTTCCAGAACATGACCAGAGGAGGTAAATCGAGAAAACTGGTAAAGAATCTCCTCCACAGACTCCTACGCCACACACGGTTACAGAATCCAAGATGGCCACCGATACAAAAACCTCTCCTTGGGCCTCCTCGCAGACTGACGGGAATTCCGAATGAGGAGACTCAGAAACTGAGACCACGCTAACATATTTAAGTGACGCAATACCCGGTTCAATTACTACAAACTGAGTTGTATGTGGTAGCAACAAAGATCACAGACCACGTAACACAAGAACTGCAGGACCCGGGAAACAGAACAGAGGCAGTGGAGGATCAGTTTGATGAAATACTAAACAAGGTCAACACACATGACCAATTCATTACCAACCTGCAAATACAACTTACAGACCTACAAGACCGTATGGAAGATACAGAAAACAGGTTACACCGAAACAGTATTAGAATACGGGGCCTCCCAGACGCGGTTCAAGATCTACATTCTGAGATTCCCTCATGACAGATATACCATCAGACCAATTAATTCTGGACAGGGTCAATCAAGCCGTAGGACACAGAATTCAAGGAGCCCCTGAAAGACATTATTGCCAGAGTACATTACTTTAAATCCAAGGAAGCAATCATGAATGCATCAAGGTCAGCTTCCCAACTTGAGTAGAAAGGCCGCAAGTACTCTATCTACGCTGACCTGGCATCCACAACCATACAACGCAGAAAGCTGATGAAACCAGTGACAACAATGATCTCCCATCGGATCAGATACAGATGGCAATATCCCTTCAAATTATCCTTTTCCTTTTCCCAGAACTAACAACATTCAATTGCTACTCCGCAGGAAGGTCTACACCTACTGTCTCAACTTGAATTGACCGTAACACCACCTACTTCCCCAAAATCTCCATCTCCACCAAAAAGCAGTAGCAACCGCTCTGTCTCACCTTTTTTGCATAGGAGCCCAAAAAACAATGTCTGAAGGACACCAAACCTGGGTAACTATTACTACAGTTAATTAAGGGGATTGACCGGCTAGAATTCCCCCTCACTAAAAAGTCTTTATTGTCCTATACGGTCGATAGCAGGACCTTACTAATAGTTGATGATACATCATACTATTTCAATAATGGTTAAATGCAACCAGTTTTTTGTTTATTGTTCAATGTTTCCTTTATACAGCAATGAATAACTGTCAGATAATTGCATAGGTTACAAAGGCACCAAAAAGTATCAGCAGCTCTCCAAACAGAGAGAGAGATATGGCACGATTATGTGTGACACATAACATAAAGAGGTTAAACTCCCCCTCTAAGAGATCAATCGCCTTTAGGTATTATAATCAGTTGGGAGTTGACATTGTGTTCCTCCAAAGAGACATTTTTCCAGGTCCTCGGCACCCAAATATTTTCACCATGCTTATCGTAATGTCTATCTAGCATCTGCTCTTAAAAAACATAGACAAAAGACTAAACGTTTTGTTAAAAGTGTCCATAGCGGACCCAGAAGGAAGATTCCGAATACTGAATGGTCTCATACAAGACACCCAAGTCAAACTAGCAGTAGTCTATGGCCCAAATGAAGGCCAAAATAATTTTTATAATACCATTTTAACATTGCGCGAGGAACATAGTTAAGGCCCAACCCTGCTGCGAGGGGACTTCAATGGAGTGACTATAGATAGACAGCTAAAAACAACACAACAGGCTAGAGCAAAAAGAACACATGGCTCCCATTATTTCGCTAAATTATTAGAAAAACATACATATATCGATACCTGGAGAGAATGCCACCCTCAACTAAAAGATTTCACATACTTTTCCCCTCCACACAACTCCTACTCCAGAATAGACATGATCCTAATACAGCAACACTTAGCCACACTGATAGTACACTCTAAAATACGCTCCTGCTCCTGGTCCAAGCATTCGCTAGTAACAGTACAATTATCTAGTTTAATCAATATACCAGACTCATACAGATGGAGAATGGATGATTACATGTTATCAGACCCACTGATAACAAACAATATAGAACAAGAACTAAAACAACATTTTAAAGCCACCAACACCCAAGACATCACTAGCCCCACTTTATGATCTGCCCAGCTTGTTGCTGAAAAACTCATGAAGGAAAAAAACATCTTCAAATGGTTAAAATAACCTCTGCCATTGACTTTTACATGAATTTGACAGGTTTTAGCTGGAGTATTTTTGGATTCTGATTTTTTTTGTTGCTTTGAGGCATAATAAATCTCTAAAAAAATCACAAAAAAACTGAACCTTTAATAAATAGACCCCTTTAAGTCAACTCCTTAAGAAAGGATAACATGAATGTCCCACAATGATCATCACTTGGTGGTATTTTTCAGCCTTTCTAATCTATATATGACCAAGCCCTGATCCGATATAGGTCATTGTTTTATACTGACCAATAAACTACTAGCTTGGTTAAGAGTGGGGCATTTGGCAGCCGGTACTGGTCCATGACTATTTGCTGAAGGTTATATTGCATTCTGAGTTACTCGCAGGCAGTGGTTAAGTGTTGCTTAAAGTGAGATGGTGCATCCAATTTGCATATTGCAAGTCATACAGTATTAGACAAAATCTCATTTGAGACCAGTTTCATTTTGGAAGGTCTGTGAGCGTACCTGAGAACTCAATAATTTACTTTTATGATTTGTTAGAATCCTGCCAACTCTGGCCCATTTTTGGCAGTGCGGAATCCCTGTATGTTGAAATGAGAAAATGTATTACCACTTAAAGGGCCAATAACCCTTGCTAAACTATAATGAATCCTTCGCATTGATAAGCAGATTATTACTTTCCACTGCATGTAAAAATGTTTTTTTTGTAGCTAAATGTCCTGAATGTCATTGAGTTGTAGTTGCCTGTCTGCTCCCTAATGGCAGCCATCTTTAATATTGAGAATTGGGAACCACATCCTCCACACCCTCTTCTTGCAGGGGGGCCCATATTATGCCGTTAAATCAAAGTTTGGCAACGTATCAGGTGGGTTTAAATGTAAATGCCATAATTTCTAGAAATAATATAGAATGAGTGCATTGCTATTTCTTAAGATCAGGCCATTTGTAGCAGTGTCAGGAATACCAAATACTTTTGAGGGTTATTATTTGCAGGAAGTAGGGCTGTATGACATATGGCCCTTCAGTTATTGTTAAAGTACAACACCAACTTTTCACTGGGTGCTGGGTGCTGTATTTGGATAGCAAGGGATGCAGTATGGACAACACATATCAATATTACTGTCACCATCTTGCTCTACTGATGCATCTTAGCCTAATTTTGCCTAGTGTCAGCATCACTATTGGTGGCAAAGTAGGAATCCAGTCAGTGGCCCTGTGTCAGTGAGGAGACCATACAAATGTGACAGTGGGTCTGAAAGGCTTGGATGTTTGAAGGTTGTGTAGGTCATGGGTGTGTTTGGGTGTAATGGAACATACCATGGGTGGATCATAGTGAATGGTCAAGGGTTCTATATAGGTGACTATTTTTATGAATTAGGGCCACATTTTACTTATTTGGCAGGGATGGGTGAATGTTGTGTGGGTCATGGGTGTTTTGGGTGTAATGGAGCATGCCCTAGTTTCCTAGTTGGATCTTGGGAATGGTCAAGAGTGCTATATACAGTAGGTGAGTATTTTTATTAAATATGGCCACATTCTATTTAGTTGGCAGGGCCCACCTTCTAAGTGGCTAGATGGGTAGTGGTCAAGACTCCCTTCTAATAATACAGGGCCCACATCATTTCTTTTAACAGCTTTTATTAGTGTGTCTGTTACCTACAACTGCTACCCTGTGAGGCTGTTGCCCCTATCTTGGCCTCCAGAAGTCATCTTTGGGTAAGGTTGAATGTTCCTTTGGGTTGAGGGAGGGCTGTTTATGGGCTTAGGAGAACTTTACTGTCATTCTACTAAAAATCTTAATTAACACCAATTCAATTAGGGAGGAGGATACAGAAATAAGGTCTTAATCCTACCAGAATAGTGCCCCCTTAATTGACTTCAATCAGCAGCTCTAAATACTGAAGCACACAGTATACGGTCTTCTTAAAAACAATCAATGGTTGATTCTCCAGGTGCTGTGACACTACAACTCCCAAAGCCAGCTGGTGGGTGACAGGTATGCACAAAAGTTATCTCTCCCCCCATGATAGCCATGTAAGGGAATGCTTTTGCCCAAATGAATTAGATGCTGATTCATTGTTGACTAACAGAAGCAGAGAAAAATGATTGCTAGCAACAGGGCTTCCCTTAGATCATTACAAGCAGATGGCAGTTGAGAAGTCAAGCAGCAGGTTCTCCATCAGGCCTTGCAGAGATGCACACTGGTCCCCTCATGGACTGAACAGTAATCAAATAGCTGGGATGCTAGACACACAAGCACACATTGTGACTGCAACTGCTGTACAAGCAGAGGGGATGCAGCACAACAACGTGACCCTTCAGCACTTACAGAGTGTTTGTGTATTTTGCTGTGCAGGCATATAATAATAACTACTGGCTCTGGATGTGCACCAAACCGATGCACAATCTCATTTCATGCTTGCCGAGAGCATTCTGTAATCCCCAGGAAAAGATTTGCAAAGGCAGAAAAGTTGGTGCAGAAAGTGCTTCACATTGTGGCTCTATAAGAGCTTCCTATAGGCACGACGAAATGTTCCAGAGTGGCCATTACAGAGACGCCTATATAGACTCAGCAGCCTTTATAATTAGCATTATTTTTTAACTGAATTCCTCTCGATTTCTTTTAATTGTTATTAGGGAAGCATCAGATTTGAGATCCCAGCTGGGGATTTAGGGACAGGCAGCGTGGATCGTGACAGGGTCAGTGGGCCCAGAAAAACCATGGCCCAACCGTTCTTTTTTCTCTGTGTCTTGTCGGCCCAGTACAACCCTGAAAACAGGAAGAGAAGACATCAAAGATGAAAAATGGTCCTAGAATGTCAACATACAACACCAATTTGAAGCAGTAGCGATGGCAGCATGTAAAGTGTATAATAAGGAAAAGGCAGTGTACAACTTGGTCTCCTAGAGCCCACCAGAAAACCTGTCACCAACACAGACATTAGATATAGATAATGCCAAATTGTAGAGGCTGTCAGCAGAACTGAAGACTGTCCTAGGTTGGGGTCCACTGGGAGATCCTCTGATAACCTTACCTACATAAAAATGGATACAGTTGCTGATATAAGAACTAGCTTTCACCTAGATTCATTTGAAATCTTCTTGGTCCCCTTGTCCCATTTTCCTGCTGTTTCTCAGTCTGCTTCATTATTCTTCCAAGGATGATTAAGGGCAGTCTCTTCAGTGCTAATGCAAAGGATCATTCCTGCTCTGCTCAACTCAATTCAATTGGCTGGCCTTATATCTGTTTCCTAGCTCAACACTGATCCTTGAAAGTAGGTGAACACTGCTTTGATATGCTTTAATGACTATGTACTGTACTATGGGAGCTGCCATGTCTTTTAAAAAGTCTTGTAATCATACTGTTACAGTGTATAGAGGATGCATTGGCCAAGGCAATGGCAGTCCTACATGCAGAGGTCCAGTACACAGTAATCTATATTCCCATTTATCAGTGTCTAAAGAGAAGATAATGAATTCTTATACATGGAATATTTCCCTTTGAAGCCATTCCCTGTACTTAAGCTAATATTGCCTATGCATGCTATAGCAGAACCTTTCCTTGCTTCTGGGGATTTTTTGTGGGGACAGATATATGAAGGAGGATTAGCATGCTTTGTGCATATGAAGAATACATAGCCAGAGTGTGGCGCTTCTCTTTTTGCTCCCGCCGTTTCCACTTGATCAAGTCACAATGCACTTAGTGGATAAGAAATGTTTTGTGTTAGTTTTAATGGCATTTGGTGCACAAGAATCAAAATCTTCTTTATGATACTGGTAATTTTCTAACTATAGAAAAGGCTCTTTAGGAAGTTTATATTTTGACTGAAGGGCACATAAACCTTCTGTAGCAATGGTGCTCCTAAATATTGATGGACTATCACTCCCAGAATACTGAAATATATTATCATGGACATGGGACTGGTTGTCTTGTAACTTCAGGGATAAAGCAATATGGCGCCATAGAACTTTTTCCAAGTTCCAAGGCCAGAGGTCCAACAGGTACAAGTGATTCCTCCAATGAGAATCCTGCCTGCTTTCATTACACCTGTTTCTCTTTTCTGCAACCCAGCACCTAAACAGCATGTTATCGACCCTTCTGAAGTCTCTTTACAGTGTTATATCGACAAGTGAAAACTGAACTTTAATCTCCTTATGGAAGATAATAGCACAATGATTGACTAATCTCGGGATACTTCCCATTGGAGAATGATCTTGCATGTGCAATTATGTTTTCAGCTGCTATTTTAGAGGGCTTGGGGTGCAATTGTGATGTATTATTATTATTATTATTATTATTGTTGTTTTGTACATGGGGCCATTCTAGGAGCAATTGCACTTTGGTCTAATTACAAAAAGAATGGCGGTTCAGATTTTTTTGTTCTATGGTCTGTGAATTTGCTGACTCTAGAGACCGGGCATTTCTTTGCATGTTAAAATGAGATAAAAAAAGTGGGCCTGAATAATATCAATAAAAATGTAGCCTCAAAATAAATCTGCTTTTTGATTGCCAGGAGTCACTTGACTATGTCAAGCATTTAGGAAGGGAGGGCAGTTAGTGCTCATACAAAGATCACTTGCATCCAAGGTCTCACTGCACTCTCCACCAGATAAAAAATCCAGCTCAAGGTGCTGGACTGCACTACTGGGTGCAAAAGCCCTGTCCTTGCCACACGCATAGAGCAGAAGATAAGAGCCGGTTGTGATTTGCACCTCTCCAGACACTCATATTAGGGGTCGGGTAGGTTGCAAGGAGGTATGGTTACTGAATCCTTATGAATATAGCGCTACTGGCGAATACAGATCTCTGTGCTCCATTTTGACATGGTGCTAAATGCAGAAAACATGGTGGACTGCACCCATATTATTATTTTCAACTTTCCACCCACTGCACTTGACCCCTCATAAATTGCAGTTTATTCACATAGCTGATTGGCATGTTTCTTGCCATCCTTTATAGAATTTAAGAAACTGTGCCCTGCGGTGGTCATAAATGATGTGGTTTAATCATTATTGCTAGTGATAGCGAGACATTCGCGAAAAATCATGAAATCGGAAAGTTCACAAAAAAATCATGGAATCCGAACGGTTCCACGAAACAATTCGAATGTTTTCATGAAAAAAATCGAGCAATTCAAACGTTTTCACAATAAAATCAAGCAATTCGAATGTTTTCACTAAAATGAGCAATTTGAATGTTTTTACAAAAAAATCGAGCAATTCGAATGTTTTCACTACAGAATCAAGCAATTTGAAAGTTTTCACTACAGAATCGAGCAATTTGAACGTTTTCATGGAAAAATCGAGCAATTCGAACGTTTTCACGAAAAAAAAAAACGGAAATTGACGCCGACGATTTTTCACCCGCAAATTATTGTGGGCGATTGAGGCAAATTTATTTGCCGTCTGTGAAACGCGGAAATTCACCACGAATTTGTGCCAGCCGAATTTATTTGCCCATCACTAATTATTGCAGGGATATTCCTCAACCGAGGAAACTTATATGGCACAACGTTGATATGTATACAGGTAAATATGCCCCCACTTAGCACACACTCCCCAGACTTTGTCAATATAACATAAACAGAAGGATTAAAGAAACAGCTGCAAAGTTTGCTCCTGGTCTAGTAACCCATAGCAACCTATCGCTTATTCCTAAAGACATAGAACAATAAATGCTCTTAGGTTGCTGTGGACAGCTGGAAATCCCTAAAGAAATTTTCCATAGGCTGTAGTTGCCCTTTAAGTGAAAAATAAGTTCATACTGACCCTTGAGTGAGAGTCCTATATGTACCTAAATACTGCCAAACTTCATCACTGGTTGCCTGACGATGCCTACAATTGCAGATCTTCATTTGACAGCCTGTAAAAACCATTAAACCAACCAAAAGCCTTCATCTGCTATCTGCTCAATTGCTCCATCTGAGTTGTGCAGAACCCCAGCTTCCAAGGCAAGAGGGAAATCTACAGCTGAAAGCAGCTACTATGTTCACATTGTACGAGTTTCCTCGTGAGGCAACTTCGGGCGACTTCAGAAATCAAAGCGATGCAAGTGCATTGGCGCTGGCGTTTTCTCTTTTTAGCAGGGGGAAGGCAGTTCGGGGAGATTGTCGTCCCGCAGAAGAGGCGGATAGTCGCCAGGCGATTAAATCTCCCTGAATCTGCCCGTGTGCTAGCACTCTTAACCAGGAGGTGAAGTACATCATCAAAGGCACATTGTTCTGTGTATAGCTTGCTTTTCTAGTATACTTTGCCTTTAATAGAGTCAATTCATTTGACATTTATTTACGTTCTTACTTTAGGCTAGAACGTCTGCAGTACCCTATGGTGGAACATGGTGTGAAAGTGAGAAGGTCTGTGTAAGAGCCATCCTGGTATGTCTTCTTTGGCCCGCAGCTTAAGGGTTAATGTGATTGGGCCAAAGTGGCATGCAGCCATTCTCAGCGGGGGGCTAGGACAGCAGTGACGGAATTAAGTTTTACTGCAGAAACAGGAAAAACAAAAGGAGCTTTGGCTGCGGCTGAAAATCAATATTGAGGGGTTGTCAGTTGTGTTATGTTAATTATCTTTAACATCAAAGTATATTGGTGTATCAGAGTGATACTAGAATTAGAGAGATCAGTGAAGGGGAAGGAAAAAAGGAGAATGGGGGGGGGCAGGAGAGAGGATTTGAAAAGGGAAGGAGGGGCAACGATGGAGCGAGAGAGACAGGAGCGAAAAAGCGAAGATTGTCTATGAAGGAACCTTACTCTGTGTGACTGACTGAGAGGTGATCCACAAGCTTTCCTCTCATTAAACATTCCTGGAGCATCAGGCAGAGCGAGAGAGACAGAGGAGGGAACGGCTGGTGGCATCAGATTGCGGGAACAATGCTGGTGCTTCTTGTGGTATCCTTTTGAGTAAACCTTAGTAGGTGCTGAGAGACACATAGTGTGAGGGGGGTGCACTGGATGCCTGATATGAGTGTGTTTGTATAGTGTGTGGGGGGTGCAGAGTCTGTAGACCCTCCTGCACTAATTCCTGACACAGGTAGAGCTCCTGCCACCACCCCTTACTATGCAGGTGTTTATTGTTGCCTTTTTTTTATATTTTTTATGTTTCCATGTCATTAGCTATGAGGTTATGGAACCACTGGCAGAGTTTATTTATCACTTAGTACTGGAATAACTGCAGAAATGGCCGTACTGATAACCAAGGGCAGAACGTTGCTCTACTGCCTTACCCCACTGTCACCGTCCCCTTCATCACTAAGAAGAGTTACTCACCAAGCAACATAGTCGGGAATGATAATACCACCAACCTCAGTGTCTTGGCTTCCGACTTACTCACAGACTCCAGGGTACGGCAAATATGTCTGCAGATATTTTAGGGAGCTGACATCATATTTGATGTACTTACAGTCGTGTGTCTCCCACTTTACAGTATAGTGACAGAGCCTGGGAAACATAGTGAATCATTCTCGGATTACAACAAGAGAAGGGCAGTTCCTGGGATCTTGTGGTGGTTTGTACCAGCTGAGAATTATTGGCCAAAATTTTGTGAGGGTGCTGGAGACTTTATATGGGTTATTGGTGTGCCCAAGGGGTAGTGTAGAAAAGGCGAGCTTCTAATATCTATGCACTGAAGTGGGATTTTATTGGATATTGTGAGAGTAATGAGAAAAGAGGAGAGATACTTGTCCTTGTGTCTGTGTGTTAGTAGGATGGGAGAGGTAGGTGAACTGATGTCTGTGTATTAAAAAGAAGAGAGTGTTTAGTTCTCTGAAACCTGGATATCAGGAAAAGGGGAAGATAGGCACCAAATTGTCTGCTTATTAGTAGATGATGAGAGGAAGGAGCCCTAAAGCCTGAGTACTGGAAGGAGGAAAGGTGTCTGTTTTTAATATAAGAGGTAAGAGCCATGATGACTTTTTATCGGGAAGTAAAAATGAGATAAGCTAGTGTCTGTGTTTTATTAAGAATGTGAGCGTTAAGCTGACCATACACTATAAGATCCGCTCATTTGGCGACAACGCCAAACGAGCAGATTTTTCCCCGATATACACACCAATGCAGGGCTAGGGCCGAATGATCGAATTACAACGAGGAGCAATGGGCTCCGACGGGTCAATCGCGTGAAAAATGAAACCTTCCCGATCGATATTGTAGCCAAATTTCGATCAGGAAGACCCATCGGAAGCCCCCATACAGGGGTAGATAAGCTGCCAAACTGGTCTAAAGGATTGATATCGGCAGCTTTAATCTGCCCGTGTACGGCCATCAATAGTCTACCATTGTTGCAGTTGGTAGGGGGAAAGGTATGTCTTGCATGAGGCGTTAGGAGAGAGGTAGATATCATGATGTCTGTATACTAGGAGGTGAGTATAAGGTGCCTCAATGTTTTTGTAGTAGAAGGAAGAGGTAGATGACTGATGTCTTTATATTAGGAGGAGGGGATATGTACGCACCCTCATATTTGTGTATTAGGAGGCGTGAGGGTTACAGTAGGTGCCCTAATGTCTATGTATAAGGAAGAAGAATGAGGTTGAAAGAGCTGCCCTGATATCTTTGTATCTGAAAGATGTGAAGAGCACTGGTGAGATGAGGGGGAGCTAGGTGTCCTGATACCCAGGGCCATGTTTATAAATAGGCCCCCAAGGCCCTGTGCCTAAGGCGGAATGGTGCCTATTGTTTTTGTTCCACCACATAGGAAATCTGGTAACGGAGCTGAGGGGGCAAGGGTGCAGAGCAAGAAAGTGGAAGTGACATCACATGCACATCGCATGATGTCAACGAACACGCTGCGTGACGTCAATGCACACAAAGCATGACGTCGGTGCGCCGGCATGTGACGTCAGCGCGCACAACGTAGGGGCGTGTTTAGGTCCGATGCCTAGGGCAGCATCGGACCTAAATACAGTCCTGCTGGTACCTGTGCATTAGGTGCAATGATAAGTAGCGTTGCACCTGAATGATAAAATTGACCCTGATGATAAGAGCCAGGTGTCTGGGTACCGTGTCCTAATGCAGGTATAATAGGCAGAGACTAGTGAAGGAATGACACACATTAGAACACGTTATATGAAAGGCCACACTGCATCTCCCTCTCACCTCACTGCTCTTTCCCAACATAACATTAAAACCTTCATATAGCCCTCTATCTGCACTCTATGTAACTATCCTGTTCATTGTGACTGATATAGGAAGTGACTGATATATCTATGTGTGCATAAAGATAAATATACATAAATATATACAAACACACGCAAGCTATTTAGTAGTTTATCTTCTAGATGTTTTTACGAAGGCCGAAGCCTGCAGCGGAGTGTTCACATGGCAACCATTTCTGCTTACTCTCGTTTGGTCTCCCTGCTAACTTCACAGAGGCTTATTAGTGAACTGTCTTATGCTGAGATGTTTTAATTTGCCTTTATCTCACACTGTTAAAGAAAACCTTTTTATGCAATATGTTATGAAGTAGTGTGTAGGTGCATCCCATCATTGCATGGAAATAACCCACCGATATGGTGTTCTGTTGACCTAAACATAAGCCTAGTTGTATTCATATGTCACTAAGTATTATATAATTCTTGGGATTCTTCACTTTAACCTAAAGACTTGATTCTACTTTTCCCTGCCATGTACTTCTTCTGTTGATGTCAGTAAACTTAAGTTGTCCATACATTTAAGGCTAGACCAAGTTGGGTCCAAAACGGTTACTTGTCTTCTCAGATTCTTTTTTTCCTGATATTGGTTTGACCAGGCTTTGACACTGAATACTAAACAATTGCATCAGCCCAGCTGGGTGGCCAGAAATCTGATGGTTCATGCTTAGTAATGTATCTATTGAGTAATGGATGCTGTAGAGACACATAGGACAATAAAAGCTTGCTGGTGGGGCACTGGCTTTAGTCATAGAACTTGCAATATTTCTGAAGATCATCTCTTGTAAAGGATAAATGTACTTAAGGCTATTGATGGTGGTAGAATCACAAAAACATGTAGGAGAAGGTTAAGAAAGGTAACATGTGAAGTATTGAACTATAGAACTATTTCAAAGAGCTATTCGGTCTATTATTGTGATACTTTATTTATAAGGCACCAATGCCAACAGTTTCTTCTTTAACTAAAACTTCAGAATGGGGTTTTCCGCATGACATCCTCTTTTTGAGTCAGTAAAATCAAGAGACATGGGTCATTAACAGGAAGACGCCTTGGTGACTTGCCCTCAGGGGATGCGAGGACTGCTGATATCAAACCTGCCCCAGTTAAGTGGGAAGAGGGTAGGCTTGCTGAAACCTAACACAGAGTGGTGGGAGCATGTCCTCATTTGGGAAACTGACCGAGTACTTCAGCTTGAGAAAGTCGGGGGAGGACATTCGGCCTGGACGCAGCACTGGCAGAAGGAGTGGGAGCTATTGTTGTTCCGTAACACAGTCAAGGTATAAAGAGCATAACCAACTTGTGTAAACTATAGAAAAGTTTGGTCTGGTTCATGCCATGCGGTGGCTATTTTGTTGGCTTGAATATTGTATCATACAGGTTTCAGCATTCAGGGGTTGGCATAAAATTACCTAAGAACCCCATATGTCCCAGTTTGACAGCACTTCAGTTGTCCATTTTTTAAATCAGCAGTTAGCTTTTATTCCACGGCCCCAGGCCAGCTAAACTGCAGGGTGTGACTAAATCTGATGGCAGAAAGTATCACCTGGTTGTAGAGACCATTATATTTGTCATCCTATAACAGGGGTCTCCAACCTTTTTTTAGCCGTGAGCCACATTTAAATGTACAGTGAGTTGAGGAGCGACACAAACATGAAAAAAGTTCTTGAATGTGCCAAATAAGGGTTGTGATTGGCTATTTTATAGCCCTGTGTGCACTGACACTCTACAGCAGGCTCTGTTTGGCCATAAATCAGTTTTTAAAAATTGCCTCCAAGCCTGGAAATTAAAAATAAGCTGATTTGTGGCCACTGGGAGCAACATTCAAGGGGTTGGAGAGCAACGTGTTGCTCATGAGCCGCTGGTTGGGGATCACTGTCCTATAGCAAACAGTCCAGGTGCATACTGGCTCAATAATGAAGGAGAAAATGGGAGAAACATTGAGGCCTAGGGATGAATTAAAGAATATTGTAGTTTTGTTTGTTAGGCCCCACTCGGCACAGTACATGACGTTTGTACTGTATCTCAGTGTATGGGCATGAAGTCTCATAGCTTTAGTTTCTTACATAAAGGAAAGGGTTAGCATTCCTGCCCCATAACGTGTTTACTTATTCTGTGTTTAGTGTATAGAAAACTGCAAACCCCACTACCTATTTAATATTAATGTGTCACTGTGCCGCGACAATGAATTGCCATCTGCTTGTCTTACATGGTGGAACCTTAACGTTTATTCTACGGATTCGTTTCTAATTTTAGCAGAAGGATGCCAGGATTACAAGATATAACTGTAGGCTGTAGATACATTTCTCTTTAGATTGAAGTACTTGTCAAACCAGATTGTTCAATTAACATTCAATGACCCGGAACTTTGGGCTGCACTGGCTCTTGTTATGTAGGACACATGTACAGCACAAAATAGGAACTGGGGGGGAAGTGAACCAAGACTAAAAGGAAATCATCAGATGTGTTGATACTTCTTAGTAGTATTTTTTTACTGCTATGGGACTTATTTATTCTTGCAAACTTTTTTTTATTGCTGCAGGAAAAGAGTTAAACAATTGCACATCCTATTGATCATTATCACACAGAATTTCTTCTGGTAAAAAAAAAATATATTCAGCAAATCCAGATTTTCACTGAATACTGAAAAACATTCTACAAATTCAATCCAGTTTGTTGGTTGATGCTATGAAATCCTGCAGGAGATGCACATAGTTTCAGCAGCCATTTGAATGGATCACTGAAATCTGGTTGTCCTTGTGTGGGGCACATTTCCAGTTTTATTTCCAGCTATGTGACCTTCTAAAATGGGAATAACCAGGGTTCCCTTGTGCCCATGTACACAGGGCAGTTGTTTTATGGCCACCTCTAGTAAATGTGTGGAGTCACTGTCCTACTAGTAATAAGTTTTGTTGTAAAGTGATAGGATCAGTTGTCCAGGAGCATCTATTAAATTTGTGAAATGGGCCCGGCATGACCCACTTCATTGTTTAATATATTCTGTATCTCTATAACAGCACTATCAAGTGAAGTTGATACAAATGCTAAGATAATGGCTATCTATTTTTTATGTGTTTCAGGTCTCTGGATAGAAAGCTACAGAGACCTGTTCTTGGGAAGTCTTTGACCCTTCCCAGCATCCCCCAGTCTCCAGTGCTGACCAGAGTCCCACAGCATCAGGACAGCATTCCTCGGCTTCCTGCAGCTGGCTCATCAGACTCTATGGTAACCTGCAAACTTCCCCCTGCTGGTAAGTTGCTAACCACTGTTTCTCTGTGGCAAATAGAAATGAATGATTTATACAGCAAGACTACTTCATATGTGCTTGGTATCAGCTTTACACAGTGATCCATAAATCTCCCATCAACTATGTTCCAGAATTCACATCTAAAAGTGCTCCTGACACCCTCTCTCCATAATTCACTTCTAGGCGTGCTCCCAGCTCTCTCCATAATTCACTTTGAGAAGTACTCAACTCTTTCCACACTATGCTTCTAATAGTGTTTCCAACTCCAACCATACTTCACTTCATAGTCTCTCTCCTTAATCCACTTCTAAGAGTGCCTCAATTTTCTTTATCATTCACTTGTAATAGTGCTGCTAATTCTCTTCCTAATTAATATCTAAATGCCCCCATACATGGGCCGATAAAAGCTGCTGACAGACCAAGTCGGCAGCTTATTGGCCCGTGTGTGGGGCCATCCGACGGGCTTCACCGATCGATATCTGTCCGAAAGTCGGGCAGATCTCGATTGGGCAGGTTAAAAAATCCCATCGGATTGCGGCCTATGATCTGACCGTCTGTATCGGATGCATTATGATCCGATCTTTGGGCCCTAGGGCCCATGATCAGATCAGCCCGATATCGCCCACCTCAATGTGGGCATATTGGAGAGAGATCGCCAAATGAGCGGATCTCTACGTCTATGGCCACCTTAAGAGTGCTCTCAACTTTTACTTCACGTCTAAGAGTTCAACTGGATCTCTCCATAATTCACTTCTAAGAGTGCCCCTGACTCTCTGCATAATTCACTTCTAGAAGTGCTCCCTACTTTCTCCATAATTTACCACTAGGGGTGCTACCAACTCTCTCCTTAATTCACTTCTAAGCGGTGCTGTCAACACTCTCTAAAGTTTCTTTAACTGCTAAGAATGCTTCCAACTCTTTCTCCATAATACACTTGTAAGAGAGCTCCTGACTCTCCAAAATACAATTCAAATAGTGCTCCCAACTCTATCCATTAAGAGTGCTCCTGAATCTCTCCATAATTCACTTTCAAGAGAGCTCCCAAACCACTCTCTATAATTCAGTTCTAAGATTGCTTCCAACTCATTCCTTAATTTGCTTCTAAAAGTCTTCCCAACTCTCTGACTCTCTCTATAACTGACTTCTAAGAGTGCTCTAAACTCTATCTATTATTAATTTCTAAAAGTGATCCTGTTTCTCTCCATAATTTACTTCTACGAGTGCTCCCAAGTCTTTCTTTAATTCACTTTTAAGAGTGCCCCAAGTCTCTTCCAACTTTCTTTTTAATGGAACTTCTAAGAATACTCCCAACTCTCACTATATATATATATCCATAAATCACTTCTAAGGATGTGCCCATAATATTTCTGGCTTATTTCCCTTATTTCCCAGATAAAATGCTCAAATATGTTTAAAATTTAAATTTCTCTGTGCTCCAAAATGGTTTCTTTTATTAATTGAGTCTTTGGAGACCATGCTTATGTAGACCATACAGAGATACAATGATTGGTCAAAGTTAATTATCATTATAACTGATTGGATTTCTGAGCAGATTCCTTATTCACTAAATGTGGTTTGTGGCCAACAATTTTGGAGGTCAAATAGGGCCAAAAGTCAGTTCATGGTGAATAAGTAGATGAGTAGAGAGACTGGTATAAATTAGGGGGTATATTTTAGAGTGTTCTTCATCAGTGCCTGTACTGCATCATACCTCAAACCATAAAGGTCCAGGGTTGTTTTTGTAGCTGGTCTTGCATAATAGGCACGCTTTCAAAAAGTAATAGTAAGTATTTGATTCTATAAAGTGATCAAAATAACTGACAGTCTGATGTTTTTGTGCCTGTAGGGGACACTTACTCATACACTACAGACAGTTGTTTGTAGCCTTATAAAGGAAAAAAGTAGGGGGAGGAAAAAATTGTATGTTTAGAGCAACCATACACAAGAATATAATACAAATGGCTGTTTGTTTTGAGCTACGTTCGTTTTATGATAAGACTTAGGCTATGTGCTGGTACATCATTTAGTTCTGCTTTTATTTGATATATACCCAAATGTTGCCACCTTAAAAATATCATAACTGCAATTTTACCCTTTCTGTAAATAAACGGTCAAAGAAAAAAGGCTCCCTGCTTTTCAAACATTTTTGCTGTAGCCACATGTTCTCCCTTTGCAGAGGAGAAGAAGAAAAACATCGAAACGGCACAGCAAAATATGTAGAATATGAAAAAAAAAAGTATGCAATTGTCAGTTTTCTTCAAACCTATCTTTAGTCCCAGACATAGTATTAGAATGCTGCTATTTAAGATTATGGGGCTGTCTGTTGCACAACATGAATCTGTAACCATAGAGATAGAGAAAATTCGTGTTTGGGAGGCTGAATAAAAGGTTGTGTTCACCAGGAGCTATTCAACCAATGTCCGCTGGTGGCAGTTTGTTCCGGAGGAGGCTAAAATTAAAGATGTATTATAACAGAAAGGGAGCTATGGAACAAATGAAGTAGATATAGGGAGCACATGATTTGGAGTACTCTGAGAGCTGAGGTATATCATACTTAACATACATTGGGGTATATTTATCAAAGAGTGAAGTTAGAGATCTCCACAGGGTGAAATTCCTCCAATCTCCATTTATTTCTACGGGATTTTTAAAAGAGTATTTATCAATGGGTGACAGTTCGGCCTTTTTAAAATTGGAGAGTGGCGGAATTTCACTCTAGTGAACTTCCAAAACAATAGGTGGCCATACACTATAAGCTTCGCTCGTTTGGCAAGGTCACAAAACAAGTGGATCTTTCCTCCAATATGCCCAACAAAGGCAGATGATATCAGGTTAATCTGATCGTTCAGCCCCAGGGCCATACGATCAGATTACAATGGTGGGAATAGGCTAGCACAGGGGTCCCCAACCTTTTTTTTACACAAGAATGAAAAATATTCTTCGGGTGCCAAATAAGTCCTGTGATTGGCCATATGGTAGCCCCCTAAGTGGACTGTCAACCTACAGGTAGGGTTGCCACCTGGCCGGTATTTTACCGGCCTGGCCAGTAAAAACGATGGTTAATCCCAATGTTATTAATAGGGAAAAAAGATAAATATATAGGAAGGCCGGTATTTTTTTCCAGAAAAGGTGGCAACCCTACCTACAGGAGGCTCAGTTTGTCAATACGTATGGTTTTTATGCAACAAAATCTTGCCTCCAAGCCTGGAAATCCAAAACAAGCACCTTCTTGGAGGCTACTGAGTGCAGAATCCAAGGGGTTGGTGAGCAACATGTTGCTCACGAGCCGCTGGTTTGGGAAGACTGGGCTAGCAGATGCAACTAGCAGATGCAGCCCTTGATTGGGCAGGAAAATCAAACCTGCCTGATCAAGATCTGGTAGATTTTTTGCCAAATATCAGCTGGGGAGACCCATTGGAGTGCCCCATACACTGGAAGATAAGTTGCCTAATCAGTTTAAAGGACCTGGCCGCTGAAATCTGCTCATGTATGACTTCGTTATGTAAAAAGAGCAATCTGATCTATCTATACCCGCTTCAAACATGGAGCATTTTATATGGAGAGATAGAAGGCAAGTCCTTGGAAGGCACACACAAAATAACTTTCCTTGTAAATGTCAATTGCATCTTGTAACTGCCTACAGTTTATGATTTAACTTGGAGAAAGCTGATCTTTCAAGGAAACCCGCAAAACAATTATTTACACAAAGAAACTAGGTTTTGGGCTGCATCTGATTTGCATGTGATGCCTTAAAGACAAACTGAAGTTAAGATTGTTGCATTGTTTTAATCGTGCTGCTACAACTTTACACTGGCACTGCCATGATCAGATCAGTCGTGCCTTCTAATTCCATCACATATTCATCTTTCAGGGGTAAATACCCACAGGGACTTTGGTGTTGAGAACACTGAGATGGTAGACTTTGGAAGTGATGAGGTTCATTTGCAATCCTCTGAAAAGAAAGAAGGGCAGTTTGGAACACTCTGAAATTGTACTACATGTAATGATCTAGGAAGGGAGATACAAAACTGTTTTTGAAAAAGAGATTTTGAACACTCTGTGGAAGTAATTTGTAACCTGAGCTGTAAGATCTGTAACCATCGAAGAAGACAGATTTCAAAGAAACAATATTTTCCAAATAGAGATTAGGAAGGATCAGAGTGGAAATTTGGAACAGGAAGATAAGGGAGGCTGGAACACTAACAAAGACTTTGGACACTCAGAAGAGCATTGGGAACAATACACACAGTGAGGAAAAGAATGAATAGAGAACCGTGAAAGTGGAGATCCGAACACATTGGAAAAAGAGATTAAAGCTCTGGGGGTAGGGACATTGGAAATACAGAGAAATAATACAAAAATGTAATACAGCTAAATAGAATGGAAAATGGAGAAACATGCACAGACATAAAGCACACAGACATTCCCAGAAACGTTACTGAACCCGTTGCTCCTGTGATTCCCCTTGGCAACCAGAGAGCAACATGACTGTAAAATGTGTAAAATGTGCTGTTCACCCTTTATTGTGAGGATTAAAAACAACTGACATGTCAATTTAAATGAAAACTGATCACTTTGTAGGGAAACCAGACTTTTAAATGCTAAATTGGAGAGGTGCCAAGCAAGAAAGTTAATTAACGAGATACAAGAAATAAAAACAGACTGAGTTAAAATGTCACTGCATCATATTAAAAATAGCTGCAAAATGAACTGTTGAATGTTCAGAGCACAGTGGGAGGCAGGTATACAAAGGACCCCTTTGCCTTTGACTTAATGGTATGGCCCCTTCACCTTTTCTTCTAATGCTATTCAAATCAAAGGTTAGGCTTGGATGTCTGGTCTACCTGATCTACCCTAGAAATAATCCCCTTTTGCATGATCTAAGGCTACAGCTACAGTTCATATATGATGGCATGGGTAGAACTGACCAGACCCTCATCCACACATATATTATGATTGGCTATAAGGCAGGCACCCAGAGAATACGTTAATTCTGTGATGTGATGGGAGAATGCAGGACTAGGGGAGATAAACCTGGTGCACAGTAAAAACATTTATCCCTTGGTTCAGTATGTGCCTATGTGGGGCCAAGAATATTTGTACAGTATAATACCCTTAATTAGTGATGGGCGAATAAAATCGCAAAATTTGCAGCGAATTGTAGCACTTCACCGCTGGTGAATAAATTTGCAAAACTCCCACGAAAATTTGCAGGCGTCAAAAAATTTTGGACGCGCAACGGAAAAGTCGCTTGCATCAAAACCGTCGCGTGTCAACACTATTCGGATCCCCATTAACTTTAACACCGGCATCAAAATTGATGCGGGCGTCAATTTTCGAGTTTCGCAAATCTTTCGCCGTTTTGTGAATTTGGCAGGAAATTCGCTCCCATTTTTCGGCGAAACAGGAGAAATTCGCCCATCACTACCCTTAATGACCAATATATCATTATACGTAAATACTTTTATCCATACCAGTTTCCAACAATATAGCATTCTCTATATAGGTTTTAGGGCAGCGCAGAGAAGATAAAGCTTGGACCCTCAGTATCAGCGAGGTGGTGCATTGGAGAGAGAGAAAAAACATAGATAAAACTAAAATTGTATATTGGAATAAAAATAAATATTTTTAGTATATGCATCATGTTTGTCTGTCCTACTGGACTACGTTTCGTCATGTAATCCCATTCCAGAATGGTACCCTGGGTTTCCAGAGGACCCCTCTTCCATAACTTCCCCTTTTCCGGGAACAGTTCTCATTGTGCCCAACATGCACCTTGCACAAATATGCACTTTCTGTATGTATAGAGGCCTGAGGATAAGTAACAATATCTATGTACTAAAGATATCAGTATGTTTGGGGCAGGTTTCATATGTCTATCAACCATGTTATGGTGTAAAGGTGGCCATAGACACACAGATCCAATCGTACGAATCGAGGATTCGTACGATTTTCGGATCGTGTGTGGCATGTGCCGACTTCTTTCGTCCGGCGGAGATCGGTCGTTTGGTCGATCGGTCAGGTTTGATTTTGACCTGACCGATCCCGCCGGAGCTCATGGCACATCGTAATCTGATCGTTCGGCCGTACGGCCGAACAATCAGATTACCCCCGATATAGCCATGCCTGTTAATGGCATATCGGGGAAAGATCCGCTCATTTGGCAACATCGCCAAACGAGCGGATCTTTGCATCTATGGCCACCTTAAACCCCTAATATTCTGCAACTCACCAACCAGTGACATAAATCCTGAGCATTTTATAGCCTGTGCCAGTGTTGAGTGTATGTCTTAAAACTCCCCCCTCCAAAAAATGTTATTTTTGTGGCAAACCATTTCATAATCCTCAACCAGGTCTTAACAAGAGTTCTATGTGCAATTATAAATTCATGATCAAGTCTGTTTAACAATATCACCTTGTGAAATGCAAATTTACCTTCTCAGTTTGATTCATCCCAAAATGTTAATAACAGAAACAGGTTTTATAATATGCGAAAAAATGTTTTGTTGAAGCCTAAGACTAGGACTCAAATTGATTTTATTTGCATTAAAATTTGGTGTAATTTAGTGCATCTTCAAGGGCGTTATTTATTAAAGTCCGATTTTTTCTGGTTGGAGTTTTAGAATAAAGTCACACTGGGAGATTTTGGGAGATTTAGTCGCCTGGCAACTAATCGGCTCTTCTTTGGGGCAACTAATCTACCGAACTGCTTCCCACTGTCTTCCGCCTGCTTGAATGAAAAATCGCCTGCGGAATGGCACTCACGTTCCTTCGTTTTCCGAAGTCGCCCAAAGTTTCCTTGTGGGGCGACTTTGTAAAATGAAACGCAGGCGGAAGATAGGGGGAAGCAGTTCGGGGAGATTAGTCGCTCCAAAGAAGAGGCGATTGGTAGTGATGGGCGAATTTGGGGTTTTTCGCTGAAAAATTTGCCAATTTCCTGCAAAATTCGCAAAACTGCTTACTTTTTTGATGCCGGCATCCGTTTTTGGCGAAATTGCACCAGCGTAAAAAAAAAAACAGAGGCCGACGTCCACTTTTTTTGCGGGAATTACGGGAATTCACCACGAATTTGCGCCTGGCGAATGAATTCGCCCATCACTAGCGATTAGTTGCCGGGCAACGAAATCTCCCCAAATTCAAGTCCCAAGGCTGCTAAGTGCAGAGACACACGCTACTATTTCGGGAGATTAGTCGCCCAGCGACAAATCGATTCTTCTTTGGGAAACTAATCTCCCTTAACTGCCTTCCCACCGGCGATTTACATTTGCTTTGGATTTCCGAAGTCTCCCGAAGTTTCCTCATGAGGCAGCTTTGGTCAACTTTGGAGAACGAAGCGTTCCGAGTGCCATCCCGCCGGCGATTTATATTCTGGCCGGCGAGAAGGCAGTTCGGGGGAGATTAGTCGCCCGAAGAAGAATCAAAATACAATTCAGATTCTTTCACAATATTATCGAGTCTTTTCCCGCATCAGATTTCTTGTCGAGTTAAATTTATTGATAAAGGCGGTAAAAATGTGCATGCGAGTTTGGTCGAAGTGGTTTTAATAAAATAATGAGAATTTTTCAGATTTTAGTAAATAACGCCCCAAATGTATTTGTAGGATTTGATTTATTGAAAATTATTCCAATCAATTTGGGATTTAATGAATTTGATTACATTGTGGGTAAAATCTATGCAGCTTGGCGGTTCCATATGCCTTTTGCACACTGTACTTGGGTTTAAAAAATAAGCCATTGGGATTTAACATCACAGAGCAGCCATTGTTTTAGCTGGTCTGACATAATGTACTACAGGTATTGGACCTGTTAACCAGAATGCTTGGGACCTGTGGTTTTCTGGATAACAGATCTTTCCATAATTTGGATCTTCATACCTTATTTCAACTAGAAAATCATGTTAATACACAATTTTGCTTCCAATAAGGATTAATTATATCTTAGTTGGGATCAAGTGCAAGATACTGTTTTATGACAGATAAAAAGGTAACTATTTATAAAAAAAATTGGATTATTTGATTGTAATCTGGTCCAGGGGAGATGGCCTTTCTGTAATTCTGAGCTTTCTGGATAACAGGTTTGCAGATAACAGATCAATAAACTATGGAGAAGCCGCACACCACACACTCCCAAAGGTTCTTATCCTGGTGCCCAGTGATAGAGGAATCGGCCGCCTCACAACAAGGGTAAGAAGAATTTCACCGGCACACAGGAATTGTAGTAGCAGGGCAAGCCCTTGCAATTTTATTATGCAGTAGTGCAACTACTACTATTACGCACTACTGCATAATAAAATTGCAAGGGCTTGCCCTGCTACTACAATTCCTGTGTGCCGGTGAAATTCTTCTTACCCTTGCAGATAACAGATCCCATAACCGTATATGTAATAATGTAACTATCCTGAAAAATGTGAAAATTATGAATATATATACTATACTATATAGTAGTTTGGAAATCCAAAAAAAGGTTTGTATATCTCAATTTTTAGAATATAATATTTAATTGCTATGATTCTGATTAACTGCTGAGGAGAAATTGTAAGAATTTCTTTAAAGGGATGGTTCACCTTTAAGTTAACTTATATTACCTATAGAATGGCCAATTCCAAGCAACCTTTCCATGAGTAATAGTTATTTATTTGTTATGGTTTTTTAAGATTTGCCTTTTTCTACGGACTCTTGCCGCTTCAAATGGGGGTCACTGACATCATCTAACTCTGTAAGGCTACAAAATGTATTCTTATTGCTACTTTTTATTCCTTATCTTTCTATTCACCCCTCTCATATTCATATGTCAGTCTCTTATTCAGATCAATGCATGGCTGCTAGGGGAATTTTGAATTTGAACCCTACTAACCAGATTGCTGAAATTGCAGACTAGAGAGCTGCTGAATAAAAGGCTAAATAACTCAAAAGCCACAAATAATACAAAATGAAAGCCAATTGCAAATTGTCTCAGAATATCACTTTCTGCATCATACTAAAAACTCTCATAGGTGAACGACCTCTTTAAGGGCAGAGACACACGCTGCTATTTCGGGAAATTAGTCGGCCAGCGACAAATCGCTTCTTCTTCGGGCAACTTATCTCCCCGAACTGCCTTCCCGCCGGCTAGAATGTAAATCGACGGCGGGAAGGCACTTGGATTGCTTCGGCTTTCCGAACTCACCCAAGTTTCTTCGTGAGGCAACTTCGGACGACTTTGGAAAACAGAGCGTTCCGAGTGCCATCCCGCCGGCAATTTACATTCTAGCCGACGGGAAGGCAGTTCGGGGAGATTAGTCGCCTGAATAAGAAGCGATTTCACGCTGGGGGACTAATCTCCCAAAATAGCAGCGTGTGTCTCTGCCCTAAGGCTTTCCAAATAAGGAACTGTCAGTGATTTGTTGATTTGTGGAGCACTGTGTATAGTGGTAACTGTGCCTCTTCCTTTTTTCTCGCTACAGTGGACTCATGGCGCTCACGAGACTCTCTTATGAATGCGGGTCCTTTGGCTACAAGGCTTATGTCCTCCCCAGAGGAGCCTCGACTCCAGCAACCCTTCCACATGCGGAAAAGCTTTTCTGTGGACAACCACCTTAGTTCCTGTCACTACCCACTGCATCCACCAGATCCTCAGGGGCTACGAGTGAAGAGTAAGCTCAGGAGACAATTTGTAAGTAGATTTATTCAGTCGATAACCATTGCAACAGACAAGAGATGGATTTCCATCAGGGGCGCAACTACAGAGGAAGCAGACCCTGCGGCTGCAGGGGGACCCAGGAGTTATAGGGACCCCATGAGGAACTAAATAATGAGAAATTTAAACATATATTGTTAAAAAAGGACAACCTCTGGTTATGTTGGGGAACCTAAAATTAATTTTCTTTTGGGTTAAATCTAGTAAAATCCAGTAAAATCGCCACTGATTTCCATAAACCTCTTCCCTCTCTGCTCTGAGTCATTCACATTATGTTATATATATTCTTATGATACACTTAGTTTGGTGTTGCCACCCACAGCCTGGTTTTTGGAAGGGGTGTCTGTGGGAAAAGTGCCTGTCCGGATTTCAAAATTAGTACAGGACACTGAAGTGAATGAAATGTCGATCAGCCAATCGCTGATTGCCACATCATCCACCCCACCCCCTCCAACATCACCCAGTCTGCCCCCGATATCACCGGCCCGCCTCCTGACATCACTGGCCCATAGGGTTGCCACCTGGCCGGTAAAAATGAAGCTTGATCCCAATGTTATTAATAGGGGAAATGCATAAAAATATAGGAAGGCTGGTATTTTTTATAAAAGAAAAGGAGGCAACCCTACTCGCCCGTCCCCTGCCTGTTTTCCACAAAGATGTGGCAACCCTAATGTACTTATATACATCAAGCACAATCTTAGTGGTTCTCCTTTGAACAAAATTGGTTATTAATAGCTTTCTGTAGATAGTGCCATCACAAAAAAAAACAAATATTAAAGGTGAGATTTCCCCAGAGACATCTAGAGTAACAGTATAACCATCATACTAATCCATGTACTTGTATGTCCTACAACTTCGCTGCTTTCCTTCTGCTTTTCTACAGGTCATGGTTTGCTTGTAATTGGAAATTGTCACTATTTTCCCCATGGGGTCCCTTGGGCTCTGGAGACCTGGGGTTATTGCTTTCTCTTTTCTCATCTAAAATAGGAGCTTTATCCAGAAAACTCTAAATTACGGAAAGGCTGCCTGCCATTATAATCAAATACTACATATTTCTAAAAACGATTTCCTTTTTGTCTGCAACAATAAAACATATCCTTGTACTTTAACCCAACTAAGATATAATTAATCCTTACTGGAAGCAGAACCAGCTTATTTGGGTGTATTTAATGATTTTCTAGTAGACTTAAGGTTAAGATCCCAATTATGAAAAGATCCAATTTCCGGAAAACCCCAGATCCTGAGCATTCTGGATAACAGGTCACACTTTGGGAGATAAGTAGTATCCAACAATGAATGCAGCACAGCATTGGGCTCTGTAGACTCTTCACGTAGATACAGTTACACAAGTGTTTTTTTATCTTTGATGTGTTGCCCCAATGTGTGTTAGTCCTAATGATCTTATAACATCAGCTTTTGTCTTCTTGGTATAAATGAGTTCCATTACATGTCAAGCTTTGTTGCCACCATGGCAACAAAATGCAAGGAATGGTCTCACATTTCTTCTAATTACAATTATGATAATGTTGTTGGGTTTAGGAGCCCTTTGCGTGCACAGAGCATTCTGCTTATGATTTTATATTTAAGATTATTAATAACTATATAAATGGACACAAACCCTACTGAGTACATTGTACATATATTTACTTAAGGTAATTTCTTCTGTTACTAATCCCATGGCACCAAACATACCAAAACGTGGGTTTTTGCTCAGTGCAAGAATACCTTATGTTTCAACATTTGGGGGGGTTATTTATAGAACTCCGAATTCTTCTGATTTTTTAAATAAAAAAAAGTCTGACCAAACTAGAATCCACGATTTGCCCTTATTTATCAAAAAAAACAGATTGGGAAAAACCGAAAACCCTTTTTCGGATTGTCGCGGAAAAACTAGCATCAAAACCCGAACCATTTCACGAGGGTTAAAACATCTGCGGTTCAATTTTACATTAATTCGGCAGATTTTAGCTGGAGTATTTTTGGATTCGGACTTGGAACAACTTCGGGGCATGATAAAACGTGATAAAATCTCGTCTTTTTTTACTGCAATATTTTCGACGCCAAAACAGACGCCGTGAAAAAAATTGCACCTTAATAAATCACCGCCTAGGTGTTGAAAATATTCCTTCTACGACTTCATATTTTTTTTATATTTTAAAAGAGAAAATAATTATTTTGTGTTCAGTCTAGGGGTTACAATGGGTACAGATAAGGGTAGTTAACGTCCAGAGGGTTTTATGGTAGAGAAGTTCCGGTCTATTCACCGCAAAAAAGACCCTTAAAAGTTTAATGCAATTTCCTCCTGTTCCTGTTGAGTATTCTGCCAGTAACAAGATATTGGCATCGATACCCTCTTGTTCTGGTACCTCATTACCAGCTTTCAAGCTGTAAAGACAGGCTCACATTACCATTCTATGAAACATAAAGCCACTCATCTTTACAATGACTTAAAACACGGTCAGTCTGTAGATCTTTTGGGATAACAGAGGTTTTACCTCCAGCTGAAACCATTTTTATTCTTTTTATGGTTTGTATACCATAACCTCACTCTAAAAACGTTGTGTTTGTTTGGAGAAATAGGTGAGAAACTATAAATCCAGGAGGTATTGATGTCCTTAATACAACAAACCTTGAAGATACCTTTTTTCTTTGTCCTCCATGATCATCATCAGGAGATCTCAATGGATGGTTTTCTTTTAGTCCTTGTTCTAAAAATCTAGCTTCAATGCCCAAAGTAGGGCCGAGGAATTAGCTGATCTGCTGAGCACAACGTTTGGCTTTTTAAAATCTAGACCTGCTTTGAGGTTTTATTGGGAGGACATTGAATGAGAAGCTTGATGCCTACGGGATTTCACTTTTTGGGTTGAAAAGTGATATGTTCAGAAATCTTTGCTTTGGGGTAAGTCATTTCCAAACCACTTCTTGTTTTTTGGATGTCAGAAATATGTTTGGTATTTTGTAGTGGTTTATTGGCTTTCATAAAATAAATATATAAGGTGTACAGAAGAAGAATATATATATATGTACAGAAGGCTAATGTGTATATATACAGTACAGTTATGGGATCCATTATCCGGAAATTTTAATCCAGAAAACTCCCCAATAACAGAAAGGCCCTCTCCCATAGACTCATTATAATTAAATAATCCAAATTTTAAAAAGTTATTAACTATTTCTCTGTTATAATAAAACAGTAGCTTGTACTTGATCCCAACTAAGATATACTTAATCCCTAACCCTAACAGCCTATTGGGTTTAATTAATGTTTACATGATTTTCTAGTAGACTAAAGATATGAAGATCCAAATTATGGAAAGATCCGTTATCCGGAAGACCCCAGGTCCCAAGCATTCTTTATAACAGGTCCCATACCTGTATCTTAGTATTATTTATGCACAGTATTCAGAATGGGAAATTATTAATGCAAATTACACACATGGCTAAATTAGGAAAATTACAAAGGAGTCAGCAAGAGTGTTATTTGCTTACAGAGACTATTTTTGTAAAGAAATTACCTTTCCCAAATCCTAAAATCGCTCTTATTTATGTCAGCATGTTTACTTTCACCAATTGACTTTAAAGGGGTAATTTACAATTGACAGTGGGACATATGAGTATATTCTTTAGTTCACATTCAGCAGGCACTTCTTCCCCAGTCTGGCTGCTGTCTGCACCTTGTGTCAGAAAAAATCCAGCGTGAGGTGCAGACCACAGAATCATGGGGTGCAAGCCACCTCTGTCTTTAACTCCTGACACTGGGCAGGCAGTAATGATAGGGCTCTGATGTGCTCTGTGGCCTCTGTTGCTCCCCAGTTTGCATGTTTGACTGATGTAGGGGTAGGGGACAGGAGCCACCACACAGGGCCAGGGAAAGCTGACAAGGTGCTCTAGGCACCGGTCAGCTACCCCGTGCCCGATGTGCGCAGGTGCCATAAGAAGAGAAGGGAGTAACGAAGGGGAAGGGAAGGGAGCGAGGTGGGGGGAGTGATGGAGGGAGTGGAGCAGGGAGCGAATCACCCAGACTAGGGGTAGGCAGGTACCTGCCCAGATCTTTGTGCCCTAGGCAGATGCCTCTTCTGCATACACCTAGTTCTGACCCAGCCACCACATGTCTCTAGTGTTGGACTGGGGCACCAGGGACCCACCCAAAAACGTTAGACCAGGGGCCCCCTCAAAAACCTTAGACCAGGGGCCCACCCAAAAACCTTAGACCAGGGGCCCCCTCTCAGTACTATTATTCTGGCTCTCCTCACTCAACCACTATTCTCCTAATCTCCATTCCATCTATTTAGCCTCTTTGTTCTCCTAGAAATAGGGAATGGCCGTGAAATAAATGAAAAGTTTAGCAGCATGAGGGCCCACTGACACCTGGGCCTACCGGGACTTTTCCTGGAATCCCGGTGGGCCAGTCCGACACTGCTTGTATCTGTGCTCTGAAACAAACCACAGGCCTGTGTTAATGCAGCAAGAGTCAAAGGGACAAATTCACTAAAGGGAGAATTTTCACCAGCGACCGCTTCTCCACACTTTGCGATACTTCGCCAGGTGCAAATTCGTGACCACTACGCTAATTCAGTAAAATGCAAAGTTGCGTCTGAGCAGCTGAACACTGGCGAATTTTCGCTAGCGTTACTTTGGCAATGCGAGAATTTCATAGCAAACTTTTGTACTCTTGCGTTTCGTTAAATTTGAATAGGGCGGGTAGATAAAAGTCATAGGGATGTCTTTATTAGAGACGCTTGAAGTGGCCACTTTTTATAACATATGTCCAAGGAAGCAAAATAAAGACAAAAGAGATCCTCTAATGTCCGAGACATGAGCCCACCCTAAAACACATGTGGCATGCCCCTCAAATGTCTGGAAAAAATGTTAACACAAAAAAACTTTTATGAATTTCAGGCGCAATTCTCAAATTTTTTGAACACTGCCCAGGAGGTCATAAATGATTGGGCTATGGTACAGGTATGGGACCTGTTATACAGAATGCTCGGGACCAGGGGTTTTACGGATAATGGATCTTTCTGTAATTTGCATCTTCATACTTTAAATCTACTAGAAAATCATGTAAACATTAAATAAACACAATAGGTTGGTTTTGCTTCCAATAAGGATTAATTATATCTTAGTTTGGATCAAGTACAAGCTACTGTTTTATTATTATAGAGAAAAAATAAATAATTTTTCAAAATTTGGATTATTTGGATAAAATGGTGTCTATGGGAGAAGACCATTCCGTAATTCGGAGCTTTCTGGATAATGGTTTTCTGGATAATGGATCCCATACCTCCAGAGGGGAATTCTGCTAGATAGTAGAAGCGATCAGAATGCCAGGAATCCACTTCTACAGTGTCTTGCCTATATATTAGGGTAATTTAAATAATGTTTGCCATGGTCTTGTTTCCCATAGCAACCAATCAAATGTCTATTTCCAAACAGCTGGTAAATGCTACATGCTCGTTGGTTGCTATGGGTTACTACACCGGTAGCAAAGTTTTTACTTTGTATAACAACACCCCATTGTGCCTTTAATCCCAGCCTAGGCTCTGTTCCAATTCTGTCTGCAAATGTGCCTATTTGTATTTGGGTATTGCGGTAAAGAGATGGTATCTGAGGACAGAAGTGGCTTAAATGGATTATATTAGAAATCTTTGTATTGGTATGCAGAGAGCTTCTTCCACTGTATGAAATAAATCCCACTCATACTCAACAGGCAATGCCTCGATCTTTATAAAGGGCTCAGCAAATGTCATTTGATTAGGTTAATAACTTGGTTGCATATATATAAATGGATGTTAACACCCTTATGCTGCATCTAATGTTCCTGGGGCCCAAAGACACATTGTTTTGTTTCATATTGTCTTCTATTATATTCTTGGATCAGCCTAGATATTTCTGCAATTATACCCACCAGATTTAGGGGGTTATGTAATAAAAGGCACTAAGTTTGCCTAGGAGCAGTAACCCATAGCAACCAATCAGCAGGTAGCATTTACTGGTCACCTGTTTAAAGGCAAACATCTTATTGGTAGCTATGGGTTACTGCTCCTGGGCAAACTTAGTAGCTTTTATTACATATAGGGGTTAGACTTATTATGGTGTAGGACCCTGGATTTGAGGCAGCATGACTGTGTGCTTAGGAGAGTGGACACATTTGTATTTGATGCTTCCTAATTCCATCTTTGGTGTATCCACTGAACTGATCAACATATCCTGGGTGGAATCATTCCTAAGACTGACGAGTGGTGGGTTACTCACCTCAACATATTGACTGTAATAGATGACCCGTAGGGGCTTATTTATCAAAGTCTGACATTTATCTGACGATTTTAATGAAAAAAGTTTGACCAGATTAGAATCCACGATTGGACCTTATTTATTTTTTAAAAAAATCACGGTTGTATCGGATCGGGAACAAACGGAAAAACTGAATCACCCGATTTTTTTGGACTTTTTCCCGAAAAGTCTTATTTTTTTGGATTTGTCCAAAAAAACGCAAAATCGTCGGATTTTCGGGCTAATTCCAGCGCAGACCACAGAAACTTCCAAATAGGGAAGGGACGTCTCCCATTGACTTATATACAACCTCGGCAGGTCTGAGATGCTGGATTTTCAGATTCAGACTTTTTCCATCCTCAGGGTTTCATAAATCTCGAAAAATTCAAGTTTTATTTTTTCTACCAAACATTCGGATTTTATAGTTAAAAAAAAATAGAATTTTTTTGAGTTTTTGGCAATGAGACTTTATAAAATAACCCCCTCAAACTCATATGTCTTGTGTGAAACCATAATTCACTCCCTTGACTATTTGTAAAGGATCCCAGATATCAAGAGGCATTGGCGGGATTTGTGTATATCGCAGGGTTTGTTTTGCCTTTGCACTGCCCAGCTACTGGAATGTAATGCATTCTATTTTACTTCTTGATTCACATGGTTGGCCGAAAGGACAACTGAAATCCCCATACCACTGAGGGGCATCTTCCATTCCACATTTATTTTTTGAATGATGCTCATGTAACTGAGTGACTCAAAGCCGGATGATCTACCAGTCTGAGCAAATTTGTCAACCTGATTATGTGTCCGGGTATTAGGAGGCTTTTTTTTTCTTAGGATCGTGGTGCATGGTTTATACTCTGAATGCAGAGAAGCACCAAACTTGGTTATTGAGCTTGTCATATGTACTAATGGATTTCATATCTGGATTTGGGTCTAAAACACCCTTCTCCACTTGCTGATGGGGGAATTTATGCCTTGTGTACTATGGGGCAAATTCACTAAGATGAAAAGTTGTGCCAGGCGCAACTTCACCGAGCTTCGCCGCACTTCGCCAGGCGTAGTTTCGCCAGCGCTCCGCAAATTCACTTAAATCCAAAGTTGCGCTTAGGGGTAGCGTAAGGTTGTGAAGTTGTGCTAGCGTTGATTCGCTATGTAAAGCGAAGTTACGCTAGCGATGGCTAATTTGCATACGGCGCGACATTCAAATTCCAATGGAGGAACACGTCTCAGCACTACAAATGCCAAGAAAACCTTCAAATCTGCAAATATTAATTTTATTTTGCCCTACACATGTGCCCACTGTTTAGGTAAGTTGCCATGAGTCAGGAAATGTAGGGGGGAAGGAGGGGAGCCCCCAAAAAATTTTCGATCTTTTTCAGCCTATCACCCATCATGTAGAAAACACGCCAGCGTTTTTTGGGACTTAGAAAAAATGTTGACTTTTTTGGAAACAATCCCTATCTACTCTATTGCGCTTCGCCAGGTCTGAGGTGGCGAAGGAAGTCTAGCGTAAAAGGTAGCGTTCAGTACACTGCGCAAGTTAGTGAATTTGCGTAGTTTCGTCGCTAGCGAAAATTCGCCTGGCGTAAGGGTGCGAAGTAACACTAGCGAAACTACGCCAGGTTCGTTAGTGAATTTGCGCAGTAGCGAAAATGTCAAACGCTAGCGAATTAACGCTAGCGTTTGGCGCTTCGCGGCTTAGTGTATTTGCACCATATGAGTCTTAGCTCACCTTGTCTGTGTTGCTTTACTCCCGTACCCCCAAATCATACAGGCGGGTTAATGGACTTCTGATAAATCTGACCCTACTTTGTAATATGTTATATGTGAAGTTCAAAAGTGGGGTGTTCCCAGGTTTATTGAAGTGCTCAAGACACGCAGGTTATGATCAAACGTTTCGGTACAACAACTGCCCTTAAAAGAAAGAAGAGCCTTGTAAACATACTGGTGCTATAAAAACAAAGGATATTGGTAAAAAGAGGGAATTAACCCCATGTAACAGTGGCAAGGCCTATGATAGCACGTGAATATGAAGCAGGGACAATTATTTTAGTGTTCCATACGACCCCAGTGATCTGCATGCAATGTGAGCTGTCTGTAAAGCTGGATTTTTGAAAGATCCAATTGTCACCGTGAGACCACGATTATCTCGAAACGATCGTACAATCGGACCAATTGTCCATCAACTAAAAAGAAAAAGATCGGCACACAGGCATTCAAGTTGCAGGATATACCTGCTTGTTTATTGTTCGGAATGCAACGTTTCCGCACAATTCCGCACAATAAACGAGCAGGTATATCCTGCAATTTGAATGCCTGTTTGCCGATCTTTTTCTGTTCCATAGCAGATGTGCGGCTGCCGGAGCCTCTAAGATTGTGCACCAGGCTGATCTGCATAAGGGTGTGCGCTTGTTCTATCTATTCTGGTCATCAACTAAAAACATCATTTGCCAGGAAAACAAAGGGGAGCTGCCTGCTTGGCCCTGCAAACATAGATAGATTGCACTGGGACCGACAAAGATTTTTTAACTTCACTGACCAATTTTCAAAAAATGGTAAGATGTACGATTGTTCGATTCCCACTAACCGCACAATAATTTGACGGATTGGTTGGACTTCGGTTGTTCTGCAAGAGAAATCTTTGCATCTATGGGGAGCTTAAGTCAGGCAGCCAGCAGAGGGGATCACATACTATATATCTGCATGATAGAGGGGATCACATACTATATATCTGCATGATAGAGGGGATCACATACTATATATCTGCATGATAGAGGGGGTCACATACTATATATCTGCATGATAGAGGGGATCACATACTATATATCTGCATGATAGAGGGGATCACATACTATATATCTGCATGATAGAGGGGATCACATACTATATATCTGCATGATAGAGGTGATCACATACTATATATCTGCATGATAGAGGGGATCACATACTATATATCTGCATGATAGAGGGGGTCACATACTATATATCTGCATGATAGAGGGGATCACATACTATATATCTGCATGATAGAGGGGATCACATACTATATATCTGCATGATAGAGGGGATCACATACTATATATCTGCATGATAGAGGGGGTCACATACTATATATCTGCATGATAGAGGGGGTCACATACTATATATCTGCATGATAGAGGGGGTCACATACTATATATCTGCATGATAGAGGGGGTCACATACTATATATCTGCATGATAGAGGGGGTCACATACTATATATCTGCATGATAGAGGGGGTCACATACTATATATCTGCATGATAGAGGGGGTCACATACTATATATCTGCATGATAGAGGGGATCACATACTATATATCTGCATGATAGAGGGGATCACATACTATATATCTGCATGATAGAGGGGATCACATACTATATATCTGCATGATAGAGGGGGTCACATACTATATATCTGCATGATAGAGGGGGTCACATACTATATATCTGCATGATAGACAGCTCATATACCCGGCCTTTTGTCTGTAGGACAGCGATCTGCTTTACAGGAAATGATGGGACCATGACTGCCTTCCATGTAACTCTTTTACTGTGAAACTGCTCTCAGTTCTGATAAAAACCAACAGCTGTTTCCCATGGCAACGCAGTACAATATTATCAGCATTGTTTCCCAAATGGCAGCACCTGAATGCACTGCACCCCGGGGCTCTGGTCAATTTCCCACCTCTCTCTTTACGGCTGCCACTGTCTCATTCCCACCATTAAACCTGTCTGCTACAGTCAATGACTAGACAAATAGATGATAGATAGATAGATAGATAGATAGATAGATAGATAGATAGATAGATAGATGATAGATAGATAGATAGATAGATAGATAGATAGATAGATAGATAGATGATAGATAGATAGATAGATAGATAGATAGATGATAGATAGATAGATAGATAGATAGATAGATAGATAGATAGATAGATAGATAGATAGATAGATAGATGATAGATAGATAGATAGATGATAGATAGATAGATAGATAGATAGATAGATAGATAGATAGATAGATAGATAGATAGAGATAGAGATAGATAGATAGATAGATAGATAGATAGATAGATAGATAGATGATAGACAGACAGACAGACAGACAGACAGACAGACAGACAGATAGATAGATAGATAGATAGATAGATAGATAGATAGATGATAGACAGACAGACAGACAGACAGACAGACAGACAGACAGACAGACAGACAGACAGACAGATAGATAGATAGATAGATAGATAGATAGATAGATAGATAGATAGATAGATGAATCCTGCACATGTGTTAGAATATCTGTAAATAGTATGAGTAGTTAAGTAAAAAGATTTGAAAGCAAGGAATGTATATTACTTAATGGCTAAATCACTTCTTGTCAATATATGGACAGCTGCATTCTGAATATCCTTTGTTTTTTGTTAACATTGATTGCTGTCAATATCTCTACAGCATTCCTTCCTTAAAGTGATACTGACACGAAAAAATACATTTTAGCATATGAATGTACATTGAATGTTACCTATAGGTCATGTTGATCATTTTTTGCTGAGAGGTTTTTTTTTTGTATATAATTGTTAGTTATAGTTCCTAAGCCTGACTCTCTGACACTCTGACTTTGCCAACATGACTGTCCCATCTCAGCCTGTTAGTTACAGTTTCTAATGCTAACGGACTCCTGCTGCACAAATATGGCAGCCCCCCTCATACAGGAACATGGGGGATCAGACAGGTAATGTAACAGCATTGTGCAAATACTTTATGGCAAAGTTAGAAGTAGCTTGCAAAGCCAATATTATAATAGATGTAAAATTGTGTTTAATTTCAGGTGTCAGTATCTCTTTAAAAAACTCTGGGAGATGAGGTTTTGCCCCTTATGTGTGTGGTCCTTTCAGGAGTCCATGACTTTGAAAATTAGTTTTTGTCATGCTCCACTAGATGGCAGTCTGTCCTCAGTCAAAAGCAGCAACTAATTGCTCCTTTCCATTAGTTTTTATTATCGATAAAGCCCTAGTCTGTACTATTACTGACTATTACTGTCAGATATCCAACTGATGACTGCTAAAGGGCTTAGTATATTATAATGAAACAGAAATTAAAAACGGAGAAAACCCTGAATACCTCTAAGCAAGAGAGGAGAAACTAGGAGCAATGGTTTTCTGTGAGTATTGAACCCAGTAGTAACCAGACTTTGCACATAGGGAATGCCAAACCCTGATTCATAACACAACAGGGTACATATGGAAAGCTGAAGGCTAAATAGATAACAGAACAGAGAACATATGGAAAGCTGAGCCCTTAAAAGCTTCATTGCAGAGCACATAAACCGAATACTAAATAGACACCATCATACAGCAGATGACAGAGCAGAGCACCTAGGGAATGCATTATAGGCTCCAATGTATGCACTGTTGGGAACTGAGCCAGAGGTCTGTATGGCTCTAATCAAGCATGTGCCAAACCTGATCTATTAGCCCTAATCTGGCCCTCAACCCACATTTTTATCCCCTTGAACCTGCTTTACCACTTGACCCCACACTGCTTTATTCATGACCCGAGCTGCAGCCCACCATAAAACTGGAACTGGCATCTTCATACAACTTGAAGTTATGTCATGACATGTGGGGGAGCCAGATATGTCAACTCACACATATTTTCAGGCATCAACCTGATTTACCCCCTTTACCCATAGTAAAAGTTACTAGTAATTCCACTTACTGTACTCCCTGCTGTTGCAAAGCATAAAAATGGCTCCTGAAATCTTTAGAAGCAGAGCATGGAGTATGTGTGGCCAAGAAGCTCCTACACCTTTTCAGATCCAGTTTGGCATCTTTAGGCAGGTGATATCAGGAGAAGCCTATTTTGCAACCCATGACCTGTCCTTCCAACTCGCACCCCTACCTGCATCCACATTTACCTACCTTCTACCACCTCAGCACCTTCTACCACCTCAGCACCCACACTGTTTACAGTTACCCAACCCACTGCAAGCCTGCGCAAAGATATGACTCTCTAAATGTGACTCTGTGCTAGAATAACCAGTGCAGAGTGGGATAAAACTTGATATTGAGACTTGCAGCACACACTGTGTAGTACACAGAGAAGAGTTCCAGCATTTTGCCAGGCGGGATCTGCTAGGTTACCGTTACCCTGACCTGGCCAGGCACTTTATTTTAGAGTCTGCACCTGTTGTATACTTTATAAATAGCAATTCTACCAGTAAATTGGGGAACATTTAGGATTGTCCTATTGTTCCATGGAAGCTTATAAGAGTCCCTGCTTTACTGGAAACATTATGTATATATAAATGTGAAGGTTTCCTGCCCAAGTGCATCACTATGTGGGCAGGGTTAAAGGGAAACTTTGCATCACAGTCTTCCCTGATTAACCCCATAGCGATGTGCATGTACATCATATATAGAATGTTAGCATATTAAATAAAAGCACTGCATGTGTTGTACTCTGCATAATGTGCATTGTGTAAACCAGGGACTGGGATCAAAATCTGGTCACCATAGCCTGATATTTGCATTTACAAACTGCAAGAGAAAGACATTGCAGGTCTCATTCACAGTATAGACTGCAGTGTACACAAATTTAGAGCAAGCTGCCATGTTTTTTGAACTTAGCTTCCTGCACCTCTGTCAACCATGTGGACTCAAAGGTGCAAGGACCTGCGCTCCCCCCATGCCTCCATTTGGTAGTGCTCTGTTCATGGAGGATGGGTGGATGGCACATAGGCGTTCCTTCTTCCACCCCTATCCATTCCCTAACTTTGGAACTTTCAGGAGCACCAGTTTGAGAGTACTAGTATTCATTGGGTGCAAATGAGCCTTGTACTTAAAGTTTGTCCTGTAGCAGGAAGTAAGGAAAGAGCTGCCTTGCACCCAGCAGAACTTCACCACCCTTGTTGTAGGGTGCAGCTCTTTTCTAAAATGGTTGGTTAAAAAGCACAGCCTAGAGAAAAAAACATGGTTCTTATGACAACCAATCAGGAGCTGACATCTCACATCAGATGTGACACCAAGGGCATGTGTCTCTTTTAATTGGGGGCTCCACTGACTTATTCCAAAAACGTTCCCATCATATTTTTGGCACAGAAGAATTCCCACATGTTTAGGGCTCAGCTTCAGGAAAATCAAAGCAATAAAGAAATATGAAGAGCTTTGCATTAGTGTTTGGGAGGCCTCTGAGAATTCTGGTGAGAGGGTTGCCTCTGATGCCCCCCACTCTTCTGTTGCCAAGACTGTCTGCATGTGCTAATTCCCCCTGTAGCTGGCGAAAGCTGCAGGTTTTAGAGATGTATTTATATGAGTAGCAGCTGTTGGAGGCTTTTTATTCTTAGTCTTTCTCTTATTGAAATACTCTGTTTGATGCTCCACTTTAGGCAATAGCTATTACCTTCCATCTAATCCACAGCCTATTAGACCCCTCTTCTCTAAAATACCCTTGTGTCCTTCCTATCATGACCTAGTGCCAAATTAACCTCTGAGCCTCTTTTCTAGTTGTTGTATTCTGGCCATGGCTTCACATCTTTCCTTTCTTACCCAGGCCATGCCATCCTATTCGGAGAGTCTAAAGGGGCCCCATAACTTTTATTGTTTGCCAAACAACACACATTTCAGAGTCTCTCATATTTGTCTGGGCCTTCTTTACAAAGGGACAGACATAACTGCAAACTCTAGCAACTTTAAAATTGCAGTGCTTGGGGCCCAAATCCATTTTGTACTGCAATTATGCTATGCTCTCTGCACTGGAATAAAAATGGCACACAAGCTTAGGGCATTCCAGAGGACACCCATGCACAATCCTCCTATTGCCCTTGGTTCATATGTAGGGTTGCCATATTTTACATACAGTAAAACCAGACAGTGATGTCAGGGGCAGTGTCAATGAAATTGAGGGGTTGGGACAGGGACATCAGGGGATGTGGTGGTGGTGTTTGGGGGATATAATTTTGCTCATCATATTGGCATGTAATATGTCCTGTTTTAGGACATATTTTAGGACATGCAGGAGGGAAAGAGGTTTTGAACTGAACAGCCAGCCCCTTCGAACCCTGGTTCAAAACCGTACAGGTGACATTCTTGTATCCCGAAGTGATTTCTACATTTTGACCCTCGTATCAGGGAGTATTTTCCGGGTTTGGGTCTCAAACAGGTATTCCTGAACCAGACAACCTTTGTATAAAACCCCACAGGTGACAAACCGATTTGTATGTTCCTACCATGGCATCTATGAAGCATTTGCCAAGAAATTTGAGTAAAAGTTTGTAGTTTTACGTGATTCATAGAAACTGAGTGATTCAGCAATGGAGAGGCAATTTGAGGGTATTTTGCACATAAACTGCCCCCACCCCTAAAACCAATACTTGTGCCAGTAGCCTAATTTCTCATCATTTGATAAACCCAAACATGAAATAAATATGCATCCCTGAGGCTGGGAATAACTTCCTTAGGCAATATAAACTATTATTGGATTGCTATTTTAATATAAAAGAGACAGTATGCAGTAGGTGGGGAATCAGAAGGTCGCTGCTGAAACAGAGACGACATTATAATAATGTTATCTGAATGTTAAGCAGCATGGCAAAGAGACACAAATATTTCCTATCCATTAGAGCTACAGGCAGTTGAATTAATCAGACACTGTGTAGAACAAGGTTCTAATGGCTACTGGATGACAGTCGTTGATAGGGAAGCTGAAAAGGAGTGAAAGGCTGCAGTGGAAGATGTTTAATGACTGGTCTTGGAAACTTCCAAGAGAGAGAGGAATAGGAAATGCACAAGTCAGGATTCGGGGGTCAGAGAAATTTGGGGTCATGACATGGATGGAAATAGCTGGTGTAGATCATTGACAGGCCCAGACTGGCGATCTGTGGGCTCTGGCAAATGCCAGAGGGGCTGCTATAAGGTGCCATAGAAAGTCACACCTTAGTGGGCTGGTGGGGCTGTTTGGGCCTCTTTGTGAGCTGTTTGGGCCTCTGTGTACCTGAAATGGCAAGGCCTATTTTGATTCTCAGTCCAGACCTGATCATTGATCCTTGAGCACAACATGTGGCACTCCAATAAAGGTGGGATTTTTAAAGCAAGTGATCATTTAGGGCCTAGATTTTAATTAGGAGCCATATAATTGCCTAGAAATGCCTACTAGATAAGGATGATTTTTAAAAAGCTACATATGGAACTGTCTATGGTAAAAAAATAAATAAATAAACTTTTTTGTTTAAATTTTGACTACTTTTCACACTAAAAAGTTCACTGACTTTTAAACTCATCATTAAAATCATTCTATAACTTTTTTTTTTGCCAGGAGTAAGCTGTTAAGGTTCCCAAAGTAAATATAAACCTTAGCCAGGTTTACGTGGAGACATTTTTTCAATAGTTAGCAAAAAAAATGTCAACGTTTTTTTTTTAAAATTGGAAATGAGAACAAAAACGATTACAAGAAAAAAGCATCACAAATATTTTGGGAGTTAAACTTTTTTTTTTAAATATATATATATATTTCTGATAAGCAACCATTCATCAAGGAACATATAGAAGTCAGGCAGGGAAACATCTGGTTGGTTGCTATGGGTTACTAGACCTGGCGCTGAATGTATTCCTTTTATTACCTTTTTGGAATAAAATTCTGGTGGTAAAGAAACTGAGTTTGAATTGTATCTGTATAACGTCTACAAATCTGGTTGTCGTAGGCCTCATCCATTTACATCCAGTCAATACCCCTGTCCCCCTGACATTTTCTAGTATCTCATCTAATAGGTATAGATGGGAGGTATGGAGTATTCATATCTGAACTGTTGAGATTAAATTACATATTAGTATAAAGTTCAGGACCAAATTTTTGCATCTTTTTTTCATGCCACTGAAGTACACTAAGGGCCAATTGTGAAGCATGCCTTTGCCTTTCTGGCTGTGGCTTGCACTTCATGATTTAGACCATTCTAGATGTGGCCTGTCCAACTGGAGGCCAATTGACTGAATGTGACCTTCCATGTGATTATTATGGCCACCAGACTGCTTCAGAGTATCCTAGATCTATCCTAGACTATCCTAGATCATGCTATTACTTCCCTTGCTATGAAAGGCAGTATGCTTCACTGTCTCAAACCACTGTGGGGAGCTCTAGGAATAGGATTTGTGCAGAATAAAGGTGGCCATATACGTAACAATTCTTTCTAAGAAAGATCATTCATTTCAATACCCACATGTAGAGCTGAATGGTCAGATATAAAGGTAGAAATAATAGAATTCTACCTGTATCTGATGATTCAGCACTAACAATGACTGCTTTTTGGGTACCTTCAAGGGCAATTCTTGCAATTCTTGGCAAATCTTCCATCCAGCTCGATCGACGAGCCGACTGATATCCAAGTCTTCTGCTGATATCGGTCGGCTCTTTTCCCACCATACACGCACCGAATATCTTACAAAAATTTGTTTTGTACATTATTATCTGAGCGTCTATGGCCACCTTTATAGTCATCGGTGGAATGGCAGTTAAAACTTCTGAATTATTAGACAGCATTTTTATTATAACTAAAGCAACAAAAAAAAAAATATTATTTCTACATCAAATTCTGTTTTACATCACTTAGCCCCAGACAACTTGCCTTGCTCAGTGATTTCCGATGGTCACACCAGGCAGCAGGTATAATATAAATACTAAGAATATGTATCAGTTATTTTATTATGTAATGCCAAGGACCCTATTGACTCAACTGAACTAAGAGACAAGTATATACTAGCTATGTCCAAGTTTACAAACTCAGACACGTGACTTACAAACGAAGGCTGGTATAATTTTTTGCAGAGAGTTTGGCAACTCTACCTGTAGCCACATGTCTGGTTTTAAATCGGACAGTGCAGTTTTTTATATGGATTTCAAGTTCAAAACTACCTGCCCAGCATACCTGAGGTCTGTTACTGGACTAATCACTGCCTGACTGAAAATTCAGGGCCAAATTTCTGATTCTGGCACTTCTAGGCCAGAGGGTCCTGCGACTGCTCCCTGCCCTGAGCCCCCCACCACCAAATTTTAAGCGCTGTCAAATCTCCTGCTTTTCTAAACAATTAGAATGTGGCTGGGCAGCATTGCTGACACTAAAATCTTGCTGCCCTTGGGCCGGCTTTTCCACAAATCCTGTCCTGTAAAACTCCACCCTTATATGTCATCTGCATTGGCCATCAGTTCCAATAAGCAGGTAGCGTATAGTAGTCTGCATACCTCCCAAGATTTTGGAAATAGAAAAAAGAACAAAAATATTTGCCACTTCGGGGACTGACACAATTTGGGAGGTTATGGAAAGTTTGAACACATTTCTGGGGGTTTTAGGGTCAGGTTTTATGTCTTATAACAGTTTTGCTAATGAAGGAGAATTGCCCTTTAAGCTGCAAGTCACAGCTTCCCCAAGAGACCTGCTTATCTTAAATAGTTACAATTGTTTCTTTGCTTATCTTAAATTGTAACAAATGTATAATAAGTGCACCTGCCACATATTCTGGGCTCTCTGCCAAAAACCAGTTAAGTTCGAAAATTTGTATCTCTTTCTGACTGTTCGGTGAGAGACCAAAGATAAAGTCGGGATATTTCAGTAACAATCCGGGCCTGTGGTTTGAGCTGTCAAAATCTGGACCGTCCCGGGAAAACGGGACAGTTGGGTGGTATGAATTGTCTGTGCTGTTTGAAAGCAAACATCAGATTGGTATACTATGCTTGGAATGAGATTTTACCTGTTATTTAAGGAACAGTTCAGTGTGAAAATAAAAACTGGGTAAATAGATAGGCTGTGCAAAAAAAATATATATTTCTAAAATAGTTAGTTAGCCAAAATTGTAATATATAAAGGCTGGAGTGACTGGGTGTGTAACATAATAGCCAGAACACTACTTCCTGCTTTTCAGCTCTCTAACTCTGAGTTAGTTGAAGGGGGACCACATGGGACATAACTGTTCAGTGAGTTTGCAATTGACCCTCAGCATTCAGTTTAGATTCAAATGCAACAGATATGACCCATGTGGTCCCCCCTCAACTCCCTGATTGGTTACTGCTTGGTAACCAGGGTAACCAGTCAGTGGAAACCAAGAGAGCTGAAAAGCAGGAAGTAGTGTTATGTTAGACATCCAGTCACTCCAGCCTTTATACATTACATTTTTGCCTAACTAACTATATTAGAAATGATTTTTATCTATTTACCCAGTTTTTATTTTTCCACTGAACAATTCCTTTAAATTCCCGCATTATTCCCTTATCCAGGAAGTCACCTGCATGTGCTGGGTGGTTTATGAAGTGATTTGTAAAACATGAGCGGGTGTATCCCAGTGTGCTGATGGATATTTTGGCCCATTTAACCCCTTGATAACCAGCAAGGCTGTTTGCAGGCAAAGATTTGTGTGATGGCAGACTTGGGGGTGGGGAGGTGGAGAATATAATGACAATGTTTTAACTCTGATTTAAAGCAGATGCTGCCATGGACATAGGGGGTAAAATGCTTTCTTTGAATGAAGGGTTTTGCTGTTATGGTTGAATACACTGGCACCATGAAATGGGCTCTACCACCTTGTCATGGGGCAGCATAAATACTATGCCCGGGCCCTGGTCATGAGGCACCTGCCCTTGGCTGCTAAGGAGCATTATGGTGCTTCTCTGTGCAATACATGGGATGTTCTGTGTGCATAGTGGCTTGGTGCAATGAGAATTCGGACGGGGAGAGGTAATCAGGACTGGGTATGCACAACAAGAAGCCTGAAAATGATGTCAGTCTAATTTCCCAGGGCAGGGGGAGGGTAGGAATAATCTCCATGACGATATCCCATAGTTTCCTCGTCACAACAGAGCATACCAGAGGCATCGTTTCACCCATTCCCGGGCAACAGATGTTTCACACGTGCTAAGAAGTAGAGTCAACAAAGCCTCCAGGAATAGAGCTCTTGGTGAGCCTATAGGGGGTGTGAGCCAGCACAACTAGGCCCCCTTGGCATGAAGCTCCCTCACAAATCCATTGGCCACATGGATCACATAGCCGCAGGGGTGACCTCATCTCCTTTCTGGCCAACACTGGCTTTTCGCTTTGCCTGTGAATTCCAGGGTACGGGCTGTCCATTTCCGACGGCTGCCCCGGTTCTTTGCAACTCTCCCCAGAGAGGAATATGTTAATGAACAAAGTGTCAGCAAAGGAAATGTCCTGGCTATTAATTAGTCAGAGACCTGGGAAGGTATTACAGTAAACGACTGCCCAATACAGCGCAGAACTAAAAAGGTGCATGGCTCATTCACAAGCTGACTAGTGCAATGGCCCACTTGTTATCCATAATAGTGATAGGAGTCAAGCCTGTTTTCTAGAAACAGACTTGACTCCTATCAATGATAAGCATTGCTTTAGAGATGGATTGACACTAAATGGTACTCTAAGCATGGTAATATCTTGGGGCCCTGTTGTTTTGCTGCCATTGGAACATTTATCTACCCTAAGTCACTGGAATAACAAGGATACTAAGTGTAATGGAGCAAATAAATGCAAGCAGGGTGGATCAGTAAATGTGCTCTATTATGATGGCCATTGTTTTAATTAGGGGTCCTATTGCCAAGGCCCACCATTGGAGGCCTGGATGGGTAGTAAGAAAGTAATACAGGACTCCTTGCATACCTCCCAACTGTCCCTTTTTCGGAGGGACAGTCCCTCTTTTGACAGCTCAACCCGCAGTCCCTCATTTGTATTGGAAAGTCTCTCTTTTCTCTGCACTGAACAGGCAGAAAAAGAAACAAAGTTTCTCACTTAATTGGCTTTTAGCAGAGAGCCCAGAACAGCTAACAGGTGCAAATAAGATAATTTGTAACAATTTTGAGACACAAAAACACAGTTTAGATAAGGAGAAATATTTTCAAACTTTCATAACCTGCCAAATTTTGTAAAACAAACATGGTAATTGGGGGGTGTGGCCATAGAAAGGGGTGTGGTCAAAAAATAGCTGCGCTACATGCGGAAAAATAATTTTTGTCCCTCTTTTTACTTCCAAAATGTTGGGAGGTATGTCCTTGGGGTATGGGACCCCGTGTCTTCTAATAGAGGCCCTGCATGCTTTCATATATTGAACTTTCCTTATAATTACGTTTGCTTCACAAGACTTTATGAAAAACATTGATTCTATAGACACTTTTGTGCTTGAATATCTCCTAGTCTGCAAGGGCCCCTCAGTTTTATTCTAATAATGTTGATCATGCTAAAAAAAAGCATTCAGTTCAACTAAGTCCCTTTTGTACCATGCCAGTGAGAGTTCAAGGGTCAATTCAATAATGTTATTAGTCTATTTGCTTGACACAGGTCAGCACCATCCATTGATTCAGGCAGTCAGGGAAACTTTGCAATTACTTCCACGTCCAGGGTTCCCTTGTGAACATGTGTGCAATTCATCAGAAAGATGGAAAGCAGTAGTTGTTCACTTTTGGATGGCGGCTATCCTCAAGCAATGGATATTACAATATGGATTACAATAGTATTTTCTTCATCGTGCAAAAAATAAAAATCTAGATGGCGTTCTTATCAGATAATAGTGTTCATAGTAGAGTAAACTGTGGGTGCTATTCATATATAAAATAACATCCCTTCTGTCAGTTTTGTGGCCTTTGTCCTCTTATGTTGGCTTTCTTGTTTAACTTCTTTTATAATTTTTCGTTCGGTATAATAGAAATCTTCTTCTATCACTCTATTTTATTTCTTCTAACTCATATTACTACACGTCCTGTTATAGCACCCAGCACTGTAAAGGTATGAGATGTGTTGCACCCTTTGGGTTTCTGTATAAAAGCTCTTTCTGAAATCAGGAGCACCATGCCTTAAAGGGGAAGTAAAATCTAAAATAGAATAAGGCTAGAAATGCTGTATTTTGTATACTAAACATAAACATGAACTTACTGCACCACAAGCCTAATCAAACAAATAATTTATGCTTTCAAAGTTGGCCACAGGGGGTCACCATCTTATAACTTTGTTAAACATCTTTGCAAGACCAAGACTGTGCACATGCTCAGTGTGGTCTGGGCTGCTTAGGGATCGTCATAAATTATCAAAACAGCACAAGTCAAATAATATCTGCCAGAAGCTGATACAGCAAGACTGATTAATAATCAGAATATACAGACTGCACTGGGTCCTGTGTTGTCATGTAATCTAATATGGATTTTATAGTTTTTGTATTGTTTAATACAAACTTTCTCCAACTCTGCAGAACCAGTGGCTGCAGCAAAATAATCCTCCAAATAGAATCCCAGTTTATCTGTTTAAATCTGCTCCATGATCTTTGTCCCTGCAGCTGGAGTTGGAAACAATAAATGGGATGTAAAGGCAAAAATAAAATCCAATACAAATCTCTACACAGTCGCCGACTGCTCTACCGGGTAACAAACAAAGCTGCTTGAGTTCTGCATGGCTGGGAAGTAAGGTGGGGGCTCCCCCTGCTGTTCATAAGTATGATTGTTTCCCTGCAGAGCAGTTAGGGACCATCTGACAATTCCAATTCATAGCAGTAAATGAAGGGAGAATTTCACTGCATACAGTCAGGTTTCTTATAAAAATGGTACACATTTTTTAATTAAAGTATATTGGAAATAGGTTTCTTTTTCATTAAAGAAAGTACAAATTTTATTTGTTTGCCTTTACATGCCCTTTAAGGCTACTGAAAAACACATCTAAACATCAATATGGATTCATGTTGATCCAAGGGCCTCTGAGGCAAATTGGAGGGGCTTGAAATGTTTTTTTTTTTTTTTTTGCCTTCCTCTGGATCAACTAGAAGTTAGGCAGGTTATATATATATATATATATATATATATATATATATATATATATATATATATATATATATATATATATATATAGACTTAAAAGGTTAACCTTTATGGACGTGTGTCTTTTTTCACCCTAACTTACTATGTTACTATGTAGCTTGGATAGGATCAAATACAAGGCACTGTTTTATTATTTTAGAGTAAAGGGGAACTCAGTAAAGAATTATGAGAAACGACAGTAATTATGAGCCTTCTGGATAACAGATTTTCAGATAATAGACCCCCTACCGATATCATATCGCCCAGCATGTTGTTATACTTCCATATATCTAGTATTGAGGTTACTATTTCTAAAATTGTCCTCCATGTTAATTTATCTTGCTGCGTGTTATAATATGAGCCTGGATGTTAAGTTACGCAGCAGTTTCTTGTGTGACGCTTTCTGTCCATATCATGTTGTGTAAGTAATAAATTGCTGTGGTAGTGAATGGGTTTACACTGTAACTGGTTATATTTACCACCATTCTCCCAGCAACCCCCTATCCCCCCCCACCATTTACACACACGCACAGACCACCCCCTGGGGGTCTTGACGCCTACAAGTAAATCAAGCTCAAACTGTGGCATTTGTGAAATGAATCACTGTGATATGACTTTGTGATTGTCCGGCCCATGGCCAGAAATCCCTTTTGCTTCTGTAGAAACAAAGACTGGGCGGAAAACAAACTATGAGTTTATTTTTTCCACCAGACCCACATGACAAGAATCTGACTTCATAAAATATTTGCTTTTATCTCTTTTCACTTAATTCTCCTCCGACTGCACATTTGCACCTGTGTTTTTCCCTACCGTAATAAAGATTTCCATGATTGTGCTTGCCATAAACCTACTGATGCTTTTGCCTTGATGCCAAACAGTAGCAAGACTCCTATTCCCATGACGCTCATGGTCCCAAATCCTGAACTCATAAAAATAAAAAAACAAGCACAAGATGGTAGGGGAGGCCATAGCGCTACAGAGCTTTGCTTCTCATAAAACCAACACTTGGCCAAGTTTAAACCGTTGCTGGCACGGCCCAGTCAAACTGAGAAGCAGGCCGCTACCTTGAAAGGACGTAGCTATGGGTGCCATTTAATTAGAAGTGATGAAAGCTTTTTCTGTGGCAGCTATGCAATACCAGACTCAAGCACAATGTATTCATTAGAAAGACTTTTCTTTGCTTCTTTGCCCATATGGTGAACCTACAAAAGGAGAGGCCTTTATCAATGCATCTGGCATACTCTATGCAAATAGCTCACTATATCCTAATGCAGGAAGGATATAAGTGAATCCATAACACCAGCTCCATCTGTAGAAGATGCACTTTCATTGGAAAAGTATACATAAGGTAAAATCTAATGAACAGCATGTCCTGTTTCTTTACAATACCAAATCCACATTCATACTGTTAAAATACAGGCTTAAAGGGCACCTGTTGCCAAAATATATTATCCCCAACCAAAGGCATGGGCTAATAGAGCCCACAGTATATGGGTAACAGTAGGTTTTATTTTTAAAAAAAATCCCCCCCCATCAGCGCTAGGACACTTGCACCGGGAGGGAGCTACAATTTATAATGATCACTGCATGCCTTCCACTTCCACTAATCATATTATGGTTCCATAAGAATGACCTAAGAATGAAAAGCAGAGAATATATGTGGTCCTTGTTTAAAGCCGTCTTGCTGAACAAAATATGGAACTGAAAAGCAATAGCCCTTCCATAAAAGGACAAACACAGTCCTCCAACCAGTTAACAGTATATAGCGCCACAAGACAACCCAAGAAAGACCTCTGCCTGGACAAAATGTACAAATCTGGCTACTGACCTACAGCGAAGCAACTGGGAAATACAACTTAAGTCAGGTACAGACTGGTAGAATAAACCAGAAATAAAAGTATAGTTACCCATAGGATAAATAGGTAGGGTTTCATATCAGGACAAAGAAGCCAGCATTCAAAGGGAGCATTATCTCAACGGTAAGAACTCTATCTATAAAGGGACATTATTTAAAAGTAAATTCTTGAATTCTTGCATTGTTTGCTGGTCTGTTAGCGGTTAAGGTAATGAAAGCAAAGAAATGATAGGTTGCTCTGATTGCAGTGGCAGGAACTTTGCCATTTTGTTACATAACCAGCATCATTTCCAGGCCAATGTATAGATTCAGGTTTTCATCCTTGCATTGAAGGACATTTTCCCCTGGGCCTCAGGTGTTCACGGCCACCTTGGTTAGAAAATTGACTTTACTGATAGATATTCTTTACGCCAGGAAGCCCGCCTACATTCGTTTAACTATAGGTCAACTACTACTTGAAGATTCCCACTGACAGCTGGAGACACCCTTTATTTATTATTTTATTAAGTTGGGAGCCCTTACCCGCCCTAGCTCTCCATCACTAGCTAGCGGCCAATCGTGTTTTAATTCTTCTCCTGGTTTTTTCTCATCAGTTTGAGCATTATCATTTCATTCATTCCATTCCTGGAACAGGGAAACTAGTAGGAGCTTAATCCCCATTTCCAACCTTCTCTGTTCCTCTTGCCTTTCCCTCCACATCTTTTTCCCACGCCCCACTCTTCCCTCGTTCCCCACACCTCCCTTACACATTCTGCAGAGGCTGACATGGTGCACACAGCTTGGCTCTTTGAAATGGCGTCATCCTTATGCTACTGGTGGGTGACGCACGAGACCCCTCGTGTGCCTAATTTGAAGGCTGATAGGATTTGGAGCTTTTAGAGTCCCCCAAGGAGCAATGAAAACAACATTTTGCAGCAGACTAGACCAGCAGGCGCAACCCCTTCCATCGAGATGAGATACTATTTGAATATGATCCGTGTTTGTGAATATCTGTTGTGTTGTTTCTAACATGGCAACTGGCCGGGCCATCAAGTGCATAAATCAGAAGCTCATGTTCAGGACCCTTTCGTTCTGTGCAAATAATCTGGCCATAACATTAAACACCATGGGGTATATTTATCAAAGAGTGAAGTTAGAGATCTCCACAGTCCACAGAGTGAATTACCGCCACTCTCCATTCATTTCTATGGGATTTTTAAAAATGTATAAATCGAAGGATGCTGGTGAAAGTTCACCATTTGATAAATACGTCTTTAAAAATCTCATAGAAATGAATGGAGAGAGGCAGCATTTCACTTCTCGGACTGTGGAGATCTCTAACTTCACTCTTTGATAAATATACCCCTTTGATGTCGCAAAAAGCATCAGCAGATGAGGAAATGAAAGAGAGCTGCCCAGGTCTTGCTTCCTCTATAGTATCTCTTGCTAATGAATGGGAGCCAGAATAGGGGACATATACAGGAATGGAATCCGTTATCCGGAAACCTGCTATCCAGAAAGCTCAGAATTATGGAAAGGCTGTCTCTCATTTGGATTTGGATTATCCAAATAATAATCTGTAATAACAGCCTTGTAAATGATCCAAATGTAGATATAATTAATCCTAATTGGAACAGCCTATTGGGTTTATTTAATGTTTAAAAGATTTTCTAGTAGACTTAAGGTATGAAGAAGGTATGAAGATTCAAATTACAGAAAGATACGTTATTCAGAAACCCTTTATGGATAACAGGTCCGGTACCTGTACCATTAAACTTATGTGCAAAGTTTGCTCCATAGCAACCAATCAGATGTTATGGGTTACGAGAAGTGGATTCAACTCTTTGCTCTCTTGTTATTTCATTGCCTCTTAGTACTCAATAAGTTGGGTCAGTGGCATAACTAGATATTATTGGGCCCCACAGCAATTTAGTTTTTAGGCCCCCAAATTGTCTAAAGGTTGAACTGTTTTACCAATATTTATTGAAATTTTATAAAAATTAGGGTCTTATGGGGCACCTCTACTTCCTGGGCCCCCCTACAGCCGCATGGTCTGCTTCCTTTATAGTTACACCCATGAGTTGGGTCCATAGTTTAATGTCTTTTTAAATAAATAGAGGAGAAACACACTGCTAGGGAAGAAAAGAACAGTAATGTGGCCAATAAAGCCACTGTTTGGTGCAGTATATCTGATGTGTGCACATGTCCTATAAAAGGAAAGCATCCCTATTCTTGAAATAAGAGTGATAGCAGGTTGTATATATTATTCCAGCCGACACAAAGGGTTAACACATTGCCTAGGGTGGGGGGTGGAATGAGATGGGCTGAAATTGAGCCCCATTAAACAGGGCACCAAATTCCTACAGGGTGGGATCATGGGAGGGAATGAGAGAGCTGTGGGATCGAGCTGGTGGGCCATGCTGCCCCTCTCTCTAGCTTTCACTCTCACTCTCCCCTCTCCACTTTCAGCCCCTCCTCGCTTATTCACCAGTTGTCTTTTCCATGCATTCCAGTGTTAAAGACCTGATCAGGTTTCCTCAGTGATATAGTAGCTTAATGGTATTGAGAATCCAAGCAACCCACATTGTATTTTCCTTCCTAAAGATGTGTGTGTGTAAACATTGATCTCATTATAAAATCGGCTTTTACTTTGAAATCACACACTCTATGCCACGGAGTTGTACAAAGTGGGTGCCGGCTTTCATTCACTTTGCTTCTCTTTCATTGTCTCCGTCTGTTAACATGACGAACATGTAGTCCTAGTGTACACACACTCAAGCACTCATAGGCTTATGTGGGGGCAGACAGCAGGCCCTGAGGCTGCTGGGTTGCCTAAGCATATGCAGGGTGAAGTGAGGGGGGCTGGCCAAGTGGTATGTAATTTAGAACTGTGAGCATGTGGTAGTTGGGACATGGGTTACCCTCTAAAGTTACATATGGTACCATCCAATAGACACCCTGTAAAAAGCAAGTCCCTCTCCTATTTATATTCCAGTCTCAAATCAATGCATGGTTGCTAGGGTAAGTTGGACCCTAGCAACCAGATTGCTGAAATTACAAATCGGAGAGCTGCTGAATTAAAAGCTAAATAAGTCAAAAAGCACAAATAATATATAAAATGCATCAGGCAATCATACTAAAAAGGTGAATAACCTTATAGCTTATTGACCGAGTAACGACGCGTGGGCCAGATATTAATTAGGCAGACCTGTAGACGGACCCCATATATGGGCCAATAAACTTCTGACTTTAGGCCAAAAGGACCTCTAGTTAAGTAAGTAAGAACCTTTACAATATAATGATCGCTTTGTACTGTATGTACCACATATTGTTAGTTTGAAACTGTTTGAGGCTAGAACCAATTTGTAGTCAAAGTACTGTATCCTTAACAGAGCAAGACCAACTTTATAGCCAATTTATAAGAGAGCCAACTTCCAACTGTAGTGCAGACTGCAACAAAAATGTGTATGTGTATATACTGTATACCCAGCTGTGATACACGCTTGTGCCATTATAGTTTCCAGGATGGTATGCTCAGGTCAATGGCTTTTCCCACACATGTCTGGGATTTTAATTGATAATCTGGGCTCATTACACTGTGTAAAGCTGGCCATATACGAAGAGATCCACTCGTCTGGTGACATCGCTAAACGAGCAGATCTTTCACCGATATGCCCACCAACTGCAGATCTACAGTATATTGGGGTTATCCGAACATTCAGCTCCAACGGGTCAGTCGGCAAAATAATTAAACCTTCCCGATTTCGTGGCCAGATATTGATCGGGAAGACCGTTGGAAGCCCCCATACACGGGCAGATAAATTGCTGAATTGGTCTAAAGGACCAATATCGGCAGCTTTATCTGCCTGTGTACGTCCACCTTAAGGATGTACACGTTATTTCTGCTCATCTGCACATTCGAACGGCACATTCCAATGAGCTCACATTGTGCCTTGGGTTGATGTCATGTGTACAGAGCAGAGCAGATGGGAACAGTCATTGTTGGGTGAAACAGGTGGGAGGGGGCCGCCATGCACAAACGTTACGTTGCTACATATTCTAGCTTTCTAAGCATTTGCAGTCAGAAAGCGAACGACAGGTCACAACAAAATGGAACATCCTCTAGGGGGCCCCAGCTTCCTATTTTTAGTGCTCATTTACTTGCCCTAAAAGCCGTAGTGTCTTTTCTTCTGAAAAAACAAGTTGTATAGGTCTTCCTGTATGTTATAATGAATCACTTGCTGTTCTGTGACTCACATTTCATGCAGGAATTCTATCATGGTAAGGTCAGGGCTCCAATGCCACACATCCTAATGCATGCATCCAAAACAGTGATCCCCACCAACCTGTAGCTAGTGAGCAACATGTTGCTCCCAGTGGCCTCCTAGCAGGTGCTTATTTATGAATTCCTTAGTTGCATTAAAAGCCTGTATACTGCCAAACAGAGCCACCCATTGGCCGCAAGTCCACAAAGGGGATACCAATACCCAATCACAGAACTTATTTGGAAGCCCCTGGAACTTTTTGAATGCTTGTGTTGCTCCCCAACATTATTATTTACTTGAGTGTGGCTCATGGGTAAAAAAGGTTGGGGACCCCTGCCTTAAGGCAGGTGCCTATAGTAACAGTGGGATATTCGTCTCTGGGAAGGGAGTGTGACTGTGGGATAGCAGGTATAGTAGGGAGAGATGGTGTCTATAGTAACAGTGGGATAATAGTCTCTGGGAAGTTACTGTGGCTGTGGGATAGCAGGTATAGTAGGGAGAGATGGTGCCTATAGTAACAGTGGGATAATAGTCTCTGGGAAGGGAGTGTGACTGTGGAATAGCAGGTATAGTAGGAAGAGATGGTGCCTATAGTAACAGTGGATAATAGTCTCTAAGAAGGGAGCGTGACTGTGGGATAGCAGGTATAGTAGGGAGAGATGGTGTCTATAGTAACAGTGGATAATAGTCTCTGGGAAGGGAGTGTGACTGTGGGATAACAGGTATAGTAGGGAGAGATGATGTCTATAGTAACAGTGGAGAAGAGACTGTGATTGAAGAATAGAAGGCAAAGTAAACCATGATGGAGGTAGCAAGACACACTAAAAACAGATTACAGTGTATAAGACTTGTCCAAAGTGTGGCACTCGGTCGGACACAATTGGATTTCCACAACAGCTGAAAGGTCCTACACTGGATAATTTTAGATTTATATAAACAAGAGGGCCCGACACCGTTTTATCAGCACCACAAAACACTTCCCCAACTTAATTACACATCACAAACGTTGTCTTACTTTCGCTTCAGCGGTGCCAAAGTATTGTGATTTTCAAATGATCATTTCAGTAGAATAGAATCCAAGCTCAGAAGTGTGTGGTAAATAGATTTGTGTACTAATTGTATCATAGCAACCCCAGCAACTCATTGGTTCATTGTTTGAAACTTTTCATCCAAAGGCTAAATGATCCTGCTTTTTATATTTACAATAAATACCAGGCCGAGCTCTCTTGCCGCTGTATTGCTGGTGGCAGAGAACTCAGCCCTGTTTCCTCCCTTCTATCTGCACCAGAGACAAAGCTTCTGAGCTTACAAAGCTTATATGGTCAAGAGCAATTTCATTGGATGCTGGTGAGTCCTATACTATAGTCCTATAATATCTATGTTATGTTAGAACTTCATTATATCATGTGAATATATGATATGGAGGGTGTGTTATGATAGCATATGGTCTTAAAGGAGAACCAAACCCTAAAAATGTATTTTATACATTGAACTTCATGCACCAGCCTAACGTATTAGCATCTCTGTAACAGTAATGATACTGGTCTTCATGGTTTTGCACAGGAGATCTCCATCTTGGATTTTGTTAAGTGTCAATGACACTGCACATGCTCAGTGTGCTTTGAGCAGCTGTTATGTTAAGCGGTTGTTGAAAATCATCAAACGGAAACAGAGGGTTGCCCATCTTAGAAACTGATACTACAAGGCTGATGATTATCATATTCTGATGCTTATTGTACTGGTTTCTGAACTTCCTTGTCATGAGAATCTGAATTAAATAGTATCAGCCTGGAATTGTGACTTTTATATTCTATATATAACACATATTTTGAGTCAATCCCTAAGCTCAGTAAGTGACAGCAGCAGAAAGCATGTGCAGTGAATCAGCAGAAAATAAGATGGGGAGCTACAGGGGTATCTTTTGAGGCACATCTCTTTCCTACTAAAAGGCTGTGGTTGCCTTGGGTTTGTATAGAACCCCAAAAAATAAAGTACAACATTTCTACACTACTGCTTTGTTAAACTTTATTTTGCCCAATGCCCAGTGACATAAGGGTGTTTATTGGATGACGTTAAGAGGGTGGAGTACCATGGTCAGAGGGAGAGATGATGTAAAGCGTGGGGTCAATGATGTAAGGAGGTGGGCTGTTGAGTACAAAAACCAGGCTGTCCAGTTTAAAACCAACTGGTGGCAAACCTAATACTTAAATTGTACTGTAACGTGTTGCACACTCCCCTTACTCCTGTAACCCATAGCAACCAAGCAAATGTTAACTTTTATCAACTTAGTGCAATTATACCATTGGATACAAAAATCATAAAGCAGCAGTAGAACTAGTGCCCCCCCCCCCAGCAAAAAAAAATCATCAGAGGGGCCTTGTACATAAGATCCCACCTGGTCCCCACCTACCACTGTCCTCCTCTTATACATAGTTACATAGTTACTTAGTTAAATCGGGTTGAAAAAATACAAAGTCCATCAAGTTCAACCCCTCCAAATGAAAACCCAGCATTGATACACACACCCCTCCCTACTCTCACATAAATTCTATTTACCCATATCTATACTAACTATAGAGTTTAGTATCATAATAGCCTTTGATATTATGTCTGTCCAAAAAATCATCCAAGCCATTCTTATAGTCATTAACTGAATCAGCATCACAACATCACCCGGCAGTGCATTCCACAACCTCACTGTCCTGACTGTGAAGAACCCCCTACGTTGCTTCAAATGAAAGTTCTTTTCTTCTAGTCTAAAGGGGTGGCCTCTGGTACGGTGATCCACTTTATGGGTAAAAAGGTCCCCTGCTATTTGTCTATAATGTCCTCTAATGTACTTGTAAAGTGTAATCATGTCCCCTCGCAAGCGCCTTTTTTCCAGAGAAAACAACCCCAACCTTGACAGTCTCCCCTCATAATTTAAGTTTTCCCTCCCTCTAACCAGTTTAGTTGCACTTAGTCTCTGCACTCTCTCCAGCTCATTTATATTTCTCTTAAGGACTGGAGTCCAAAACTGCACTGCATACTCCAGATGAGGCCTCACCAGGGACCTATAAAGAGGCAGCAGTATGTTTTTATCGCTTGAGATTATGCCCTTTTTTATGCAAGACAGTGGGGATAGGCTAATTTGTCTTGTTTCGGTTCGCACCGAAATTCACAAATTTCCCACACAATTCGCAATGTGCGAAACGTGAATTATGGCGCCCATTAAAGTCAATGGGTGTCAGTTTAATTGTCGCCGGCATCGGGACTGTCGCCAGCGTCAAAAAAAAATTGTGAATTTTCGCCGCAAATTTATTCACCTGTAGTGAAACACGGAAATTCACAGCGAATCGTGCCCAGTTTTCCAGTTTAGACAAATCACTCTGCAAAGTGGCAGCATCCTGCATGGAACCTATAGTTCTGCACAATTTAGTATCATCTGCAAAAATAGAAACAGTACTTTCAATGTCCACCTCCAGGTCATTAATAAACAAGTTGAAAAGCAAGGGACCTAGTACAGAGCCCTGCGGTACTCCACTAACAACACTGGTCCAATTAGGTGCTGAAAGTCCAAATTGTGCATAACTTGCCTCCATGTAAGATCCAGCATGGTTCAGTTTAGTTGTTTGCGGTAAAGTGACAGCATGTTGCACGTCAAAGGAAGGGATTCTCTCTACCACTGTCAGGGGCCAGTGCCGTTCTACTCCTGGATTACAAGTGCAATGATTAGATAAATAATTGTGTTGTGTTAGCAGTGGTTTCTACAAATTTACCAGTGTATCTATTATGTGCCGGACCAGGCTGCACCCATACGCAACTGTGTGTTAATTAGGCTTCTATAGAGTTCTACTCCTCTACTCTTTCAGTTGTCTTGTGTTTATCATATCAGCAGAGCATTGCTCCATACCCCTGCTTGTTAGGCCTGCAGAGATTTGCTCCATATCCCTCTTTGTTAGACTTGCAGAGCATTGCCGCCCTTGTTTGACCCATAGTGCATTGCTCCATACCTCTCCTTGTCTGATCAGCATGGCATAGTACCGCTGTCTTGCTGAGCTAAGGTCCTGAGTTTGATTCCAGCCAGAGTACTATTGGTAAGGAGTTTAAAGTGTCTGTGTTGGTTTCCTCTGGGTACTTGGGTTTACAGGCAGGTTCATTGGCTCCTGATAAAACCGCCAGTAGCTTGGGTGAATGTGATAGAGACCTTAGATTGTAAGCTGCACTAGGGCATGGACTGATGGTTGAATGTGTCAGTGTTATAAAAGTACCAAGAAATATATACATGTATAAAACACCTCTCCTTATCAGATAAGCAGAGCATTGCTCCATATTTTTCCCCATAATGCCTGTATAGTTTTGCCCATACCCCTCCATGTTAAGGTGGTCATACACTATAAGATTCACAAGTGGATCTTTCCGTGATATGCCCACCTAAAGTGATATCAGGCTTTAGTCCAATTGTTGGCACTAGAGCCAAGACATAAGTTTACAATGGTGGGGATATGGGTCGCTAGAGCATGGACCGCATCAATGAGCCAATGTGGCCCCCAGGTCGGCAAATTAAAGGGCCCAAATTGGCAAATTAAATTAGCCTGTGTGTCGCTACCTTTAGACCTGCAGAAATTGATCCATACTTCTTGTTCGGTCTGTAGATCATTGCTTTAGAACATTTCACTATGTCTCTAGTTGTTCAGCCTGCAGAACATTGCTCCATACCCCTACTTGTTAGATTTGCAGAACATTGCTCCATAACATTGACTAGCAGAACTTTGTTAGACGCTCCTACTGGTTATATTTGTGGAACATTGCTCCATAACATTGATTGGAGAACTTTGTTTCACACCCCTACTGGTTAGATTTGTGGAACATTGCTCCATAACCCTCCCTGCTCCAAAACTTCGACTTGCAGAGCATTGCTCTTCGTTTTTCGTTGTTAGATCTGCAGAGCATTGCTCTATGCCTTTCCTTTTTAGACCGGCAAATCATTCCTCCATACAGCTTCTTGTTAGACTTGCCCCATTATACATTGCTGGCTGTAATAAAAACTGTACCCGCCGCGCTGCTCCTCTTCAGTCGCCATTGCGGCTACTTAGAGCGCGCCCGCATCTCGTGGGCTTTATTGACGCGGGCACGCTGGTGTGATGGCATTGGTGCGAAATTCAAATGGGTATTTAAGGGAGCTCAGTTATTCCATCATTGCCCATTATAGGAGTTTGTTCCTGTTGTGACCCCTGCCTGGCTTTTGACTATTCTGACCTCTGGATCCTGACCCTTGCCTGAATACCGACTACCTCTTCTGCTTAACCCTTCTGACTGACTTCCTGGTTTGACCCTAGCCTGCCTGACTACGTTTATTCTCTGCCTGGCCCGACCCGGCCAGATCTGACTACTCTATTGCCTAACGTCTTGTACCGCGACCTTCGGCCTAAAAGACTCTGGCTAACAGTCGTGCCCCTCTGCCTATCGAGAACCTCTAGCCCTGCACCTCTCGTTAAGTCCTGGTGGCATCCAAGTAGCTGAGGGCTCCTCTGAAGGCCAAAGGCAGTCACACTACAGGTGAAGCACGAGCCAAGACCAGGGTGCTTGGCATTTGTTCTGGTGTTGGGTGCCAACCGTGACGGGCATTGCTGTAACAACAGGTGTGGGAATTGAGGGGTTTTCTTTTGTGTGTGTGTTTCAGAACTCTGAAACCTGGACAGGCCATATTGAACTTGGCAGCCTCAGAAAGAAACAGGCAAGTGGCAACCCTACTCCAGTAGGAACAGAATCCTACCATGGATCAGGAGTACACACAGGAGGCAGGATAGTCATTGGAGGATCCTCTTATATAAGGTAAAGTAGAAATTCCTTTTTGTCTGCCTCTTAAAGCATCAGAGCCAATGCTGCTGCCCCCCACCCTTATTCTGACAAACCAGTTCCCTGCCTCGCATAAGGCTCACAGTGTAATGAGACCCCTCTATCAACTTGTTCCATTGTGAAGTGATGGCTTCTAGGACTTGAAGTCCCTCTGCTTTTGTGAGACAAGGAATTGGCTTGTTCCCTGCATTGGGTCTGCTGCTTTAGGTGACAGACAGAACAGAATTGCCCCTCCAGCTGATGTAAGAGGATCCTCCAATGATTTTTGTAACCCAACGAACTCATGTCAAAAAGGGAGGTATTTTTTCCCTTTAAGCAGAATATCAACTTAATAAACATAACATATCCCCAAATATAAAACTGAACTGGGTCAGGTTTATTTGCACTAGATAAGTTCATAAGCAGAGTAGCGTGGCCGGGCTTCTCCTCGGCTGTCAGATTGAATGTTTCTTTGTTACTGAGCTTATGTAACCCAGTGCTGCCTTTACACATAAGCCTTTTACTGTCAGAGATAATGGGGAAAATGTTTTAACACAAATGGATCCCAACTGTCAGCTTCATACCATTCAGCACCGGGTGGAATTCTCTGCAAATTGCAGGCTTCTGGTTTGCACAGTAGTAATCAGCCTGTCAGTAGGTATCTCTGTAAAACCTTCAGATATGACATGCTGCCTCCCCTCTGTGCTGATCCAAATGATTCCATCAATACTAACCTAAAGTACGAATTTTCCATAACGTTACCTCTTTCGCCAGAGTTTCCCTTAGACCTGGCGAACTGATAAGATGAAGCTACGTCCTCCTCAATCTTATGTCTGAATGCCGAGAAGTTAATAAAATTAATATTTTAAAGTGGGATTGTGTTTAAAAGCCGTCACTGTTAAAGATTTTTGTTACCATTTGAGGGCTTTCGGCTGCGGAGAAGGAACTTCACATTTTAGTGAATTGGCAAGTGGTGCGAAGTCTTCCAGGAGAAAATTCATCTTTTAGTGAATTTGCCCCAATGGCGGGTAAATACACAAGCCTATCTCCCTCATGCCTCATATTCAGTAAAGCAGGGGCGTCCGAATTTAAGGTCATTGGATCTACCGAAAGACCTTTAGCTGTGATCAGTAGATCTCAAGACACTGTCAACAAACAGCTGGTGTAAATCACCCTCCTATTTCATTCTTTTCATTCAGTTAAGGTTACATAAGAAATAGATGTTTAAATATAACAATATACATTTTCTCAGAAATCAATATTTAAGCAATATTTCCCATGGAACAGAATGCTAACAATACTTTTATGGATGTAGATCATAAAGGGACAACATTACTAAAAGTAGACCCCGCATTAGTAGAGTATGGGCACTCCTGTATTAAAGGATAACTAGGCTCCTAATTTTGTTTTGTTGTTTCTAGACATAGTACAATAACTGCAGTAATACAAATGGTCTTTGTACTGTCTTTGTTACATTCTAAACAGTTGACACTATGGGGCACATTTACTATGGGTCGAATATCGAGGGTTAATTAACCCTTGATATTCGACCATCGAAGTAAAATCCTTCGACTTCGAAAATCGAAGTCGAAGGATTTACCAAATCTACTTCAATTGAACGATCGAAGGAAAAAAAATTTAATCCATCGATCGAACGATTTTCCTTCAATCAGAAATTGCTTAGAAAGCTTATGGGGAAGGTCCCCATAGGCTAACATTGGTGCTCGGTAGGTTTTAGTTGGCGAAGTAGGTGGTCGAAGTTTTTTTAAAGAGACAGTACATCGACTATCGAATGGTCGAATAGTCAAACGATTTTTAGTTCAAATCATTTGATTCGAAGTCAAAGTCGTAGTCAAAGGCCGAAGTAGCCAAAAAAAAACCTTCTGAATTCTACGTTTTTTTCATTCTAAGCCTTCACTCGAGCTTAGTAAATGTAGGATGATAATGAAATTAAGTTGCAAGAAACTAGGGATGCATCGAATCCACTATTTTTAATCCAGCCGAACCTCCAAATCATTTGCGAAAGATTCGTCCGAATACCGAACCAAATCCTAATCTGCATATGCAAATTAGGGGTGGGAAGGGGGAAACATTTTTTATTTCCTTGTTTTGTGACAAAAAGTCACGTGATTTCCCTCCCCACCTCTATACAAATTAGGATTCGGATTTGGTTCAGCCGGACAGAAGGATTCGGCCGAATCCTGCTGAAAAAACCCGAATCCTGGCCGAATCCCAAACCGAATCTTGGATTCGGTGCATCCCTAATAGAAACTAATAACTAGGAATGATTTAGTTCCAGAGAGTGTTGAACTTGCTGATTTTCTGCCACTTTCTCTTGGTTTCCCACATTTATTAGGATTGTTGCCCTTTGCTTGGGTCACTGATCGTGGATGGTCTTTTGTTTTCTGTGGTGTCACAGTGTTGTCATGACAACAAGACGGGGGGGCTTTTAGTACACAGAGGTCCTTGGAATGGGAATAAAATGTTTAGTTTAGTGAAAATTCCCAAGCCCCCTACTCACAGTACCTTTGTGTATGTGTCTGTAAAGTGGCATTTAAAGGTGGATATTCTTCTCCAGTTAGAGAGTAAAAGAATTTGCCCTTTCAGTACTGCATTGTGTGTATTACCTATTATGTTTATGATCTGGGGTAGCAAAGCAATCATATGAATAACATCAGAGGGACCTGCATATATTATTAGCAGCACCGGACTTCCAGCTACTGAACAAATACAATAGTTTTGGAAATCTACATGGAAGCGAGCACTTTGCCTTTATGGGAATTTAGTGCAGAGGCAAAGTGCCCATTGACACAGGTCATGATAACCGAGAAATCTCGGAATGGCAATAGATAGTTAGAGATATAGAAGAAGCAATTTAAAAGTCAACCCCTAGAGGAAATTCCCAGCAGCACCACAGTACAATTTCCCATTAGGTCCCATACAGGTGTGACATTTTAGTGGCAGTGCACTATATGTTACCCAGGTATATATTACTCCTGGTAACCTTAAGAGGAGGATTACTGGGGAATGGGTGTGCGCTGTCTCTACATTCAAACAGAGGGGTCCCCATTCAAGTAGAGAGGTGGGGGGCCTCGCACCCCAAGTAGCAAAAAGCCGAACAAGTGCCTATGCCCCAAGTGGGGTTTTCTCTGGAACCCGGAAGCCAGAACACCCAAGTAGAGCACCCAAGTCTGCATAAGGCTGCATGTCTCCCATTCAAATGAATGGGAAGCAAGTGCAAGTAGGGAAGAGTCCCCTATACAGACATCATACTGGGTCCTCCTTTTATGTATGTGATCTTACAAATTAACTATATTACCGATGTTTCATTGCAATTGGCGGGATAATACATTTCACAAATAAACATTATGCCAAGCAGTCAGATATGTTGCAGTGTATTTCTTTAAATCCCTAGGACATGTATTTATGGTTGATTCTTTATTACAGCTGATTATTGCTTTGCTGGTGCCCATTCTTGTGCTAGGGTTATAAAGTAAACAGGCCCGCAGTGTGTTAGGTATTGGGACACCTTTGGACTCACTTCATTGCCCCAGGGCATAGCATTGTTGTCTGTCTGATAGCAGATTAGCAAGCAAATGAACAGTGATGGTAATGCTTTCATATGCAGGGAAAGAAAGGCGTTGGGCTAACCCTTTCCCAGCCAAGGCCGAGGAAGCTGTGTGTGCATGGCCAGTTCTTGATCAGCGAGAGCTGCATGCTGGGAGTTGTGTTTGGGAGAATAAGTAGTAGTAGTCGTCGGGGGGAATGAAAGGAAGCAGTGAAAGTAAACTCCTCATTGCATTGATTAGCATACAGCCTTGTCCCTTTCTTCTGCTGTTGTAGAGTTTGCCTTTAGCCCATTGCCAAGCAACCAGATTGTAAAAGTCCAACAGGCAGCCTAAGGGAAAGCATGCACCCAGCTCTCTCCGACTCTCACCGGCTGCTCTATAGAAGCTACTTACAGGACCAAACATTCCTATGGGCTGCCCTGCTTGGCAAGGAAAGAAGGGGTAAGCCAGGGTGGAAAATCCCAGTGGCTTATGGCCCACGGAAGGCTTTGGCCGGATTTTGGGTACTGAACAGACAAAGAAAGGAGGGAAGTATAAAAAGACAAGGAGTTTCCCAGTGCAAAACCCCTGATACTTCATTGAAGGTTTGCACTACAATCCCTTTTTTCTTTTCAAATGCCCTCCATTCCCCCTCTTTTTGTTTCTTTGCTGGCTTTACCCTGCTTAACTCTCTGTCTTACATACTTTTATGGAATTAGATCCTAGCAGTACCCTTTCTGCCTGTGTCTGTTACATTCAAACTGTATCATTCAGGTCATTGTGATTGCTGGTATGTACAGCTGGGTGGTCTCGCTGTCTGTTACATCAATAGGGGATGTCCTGTGTTTGACACTGTGCCCCAGTGCCTACTCAGTGCAAGAGAATGACTTATAACCTTTAAAATATACAGCTGCCCATGCGAAGGGAGTGTGACTGTGGGATAGCCGGTATAGTAGGGAGAGATGGTGCCTATAGTAACAGTGGATAATAGTCTCTGGGAAGGTAGTGTGACTGTGGGATAGCAGGTATAGTAGGGAGAGATGGTGCCTATAGTAACAGTGAAATAATGGTCTCTGGGAAGGGACTGCGACTGTGGGATAACAGGTATAGTAGAGAGAAATGGTGCCAATAGTAGCAGTGGGGATTACATTCTCTGGGAAGGGACTGTGCCTGTGGGATAACATGTATAGTAGGGAAAGATGGGTTCGATAGTAGCAGTGTGGATAATAGTCTCTGGAAAGGGACTGTGACTGTGGGATAGCAGGGAGAGATGGTGGGTATAGTAGTAGTGGGATAATAGTCTCTGGGAAGTTACTGTGGCTGTGGGATAGCAGGTATAGTAGGGAGAGATGGTGCCTATAGTAACAGTGGGATAATAGTCTCTGGGAAGGGAGTGTGACTGTGGGATAGCAGGTATAGTAGGGAGAGATGGTGCCTATAGTAATAGTGGATAATAGTCTCTGGGAAGGGAGTGTGACTGTGGGATAGCATCATAGCAGGTATAGTAGGGAGAGATGGTGCCTATAGTAACAGTGGGATAATAGTCTCTGGGAAGGGAGTGTGGCAGTGGGATAGCAGGTATAGTAGGGAGAGATGTGCCTATCATTTGTGTACAGCATAAAGTTCTAATGAACCTCTATACTTGTGAACTAGAAGCCCTGCAATAAGTGATGGGCTTCCTTGAGGCTTTATGCAGCTCATTTACAAGACTTAGCCCTATGCCATAGATCAGTTACATATAACAGTATTAATCCTATGTTTTGTTTAGCATTAATATTTATTAGGGATGCACAGAATCCAGGATTCGGTTCGGGATTTGGCCAGGATTCGGCCTTTTTCAGCAGGATTTGGCCGAATCCACCTGCCCGGCCGAACCGAATCCGAATCCTAATTTGCATATGCAAATTAGGGGTGGGGAGGGAAATTGCGTGACTTTTCATCACAAAACAAGGAAGTTAAATTATTTTTCACTTGCCATCCCTAATTTGCATATGCAAATTAGGGTCCGGATTCGGTTCGGTATTCGGCCGAATCTTTCACAAATGATTCGGGGGTTCGGCCGAATCCAAAATAGTGGATTCGGTGCATCCCTAATATTTATTCATATTTATTGTTTATTTATAATATTGTACCTGTTTTTGCTCTTTGCATCACATTTTGACAGTGCTATATGGCTTCCTCAATGTAGTTTTAATTTTTTAACCAATGGCTATACCTCGTGTAGAAAGTCAAGTAATCTATGTTGGGGCTTAGAGCCACATACCATGGAAGGCTGAATGAAGTGTGACTTGTGGCATCCCTGCTGTGAAGCATTCCTTGTTTGACAATGAAATAATCCAAATCAGACAGGCACAGGAAGCTATTAAAGCAGGAAGGGTGCATGCCGAGCCACCCTGAGGTTTCTGGTATCCAATACCTCATGTAACTAATTTACTGCCCCCTGGCTCTTGAGGGGAACAGGTCAGTAGTAATGAATTGCTTACTAATTCTAAATTAGTTCTCCTTTGTCTGTCTATGACTAGTAAACCTGTATCTCTGCAGGTGTACAATATGGCCCAGAGGCCAGGAATAACTCTAGGGTTACATACCTTCCTCAGGAGGCTCCGGCTGACACGTGTCTTTGTTGACGAACAAAGTGCCAGGGGTTGTTCACACTGACCTCTGACATTCGAGGCAGGAGTAAAATCTCCTTGTCTAGTTCATGTAGAGGAGTAATTATATTTAGATTGATAAATACCACCTATTTAAGCCGCTCCCCTGTGAAAATTCTAAATTATTTCTTTATATGGTTTTTTTTAATTTGCTATTTGTAGCAGTTTGGGGCTGCTGCTGGGGACATTTTTCTTTTTGTTTTACTGCCAAAAGTCTTATAGAGCCTAGTACTGCCTTCTGCCTGGATTTGAGGAGAATACTTAGGCGAGGAGAACAGGGCTGGGCTAAGGTATTTTGGCGCCCTAGCCAAGAGCTTCCATCAGTGTCCCTCACCACTGGGTCTTGTATTACTATTTCCCACCTTACCATTCATATTGCCCCCTGTACCTGTGCCAGCACCTATCATATTGCCCCATTTGTACCTGTGCCAACGGCAGTCAATCCCTCAGATTGCCCCCAATCTGTACCTATTCCAACAGCAGCCAAAAAAATCCATCATATTGCCCAGAATTTGTACCTGTGCCAGCAGGTGCCAAAAAATCCATCATATTGCCCAGAATTTGTACCTGTGCCAGCAGGTGCCAAAAAATCCATCATATTGCCCAGAATTTGTACCTGTGCCAGCAGGTGCCAAAAAAACCATCATATTGCCCCAAATATCTGTGTACCTGTGCCAGCAGCCACCCTATTGCCACACATACCTGTGCCAGCGGGAGCCAAAAAATCCCCAATATTGCCCACAAATATGTACCTGTGCCAGCAGCTGCCAAGAGGGAGTTGAGTAGTGCTTCTGCCCGCAGTACGAATCACGGGGCAAGAGGGGGTTGGAACATCGGTTTCTAAATTAAATTGAAAAACTATTAAAGGCCAAGCAAAACAGGGTTTAAAAAAAACTCCCCTTAAAAGTGCGCCCCCATCATGATTCTCTAACTCTGCAGAACCAGTGGCTGCAACAAAATAATCCTCCAAATAGAATCCCAGTTTATCTGTTTAAATCTGGCTCCATGACCTTTGTCCCTGCAGCTGGAGTTGGAAACAGTAAAAGGGATATAAAGGCAAAAATAAAATCCAATACAAATCTCTACACAGTCGTCGACTGCTCTACAGGGAAACAAACAAAGCTGCTTGAGTTCTGCATGGCTGGGAAGTAAGACTAAGGCTCCCCCTGCTGTTCATAAGTATGATTGTTTCCCTGCCCAGCAGTTAGGGACTGTCTGACAATTCCTATCCACAGCAGTAAATGAAGGGAGAATTTCACTGCATACAGTCAGGTTTCTTATAAAAACGGTTCACATTTTTTAAATAAAGTATATTAGAAAAATGTTTATTTTTCATTAAAGAAAGATTGGTTTTTATTTTTTTGCCTTTACATGCCCTTTAAGAGCTTCTATGAAGGAGTATATGGCAGAAGCAATAACAATACTGTAGTTCATTTTGGATTGTATTAAACAGCTATTGTACATCTATGTGCCAGGTTCATTTAATATTGTTGTAATAAGTTGTTTCAGGTTTTCCAACTGTTTTTGATTTATATAGTTTAACTTTGATCTTGGTTTAGAATTACCAAAGGGTGTGGTTTCTATTGTTGAGCTTTGGCGGTAATAAAATGCCTTGTATGTTGTGCACTCGGCTTCTTCTTTTAATCAAAATGGAAAATACAGAGAAGTCAGAGTTGGAGTCAGAGGAACCATAAACTGAGGAGTTGGAGTTGAAGGATTTATGTACTCAATCTAAATTGATACATTAATGAATACATTTTTTTTATCTTTATCCCTGCTGAGCAGAATCCCTGAGTTTGAGTAAAGACAGCTGTTAGAATTGCTATAATAGTTGCTAATATTCCACAGATGCTGCAGAGATACAGTGAGTCAATCGATGTAGCAAATTCTAACAGTTAAGAATCTGCCCTTGGATTACTGAGTTGTCAGAGACAGAAACTTTAAACTTAAATTTTGGAAAAATGCTCAAACATGCCTTGGGGTTATCCTAGATTCTGCCCTGTCCTTGACTCCTCATATCCAGTCACTTATTAAATAATGTCACTTCCACCTAAGGAACATATCCAAAATATGATCAGTTATCACCCAAGATGCTGCCAAAATTCTTATTCACTTTCTCGTCATATCACGTGTAGACTACTGTAACTCTCTTTTAATTGGCCTCCCCCTCCAGAGACGGTCACCTCTCCAGTCCATAATGAACACTGCTGCGAGGCTCATACACCTCAGCAACCGCTCCTCCTCTGCCTCGCCACTCTGCCAATCCCTACACTGGCTTCCGTTACCTTTCAGAATAAAATTAATGACCCTGACATTCAAAGCATTTCATAACTCTGCCCCACCCTACATCTCTGAACTCATCTCTATATACTCACCCAACCACTTTCTACGTTCCTCTACTGACCTGCTCCTCAACTCTTCTCTCATTGCCTCCTCACATGCTCCCATTCAAGACTTTACAAGGCCTGAACCTCTCCTCTGAAATTCTCTCCCACGGTCTGTCTGATTTTCTCCCAACCTTTTTGCTTTCAAAAGATCTCTTAAAACCCACTTCTTTAGAGGAATTGATTCTGCCCAGTCCCAGCCCCTTTAGATTGTAAGCTCCTTTGCACAGGGCCTTCCTCATCTTTTGTACCGGTATTGGTTGTGATGCAAAACCACATACAGTACTACATCTCTCAATCACTTAATTCTGATCCTGCCCAATCCCACACCTTGTGTATTATTCCCTTTAGATTGTAAGCTCCTTTGCACAGGGACTTCCTCATCTTTTGTACCGGTATTGGTTGTGATGTATGTAACTCCATATGTTCTATGTATGTAATTAATGTGATTTAGTTGTATAAACACATTTACTTTACAGCTCTGCAAAATATGCTGTCGCTGTATAAATAAATGTAAATAATAATATCCTTCAATTTTGGGGAAAATGGTCAAAAATAAAACATGGAAATCGATTGAAAAAAGTCATCTGGTGCAAACTGAACCGAAAAAAAGTTGTGGAAGGTGAACAACACCTTTAACATAAATTTAATATCTTAGCGACCCCAAGGTCAGTAAACCTTTGGCACCAAAATGTCAACCATCTGAATGCTGTTGAATGTGTGAAAAATATTATTGTAGCCTATTTAATAACATCAAGAAATAAATGTAAAGTTAATGTGAAGCCACCCTGCTCAATCTGCTCCTGTCTCCCTACAATATGTGAAAACATCTGTTTTGCTGCCGCTGCAATCTGCCAATTTGTTAATCGCTCAGCCTCCTGCTTTGGAATATTTAGAGCTTCACTGAATTTTTTTTTAATCTTTACTTTTACTAAGTACAAAGTCAACAGGTGTAATGTATTGTTTCTAAAAGATCATTTTTATCTCCTTATAGAGTCTGGGCTCAGCAGACCGGAAAGAATTCCAGACACCAAGGTAAGAGACTTTCTTTTGTCCACAATGTGTATTGTATTATGGCTTTGCTGCTTGTAAAAAGTGCTGCTCGCAATGGTGGCACTGAGTCAATAAATATGTGTGTATGCTGCTCCACTGAGCACCGAGTTACATCTCCCAGGATCCCTGCTTGCTAAGCTGTCCTGGGGGATCCTCAGATCCAGGCAGTAGAGTTGGACCAGTTGCTATCCATCAGATGATGAGCAGGAAGAATTTGTAAATGCTTTATATTTGTGAAGATGAGTCTGTGTGACTAACAGGGCTGGAACTAGGGGGGAGGCAGTAGAAGCACCTTCTTGAGATGTAAACTATTTCAGGAAACATGTGTATTGTGTTTTGTTTCAGTGTTTTCCCCCTATGTAAATAACAATAAATAACAATGTCCCACCATGATAAGACATCTACTACTGCATCTATGGGCTTGAATATGGCTGGTACCGCATGGACACAACCTATTAATAATACTGCAGTAAGGCCAGCCAAGTTCTACTTGTTCTACTGAGTGATTTCATCTTTAGGGCAAGGATTGGTGATTATGGATGTTTATTACAAGAGTGCAAGAGATGAGAAAGCTTAGGCGAGGTAGACCAAATAGAACCACTAAACAACTATAACCATGATGCTATATTAGTATGGGTTACTCCAATGAAATAACTAAACACATGCGGGCCACAATAGGGTTGCCACCTGGTCGGTATTTTACTGGCCTGGCTGGTAAAAATGATGGTTGATCATAATGTTATCAATAGGGAAAAAAGATAAATATATAGGAAGGCCGGTATTTTTTTTGCATAAAATGTGGCAACAAAACAAATGTTTTTTTAGGGACCTCAATATAGAAGATTCACATGCCATCTACACTACTGCCACGCTTAGCATCCACTGGGTGCTACACTTATTGTTATGCCCCTAGGTCCAGGGGAGATTCTATGCCTCTTGCCACCTAAGATAGCTTCTGTTATGCCACCCGCTCATCGGTCCCTAGTGCTTATCTTTTTTATGCAGGAGATGATCGAGGTGGGGCGCATCACTTTTGCTCTATCTGCACTAGAAGAGCTGAATTGTTGTTTTAATGACCAGAAATCTGTCTCTTAAAGTTACCAGGGACGTCTTTTTGTTGTTTAAAGGTCAGTTAGGGTGAGATTTGTGATGAATGTGTAAGTGCTCATCTAGGTATTCTTGTAAGTGATTGATACATTTATATTTTCCTATAGCTCTACTTATTTTAGCCATGACCTGAGCCCTGACCAAAGGTTAGGGTGGTGGCACACAGGGAGATTAGTCGCCCAGTGACAAATCTTCTCTACAGTGGGCCTTCCAAGTGCCTTTCTGCCGGCATGAATACGAATCGCCGTTGGGAATGGCATACGTATTGCTTTGGATTTCCCAAGTCGCCCGAAGTTGCCTCACTAGGAAACTTTGGGCGACTTCGGAAAACCGAAGTGATACCTATGCAATCCTGCCGGCGATTCGTATTCTTGCTGGTGGTAAGGTATTTCAGGGAGATTACCCTTACAGTTTCAAGGGAGCCTTGACAAAAGGTTAAACTTTCAAGGTGTCCTGGTCACCAGGTAGGCTTCATGCGCCTGTGTATCCACACAAAAGTTAGCTTCCGGAGGGGGGGTCGGCTGCACGGCCCGGGCCCAATGCCACTTAGTTACGTTACTGTGGACTTTCAAATGGGGCTTGAACTGATAAGGTTTGTCTAGCACTTTTTCTAGGTTGCTGTTTCTATAGGCTGACTACAGAGAAGGTCTCTTCTTTTCGTTGTCCATCAGTGTCCTATTCCCCTACCTCCTTGTTTCCTCCCGTATTCCTTTCTGACCACCTCCGATCTCGGCTGAGTAATCACGCTTGCTAGGCTGAGCCCTGTATCCTAGCAGCAGCTTAAGCAATTTAAGGTTCCATGCCATCAATAGAAACAGAAGAAGAAGGGGAGGGTGAAGAGGGCCTGTGTATATTTGGCTATTCATCATTACGCTTATAATACATGGAATAATATTTATGTTTCTGCGACATTCACAGTCAAAAAGACAAAAGACCTGGCTTCCTATGGGTGTTCTGGAGAATGTCATTTCTTTAAATTTTACTGGAATTTCAAATAAATCGAACATTTGCAATTTTATTTATTTTTCCCAAGTTAGCTTTTGTACAAGAGACTGAAAGCACAGTCACTGTTGTCTCTCTTAATATGATAGCCCCCATTGTTGCCAGCTGAGATGGTAGGATCTTTTCACTGTGGAATCTCATAACACACTAGTTGCAACTGCTGTTGTAGTCATTTTCTCATGTGATCAGGTGTGCCTATGTTCTAGGGCATTTATGTCCAACTGACGGCCCATGGCCCCCCCTTGTCTGGCCCCCCTGAAAGTTTGCCTATTGTGATTCCTTACCTTGTGTAATCTTTAAAAGGTACTGAGATTAAATGGCCTTTGCATTGTTTACACCTCAAATTCAAACTGTAAAATTCTGTAATCTCCCCCCTGCATTGTTCACACCTGTAACACCTCTATTGCTCACACCCCTAAAGACCTGTACTGTTCACAACTCAGACCCAGACTGAAACTGCCCACCTCAAACTGCTGGATGGGCACCAGCATTGTGTGTCAGTGATGGAGGAATTTGTCCCGTTTTGCTTAGTTGAAAAATTCTCGAATTTCCTGTGAAATTCGCGAAATGGGAAAAAATTTGCAAAATGCAGCTGTTGCGGTTTCGCTAATTTATGAGCCAGCGGCGAAAAACGGTAATTCTAAGCAAATTCGCACCTGGCGAATAAATTCACCCATCACTAGTGACTGTATTAGCACAGTATGAGCTGCCCATCTTAAAGTCCTGATTGGATTTCCGGTCTTCCGCTCTATTCTGCCTTCCCTATGCTCCCTGTGTGTGCCATACTCTGTCTGCCCTATGCTCCTTGTGAGTGCCATACGCTTCCTTCCTATGATATGAGTATGTGCCATACTTTGCCTGCCCTATACTCCCGGTGCGTGCCATACTCTACCTTCCCTATGCTCCCTGTGTGTGTGTCATACTCTGCCTGCCTTATGCTCCCTGTGTGTGCCATAATCTGCCTGCCCTATGCTCCCTGTATGTGCCATACTCTGCCTGCCCTACCCTGTACCCTGTGGGGCATGAGCCTTGTAGGGTGTGTTGTAGGGGTTTGTTAGCATTTGGAAATTTTTGTTATGCACCCCTAAGGTGTTTAATCATGTGCTGGGGGGTGCTGCTTTATCCACAGGGGAGGAGGCAACATATGGATTTAAGGGTATGCTTATGGTTTATTTAAGGCTATGCCATTTTCACATATGAGTGATATCCCTGCAATGAGCACCAGCTATTTTTTGGTGTGTTACCACCATTAATGTGGGTATGCATTACTTTGAGGGTTTACTGGTGTATTTATATAGACCTTTCTGATATAAAGCTTACTTATTTTTACCCTTTCCTACTCCTTTTATAAATGAGCCATTATACATATTTATGGGGTTAGGCATTAAATCAGTGCACTGTCAGGATCCACTATAACTTTATGTTCTTTGGCACCTGTTGCATTCGCTGCCTCTACTGTTCAAGTCCTATAAAGTTGAATACAGGCCCAGGGAGTATACCAGCTTAAAGTGAAATAAAGTATGACCTGTTTCAACGCAGAATCATAAGGCAGATATCAGGCCTCTCTGCAGTGAATGCTTGTGTGATCTTTGCATGTGTTGAACCGAGAACTCTTCCAGAGTCCGGCAAAAAAAAATCCCCTTGCTTGATGCTTCTGGATTATTCATGAAATTCCCAGTAAAAAGTATCCATTCCTTCCAACCCACCGTGAGACCTACAGGATAAATATTGCCATTAACCCTTTGACAAGTATCCCCAGCCCACAAGCTGCTATGTTAGAGCTGCAGCCCTGGTAACAGTTGTGTTGAATGGGAAGCACTTCTTTGCAGTATCCATGGCACATTCCTACAGATAATTTCCTGCTCACTGAGCACATTGTAGACTAAAGAAAGAGGGCAGTTTGTAATAAATCCTCTCCATGGGGCACAGGTGATTGAATTATCAGGAAGGAGCGACAGAGAGGTTCCTGCCCACTCGCCCGCAAGTTATTACTGCACTGTGCTTGGAAGGGAAAGGACCTGAAACAAAATGCTCACTTGTGTGAGTCCAAAATTGCCACAGTAAAGAATCTAAAGGGGGACAGTGCAAAAACTGTGATTATATCTCATTCTATCCATGTCATGGGAAAAGGTGTATCTACAATTAAGGACATGGTGGATCATTGTAAGCCATATCCATACCATATTGTTAATAGGTGAAAAAATTGCTGATAACTTTGTCAGCAAATATGTTTAGGAGTCCCAGACTGATTTATATAGACATGGCAAACACTAAGGTCCCCCAAATATCCACTGAGTCTGGTGCCCTATGGTTAAACTGTATAGGAGTTCTCTGCTTCTCATTTCCATTACTGGTTGCAGGGCTGGAACCAGGGGTAGGCAGAAAAGGCACATATCTACTGTAGGTCACAAAGGTTAAAGAGGCATCAAGCACGTACCTTTTCTACCTCCTTCCCCTAGTTCAGGCCCCTGTGTCCCCCAACTCTGTGATTGTTTAGGGCCTAGGGCACCTATCCAGCTTGAAACAAACGCAAAAAGATATCCCAAAAACTCCGTAATTAAATTAAAAAACTATTTTTTATTTAACATAAAATTAAAAGAATAAGTATACAGACCTGGTATTCCACCGGCCCGAAGGCCTGCCGGCTGACTAAGTGGTTATGGTGCGTGCCTCCAGTCTAAAAGGTTGTGAGTTTGATTCCCACCTCTACTAATAAAAAAAAAACTCAGTGCCAAAGCACCTACGGTTGGTTGTGCTTTAGGTAGAACACCGATTGGTCTTTTAATTCTATGTTAAATAAAAACTAGTTTTTACTTAATTACAGAGTTTTTGGGATATCTTTTTGTGTTTGATATATACGCCCTGTGAACTGGAGGCTATATCCCAGCAACTATGATCCTTTTGACAGGTCTCCTAGATTGCAGCACATAAGTTCTTTCATTCTGGACCTATCCAGCTTGGCCCCACACTAACTGGTTGTATCTGGCCTATAGTCATACTGTGGTTATGCTAGATGATTCTGGACCTTCAACTGGTAATTGAGCCTATGATTAAGTGCCTGAAGGCACAAAACGCATAAGGCTATGTATTAATTTACTTTGTGGCCTAAAATAAAGTTATTTTAAAGCCTGACTGTGGGATCTGTTTGTGCCTGCCATTTTCTCTGGTTGGATACCTGCAACTGGTAACCCTGCAATATGTTGTTGAATTACAACACCCAGCAAATCATATAGTGGGCTAAGGCAGTACATATGAGCAGACCCATTTTTAACAGAGGTATTAAAGTGATCACTTCAAGACATGTTGTAATACTTTGCACGGACTGGGCAAATTAAACGGAACTTCCATTCAGCTGACACATGGCAATAAAGAGAAACTGATCTATTTTTTCAATTTCCATTTCAAAGTGAAGCTGAAACTGATTGGCTCCTAGTCACACACTTAAAGGTCTTGAAATTGCCAAAAAAAAAGAGGAGGGTTGCAATACAAAAATCAAAACAAATTAGAACTGCAACATTTTCCTAATGAATTTCTTCATAAAAGTGATATTGCTTCCTCTTTAACCCCTTCATTGGCAGGGCTTATTGCTACAGCTAGGTGCTGGCATAAAATCACACAGCTGAAGTGGAAAGTTATGAGATACTCAATCCTTAAACACAGGGTCAGATAACAGCGATTAAGACTGGCATTCAAAGCTAGGAGTGCGAAGCGGAACCAGAGTGTTTATATATTTTGCACACAATGCCCTTCAGTGCCAGCACCTTTTCTTTTCCTTGATCTGTGGCCTAACCACAGGAATGAAGACTTCATTCTCCTACAGTGACTCCTACAGACCTCCCGCCCTCTCTCTGGCTTCTCTCTATTCCTATGCACACTGTTGCTGCTTTACCAAATTCACCCTAGCAACCTCTACTTGTACTGCTTCTCCATTTTAACCCTTCGCTTCACATTGCTGTCCTATTACAGTCTCAGGGTAATTATGAGATGGTTTCATAGTTCTTTTTAGTTCTGCTGCATCCATACAACCTCCTGTTGGAAATTGGGCGCCCGTTGACACTGAGAAACTCTGGTGTTAAGGCCACCTTGAAGGCTCCAGGGTTCCCTTTGCGGCCGTCATCAACAGACACCTAAATAATTACATGCAGATGTAATTTTGACACCAAGGGCCTGAAATGATGCAATACAAACTTTTCATCACAATTGTGATTCACTTTGCGTGTTCATTTTAACGCATTGGACACAATGGCATCAGACACATCGCCCCTTTGCCCAAAAAAATTGCATAGTAGATAAAAGTCAAGGTGACTTGCGGCAAGGGTCGGACTTGGCCAGTGGGACACCAGCAAAAAACCCGGTGGGCGCTGCAAGCCCAGATCCACTCCCAACTGCCTGATGCTCCTTGATCTCTCCCCACCCTACTGATAGAATAAAATCTCAGGTTCATTGGGACAGGGGGAGATGCAGATGGAGGATGGTTGTGAGTGGCTGCCGAAGGGGGGGCCCTGATGTTGGCTGAAGGGGCCAGTGTGATGCCCTGAATTTGGGGGTGGTGGCCCAGAGCGGGTGCTTGATGTGGCAGCCCTGACTACTGCTTGCGACCAAAACTGACCCTTCAATTGTACATACCTCCCAACATTTTGGAAATAAAAAGAGGGACAAAAAAGTTGCCGGACGTAGCGTGGCGGAATTTTTTCTGACCACGCTCATTTTTGTGGACACCCCCCCTAATTACCATGTTCATTTTACAAAATTTGGCAGGTTATGAAAGTTTGAACATATTTCTGTGTTATTACAGTTTTGCTAATGAAGGTGAATTGCCCTTTAAGTCTAACTTCTCCCAAGGGACCTGTTATCTTATATTGTTACAATTACTTATTTGCTTATCTCGAAATTGTTACAAAAATATCTTATATGCAGCTGTGGCTGTTATGGGCTCTCTGCCGATTAAGATAGAGAAAAACGGGACTTTCCAGTACAAATGAGGGACTGCAGGTTGATCTGTCAAAAGAGGGACTGTCCCTCTAAAAATGTTGGGAGGTAAAGTTGCGCATGTCTATAGAGATGAACGCACATTATACTGTACAGATGAGACCAAAACAGTCAACTGCTCCACAAATCCTTATGACAGTCAGAATCATATTGCGTGGCAGCAGCTGAATTCCTTTAAACTTGAATAAAGTCCCACAAAGTCTAGAGGCTCCCAGCAATACAATAAGACACATACAGATTATTTTTATGCAGGCACACTGTTGATATAGAGCAGATGAGTGTTTGTAAAGCATCATATAAGTGTTCGGTAGTAACTCCCACGCAGAACACACGCGATAGTTTGTACACAGGGTAATGATTCTCACTGGCACACACATCTGCATCTGTAGCAGCTCAGCGCATACAATATTGACAACTTTGCTGGGGAAGTGGGGTAACCCTATATCTGCTATGCTGAATTAAAAAATATATACATTTTCTATACATATTAAAGGGAACAATAAACCATCCCTTAAACTGACTCTTTGGCACCCCCTAGCTATCCCAAAATGAATTACAGATGGTTCTACAGTAGAAACAATTCCTGCTATCTCAATGTCAGTAATTTATGCTTTCCTATATAACACTGTAATTACAGTTACAAGAAATTATTTGAGTGCCTTGGATGATGGCCTAATGAAACAAAGATCAAATGTCAACAGGATTTCCATTGTAAATCCATTGGAAACCCACATTATTTGGGTGGCTTGAAATGGAAAAAAAACTAAGTCCAGTATTTCTTTAAGAAACTATCCCTGTGGTTACCGTACTACAGCTCTGTTCATGCTTTTACCACTGACAGTATGCTGGGAAATGTAATCCAGTAACATCTGGGTGTAGTGACATTGCTATAGAATACTTAAAAAGCACTGTTACCCTAAAATAGTTTCCTCACCAAAGGTGTGGGCTAATAGAGCCCACACTCTGATTGGGGGAAACAGTAGTTTTTGTGTTATTTACTCAACCAGTTCTAAGACACCTGCTCCGGGAGGGAGCTTCCCTGGTGTGAGCAGCCATATTGGGGTACATGTATGCGCATTATGAGCAAGTATGCAACGCCTGCATCAGCTGCTCGTTATGTGCAAGTGTGCTGCACAACATGGTTGCTTGCACTGAGAGTTCTCTCCTGGTGGCTGCAGGAGGCCCTGGGGTACAGGAACCCAATGGGGGGGGTGACCCACAAACATACAAAATTATGCAAAATCATGCATAACCCTTACTTAAGCTCACATTGTGGGTTAGCTGCAATTTTCTGCAGGGGGTCCAGTCTGTGGTGGGATGGGGGCCCAAGCCCTGGATGGACAAATAAATTCGCCAGGGGCAAATTCGCGTCGAAATTTAAGTAAATCTTGCCCTTTTACATCTCTTGCCTTGAACCACCATTTTGTGATGGTCTGTGTGCTGCCTCAGAGATCACCTGACCAGAAATACTGCAGCTCTAACTGTAACAGGAAGACGTGTGAAAGCAAAAGACACAATACTGTCTCTTAATTGGCTCATGTGACCTAACATGTATGGTTTGTTTGTGTGCACCGTGAATCTTACGATCCCAGGGGGCGGCCATTATTTTTTAAAATGGCAAGTTTCTTTTTATGATTACCCCATGGCACATACTACTAGAAAAGTATATTATTATGAAAATGGTTTATTTACATGAAGCAGAGTTTTACATATTATGCAATATCTTTTTATAGAGACCTACATTGTTTGGGGGTATAGTTTTCCTTTAAGCACAAAACAAGGCTTTTGTGTTCATAGGTGAGCCCTAGAGTGCCACAGTAGTTGAGGTAGAAAAAAAAGACACATGTCCATCAGCTGAGTTATTCCAAGTCATTTGTAGCTGTGTGAAAAACTCTTTACAGCAATAATAATCATGTTATAGCGCAGGCTGATTATTTCTCTATTGTAAACAGCTTATAACATTCTGACAGTGCTATGTCACATTTCAGCTTTTTCAAATACACATTTGTCAGTTAAATGGTCCGTGACATAGCCGCCATAACACCATGTTCAGACATCATTTCAGATACTGTGCATCAGATGCTTGGAGTAAACATGTGAACATAAACCGCTTGTTCTCCACTTGATTGAATGTCTATATTATCCCAGGTTTCGGTGCAGAAACATTTCACTAATCCTATTGATACACCGTGCTGTACGAACATTCATTTGCATGTCATTACCCAGAATCCATAGCTGTCGTGGAAGGCGACTGCATGTTGTGGAATTATGCGGTAAGGCATCTACTTGCTCATAAGTGCTCTCTATCATTAATGCACAAGAGAATAGAGACCTCTATTCATACGCGCAGCCAAGAAAGAGGGCACTGGTCTGGCTCCCATTTACAGCCACCCAGTATAGAACAGACATTATCCCATGTTGAAGGATGCCGGAGGTAGGCCTGACCCCCAGGGCTGGATTCCTAGCCTGAGCTGATGGAAAAATAATATGTTAATTACTTGGGTAGCTACTTTAACGTCTTTGGCGTTGACTGGTAATATAAGTCACCATTTGGAGTCTGGCGGGGAACATAATCATCTGAGTGGCTCTGAGTGACAGAATTTAGATTATTTTAATAGGATAGAAGTTAAATATATAAAAACTATATGATAATTTATACTAAAGGTAGACAGCAATAGCAATGCTTTATTTTATAGGCTGCTTACTAGGCCCAAATCCTGCAATGTGTAATATCCATAACGATCCCCATAAGCTGAGGCTTTTATTAGATACCCATCTATCCTTCTGGGGTCTGTTACATATAAGGCATGTTAGGCCTGCTGTGCCACACAGACAACTATATACACAATAATAAATACTTAATACTTTAGGGCTTCAATTAGCAAGCAAAATTTTCTGAGGGGGCACGGCACAAACAGTCCCTCCCCCTTGCCCCTCCAGTCCACTATCTACCTGGTTGTGCCAAGCCTCTGGTTTTTGAAGGTAGGAGAGGCGCTGGGGAAGGGGAACTCTGATATAGCAGACCCTAGGGCCACATGGGCCCACCAAACTGACCCCCCCGTGACGTGCCACCTGTGACCACCCCACGACCCCCCCAGGTCTGGACTGAGAATGAAATTAGACCCTGGCATTTTAGGTACACAGAGGCCCAAACAGCCCAAACAGAGGCCCAAAAAGCACCCCACCAGCCCAATAAATAGTGACTGTCTATCGCCATTTATAGCAGCCCCTCTGGCATTTGCCAGAACTTACAGATTGCCAGTCCGGGCATGCCCCCCCATGACTACCCCCAACCCCTCCACGACCCTCGTAACTACCCCTGACCCCCTATGACCCCTGATGGACCTGGATGGGTGCAAAGTTGCCCTCCAATTACCTGCTTTCTGGCTGGGAGTGGATTCGGAAAGGCGCTTGTCATGCTGAGTCTGCACCGGCGTGCGGCGATGTCTATACCTCCCAACACTTTGTAAATAAAAAGAGGGACAAAAAATTGGGTGCGAGGTGAATTTTTTGGACCATGCCCATTTTTTAGCCACACCTCCTAATTACCATGTTCATTTTACAAAATTTGCCAGATTATGAAAGTTTTAAAGGAATAGTTCAGTGTGAAAATAAAAACTGTGTAAATAGATAGGCTGTGCAAAATAAAAAATGTTTCTAATATAGTTAGTTAGCCAAAAATGTAATATATAAAGGCTGGCGTGAACAGATGTCTAATAAAACAGCCAGAATCCAACTTCCTGCTTTTCAGCTCTATAACTCTGAGCTAGTCAGCGACTTGAAGGGGGGCCACATGGTACATTTCTGTTCAGTGAGTTTGTAATTGATCCTCAGCATTCAGCTCAGATTCAAAAGCAACAGATATGACCCATGTGGCCCCCCCTCAAGTCTCTGATTGGTTACTGCCTGGTAACCACGGTAACCAGTCAGTGTAAACCAAGAGAGCTGAAAAGCAGAAAGTAGTGTTCTGACTGACTTGTTATACATGAAATCACTCCAGCCTTTATACATTACATTTTTGGCTAACTAACTATATTAGAAACATTTTTTATTTTGCACAGCCTATCTATTTACCCAGTTTTTATTTTTATACTGAACAATTCCTTTAACATGTTTCTGTGTTTTATGTGGGTTTTTTTCCAGTTAATACAGTTTTGCTAATGAAGGTGAATGCCCTTTAAGCTGTGAGTCTAACTTCTCCCAAGGGACCTGTTATCTTATATTGTTACAATTACTTGTTTGCTTATCTCAAAAAAGTATCTTATCTGAACCTCGTGGCTGTTCTGGGCCCTCTGCCAAAAGCCAATTAAGTTAGAAATATTGTATCTTTTTCTTGCTGTTCAGTTCAGAGAAAATCGAGACTTTCCAGTACAAACCCGTGATGGTGGGTTGAGCTGCCAAAAGAGGGACTGTGGGCTGGGCCCCTCTGAAGATTTTTTTGCAAGGGGCCCGGTGCACTCTAGTTCCGCCACTGGTCACTACCAGCATGCTGTGAAAGCCCTGGAATTACCACCACATTTAGGGGTTCCAGGGTCAATGCAACACTCCCAAGTATACCTCCCAATGGAAATGGAAAGAGGGACAAAAAGATCTGTGTGCCACTCATGGTGACGTTTTTGACACAACCCCATTTTATGGCCATACCCCCTTTATTTCACAAAAAGGTTATAAAAGTTTGAACACATTTCAGGGAGTTTTAGGGCCACATTTAATGTGTTATTACAGCTTTGCTTATGAAGGTGAAGGTGCCCTTTTAAGGGGTTTGTTCACCTATGAGTTAACTTTTAGTATGATGTAGAGAGTGATATTCTGAGACAATTTGCAATTGGTTTTCATTTTTTTTTATTTGTGTTTTTGTTTTTGTTAGCTTTTTATTCAGCCACTCTCCAGTTTGTAATTTCAGTAAATTTCAGCAGTCCAAATTACCCTAGCAAGCATGCATTGATTTGAATTAGAGACTGGAATATGAATAGGGGAGGACTGAATTGGTAAAATTTGTCATTCAATAACATACTAAAAGTTCATTTAAAAGTGAACTACCCTTTAAGCTGCTAGTCTCAATTCTCAATTCTCTTAAATAGTTACAATTGTATCTTAGCTTATCTTAAATTGTTCCAAATGTATTTAAGTGCAGGTGCCAAGTGTTCTGGTCTTTCTGCCAAAAAGTATCTTATTTTAATGAAATTTCAGAAACTTTGTATCTTTTTCTGGCGTCAGTTCAGGTGATCAAAGAGAAACTCTGGGCTTTTTAATAAAAATCTGGGACTGCGGGCTGAGCTGTAAAAATCGGGACTGTCCCACAGAAAATGGGACAATTGGAAGGTATGTCAACAAGACACAACAGGGGTCATTTATATCCACTAGTGCAGTGAAAAAAGTGCAGCTTCAAGCGACTTCTAAGCAACTTTTCGATTTGCAACTTTTTATTTGTCTTCTTTTTCTGACTCCTTCCAGCTTTTAAATGGGAGGGGGTCACTAACCCCATCTAATAAACAAATAGTTAATAAGGCTATACTTATTGCTACTTTTTATTACTCACCTTTCTGTTCAGGCCACTCCTTATTCATATCTTCATCAGGATGAAGGGAGGTTGAAGCCCCCAGAAACGTTGATCATTGTGGTGAAAAATTTAAAAAAAGAGGGGCACGTCCCCGACTGCAGATAAATAGAGTGTGTGCGGATCCGTGAATCTTCCACTGTTGCTAAGGGACCTTGCCGGGCCGACAGAGAACCAGCACCACCATTGCAGGAAAGTGAAGAGACGGGAGAGCGGTAGATATAACAATTAACTCTCCTATTCATATTCCAGTCTTTTATTCAAATCAATGCATGGTTGCTAGGATAATTAGGATCTACCAGCAACTAAAATTGCCAAATGGAGAGCTGCTGAATAAAAAGCTAAATAACTCAAAAACCACAAATAATAAAAAATTAAACCCAATTACAAATTGGGTCTCAGAATATCACTCTCTACATAATAACAGCATTTGAGTCTTGCGTTGCATCATTAAGGGCAGGACTACAAGGTCAATTTCGCAGCGATCCGCCGCGATGCGCAAAATTGCAGGCATCACGTCGGATGCGACGGAAACAAGGTAAGTAATGGCAGTGTCGGATCGTGTCGCATTGTTGATGCGGCGCGACACGACTGTCGGATGCAGACGCAGCGTGCAGCGTCTGCATCCGACAGTCGTATCGCGTCACATCAACAATGCGAGACGATGAGACAATTGAATTACTTACCTTATTTCTGTCGCATCCGACGTGACGCCTGTGATTTTGTGCAGCGCATCGGATCGCGGCTGAATCGGCCATGTAGTCCTGCCCTAAAACAGATCTCAGACTGAGAAAGGGTAAATGGAGCACAATTAATATCTGGCTGTGTTCATATGCGGAGTAATTGGCTGCTGCTGAGGCATAAAAGCTAAATATGATAATTGCGCGAGCTCAGGTAATTTTAATTTTTTTTTATAGCTTTTCAGTCAGGCAGTGCGGGTGGGGTTTAGGGTGGGGATCGCTTATATAGGATATTGAGGCAAATACTTTTAGCAGATGCAACACGGCTAATAATTAGAGTTCTGTGAGAAACTATGACATGGATTGGACGAAACCCTCTTTATATTCCTACAGCAGGTTATCTGTTCTTCCCTCACATTAGCTGCTCTGTGACATTAGCTGCTCTGTGACATTAGCTGCTCTGTGACATTAGCTGGAGGCAGGAGGAGTGTACTATTCCCACAATGCCAATCACCGGTGGTCTCTCTCTCTATCAGTCTCCTCTCTGTTCTTCTGAGTGAAGCCCAGGCCGTAAGCCTGGCTGTTTGCTGAATGGGTTTCCATAGTAACAGTATAATTTCTGCTCTGTCTCCAAATTGCGCTGACGGTGGTGTCATTAAAAAAGTTCCCATCCAACTAGCCATATATTACTTGTCAACTATATGTTCTCTTCATTAAAACATGCAAAACCGTTGCCGGTGGCCCTGGATAATAATAATGGGGGAAAACCTGTTATACAGAAAACTCTGAATTACAGAAAAGCCATCTCCCACAGACTCCATTTTATCAAAACAATCAGAATTTTTAAAAAGGATTTCCTTTTTCTCTGCAGTAATAAAACATGTAGCTTGTACTCCAAACTAAGATATAATTAATCCTCATTTTAAGCAAGACCAGCCTATTGGGTTTATTTACTGTTTATATGATTTTCTAGTAGACTTACTAGGAAGATGATCCAAATTACGGAAAGATTCATTATGTGGAAAAAACCTGTGCACATTGTATTGAGGTGAATAAGGAATAATGTTTGAATTGCTTGACTAAGATCAGGCCCGGACTTGCAATCTGTGGATTCTGGCAAATGCCAGTGGGGCTTAGGGTTGCCACCTGTCTGGTTTTGACCCGGACAGCCTGGTAATTTGAAGGACTGCCGGGTAAAAATTAGGAAAACTGGGAGGATTCCCCTTGATTGACACAGCGATCGACCAATCGCTGATCAATGCATCATGACCATGCCCCCTGACCTCACAACTTGCCCCCCACCGTATCACGGCCCTGCCCCATCGCATCACAGCCCCACCCCCTGCCCTGCCTCCACCGGCAGAAAAGGTGGCAACCCTAATGGGGCTGCTGTAAGATGCAATAGACAGTCACAATTTATTAGGCCTGTGGGAATCCGTTTTAGCCTATTTGTATGTGAAATGCCAGGGCCTAATTTCAAACCCAGTACAGAACTGACTAGTGACTAAGATTCTCTAGGGCCTCTGGAAACTGACACTTATGGAGTATTCTTTGATACCAGTTGTTCACTGGCATATGAGGATGTGTAGAGGAACACCAGGCCTTAATACAGCCTTGCTTGTGTCCCCTATCAATTTTGTTTATCATTTATAATTGGGGGTTGGGGTACAGAAGGTAAAAAGGAAGGAATGGTGAAAGGGGGTTGGGCAGAGTCATAATTATGTAATATACATATATACACAGGCCATTACAACTGTCATCTCTTAACTTAGTCCGTGCTAAAGTCTCCAGAATACCAGTGAGTGGGCTATACTGAACTTAGATACATCATATAAGCATATTCTTGTCATGTGCACTCTGTAGTCCATTCATGCTGCATCCTATGATATTTGTCAGGGCAACATTTTGCTAAATAGGTTAGCTGGATAAGTGACAGGTTGTGGTGTAGCGTGTTTGTTTCAGAAACACTGCTATAGTTTATATAAACAAGCTGCTGTGTAGCCATGGAGGCAGCCATTCAAGCACAGGACACTCAATAGATAACAGATAAGCTCTGAATCCCATTGTATATGATAGAGCTTATCTGTTATCTGCTGTGTATCCTGAGCCTTTTCTCCTTTTTCATGGCTGCCCCCATGGCTACACAGAAGCTTGTTTATATAAACTATAGTAGTCTTTCTGAAGCAAATGTAGCACAACAGTACATTATAATTTCATTACTTTAAAAGACTTTCATTTTTTGGTGTTACCACTCCTTTAAGTTGGAATGATTTCACAGAGCCTACTGTACCAAATGCAAAGAATGCAGAGTCTCCTTTATTCATATAATATGGTGATGCCCCAAAAAAGCCAGATACTGGGTCAAAGCCACAGACTTCATACAAGATTAAATTACATTCCCAAAAATTCTTTGCCCACAAGTCTCCATATTAGGCATTGCCAGGGTCTAACTGGGCTGGCCCAGATCAAGAATTCTGTGGCCGCTGTAGTGCGGGCCCAGTTTCGCTGGAGGATTAGTAAAGTATGCACCTGAAGGGGGATTAGAGGGGTTGTGGCGGGGCCCACACGTGGTTGAGGGGTTTGCTGTTGGGGTGGTTCGATCCCTATTGCAGCTGCAAGAAGGTATGCGTGTGGGGTGGGATTGTTGGGGTGGGGTCCAGGGGTTTTGCATGTGGGGGACCCAGCGATTTGTGGGAACCCCTGGAGTAGTGTCTGACACTGAGAATCGTACTTCTCCCAGGGGGGCTAAATACCTCCCATAGTCTCTTAAATAGAGGTCATGAAGAAATAAATCACAAGCACCCTTTGTAATCACAACTTAGCAGTAGGATTACCACCTTGTCTTGAGAAAACACCAGTCTTTTAAATTTTTACCTTATTTTGCTATGAATAACATTGCGAGCAGGTATCGTTTATAGTGGCCAGGAGGCAAACTTACTTGGCAGGGGTTGTAAAAGCATCTTATAGCAAATTAAAGCATTACTGCTCTTACACATGGGTGTTTGTACCTATGTTTCCATAGGTGCATCCCCAAAGAGAAGATTAGTCCTGCATGCTGGGCAAAGCAATAAATATCCACCGCACAGGAACACAGGTACGCTAGTGTGAGGCCTTATACATTCCTCACAGAGGAATCTTGTTGTTATGCTTTTTTCATAAAGGTTGGCTGCAATCTACAAAGGAGGAAAGCCACTGTTTCTGGCACAGTGTTTTGAATCCCAATTTGATGTCACCACAACATAGTAAGGCTGAATGAATGCTTTTTATATAAATGGGAAACAAAAATGCAATCATTCTGGTACATAACAACGAGACTGTTAGTAGCAAAGAATAAAGCCATTCCCTATGCAGTACAGCTCATCTGATTCATTTTTGTTTGCTCTAAAGAGATTCCCTGTACACTCTCAGGATATTTAGAAACTTGAAATGGTCCTTGTAAGCACCCATTGCACAGTTGCACATTGGCACAATTGTGCCTCCAGCGAGTTCAGTGATTACTCTAGGGATGCCCAAAGTAGCTGCTATTAAAACTTCGGTGGCTGCTGGAGAATGCTGGGAAGGTAGGGAGGATTCTATCCTCTGCACTCAACCCATTATCAATATATTTAAGACAGAGACATTTTGTGCATACTGCTACTAAAAAATGCCTTACCCTTTAAACAAAACAGGGATTGCTTGTCCATATATTGCAATATATTTAAGCTGGACAACTACGTCAAAGTCATCCCATATCTGGCCAGTCCTATGCTCAATTTTATCTGATTCATTAAGAATTCTATTGCTTCTTTGTACATTTTACAAAGGGACTAAGTTTTACATGCAACTTACTTGCTGCTTTCAAAGTAAAACTCCCAAACTTGGCACAAAGCATTAAATAAACTTTTTAATTTTTTTCACTATTAAGAAAGACCCATGAGTGCGGTTATTAGTCTATACTGTATATGTGTTTTTAACCAGCACCCAGGCCTATATTTAGATTGTACACCAGTTTGGGACTGTATTATATACATATTTATATTCTAAGTTCTACATTCGTATATCTTTATTTGTTTTGAGTTATTTTAGTCACCTTTGTCCCAATACCCAATATTCTCCTGTTTCTAAGAGCTTAATATCCTGTGTTATAAACCCCTGGTTTCAGATTGGATCTCAGACCATTTTGGTCAGGCTGCACTTTATAAAGAGAGCTATAATCACAGGCATTAGGCATAACTGCTATTTGAGAGAGAAAACTGCAGCAGAAACACAGCAGTATATTTATTTAAAAAATAATTGTGTTTCTGAAGCATACACACCAATATTATCAGTGCAGGGCAGCACTGCATAATATTTTTATTGCTTTTTTGATGTTACTGTTCGTTTAATTACACTTGCCTTGAAAAAAAACGACAATGACATTTTCTACATCTGATCCAGCCATTTTTGTTCCTTAAAGGGGTTGTTCACTTTTAAATTGACTTTATATAAATTTTAGCTTTTTATTCAGCCAGTCTCCAGTATTCAATTTTAGCCAATCGGGTTTCTAGGGTTCAAGTTCTCCTAGCAACCATGCATTCATTTGACAAAAGCTTGAAATATAAATAGGAGAGGGCCTGAATGGAAATATGAGTAATGAAAAGTAGACATAACAATACATTTGTAGCCTTACAGATAATATTTTTAGTTGGGGTCAGTGACCCTAACAGTTAAAAACTAGAGAAAGTCAGAAGAAGAACAAAAATAATTCAAAAGCTATAAAAAAAGAAAAAAATGAAGGCCAATTGAACAGTTGCTTAGAAGTAGCCATTCTATACATAGGTGAACCACCACTTTAAGAACTACTTGAAAAGTTCCATTTAATAGCAATAGTCTAGCCTAATGACCAATATGGTCCTAAAAAAATGTGGAAGCAAAAAAATGAATGAATGTGGACCCCCCTTAAATAGGCACAAGAGCCTTCATGTGCAGTGTATAGATGCCACATATTCCAACGTGCTGGCTAAGGATTATGGGTGTTCTAGTTCAGAGCACATTGCCTGCAACCTCCTGTTGTTGATTATGATTTACCCAGAAACACTGCTTTGTGTGCTGAAATACTGCTGAGGCAGCGGCAACTGCAAAATAATTCTTTATTCCTTTACTATGATTTAATCTGAAAAGATTCCTTTCATGACACTTGCCGCTTAGCAAGTGTCATGAAAGGAACTTGTTTTTAATTAGCACAAATATGTGCACTCTATACATGCAGAGAAAAGTAAGTGACGCAGCGACCAACCAATCGCGATCACCGCCTCATAGCCCTGCCCCCTGATGGCACGGCCCGCCCCCATCGCATCACGGCCCTGCCCAGATTCCACAGGGCAAAAAGGTGGCAGCCCTACAATTAATTATTTGCCTTCCTCTTCTGATGCTTTCCTGCTTTCAAATGGGGGGGGTCGCTGACCCCGGGAGCCAAAAAACTATTACTCCTACAATTTTATTGTTCATGTTACTTATTTTATATTCATATTCCAATTTCTCATTCAAGCCACTGCCTGGTTGCCAGGGTAATTTGGACCCTAGCAACCAAATAGCAAACTAGAGAGCCGTTAAATTAAAACTAAATCATTCTAAAAACACGAAAAATTGCAAAAGTTAAGTCCTGAAGCCATGAGTTCAATTCTACTGAACACCAATTTGTGGGTTTTTTTTTTAATCCCCTGGCCACCAATGTATTTTTTTAATATTCTATAGGCTCCTGCCACAAATATTTTTTTTTAAAATATTTTTTGGGGCCCCAATTTTTTTTTAACTTGTAAAGGGGGCTCTGGCGCCAATGTTTTTTTAAAAAATATTCTTTGGGGCCCCAATTTTTTTTTACTTGTAAGGGGGCCCTGGCACCAATGCTTTTTAAAAAAAAACTTTTATGGGGGGCCCTGGCGCCAATGTTTTTTTTTTTCAACTTATAAGGGGGCCCTGACCATCAATAGCTTTTTACAACTTGTTGGTTACTTTTTTAGCGCTGATGTCTTTTTGTGTGGCGTGGGCGGGATCTGAGGTGGGGCTTGGTTTCTAATGGCGGCCCTGACAGTAGGTTCTACATCGTGGTATAAGCTGCATATGTAATTTTTAAACTTTTAGAACCTTCCTTAGTAAAATGTTAGTTCTTTCCATGTTGGAATCCTGCTTTTTTCAATTACTTTTATGTATATGTTTCCCAGAAAAAGTGTCTATGATCATGAGCCGCCAGCAGCATGGCTGTGGTAATGATCCAATAGAGGGTATCTCTGGAAAAAATCCTCTCGGGTCTATCACCAGTGTTGCAGGGATCTCTTTTGGCATCCCTGGGGTTGCAACTCTTGATTTCTTTCAGGCACTCACAGATCCTACAGACAGACAATGTAGGTTGTGATGCTGGGGGCTTTTAGCCATAGTTTCTCTGAGCCATGACTCTTGTTTGGCAGGACGACTGGAAATGTGCCACGTTTAATACTGTACCAACTGTCAGCTACATCACTGCGCTTGCCCACATTCTAAATAAAATCATTCAAAAATTCTTGGGAAAATACAATTGCCAGTCTATATTGGGCAAAACACTACTAGGATATTGCCCCAGTCCCCAAGGTGGCACCATTTATATATACTTCACAAAAAAAAAATATCTTGTAGCTCAAAATCCTTAAAAATCCATTTTTATTCAATTCACATATTAAAAAATTGTTGACATACTGACTCCACGACAGTCCCCCTTACTTGTTTCATACTTAATCATAGGTGATCATCACCTATAAATATCAGGGGGTACGAAACGCGTAAGGTGGACTGTCTTGGGGTCAGTATATAAACATTTTTTTTAATATGCACATTCTCAATAGGCTCTGGCATTTCAAGCACACCCCTTGCCCATACTGGCCCAATAATTAGTGACTGTGTATGTGCTGGGCCTGGCGCCATGTGACCTTGTCATTCATCATTTCTGATTCTTTACATTGGCCCATGGGCTTAAAGGGAAAAACAGACATATGTGGCATTTTTTTGTTGCCTAGAAGTGTTTGGATTTGAGATGTGGAGACACAATATCACCAAGGCCCTCTGCTCTCAGTCCCATAATTCTTGCTGCCTCCCCCTCTTTTTTTCCTGGCCTCAATACGGTATATTTCAGTATATCAACGCTCTGACTGTTTACCGTCTCTGATGCAGGTATACAAGGTGGTGGCAGAACAGCCCTGGTCCTATGCAGACTTTGCCCCGAGCTAGGACTGTTCTGTTTAAAATTAGCTCTCCAGAAAAAGAAGCCCAAATTAAAAGCATAAATATTTGCGAGCAGCGTCCGAACTGAAGCCCCAGCTTTACCCCAGCTAAACATTGGAGGTGTCACATACGATTACAGTAGGACAGAGAGAGGCCTTTTCAGCCTCAGACACTACTCCTTTAATGCCAGAAGACAAGGCAGGCGGCTGGGGACCCACAGCCGATCGAGCTCTCATCAATCAGCCTTCGCTCGGGCTCTGAAAGGGCCAGTTTGCTAAACAAACACACTTAGTGTAAAAAGTTTATTCCAGGTAATTAGGGCTTCACTGCAATGGAAACAAATTATTCTGGCTGCCGGTGCCAAGTTAAACAGCGGCGATGCAGAGGCTGGGGAGAAGGGAGCGCTTCATACCGACTCACGCAAAATGATTATCAGAAGAGAGACAACGACAATGTGTGGTTGTGTGTGAATGAGAGTGACTATGAATTTGATATACATTGATCCATTAAGACTGAGCAATTAAAACATTGTGTGTAGTAAGTAACTGATTACAGCATTTTTAAGGTGAGGATATAAAACATTTTAGGTGCAATATACTAAAAGCAATAAATTTGTGGCAGCTCTAGTAACCCATAGCAACCAATAGAGATTTTTTTTTTTACTGGAAACATCTGGTTGATATGGGGAACTAAACCTGGCAGGCATTAGAGCCTTTTAGTACAATAGTTTATCTGGCCACAAATTGTCCAGATATTCATTGTTGATTGAAAAAAAGTTAAGCCCATGAACCACTTATTCTATAAGTCCAATTTTTTTTTTATTAAGTTAACATGATAAAAATTAGTACATACTGACCCTCAAATGATCCACCTTACGTGTTTCATACCCTCCGGTACTTAGTCATAGGTGTCAGTACCGGACGGTATGAAATGCGTAAAGTGGATCATTTGAGGGTCAGTATGTACCAATTTTTATCATTTTAACTTAATAAAACAAATGTGTCTTTTAGAATCAGTGGTTCACTGGCTTAACTTTTTTTTCAATCAATATTTGAGAGTGCCCTGGGAGCCGGGGTAGAATCCCAGCCAGAACCTACATCGCCCTCTGTGGACTGTCTATTTGGACTCCCCCTACATTGAGGTATTTCTCAGATATTAATTGGACAGTTTAAAAATGTTGGTTATTGCAAAGACTACATTGACTCATTGATGTGGTCCTCGCCCTGATGGGTTGCAATCCAATCCGAACATTGGCCCAAAACCAATCAAATCAGTCCCAATTCACCCACTTCAAGGTGGGTATATCAAGGGAAGATCCCCAGAGTTTGGACAAGAGCATTGTATTGGAGGGGGGGGGCAGCCTGGTAGGCAGTTTGGGTGGGAGCTGCATGCTTAACACAGCCATACATGGGCCAAATAATTGGAAAGTGAATGAGGGACCAAAGACGGAATTGTATTCTTTCTATTATTCTAATCACTTGGGCATTTGAACAGCAGAAAGTGAAGAGGAGTTTCCTCATCGGCCAAAGCATCATGCAATGGGCAACATGGCACTTAGTAGCTACCATACTACCATACCAGCTTCCATACTTATACAAATGAAAGATAGATATTATTGGTACATGTATGAACTTCTTTATATGCTCCTTGAAGAACTTGATCATCAATAAAGTAGGAATTAGAGTTTCTCAAGTGTTTACTGCCCTAAAGGCACCATCTCTCCCTACTATACCTGCTATCCCACAGTCACACTCCCTTCCCAGAGACTATTATCCACTGTTACTATAGGCACCATCTCTCCCTACTATACCTGCTATCCAACAGCCACACTCCCTTCCCAGAGACTATTATCCACTGTTACTATAGACATCATCTCTCCCTACTATACCTGCTATCCCACAGTCACACTCCCTTCCCAGAGACTATTATACCACTGTTACTATTGGCACCATCTCTCCCTACTATACCTGCTATACCACAGTCACATTCCCTTCCCAGAGACTATTATCCCACTGTTACTATAGGCACCATCTTTCCTTACTATACCTGCTATCCCACAGTCACACTCCCTTCCCAGAGACTATTATCCCACTGTTACTATAGGTACCATCTCTCCCTACTATACCTGCTATCCCACAGTCACACTCCCTTCCCAGAGACTATTATCCACTGTTACTATAGACACCATCTCTCCCTACTATACCTGCTATCCCACAGTCACACTCCCTTCCCAGAGACTATTATCCCACTGTTACTATAGGCACCATCTTTCCTTACTATACCTGCTATCCCACAGTCACACTCCCTTCCCAGAGAATATTATCCACTGTTACTATAGGCACCATCTCTCCCTACTATACCTAGAAAAAATAAAAACTGACACAGCAGTCCAAATTTTGTATGCAAAGAAGGATATATATTGTGGAAAGACATACCAAAGCCCAAAGGGCGACGTTTCGGGGTATACAAACGCCTTTCTCAAGCCAAGGGCATCATTCAATTAACAAGCATTAGTTTACACCTATTTATACAAGGTAACACAGGAAGTTACACATAGCAAATGACATCATTGATGATCCTCACACATTAACCCCTGAATTGCTTAATGTTATCCATGCAGGTATACAACAACCCATCGTTAGTCCACTGCATATCCAAATCCAGCTAAAAAGAAACAGAACAAAGAATAAAAAACAAAAATGAGATCAATGTTTATCCCGTCATAGAAATACATATAGGTCATAGTCTCTATTGAGCCCATTTGGGGCTAACGTATTTAATTGGTGTATCCACCATACCTCTCTTTTCCTCAACAATAGCTCTCTATCACCCCCCCCCCCCCGTTTAGGGGAGAGTACACATTACAGAATCATATATTTCAAATCTGTATCCTTGTGTCCTTTCTCCACATAATGCTTAGAGACTGGCTACTTCACATTGCACTTCCTAATTGTAGATCTATGTTGGGATATGCGTGTTTTTATTTGCAATGTGGTCTCCCCCACATAGAGGAGACCACAAGGACAAATTAACACATAAACAGCAAATTTAGTCAAACACGTATAGTACCCCCTCAGAGTATATTTACGACCAGTGGTCGGATGCTCAAATGTTGTACCCTTATGCACACAGCAACATTGTGAACATGCCCCGCAATTTTGTACCCATGTTTGATTGTATCGAAACTTGTTTTTCCTTCGTGTCAGAATGAACCAACTGACTACCCAACGTTCTCCCCCTTCTATATGACACTAATGGGGGTCGGCCAAACTCTTGAACTTCAGGATATGAGGATTGAAGAATCCCCCAATGTTTACGGAGAATGCTAGCCACCGTATTACTGCGATCATTATAATAAGTGACAAATGGTATGGACTGTTCTTTATCTTTACGATGGACCTTAGCTTTCCTTGCCCTGGTTTGGGCTCTATCTAGGACATATTTCGGATACCCACGTACAAGGAACTTATTATACATGTCCTTTGACTGCTGATCACGTCTCTCTGGCTGGCTAACTAGCCTCTCAACCCTAGTAAACTGACTAATGGGGATAGCGTCCCTAGTATGCACTGGATGATAGCTGGTGTAATGCAGTAATTGGTTCCAGTCACACTCCCTTCCCAGAGACTATTATCCCACTGTTACTATAGGCACCATCTCTCCCTACTATACCTGCTATCCCACAGTCACACTCCCTTCTTAGAGACTATTATCCCACTGCCCAAATATAGCTCTGACATACAAGCACTAGCTGAATATAGGAGGGTAGTTCAATGGCCTGCAAAACAGCATTTTAAGAAACCATAATATATTAAAATTATGATTGCGTTTTACTAAAACTATGAATACAATTATTTTCTGTATTTGAAATAAAATTGTGCCATGTCGAAAGACTGAGAGCAGTTGCCACAGAATAAGTTGTTACTTGGGAGTGACTTCTCAGTAAGGCTATTGATTCTACTCAACATTCCGTGCAAATAGAAATATGCTCAGAACCTCTTTTCCCAAATCTGCCGGTGAATCTGCGAAACAATTCCATGAGCAGTCTCGATGAGAAGACCCCATTGAGTGGTTACTTTGCAGACACCGATCTGGAATAATAACATGGAAATGATCAGCTGGAAAACTCTTTTAGCTGCTCCAGCATTTTACTGTCAATATAATTTGCAACTGAGATGCTTGTCTGTGTTTTCATTTTTTGGGCTGCTGTCTGTGCTCCAGTGTCAATAGGCAAACAGATTTTTTATTGATTTTATGTTTATTTAGTTCTGCGTGTCTTGCCTAGTTCTTTTTGGCTCTTAAGTGGGATTTCGCCACAGAAATGTGCAGGAGACATATCAAGGCATTCCCACTTAGAAGGAGCTGCTAATTATTATTTTTAAGTCAGCTGGAGTTTCAGCCTGCCTTCTGAATCTCTAAATGGAGATCTGGAAGCCCCAAGAGCCATTATATAGGTTACTGTGTTTATTCAAACTCTGTCTGGTTCGTTCCTTCGGGGGGTTCTTGAGGTCAGGATGCTCCTGATCTTGTTTCCAGGCTGGATATTAGGTTATTCCCCTCTGCACTTTGTGGTGAACTAGGTTGTATGTTTGTGTTTTGCGGCAAAGTGGTCTGCGTGTGTTTTGTGGTAAGGTTGCATGTGTGCTAGGCCAGGGAGGTGTAAATAGGATGGAATTCACAAATATCCCATATTGAACACCCTCCCTCCACATGGTATACTTTCCAAGACAGGAAGGAGGCCATGTAGTTTCTCTGAGTTGGCTGCTGACTTGTTCTTTTGAGGTCTACTGGTGTAAAAAGGAACATTTCTGAACCGTGTAAGGTTTTTATCTTGTAACTCTGTGATATGGGTGCCACCATGGTGTTTAGCAGGTGCTGCCAAGCAGAAGCAGAGGTTATCATACCTCATGTCTCAGCACTGAGCCAAATTTTTAATGAACATTTCTTCTTTAGGTGGCCATATTTTCTGGGAAAAAATCTTCCAGATTACCTATAGATGTCCTTTGGCCTGCAAGAGTATCAGTAGATTTCACATTGGACCCCAATCCTTTATTATATCCACCACAGGTCTATATGACACCTATGAAGAGTTAGTACTGTCTACATTTACTTGATGCAGCCCTCAATGTTAGGTTCTTCTGCTGGGCCTTAGGAAGCCCAGTGGAGAGGAGTCGAGTTGCACTCGCACACCCTTAGGAAGCCCAGCTCAATACTGAAAATCATCATTGCCCAGATGGCAACCTTTTTCCTTCGCTGGGAATCCTGTTTTTACTGGCCCTCTAATCATATATTTTTGGACATGTCATGGACTATTGGTGACACTGGACCTGGTAATGCACTTTTTCGGGGCAGTGGGTACTAGGATATTATGAAGTACCAAAACCAATTGTGAATCAAATTGTGTTGGATCTGACCCTCTTATTATTAGTAAAAGTATTAGTATGTGAGATTGTCATCATCTCTAGAATGAGGAGGACCCCCATAAACATTTAGAGCTGAATCGTCAGATATACAAGTAGATACAATAGAATTCTACCTGTATCTGGCTGATGGTCATCAAAATGTTATGACTTGGCTAATTGACAAGTCTACTGATATCCAAGTCTTTTGCCAATGTTGGTCGGCTCGTCTTCCCCCATACACACAAAAAGACTATTGTACGAAACTTTGTTTCGTATGATAATATCTGCAAATCTATGGCCACCTTTAGAATGATATCTGTTGTGGGCTGATAATTGTATATACTGTACATGGTCAATCTTCTGCTGTACAAGAATATGGAATGCATAGATAATTCATATGACTTACAAACAGCGTGTATTTTTTTTCTAGTTTACATAGTAGTTACATAGTTAAATCGGGTTGAAAAAAAGACAAAGTCCATCAAGTTCAACCCCTCCAAATGAAAACTCAGCATCCAAACATACACCCCTCTCTACTTTCACATAGTATAGATATGGGTATATATAATTTAACTATAGAGTTTAGTATCACAATAGCCTTTGATATTAGGTGATCTCAAGGAGCACCAAGCTAAGGAAATACAAAATATTAACCAAAGCTACATCTGCATCCTCATTATCATCACATAGCTGGGTCTTTAATGTCCATGTGTGCTCAAAAAGAACTTCAAATCACCAAATTGTACTTCTCATGTACGTTGAAGGCACCACAGCTGTTTCCTTTTCCAGTGTATTTAAGCTGGTGGAGTAACACCTAACACAACCAACTCTTCTCAAGTCACTCTCCATTGACTGCTATGAAAACCCCGTTAAAAGATGTAGACTACAGTGTTATCAGACTGAGAATTGCCAGTACTGAGTAAGAAAAGGCAGAAGTGGATTTGGTTTTTTTACCACCTAAATAGGTTACCCATTTGAACCCAAGGTTGTTGCAGGGCATTAGCCCTTACCATTTATAGAATAAAGGATTGTAGCTGGAAATCCTTGAATATATTAAGTGCTATTCCCTCATTATTCACTTCGTAATGGTCACAACATCCCTGAAAGATGAACGTTCCTGTCAATGGATTGTCTAAGATCCAGCTGCAAATTCCCACTGAGGTTAACAAATGATATATATTTATTTTTATGCAATACCTTCCCAATATATCACATTGCTCTAGGCACCCTCGTGTCTACCATCAACCCTGACATGGATCTTTGACCTGATTCTTTAAAGTTGGGGAACTTTTCTATAAATCAAACTGTTTGCCAAATAGAACTGCTCAGTAAGACCTATTCCGGCATGAGAAGATAGAGACCCACTTTGGAATATTGTGTTTTGAGCAGTTTGGCAGATTGAGGTCACTTGTAATTGTACTCTCTCTTTCCTTAAAAGTTGCTCAAAAGAATCAAGATCAGAATTTATTAGCTTCCAACATTGAAATAGGAAACTTTAAGTTTTTGTAACATTTTTGGGAGACTAGTATAAATACCCTAATATTACGCACACAACAAGGCACGAGACAGATACAGATGAGAGAATACTGTTGCATCTTGAACATTGTTTGAATGTTGGACAGGGTCAGCATGAGCCCACCAAGAAATATGCATGCCAAGTGCCCGCTGACCTTCTAATTTACTGTCCTTGATCTTCTGACTTCCATACATTTCCTTTCTGGTGTTCCATCATCCTTTACATTCTTTCCTTTATCTCTCTTTAATGTTCATTAATGCTTTTCACAAACCTCTTTTAATTTCACGTTCCCTCTCCAATGTAGTCTTCCTTCCCTGTTTTTTCTTTCACTTTTCTCATTCTTTCTCCCCAATATTTCCTTTCTCTTGTGCCAGCTTTCCTTTACTCTTAGCTTGTTTTTTCCCCTTTCAGCTTAAATTTTGTCTCTCTCTCTCTTCAAATTGGCTTTCTTGATAACCTATCCTACCATTTTCATTTTTCTTTCTACTCAGCAACCTTTTCTATTCGCTGAATAAACATTCTTTTTTCCCATACACTGCACTGATCATTGGCACACTAACTTTACAAACAGCTCAGTAACTGGTGAAATCCAATGTAAAAGGAAATTAAAAGGAGAAGGAAAGGTTAAACTAAGCAAGCGTTATCAGAAAGGTCTATATAAATACACCAGTAAACCCTCAAAGTAATGCTGCTCTGAGTCCTCTGTCAAAAGAAACATAGCATTTCTTTCCTTCTATTGTGTACACATGGGCTTCTGTATCAGACTTCCTGTTTTCAGCATAAACCTCCAGGGCAGGGCTTGAGCATGCTCAGTTTGCTCCTCTCCCTCTCCCTCCTCCCATCCCTACTGTAATCTGAGCTTAGAGCTGTAAGTGAGCAGGGAGAGACTCAGGCAGGAACTGATGTCACACCAAGCTTAGATGGCAGCTTCTATCCTAAACAAACAGAGACAGTCTAGAGCTGTTTACTCAGGTATGGTAAAGCATTCTGCAGAATAAATATAGCGTTCTAGCTTGGACTATTGTGGCTAATCTGTTGGCAATAAACTGTCTTGGAGCTTTCCTTCTCCTTTAAGGGACAAAGCACATAGAGGCTGAGGACCCATCAGCGCTGGGTTCCACCAGTATAATACCAGGTGTCCCAGTGAGACTGTCTGACTCTAGATGCCCATTAACTCTTTGCATACAATGGAACCAGTTTACAGGGGACTATACTCACAGAGGTGTCAACTAATCTCATATTATGAGGGGGATAATGATCTACAACCTAAATCACTTTACCGTTTGAAAAGGAAACATGGAGTATCATGATCCTAGTGACATGGGCTTAGTTAGTTAGTCTATTCACCTGGAATTAAGGCATGTCCAGCAAATAGAGCTCATGGTCAAACTATGTTCAATCTATTGTCTTAATTTAAACAGAGAAATATGTTTTTGTTGAAGACAGGACATTTAATCAATTTCTACACCTCTCAATATTTGAAAACTGGAAGGTCAATTTTGGGCATACCCTGCCATATATTTTGATACTATAAGCCTGAGACAGTAGCATAGAAGGTGGGGCAGGAGTTTTTTATATTGTAAATTCTTTCATCCTAAACTAAACCACCAGCCTGAGTCAGCCGAGTATTGGCTCATGTATGGAACCCTCCTAAAAGCCTTCCCGACCAATATCTGACCAAAAATCAGTCCTCTCCTTATGGGTCTCCATCTCAGTATGTCAAACATTGCCCTCAGAGCCAGATGTATCAATCAGCCCAGTTGGCCCCACACATTAGGAATAGCAGTAAGAAAAAAAAAAGAAAACACAATTTTGTAACCCAGTGAAGCTAGTATAAATAAATATAATCTTTTCTCCTTAACTCCATTTCCCATGATCCTCAGCAAGCCAGTGACGAGATTTATTGTTTGGCAATTGCTAAAAGTTAATGAGCTTGCCTTGCCCTTAACTGTTTTACCATTTGTGTCTCATTGAATGTTCCATCTCCACAGTGATGAGAAAGGAAACTGCTCAGCAGAGTTAAGATTATTATTCCCAACTCTCATTCAGAAAATGCTCGGAGAGTTGTCCCAAGCGAGAGACTAAATTTGAGCACATCTGAAAAAAGAAGAGTTTCCCCATTAGAGGGAATACTGATTTGCGCCAATATCAAGGACTCATGTTGATCCACTCCTTTTGGTTGCTCAGCACCAAATGTTTTTGATTGCTAATTTAGAATATCCGTCCTGTCATGCTTTACAATATGCTGTCCGCTGAATCCTCTGCTGATGAAGGTGGAGGCTTCTCCGGGGTTAGACTCCACATACACTCTCATACGCTGGGAAATGTAAAACCAGCATGGAAGGGGTGGTCAGATGTACGTACTACACATTGATATTTCATTTTAGAAGAGTAGAAAACTCATATGGGTAGGGCTCTCTGGTTCCTTGCTGTTGTTAGATAGTAGCATTGAGTGTTGAAGAAGAATCTATAGAACAATTGACATCTGTGTATTAGGAACAGGGGATTGGTATGTACCATTCATTTATGTATTGAGGGGGAGAGATACTGTAGCTTCCTTATATCTAAGGGTGGCCATACATGGTTTGATACATGGATTGGCTTGTTTTGTTAAGGTCATCAAGTGAGCTGTTCTGAGCCGCCCAGTTTGGCTAACCATATGCTAAGCCAATGATCGGATTGTCCATTGGGCCTATGGAGACCTGTCGAATAAGGATTGCATCAATGTGCTGATGCATCCCTCATCCAATGGGATTTTCAAACCTGTCCAATTGCTATCTAGCCATTTTTGTTCTGATATCAGTCAGGAATGTCCTTCAGTGAGCCCCATACAGGCCCAGACTGAGACACAAAATAGCCCTTGGCAGTTCAAGTTAAGTTGAAAATGATGTGCCCAATTGTCTGTGCACTGGCAGGAGTGGATGGGTAGGTACCCTAGAATCTGTGTTAGGTGTCCTGATATCTATTAAGAGAGATATAGGGTGGCATACCTCCTCACATTTTTGACAACGTCCATTTTTGTGACCACCCCCTACTTACCATGTTCATTTTACAAAATTTGGCAGGTTATGAAAGTTTGAACACATTTCTGGGGTTTTTATATGTTATCACAGTTTTGCTAATCAAGGTGAATTGCCCTTTAAAGGAGAAGAAAACCATAAAGTTAAAAAACCCATACCCCTACCCTACATATAACTCCCTCCCCCCACCAGCCTAGCTGCTACCCCGGGCAAATGCCCCTAAGTCTTTACTTACCCCTCAGAGCAGATTCTGTCCAGTGGAGTTCATGGGCGCCATCTTCAGCTGCTTTTGTATTCTTTGGGTCTTCTCCCAGTGCTTCTGCAATCTCCGTCAGTTTCGGCGCATGCGTAGTTGTCGCGAAACAGAAAGTTGCTTCAACTGCGCATGCGCACTTACTTCTCGAAGATTACCGAAGAGAAAAAGATGGCCCGTGAACTCCACTGGACAGAATCTAAAGTCAAGACTTTGGGGCATTTGCCCGGGGTAACACTTAGGCTGGGGGGGGAGGAGGGAGTGGGTCTATGTAGGGTAGGGGGTTTGCTTCTCCTTTAAGCAGACTTGATTACCTTAAATAGTTACAATTGTTTCTTTACTTATCTTAAATTGTTACAAAAGTATCCAAGTGCATCTGGTGGCTGTTCTGGGCTCTCTGCCAAAATACAATTAAGTTAGAAACTTTGTATCTTTTTCTTTTTTGGCTGTTCAGTGCAGGAGATCAAACAAAAAGTCAGGACATTTCAGTAATAATCCAGGGCTGCGGGTTGAACTGAGAAAATCGGGACTGTCCTGTGAAAAATGGGGCAGTTGGGAGGCATGGGGTGGTGCCCTGATATCTTTGTGTAAGGAGGTGATGAGAAGTGGGTGCCTTGTGTTTGTGCACTTGGAAGATGTAAAAGAAAAGTTTTTGAAGAGTATGCCCAGTTTTTGCTTATAAGACATCATTTTGTATATACTTTGTCCTGTCGGCACCATAAGATATTCCATTGACTCCCAACATTAACTGTCACAGGGACTCCCAGCATGGTCATGGTATGGGTAGAGATTCCATACATTTAATGACATAGTCATACAGAGCATCAATAACTACAGTGACTACCAGATTAGATGGGACCCTGACTGTTTTAAATAGTACAATGACCATACCCACTAGATATAATTTTGTCTATCATTTCTCCTTTCTTATGATTATTACTTTCTATTACTTATCTTTCTATTAATTCACTCTCCTATTGATCTTCCAGCTGTTCCAAACTAGACGTCTGCGGAAAACAAAAAGCTAAATAAATAGAAAACCACAAATAAATAAATAAAAATGAAAGCCAATGGCAAACTGTCTCAGAATTCCAATGTCTATTGTTAGTCTAATAGTGAATTCAAAGGAGAACAACCCATTTAAACGGTACAATATATAGCAAATAATGCACAGTGCTCCTCCCTTATCCAAATCTACCAATACATTCATGGTACAGGGACGGGTCCCTTTGCCATGTCAATGTCCATTAGCAGGCCCGGACAGGCAATCTGTGGGTTTTGGCAAATGCCAGAGGGGCTGCTGTAAGTTTCTATAGACAGTCACTATTTAGTGGGCTGGTGGGAGACTGGTTGGGCATCTGTGTACTTGAAATGCCAGGGCCTATTTTGACATCCAGTTGAGACCTGGCCATTAGTACACAGTGCTCCTAGCAGGGATGGGTCCCTTTGCCATGTCAGTGCCATTACTACACTGTGCACCTAACAGGGACGGGTCCCTTAGCCCTCCTGTTTGTACAATTTCACATATCTCCCTTAGTAAGTGTAACATACTTACTAATGGATTAATACGCCTTCCAAATCCCACTTTGCAGCCAAGCTCACCTCATTCTCTGTGCCCCGTGCTCCTTTCAGGCTGTGTGGTCGGTATCAAGGGAGTTTCACGTTGCTCCATAAAAATAAAATTCATCAAGGCTCCGGTTGCCAAGTCTCTGTAACCACATCTCGGCCGGCTTCCCCGTCATCGCTGTCTGGCCTCCTTCAAAAAATGCGATTTCCCAGGGCTGAGAAAAAAGCCTGCTTTCAAATCTGGCACTTTTATTAAAAGGGAGTATTATATCCAAGTGGCATTTTCAGGCCAAGCAGTGGCTTTCTGCTCGAATCAATACGTTATATAACGCAGATGTGGTATGTTTACAGGTTATTTGATCTCCAATAGGACCCCTTGAGCATCACTTATTTACACCCTCTGCTTTATTATTTTTATTGAATTATTATAGCACTTAATAACAATGTCGTTTTAGTATGAATAAGAGGGGATGTTTTACAATTCAGAGATTTATAACACTTGGATGTAGATACGTGATATTGAAGGACCTGTTTTTCAGCAGACAACAAGCAATGCTTTGTAAACTTTCTATCTGCTATATTAAAGGGGGAACATTCCTCGATTAGTTGCTTCATACTATACGTTGTAGTTGGGATGTTCCTCCATATTATATATTATAATAGTATGTGTTGCATCCGTATTGCAGAGGGTAAGTCCTGCCGTATTGTGATGGGTGGTTTTCTCCATACTTCGTTTTATAATGGGGCCCCGTTTATGAGCAAGCGGGGCCCTAGTCAAGGGATAGGAGCCATGACAAGGTTCAATGCAATGTTTGGCATCTTATTGGTTGTTTTATCCATGTCAACTTGCTAACCTGATGTTTTGAGGATCGGTATGTTTTTTAAAGGAAATGTTCAGTGAAAAAATAAAAGCCGGTTAAATAGGCTGTGCAAAAAAAAATGTTTCTAATATAGTTAGGCAAAAATGTAATGTATAAAGGCTGGAGTGACTGGATGTCTAACATAATAGCCAGAACACTACTTCCTGCTTTTCAGCTCTCTTGGTTTCCACTGATTGGTTACCAGGCAGTAACCAATCAGAGACTTGAGGGGGGGGGGCACATGGGTCATAACTGTTGCTTTTGAATCTGAGCTGAATGTTGAGGATCAATTGCAAACTCACTGAACAGTTATGTCCCATGAGTCGCTGACTAACTCAGAGTTAGAGAGCTGAAAAGCAGGAAGTAGTGTTCTGGCTATTATGTTAGACCAGCCTTTATACATTTCACTCCAGCCTTTATACATTACATTTTTGGCTAACTAACTATATAAGAAACATTTTTTATTTTGCACAGCCTATCTATTTACCCAGTTTTTATTTTTATACTGAACTGTTCTTTAAAGGAGAAGGAAGGGTATAATCACACATTGAATATAATCATTAATTTCCTACTCCATTCTGGCACTTCTCTTCTTTGAAAAAACTCACCAAAGGTATATTTAAGCAACCTTGGCCCTATAGTACTAAATCAGCAAGAATCTCCTGCCCAGGAGACCCTTATTATTAGCTCTCTGGCTGCCTGGTAGTGGCGTAACTACGTGGCATAAAATACAACTGCACCCAGGCCACACACCCTTGGTGCTCGCAGAAGACGTGTTGCCATCTTAACGCAGCCACATCTGTGAGAACGTCTGCGTGCCCACATGTCAAAAGAAGATTGTCCACACATCCAGAGGAGAGGGGGCCTGGTGGGCAATGGTTAGGGTTACCACCTTCTATGAGGTGGAGCTCCAGGCAAGGGGAGCAGGGTCATGACATGTTGGGGGTGGGTCCATGATGCAATGGGGCTTGTCATGAAATCAGGGGCAGAGCTAATCGTCACGTCAATCATAGATAATCCAGCCCGGTTCTCCTCATTTGGAAAACCGGGCAGGCAGTTTTCACCTGGGGAACACTTCAAAAAACGGGCTGTCCGAGTCAAAACGGAACAGGCGGTAACCCTAACAATGGCGTAACTACTACTGAGTGATGCACCCAGGCCCACTCAGTAGTTGTTACACCATTGCCACCTGGGCTTCCTGTGGGGTGGGCACTGCCAACATGAAGATACAAAAGATAATCCCTCATGTGCATGCATAGTTCCATGCTTAAAAAATGCACCAGCCTACAGGTAGGATGAGTTACTGGAGGGTGTCCAAGATGCAAATTAGGATTCGGTCCGGCCAGGCAGAAGAATTCGGCCAAATCCGAATCCTGCTGAAAAAGGCAGAATCCTGGCCGAATCCCAAACCGAATCCTGGATTCGGTGCATCCCTAATAATCATTTATCGCCATCAGGCGGGGTTAAGACACGGTAAAAAAATTAGGAAGTGGCTGGGCTGACCAAGTATACAGCAAGAGACAATTACTTGCCAGAACCTGTGCATTGTTACTCTGCAGCTTCACAGTCAGACGCAGGGGCTCTAACACTCTTGAGAGAGCCACTGAGTATTAGTATTAGCAGTATAAAACTGTTAATATCTCAGAAACCATAAAAAAACTGTCTAAAATGTATGTGTTTACGGGGGCATTTTGTAGAAGTTTTAATTTGTTTTTCTATTTAGATTTAAATCCCTTTTACAACGTCCTCTCCCTAGCATACTGAACAAGAAATCCAGGCATATATAAGAGCAAGGCTTGCTGCATTCCAGTGGCAGGAAAGATTTATCAATACAAAGCTGAACGGTTCTTGTAACAGAGTAATGTGAAAGGCTCAGCACATCCTATTTGTTTCCCCTGAAAAGAATCACAGGATTCAGATGCTGCAGGGCACAGTGCAAGAAACCTCCATCAGCAGCTCCCTCCTCTCATTTGTGTGGAACAACAGAGGCACCGGGCATGTTATTGTTATTATGCTGTAGTCCAGAGCCTCGAGCACACAACTTCTGAAGCCTCCAGAGGAATATGCTCACGGCAATGTCTGCTGTTCAGCATCATCACAGCCTGTTAGCAGGCGCATTCCCAATTCAGCCTGTTTACTCATAGACTTTCTGCTGTTTCAAAATTGAACATGGCCCTGTGCACTACATTTCCCATCATGCCCAGCCAGCTGTTAGAATTTGTGGATCACAGCAGCTGCATGATTGACATTTACCAACTATCAGATTTTGAGCCTTTAACAAGAATAATTAGTTGAGTGTTTTAGATGAGAAAGCTTTAACAACGCAAATGAACAGCTCCTCCGCAGGATCTGCCAGTCATAATTATTCGTTTTAATAACGGAAATCAGTCCCAGTCTGTGGATGTAAAGGACGCATGACCATCATAAAGGGGCAGGGTTGTTTTTGGGGGCAAAGGAGTAGCCGTGTTGGGATGGTGGTCTAAAATATGACAAATAAAAAATTCTGGGACCTGTGAGTTTGATGCACTAATTTCAACAAAGTCAGGATGGGGAGTTACGTTTCCCATCCATGGTCAGACTGGCCTATTGGGATATTGAGGGAAATCCTGGTGGGCTCAGCTTCTCTTGGTCCTGCCACAGAAAGTTGCATAGGGGTGTGTGGGAGCAGTGTCGGACTGGGGTGTCTGGGACCCACTGGTAGAGTCTTACAGTGGGTTGGGTACCCACGGGTTACCCGCAAAAACCTGCGGTACTCTGCTGGTTGCGGGTAGAAGTTCCGGGTGCAGGTATAGACGCGGGTTGGCGGTTCTGCGGGTTGCGCGTCGGGCCTCGGGTCTTCTCAATAGCGATTTTTACTCTTTTCTCTCATCACGTCTACTTCCGATGATGTCACTTCTGGTTTACAATGACAGCACTTCCGGATTCTTGATGGTCAGCGGGTCGTGGGTCCGCGTTGCAGATAAGGTACGGTCGGGTTGCTGGTCCAAGTGGGTAAAAATGCGGGTCTGGGTTGCGGATTGCAGGTTGCAGGTAAGGGTCTGGTATGGGTTCCAAAAAATGGACTCGTGCAGGACTCTACCCACTGGGGCTGCTTCCTGGGGGGCCCTCCTCCCCAGTCGCAAGTGCCACCACCAACTCCAATTGCAAATTAAACCCCCCAGCACATACCTTATGCATGATGAGTTTGTACTCGCCGACTCCCGTGTGCGGGGGAAGGGCTATGGAAGATCCCCACAACTGGCAGTTTCCAGCAGCAGACCTGGTATGGGGGAGGACGAGGGCTGGGGCCCACCGAGTTTTCTCCCAGTGTCCCGCTGGCCCAGTCCGATGCTGTGTGTGGGGGGATGTGGTGGATGTCATCGATGGCTCAGGTGGCCAGACATTTATATATATACATATATAGACATTTATATATACAGGTATGAGACCTGTTTTATAGAATGCTTGGGACCTGGGGCTTTCCTAATAACCGATCTTTCTGTAATTTGCATCTTCATACCTTAAGTCTACTAGAAAATCATATAAACATTAAATAAGCCCAATAGACTGGTTCTGTTTACAATAAGGATTGATTATATCTTAGTTTGGATCAAGTACAAGCTACTGTTTTATTATTTATTCTTACCTATCATTTCATGCATATATTATTCTGTATTTTCTCTAGCAGCTGCAATAGTGAGGAGGTTATAGTGTGCCTGCTGAACAGCAAAGGGTGCCGCTAGGATTTTATCCTCGGTAAATTGGAGAGAGTTAATCAGATTTTGCTCTTGCCACTGCCAGGGAGTTCTAGCAAATAACGTCTTTAAGGATCTACTTGCCGAAGCAGATAATGACACTATTGTTGTCAGATAAGTGCCGCCGGGCATGTCATTCTGTGTCCCTCTCCGCTGGGTGCCCAATCATTTGTGACAGATTCTGCTCCGGCGCATCGCCTCTGGGAGGAAAGGGGTTAAATGGTGACGTTTGTGTCAAAGAAAAAAAAGAAAGAATGCTGAGTGATGGGATAATACTTTATAGGGATTCTGGGCCTGCCTTAGGGGAACGGCAGGGGACGTTGCTTATATACAGGTATGGGATCTATTACACTAAGCCTATTATCCAGAAAGTGCCAAGGGAAATGTAAATTTCTATAATAATAATAATTAAAAAGAAATTGTCCATGAAGGATTTGTTATTCAGTAACACATGCAGTGCTGCATTTCCAAACGGTATCCACCTGTCATTCGCTCTAAATTGCATGTCGTAATTTTAACATGCATATTTTGCAAATCACACTCAAGACGGCTTTACTTCCGCCACAAAGTGTTAATAAAGCTGTTCGGTCCCAATTCTATTTACTATGGGTTCCTAGACCGGGTGCAAAGTACGACTTTTATTTCAACAACCAAAAGTTCTTTATTAAAGAGCCTGTGCCCGACATGCTCAGCCTGTGGCCCTAGAAGGCTTCTGGGCCATATATAGAATATAGGGACCGATTCACAAAAGGTCGAAAAAGTGAGTGTTATTTATAGAATGCGTTAAAAATGGCATCACTTCTTATATTTTTAGAATGAATGGTCAATTCACTAAAAGCTCACTTACATAGTTACATAGTAGTTACATAGTCATATTGGGTTGAAAAAAGACAAAGTCCATCAAGTTCAACCCCTCGAAATGAAAACCCAGCATCCATACATACACCCCTCCCTACTTTTAATCAAATTCTATCTACCCATACCCATACTAACTATAGAGTTTAGTATCACAATAGCCTTTGATATTATGTCTGTCCAAAAAATCATCCAAGCCATTCTTATAGTCATTAACTGAATCAGCATCACAACATCACCCGGCAGTGCATTCCACAACCTCACTGTCCTGACTGTGAAGAACCCCCTACGTTGCTTCAAATGAAAGTTCTTTTCTTCTAGTCTAAAGGGGTGGCCTCCGGTACGGTGATCCACTTTATGGGTAAATAGGTCCCCTGCTATTTGTCTATAATGTCCTCTAATGTACTTGTAAAGTGTAATCATGTCCCCTCGCAAGCGCCTTTTTTCCAGAGAAACAACCCCAACCTTGACAGTCTCCCCTCATAATTTAAGTCTTCCGTCCCTCTAACCAATTTCGTTACACGTCTCTGCACTCTCTCCAGCTCATTTATATCCCTCTTAAGGACTGGAGTCCAAAACTGCACTGCATACTCCAGATGAGGCCTCACCAGGGACCTATAAAGAGGCATAATTATGTTTTCATCCCTTGAGTTAATGCCCTTTTTTATGCAAGACAGAACTTAGACAACGTGTTATCTACAAATACCCCTAGATCCTTCTCATTTAAGGAAACTCCCAACACACTGCCATTTAGTGTATAACTTGTATTTATATTATTTTTGCCAAAGTGCATAACCTGCATTTATCAACATTGAACCTCATTTTCCAGTTTGCTGCCCAGTTTTCCAGTTTAGACAAATCACTCCTCAAAGTGGCAGCATCCTGCATGGAACCTATAGTTCTGCACAATTTAGTATCATCTGCAAAAATAGAAACAGTACTTTCAATGCCCACCTCCAGGTCATTAATAAACAAGTTGAAAAGTAAGGGACCTAGTACAGAGCCCTGCGGTACTCCACTAACAACATTGGTCCAATTAGAAAATGTTCCATTTACCAATTACCACCACTCTTTGTAGTCTATCTTTTAGCCAGTTCTCTATCCAGGTACAAATACTATGTTCCAGGCCAACATTCCTTAATTTAACCAGTAACCTTTTGTGTGGCAAAATCAAATGCTTTAGCAAAGTCTAAGTAAATCACATCCACTGCCATGCCAGAATCGAGGTCTCTACTTACATTCTCATAAAAAGAAATTAAGTTAGTCTGGCAAGATCTATTACGCATAAAACCATGCTGGCACAAACTCATAGTATTATGATTTGCTATGAAGTCCAGTATCTTATCCTTTATTAACCCTTCGAAAAGCTTTCCTACCACTGACGTCAGACTAACTGGCCTATAGTTTTGAGGCTGAGAACGGGATCCTTTTTTGAATAGAGGCACCACATTAGCAATTCGCCAGTCTCTTGGCACTATGCCAGATCTCAATGAATCCTGAAAAATTAAGTAAAGAGGTTTGGCAATCACAGAGCTAAGCTCGCTAATTACCCTGGGATGAATACCATCTGGCCCTGGACCTTTGTTAATCTTAACATGTTCTAGTCTCTTTTGAATTTCTTCATGTGTGAACCATGCATCATTAGTTGTATTACTAGAATTGGGACTGTTAAGAAGGAAACCTTCACTTACTGGTTCCTCATTTGTGTAGACAGATGAAAAATATGAGTCACTTGTCTGACTTAAGAAGTGTTTATTTTTTCGTTAATTTCCGGTGAACTATGTGCAGTATTTTATAGCATGCAATATTTTGTGCATTGTTTTAAGCCATTTGATATTGTCACACGTTAATAGAGCTATCTAAGACATTCGGAATGCCACTGTACAAGTCTTTTTTTTATAGTATTCCAGTCATTCATGACACAGCAAAGAACATAGTGTATTCTGGACCTGGTCAAGGCACCATGAAAATGTGGGGTGCGACACTCCACCATATATCCCTCCAACTTTCCGGAAACTTTAGTTTGTGAAAAAATTATGGAAGCACAGAAGTTTTCCCATGTCAGGGACAGCATGGCTTCTGTGTGTTTGTGGCTGTAGTCAGGGCCGCAATTAGAAATCACGAGGCCCCGTACAAAATAAATTTCTGGGGCCCTGCCATCCCAGCCTTCAAGCCCCAGCAATTCCTTCTAGCCTTCAAGTCGGCAATTCAAGACTTCAGTGCTCTTTTCGTGGCTTTGGGTGTTTTTGTGGCTTCAGGTCTTTTTGTGGCTTCAGGACTTCAACTTCGGCTCCTTTCGTGGTTTTGGGTCTTTTTGCGGCTTTGAGTCTTTTTGCGGCTTTAGGTCCTTTCGTGGCTTCAGGACTTCAACTTCGGTCCCTTTCATGGTTTTGTGGCTTTTTGCGGCTTCAGGACTTTTCGTGGCTTCAGGTCTTTTCGCGGCTTCAAGTCTTTTTGTGACTTCAGGTCTTTTCAGGACTTCAACTGAAGTACCTTTTGTGGCTTTGTGGCTTTTTGTGGCTTCAGGACTTCAACTTCAGCTCCTTATGTGGCTTTGGGTCTTTTCTCAGCTTCGGCTCCGTTCATGACTTTGGATCTTCAGCGGTTCGGGACTTTGGGTCTTCAGGTCTTTTCGCGGCTTCAGGTCTGTTTTTGGCTTCAGGACTTCAACTTCGGTTCCTTTCGTGGCTTTGTGTCTTTTTGCGGCTTCAGGACTTCAACTTTGGCTTCTTCTGTGGCTTTGGGTCTTTTCTCAGCTTCGGCTCCATTCGCGGCTTTGGCTATTCAGCGGTTTGGGGCTTTGGCTCCTTGGGACTTTGGCTATTCTGGAATTCAGCTATTCTGGACGGCAATTTGAGACTTCAGCGGTTCGGCGCAAATTCTGCGATGTCAAGGGGGGCCCGGCTATTTAGAAAAGTGGAGCGCAGCCAGGCACCTCTTTAGGCTCAGGTCCGATACAACAGTACCTCCTGTGGTCCCCTGATGGAGGCCATGGCTATAGTTAAGGCCCTACTTTATCTCCTCACTTTATCTTCCTCTATTAATATCTGATGTTGTTTAGTAACACCTACTCCTGGTAGGTTTTAAACTTTATTATCTCACTTTTTATTCTTTTATCACTTAAAAGATGTTTGTGAATTATGAGTTAGGATTAATTCTATTCTATAATGTATCACAATGCGATTAGAATACTATTTTGCAGTAATGTAGAATTACCACATGAGATATGTCTATTAGATCATGAGAAAATTCTTTGATGGATCGTTCATTAAAAAAACATGGTTTTATAACGCACTAAATTATGTGTAAAGGTATAACAACCTTTTTGTGAATCGGCTCGATAGGCTCTTATTCAAAACAATGCATGGTTGCTAGGGTAATTTGGATCCTAGCAACTTACCATTGCTGAAAATGCAAACTGGAGAGCTGCTGAATAAAAAGCTAAATAACTCAAAAAACACTAATAATATAAAAATGAAAACCAATTGCAAATTGTCTCAAAATATCACTTTTTAAATCAATGTATATTTTATGGAGAGCTTTCCCTTAAATGAACAATAACACCTAAAAATGAAAGTGTTTTAAAGGAATAAAAATGTAATGTAGTGTTGCTCTGCACTGCTACAACTGGTTATGAACTCTGCTATAGTTCATATAAACAAGCGGCTGTGTAGCCATGGGGGCAGCCATTCAAGCACAGGCTACACAGTAGATAACAGATAAGTACTACTATTGTTTATATAAACAAGCTGCTGTGTAGCCATGGGGGCAGCCATTCAAGCACAGGATACACAGTAGATAACAGATAAGTACTACTATAGTTTATATAAACAAGCTGCTGTGTAGCCATGGGGGCAGCCATTCAAGCACAGGATACACAGTAGATAGCAGATAAGTACTACTATAGTTTATATAAACAAGCTGCTGTGTAGCCATGGGGGCAGCCATTCAAGCACAGGAGACACAGTAGATAACAGATAAGTACTACTATAGTTTATATAAACAAGCTGCTGTGTAGCCATGGGGACAGCCATTCAAGTGAAGGACACACAGAAGATAACAGATCTGAAGAATCCCATTGTATGCTACAGAGCTTATCTGTTATCTGCTGTGTATCCTGATCCCTTTCTCCTTTTTCAGCTTTAAATGGCTGCCCCCATGGCTACACAGCAGCTTGTTTATATAAACTAAAGTAGTGTTTCTGAAGCAAACACACCGATTGTATCATAGCAGGAAAACACTACATTATATTTTCAATACTTTAGGGTAAAGTTCCTTTAAAGGATTCTGGGAACCCTTTACATTCTGTGCCTATGCTCGCCCACCCTGTATTAACCCCTAGCTCAAAGGTGCTGAATTTTGCAGCGGTTTCTATTAATTCGGGTGCAAATTGAAGGTAGTTTTCTTCGATATTATATCAGCTACAAAGGCACAAGAACCTGTACAATAAGCGAATATGTAGGTTATCAGAAACAATATGCAATTGCGAGCAATAAAACCATCTTTCAGCTTCCCAAAAATAGTAGACGCTTCATTTTAATGAGCAGAAAAAGTTCTATAAGAAGACAGGTCTTTAATACTGCTCATCCTTTCCTGATAGGGCTGGCTGCTATGCACCAAAACAGAGAGAGATGATCTCTCCTGAGTGTTCCCTCTTATCATTATTGCTCTGGAGCATGGCATCAGTAAATATACAAGCTTATTAAAGAGAGATTAAAGAGACTTTAATAATGAATCTTAATAGCCATTGTACAGGGTTAGATACACTGGAAGAACCAAATGTAATTTCACTCTGCATTTCACATTCCTGTTCTCTCTGCTTTAGCAATATGATGGATAGCAGTCCTTGTTTACTCAGTGCCCCAAGATCAGAGCTATGGGGTCCCTGGTTGGTATTTCAAATGTCTGTTTTAAAAACTATGACTTATATACATTTATTAGTTGGCACAACATGGTGGTGGTGGGGGGGGGGTGCTACATGCAACTCCTAATTCATTACTTCAGTGAATGGCCAGCTTTGCCACAGATTGTTTTGTGGTCAAACCCAAAATATTGCTCAACTTCCATATTGTAGGCATCAGGCCAGCGTCAGACACCATTAGAACTCCCGGTGGGCCCAGGCGTCAGTGGGTTTGTCTGCTTCTAAACATTTGGCCTATTTCTTTGCCATTTCTTTCCTTAACAAAGAGGCTAAATAGATGAAATAATAGATTATAGTATGTAAATATAAGAGACTAGGAGAGTAGAGGTTAAGCGAGGAGAGGAAGAAAAATAGTACTGAGAGTGGGCCCCTGGTCTAAAGTTTTATGTTGGGCCCTTGGTGTCCCAGTCTGACACTGCATCAGGCAATATATAAGCTTTTATCACAGTGACCCCTCCCCAAATTGGGGCTTAGTCAATGAATCAGTGTTTTTTTCGTTCCACTGCACTGGGAGGTGTTCCAAGGGGTGCAGGGTCGGACTGGGGGGCCGGGGCCCACCGGGACTAATGTCCAGGGCCCCCTCCAACCCCCCCTGCCTCCCTACTATGACGCGCCGAGCACGCTTGCATGAAGGTGCTGCTCGGCGCGCCTGCGTGTAGGCGCCGCTCCTCAGTAAAAGGTACCGCGCGCATGCGCAAATGGCGCTGCGCGGCAAGTAAAAAAGGCTTTTTTTCTTTTAAGTACGATTGAAACGGGGGACTGGCCCGGCGGGGGCCCATTAGGGGTCGGGGCCCACCGGGTTTTTTCCCGGTATCCCGCCAGGCCAGTCCGACACTGAAGGGGTGGGGTTGGTGCTTAGAAGGGGTGCATCGAATCCACTATTTTAGGATATGGCCGAATTCCAAATCATCCACGAAAGACTCGGCCTAATACCGAATCCGAGTTACTAAGCTAAAGTGAACTTTTAAGTAGGGATGCACCAAATCCAGGATTCAGTTTGGGATTTGGGCAGGATTGGGCAGGATTCGGCCGAATCCTTCTGCCCGATCGAACCAAATCCTAATTTGCATATGAAAATTAGAGGCAGGGAGGGAAATCGTTGGACTTTTTATCCCAAAACAAGGAAGTGGAGAGTGGATTCGGTGCATCCCTACTTTTAAGAGGCTAAAGAGAATTCTTAACTTGACTTTTATGTGATGAAATGTCATGTGATTTTTTGGGATTCAGTTACAGCCAGGCAAAAAGGTCAAATCCCAAAACAAATCCTGGATTCAGTGCATCCCAAATTCTAAGAGGGAAGTGAGTCCAGTAAGAAATAATCTAGTTCTAGACCTACTAACAAACATAAAGTACTATTGCCTTTATTTCAATATACTTCTGGGACATTAATGGGCACATTAGAGTGCAGCGCACTGCTTACTAATAGAAGAATCCTATCTCTTCCTTTTTGCGATTGTGTCTCCAAAAGGTATATCATTATCAATCTCCTTTCCTTGTCAATCCCTCAACGGGGCCAAAATGCGTTTTTTTTGAGCAATGTCCTTTGGGGATTCCTGCTAAGGACAAATAGCATTTCTAGAACTTTAAAGGGGCCGAGCACCTTCCAACACTTTTTTGAGTGCATTTGTTTTTAGATAGTTCACCAGAAATACAGACTTTTTTTCAGATACACTCTGTTTGTGACTGTTTTACTAATGCTGACACTTGGGGGGGTTACTTACAAAAGTCCGGTCTGACTTTTTTGGTGCAAAACTCTAATTTTTCAGTTTTTTTTTTTTTTTTAAACTCAGATTTTTCAAGATTTATTAACGTCCGATGCTGCAAAAAGTCTGAATTCGAAAATCTGCATATCAGACCTGCCATGGTTGTATATTAGTCAATGGGAGAGGTCCCTATCCTATTTGAAAGTTGCTGTGGTCGGCACTGGAATTAGCCTGAAAATCCAACTTTTTTCTGACAAAAATCCGAAAAATTGAGCGATTTGGGAAAAACCTCCAGAAAAATCTTATGATTTGTGTTCTCAATCGATTTTATCGAGTTTTCCCCGATCTGATTGAATCGTGCTTTTTAAATAAACACGGTCAAATCGTGGATTGAAGTTTGGTCAGACTTTTTTTATTGAAATAATTAGAATTCAGATTTTAGTAAATAAAAGCTGGGCAACTAATCTCCCTGTGTGCCACCAGGCAGCTGTTAGAATTGATACAATAGTTGCTAATATTCCCCAGATAGTGCTTGAAATTTATCAACGAATTGTATCAACTAAATGTAGCAAATTGTAACAGTTCAGATGCTCATGGATCACTGAGTTGCCAGACGGAAACACCAGATACAGGAACATTAAACTTTATGCTTAAATGTTGGGTAAACTGTAAAAAATAAAAGATGGAAAGCCATTGAAAAAATTATGTGTTTATAGAGAACAATCTGAAAAAAGTGTTTGGAAGGTGAACAATTGCTGTTAGAATTGATAGAATATTTGCTAATGTTCCAACTAATGTAGCAAATTGTAACAGTTCAGGGCAGAGACACACGCTGCGTTTCGGGGGAGGGTTTGTCTTCCAGCGACAAATATCCCCTTCTTCTGGGCGACTAATCTCCCGAACTGCCTCCTCTGCCTTCCCGAGGGCTAGAATTAAAATCGCTGGTGGGATGGCACTCGGAGCACTTCATTTTCTAAAGCCGTCTGAAGTTGCCTCACTTCGGAAAACAAAGTGCTCTGAGTGCCATCCCGCCGGCAATTTTCATTGTAGCTGTCGGGGAGGCAGGTCGGGGATATTACTCGCCGGGGCGACTAATCTCCCCAAATTGCAGCATGTGACTCTGCCCTTAGACTCTATACCTGGATCCCTGAGCCTATGATTAAGCTTTTATTTTTTATACATGATGTAAATAAAGACTTTTGTACTACTTCACAAAAAATTTGGACTCCTGGACAGGGCCGCCATCAAGGGGGGGGCAGGGGGGAGAGTTGTAGAAGGCCCGAGGGTAAGGGGGGCCCGGCCACGTCGCACTTACTTGATTACCCGGGCCCCCCTGCTTTCTGAGAGCTGCCGACTTTGGGAAGGCAGGGCGGGAGCACAGGGAGAGGTATCTTCTGTCCATTACTTTCCCCTTTTGGTCACAGAGTTTAAGTCCCGGTTGAGCTGTTAAGGGATTGGATAGCTGAGGTTTGAACTTCCCCTCCAGCTCATCCAATCACCATGCAGCTTTACCGGGACTTGAAATTCTGTGACCAATAAGGGAAGAAAATGCTGTCACTGGAAGAAGATGCAGCCACCTGTGCTCCCCTCCTCCCTTCTGAAGTTGGCAGCTCACTGACAGCAGTTGGGCCTCACTAATGAAGTAAGTACAACATGGCAGGGCCCACCTAAAGGTAACCCTTTGTGGTCCCTGTTGAGTGGGGGGCAGGTCCGGACTGAGAATTAAAATAGGCCCTGTCATTTTCAGGTACACAGAGGCCCAATCAGCCCACACAGAGGCCCAGACAGCCACCACCAGCCCACTAAATAGTGACTTTATATGGGATCTTATAGCAGCCCCTCTGGCATTTGCCAGAACCCACAGATTGCCAGTCCGGGCCTGGTGGGGGGGCCCTGGGCACTATTTTTTTTTAAACTTCTGGGGGGGGCAAGTTTTTTTTACATGGACGTTTTAGAGAGGCCCTGGCCACCAATTTTTTTATAACATGGGGAGGTGCTAGCCACCAATATTTTTTAATGGGGGTCCTGACCACAAATGTTTTTTATGGGGGGCCCTGACCACCAGTATTTTTTTATTTTTTATTAACATGTGGGAACCCTAGCCACCAATGTTTTTTTTTTTACTGTATGGTGGGGAGGGCGGACCTGTAGGTAGAGCTTGTGGTGGGCGCAGCCAAGGGGGCCCAGGAAATGTTATCATATGGGGCCCTGCGATTTCTGATGGCGGCTTTGCTCCTGGAATCCACTGTCTAACTGATTTTTTGGTGTTTCGGAGTGGTGCCTGCCTGTTAGGGTTTCTGTGTATCGCTCCCCTTTGCTGAGGGTCTAGGGCATAAGCACCCGGACCCATTATGGAAAGCGGTAAGCTTGTCCTTTTACTTACAATATCCATGCTTCCTATGGTTTTCATTTCATGGATCAATGAGCTGCCAGACTGATACACCAGAGACAGGAACATTTGGCCAAACGGTATAAAGTAAAAATGGAAAGCAGTTGAAAAAAGCCTTTTTTTAGTGTTGAACAATCTGAAAACAACTGAAATGAAAAAGTGTTTAGAAGGTGAACAGACAGGCTTATAGGTCAGCATAGTCTTCCCCAAGGTGTTGCGGGCATCGCTTCTGGGGTAAACTCCTTGGCATCCCCTGGCCGCATACTCTGAACCTGAGACCTTTGTTATCTCATCCTTTTTTTCAGATGCTTTGGGGACCCATAACAATGGCTTGTTGTTATGTAAAAAGAGTCTGCATCCAATGAAACAGGGTTGCAAAAGAGTGAGAGATTTTTCAGTGTTGGAATCTTAGTCACATGAGGCCGTTACAGTCCACCCCCCCCTCACTCCCAGCTAATCTAGTTTCTATAGAAACAAGATTGGGAAAAAAGACAGACAGAAAGGGGCAGAAAAGAGTGAGAAAGAGAAGAACAGGGATAGAGAGGTGAGGGAATAAGCACAAATACACTCATGCTTCTGCTACAGGCAACAGTTAATAATAGGGCAACACTTTGATGGGCAGGACCACAGGTGAGAGCCATCTCCACATGAGAGAGCCCCGCTGTACCATAACTTGCATTTTGATGTGACTAAGAAGAAGGTGGACAAGGAAGTGGACCTTCAGTGACTAGCAGGTAAGTGAAGACCTTTAAGCTGACCAAAATCAAAGTGCAGGACAAAGGACAGGCTTGACATAGGGAATTTTCAGCGACTATGTAGACTTGCTGGCAGTTATTTTATAGGAGCGTAATATTTAATGCTGGACAACAGACTTTGTGACACATGAAGTGACTGCAGAAATTGATACAGTAGAGGTAAACCAAGGCTGAAGAGAAATCCAGGAGCGAGCGCTTCATAGATTAACCCCCTAACAGGTGTTGGGCTTTTCCTCGGAGGAGGAATAAATGATACACCGGTCAAAAGGCTTCCATCTCCTCTCCACATGTTGTTCTCAATCGTTGTAAAGTCTGGCTCATCATTCCCACCCGCCCTCCCCCAACAATATTTGATTCGTTTCCAGAAGATGTCCCTGGGAAGGAGTAACAGCTTGCCTCAATAACTCTTATTGCACATCTTGGCTTCAGGTGCTTGGTCAGTACACTTCATAGGGCACTAGAGATGCTGTACCAGTGCTCGTATCTTAGGAATACTAATATTACCTAACGTTAGAGAGCTTATAGCCCAAGATGTCAAGATCTGTAATACTGGCATAAGCCTTCTAGGTTTACAATTCACTGTATCACTCACATCTTTTCTGCATGGCCACACATAACCCACCTGTATGATTCCCTCTTTAACTCTTTGGATGTTGCCAGTTACAGTTTAACAACAGCTGAAGTCTGTTTGGCTCTTGCAAACAAATCTGTGATGTATTACTTCTCAACCATTATCCCTGTCCTTTCTGCAATCTTATCTCTGCCTCCTCATTTATCCATCCATTTCCCATCATGTTCCCGATTTACTCTCCTGCCCCCTACAGCAATTAACAACTTCTCCGCAACACATTATTTTGCTATGCATATATATTTATCCCTGTTGCTCGATTCTCATGTCTTTCCTGGAGATGCAATTAGTTTTCAGGCTGACTATGGGCTGATAACATTATACCAGCCTTGCAGCCTAGCCTTTAGTAGATTAACAGGTCCTCTTGATTCATTTGGGAATAATTTATTTGTAACAAAGAAACTGGTAAAAATCAATGTATTGGTCTTAATGGACACAGTGGAGCTAATGTACTAACAAACACTTTTTTGCACCTGTGCAATTACCCATAGCACTTATGTCTATGAAGATTCTCATTTATCCAGGTCATGATATACAGTATCTAGTAGAATTAAGTCAAAGGCAACTGGATTTATAGTTTTTCTTGTAAACATATCACCACTCACCCAAGTGGCTTCTTCAGTTCAACTGAAGTGGTAGAGCTTTTCAACCCTTGAGGGTAGTAAAGTCACAAACATCCAATCACAATGGTTCCATTGAACTTCAGTAAGGTGTTGGCTAAAACAGATGTGTGTGTCCAGTTGCCTTTAACTTAATTCTACTAGATACTTTAATCAGCACTTAGTTTTGAGCAGTCTGCTCAAGTTAGAAAATGAATTCAACTGGGTCATTGCTATTGGCAACAGCCCTGGAACAGTTTAGGACTTGCTCTTTGGACTTGAGTACAGCAGTGGGGTCCCTACAATGAAGTAGGCAGGTAGGTGGAGTGATGGAAGGTCTATTACCCAATTTCCCAAACCAGCCAGGACACACTAGGACTTTTTTCCTTCTTTAATACATTTTAAGGCACAAATTAATGGAGACTAAGTGGCCCCAGCCATGGCAACAACTGTTACTAAAGAAGAAGAAAAAACCCAGAGTGATGTGGTTGATATATGGAATTAGGGGTTCAAGATCCATTGAGCACAGGGTGGAGGGCAGGTGCTATTTTACATTAATTTCTAAATAGCTTTAAAGCTGAATCACCTGTCACATAGTTAATGTCTTGCAAATATAGTAAACAACAGAAAAGCAGGAGATGTAGGACAATACCTATAAGCTTGTGTAGCAGTTGTCCATCACACAATACAATCACATAAAACTAGTGGGAAGTGGAGTTACAATATGTGGAACACACCCTATGGCTGTGGAGGAGGTAATGACCTTCTACATATCTGCTTCACCCCCATTACAAAAGGTATCCCAGTTATGAAATATTCAGCAATGATTGATATTTATCAATGAGTTTCTAGAAGGAGAGGGGAATTGGTGTGCACTTTTGCTAAATTCTAGATATATATTCATAGTTTCTGGAAACTGAGATTCTTTTGACAGCTCTAGGGGTCAGCTTGGGTTGCACGTGTGCTAATCATTCAAATGAGTGCAATATAGGAGCGTGCATAATCTCAATTACCGCCTCAGGTAATTTAAATGTATTGCCGTTTTAATTGGTTGTGCTTACTGAATTAACAATTGGTCTTGCATGAAGATACAGTGTCTTCCAAAGCTCATACAATTCAATGGAGATACAAGAATGGTATGGCACACACCAAGGCATATGGCATCACAATAATATTTTTTCCAATGTGATCTCAATATTATATTTGTGGCATATGTATAGTTTATTTTAATGGGGATAATGTGATAAAAGTCATAAGACTTTCTCCAGGACCAGTAATTCATAGAAACCAGGTAGTTTTCACAGCTGATCATTAATAGCTACCTGCATAGTATTTGCTATGGGTTAGTAGACTTTTTCACTCTTTTCTCTGAAGCAAACTTTTGATAGGGGAAGCGAATGCAGGGTTACTTCAAGCTGAAAACATAGACATGTCCAGATACCCGAGGTGTAGCCCAAAGGATACATTAGTAACCTGCCCTCACAGAATTCCTCTACTATCCAGATGTAAATAACACGAGGCTCAGGACTAACTATACAGATGGCAGTTTCTTTGTGAAATAGCCCCCATGCCTGTTTTGCCTACTCGCCCATATTTTGTTTTTAGCACAGTCAACACCAAGCTTATTGCTTAAGAAACACCCCACGGAAACATTTCTTTTTACTGCTCCATCTGTTTTATTTAGTTGACAAGTGTAATGTTGTGCTCAGCTTCCTAAACCCATCTGACATGATTCCAAGCTAATGCTATTGCCCCTCGGTCTCTCATTACAAGACTGGGAATTGTGAATAGATTAACAGTCATTGAACTGGAAAGAAAGCATATTATTTTTTTTTTTTTTTTTTTACCATAACACATCTCAGGGCCAAAGATGTAACAGAGTTAATCTCAAATATTCAATGGGTAAGTTTAAACGTTTCCGAAAAGGATAAGAATGCGGAGAGTTTAATGACTCATTCCGCTGAAAGAATTTAAGTAGCAACACATAATATAATAGAGAATAAATATTAGCAAACCTTATATTGTCACTAGCTATATCTGTCCATTTTTATAACCCTGGTAAGTTCAACCATATACAGACCATGTCTGCCAACATGGCCACTCTTGACCAAGATGGCAACTGACTGCTAAATAAATGGATCTACAGCTTTAAAATGTAAAAGTGTTTGTTTGGGCTTTTTTTAATAAACGGGTCCACCAGGACAGGTGCTCCACCACCACCACACATTCCATATGCTATCATTTTTGACTGAAGCATTCCCCTGAAATAGCAGACCCCTCATTTTAATCTAATGGAAGAGCTCAACTCAACCTTTATGAATTCTGAATAATTCACAGTTTCAATTTTGTAATCATGGTTCATTCGCTCCCATTGCTGTTCAGGTCGATACTTTGGTAAGCATTTCTTAGGTTCACCTGCTTGAGGATAGTTTATTAGGGTTGTTGCATGGGGCCTACGAGCACCTTAAATTGGCCCTGGTGTTTAATTCAGGCTAAGCAATAGTATGGCACAGTAGAATATAAAGTAGTACTCTTCAAACTATGATGCTGCTTCATTGTGAAGCCTATTTATAGTTCTGGTGAGGCTCCATGAACGGCTGTAGGTGCTGTTTCCAGTCTACACTACTAGTCTCCAGTTCTTCTGTACTGGAATGTCACTATATGCATATATTGTAAGACTGCATTTGGATTACAATTGTCCTGGTTATGACCTTCCCAAAACAGCTGTTGAATACGTGAGTATGACAAATGGTTGAGCACTAATGTTCTAGATCCTCAGCCCCCCCATTACCACCCTCCACATTTCATGTATTTGGTATGTTGACACAACAGCCCGGTTAATGATTTAGGAAAACCCACAGATCCACCTATGAATGACTCTGTTATGTGTTGTTATTTAGTGGACACTTTTATTCAGAGGAAACTGTTTGTGAGGCTAGGTTTGAGAAGCTGGAGTGTGGGGCCCCTTTATTCCGGTACCCCCTATAAGGCAATTTTTAGTAAGGTCCTTTGAAGTCAGGATGTTCTTTGTTTAGTGCAGTGTGCATTTGTATCTCACCACTTGCATTTCTTCCTATTGTAAAAGGGTTGATGCTTTATAAATAAATTGTTGTTCTTAAATGGATCAGAGAGCCTCAGTGGGCTTCCTAATGGCTAATGGCTTCCTAATATAATGGAGCCACTCATCAGGAAGAACTATCAATTCTTGTCCATCATGGATTGTTCTAGAAGAAATGTAGAAAGAAGTATTTTTTCCATTGCATTTCTATTATGCCTTAATGTTCAGTTTGCTTTGAAACATATGGGGTAAATTTCCTAGGCGGCAAAAATTTGCCAGTGACGGCTTCACAGCACTTAAAAATTCGATCCAACAACGCTAATTTCCTAAAATGCAAAGTTGCTTCCAGGGCTCCTAATGCTGGCGAATTTTCGCTAGCGTTACTTCGGCAATTAAAGAAAAGATGCGCTAGTGTTCAATTATGCCTAGCGCAACTTCGTTATAGGTCAGGCTAATTTGCATACAGCGGGATATTATAAAGTTGAATGGACGTATATGTTGCAGCAAATACATTACTTTACATAAGTCCAGGGAACCTTAATAAAGAAAATAGAGTTGTTATGCCCTACACTTGAGCCCAGTGTATAGTTTATGTTCCATATGTTAGAAAATGAATGGGGGAACCCATAAAACAATTTTAAGGACTTTTGCAGGCTATCACTCTGAAAAAAGGAAAATACGCCAGCGTTTTTTGGGACATGAACTTTTCCCACTAAAAATAGGATGTAAGTAACAGAAGATTGAGGAAGATCTATGCACTCCAATAAATTTCGCCTGGTTTGAGCTCGCGAAGGCAAGTCTGGCGAAAAAGGTAACATTCAGTAAAATCCGCATCTTAGTGAATTTGCGGAGTTACGTCCATTTGTCAGAGCGAAAACTCATCTGGCGATAGAGTGCGAATGATCACTAGCATCTGTCTTTTTTTCACTAGCGAAGTTACCCTTCACCCGTTAGTAAATCGGCGAAGGGCCTGAAACCGATTAGTCTCCAGCGTTAGTCACTTCACCCTTTAGTAAATCTGCCCCATGGTGTCTATTATATCTTCATTAAATATGAGTCTCTAGGGTTATCTCACTGAGAAGATGACAGGGCTACAATAAATTAGCTGCTTTACCCCCATGTGGTACCAGAACAATTGTTTTTTCTTGTGTAGGCCAGCAAGTTCTTTCCAAATTTCTTTGCACTTAATAGTATAGGAGATGTCTTTATTTTAAGAGACAAACTAAGGTTCATTTTCTATATGGTGAACATTTGATAACTGTCATTGACTGTTCTACTATCTATGGTTTGTAATTAGCAGCTTCTTTGGCATAGTCTGTGCACTTATTTTGCTTATGTTGAAACCCAAGCTTTACAGCCAGCAAATCTCTGTTGGTAATTAGGAATACTATGCTGTGACTTTTTCTTCCCCCGCCCCCCTCCCTCCCCAAATCTATCTCTGCCAAAGCTGAAAGGCAGATAGCAGCCCACACTAGTCAAATATGTAGCGGATTGTCTTTTTTGTATAACTTATTTTGACAGCCACCTGACTTCACAAATCCGAGATAATCATTTGGGCTGAGATCTTGGAAACTGGATCTGAAATTCATACTGAACTGTGGTGATAGACAATTCTTGAGTGTATACACAAATGTCTCAGGCGATGCTGGAAAGAAACATACAGTGGCACATGATCACAAGAATCACATAAGAATTCTGGGTAAAAAAACACTATATATTGTCTTTTACCCCAAGCACTGGGGTTGAGTGATATACAGAGAAAGTCATAGTTTGCTGAAAGTACCATATATACTCAAGTATAAGCCGTCCCAAGTATAAGCTGAGGTACCTAATTTTACCTATAAAAACTGGGAAAGCTTATTGACTCGAGTATAAGCCGAGTATAAGCCTAGGGTGAGAAATGCAGCAGCTTCTGGTAAGTTTCAATCAAAAAATTGAGGGTTTCTGCTCCCATTGGAGGTGCATGGGAGGTCCATTGGACGCTGATGACCATTCTTGGATGCCAGTGACTATTATTGGAGACTATTCTTGGACGCCGGCGACTATTCGTGGATGCCGTTGACTATACTTAGATGCCGGCGACTATTCTTAGACGCCCGCGACCGTTTTTGCGCTTGACCCAAGTATAAGCTGAGGTAGAGTTTTTCAGCATATTTTGGGGGCTGAAAAACTCTGCTTATACTCAAGTATATACGATAACATTTCCTCAAGTGAAGGGGTCCAAAAACTTTTTTACCCATGAGCTACATTTAAATTTAAAAGAATTTGGAGAGCAACATAAACATGCAAAAAATTCCTGGGGGTGTCAAATATGGGCTGTGATTGGCTATTCATAGCCCCTATGTGGACTGGCAGCCTACTAGAGCTTTTGTTTGGCAGTACACATGGTTTTTATGGTACCACAACTTGCCTTCAAGCCAGGAATTCAAAAATAAGCACCTACTTTGGAGCCATTGGAGCAAAATCCAGTGGGTTGGTGAGCAACATGTTGGTTGGTTGGGGATAACTGGTCTAGTGATTTACAATGGTTAGAACCAAACTGCCTGCTGTTTGAATACTTAGACAAAGCAATATGCTTATCTTTTCTGCCGTGGCACAAGAATGACCTGGTTTCAGAGCCAGAAGTCCAATGCAATGAGACTAAGGATCTAAAGTGTTAAGGGTCTCGACTTGATCTGATAGTGGGGGAATTATTGTGTTCTCATTGGTTTTAAGGAGGAAGAGAAACCAAAACTATCTTCTTGTGCTGGTGCCTTTTAAATGTCACCCTTATCCATTATCATGTTGAGCTGCATACAGGGAGTGTGTTCTTAGCCAATTAGCACCTTAGTAGAAGTTAGTACAGGTATATAATTTATTATCCAGAATACCTGTAACCAGGGCTGTATTTTATATAAAGGTACCCATGAGTCAGTCCATCACCAGGCAGTTAAATCCCTTCCATCCAGTGATTGGTGCATGCACAGTACTGTCATCCATTTACCCTGTTGACAAACTTCAGTTTTAGATCATTCAAGAAGACCCATGAGTAGCCAAGTTGTGGAGCCAAATATCAGAGTGAGAAATCAGCTGCAATGATGGGCCATGAGATGACACTCTTAACATAGTGAATGTAGGTTGTAATGAGCATGAGAAGAAGAAGCTTGTTTTATGATGAAACTTCCACTCATGTGTTTGCGATGACTATAGCAGGGTCTCATTATGTAACCATTCCAGATGATTCCTGCTCGGCATAAGCACTGTGTTTATGCCCCAAGGAAACCACAGTCTTGCTGAGATAATATGATTCTGAAAGGGGTTATTTCAGGCAAGAACTGCTCTCAAACCAGTCTTCTGCAAAAGGATTCCTCGTAGATGCCCTGGCTTCTAAGCTGTTAATGCAAGTGGTAGTCGAGTTGGTCCATGTACATTGCAGTCAGAATGATGGATCTTACATATGCCTTCATAGACATTGCTTATCTGCCATGATTCATCTTTCAGCTGCGGTACAGTCTGTGCATTCACACTAAAAATAACTCTCCGATACAATGCTGTACCATACCATTCTTCTGAATTTCTCTTAGGTCTACAGACAGTCTTCAGGAATTTTCTCTGAATTCCTGCTGGCAGAGGCAGGCGTATCTCCTGAGATATTCTTTGCTTGGTTCTGGGACCAAGGAGGAACCGGGACAATTTTAACCCCAGAATTTATGCTTTCCACTTCAGGTCTTTAGGCAGTCTTTCGAAGTTTACCAACCGGCTGTCACTGAAGGAGAAGTCGGAGAAGAGAAATGATGCTGAGTTGGCACCCCAGGAGCAGCCCCCATTTCGTCAGAGATCACTGAGCATTGAATGGTGAGATTGCTATGGGCGAGCTGGTCTCAAACGCTGGGAATAGTTTCTATATACTGGTTTTCAAAATTGACCTACATTCTAGATTCTGTGGCTAACCCCTCCAATGGGAAATATCACCAAACCTTCTTTTGAAAATCAACTAAGCTTCACCCATTAAGGGACCAACCCTGGGAACAAATAGATTGCTGATATACCTACTTACACCCATGATGATACACCCATGATGAAAAGCAAACACTATAGAGCTTTAAACTCTGGAGTAGCCTTTGTTGTAACAGAAATTATTGGGCATTGAGTCATAATCGAGAGCCAGTCTAACCAGCAGGTGGAATTTACAATACCCCTTATATTTATTGCAGTCCTACTTGTTGACCCATAGAATTATTCCCTAGTTCCCCCAGAAACACACACACTCCTGGGGGGTGGGGGCTTAGCCAGAAGACCAGTTACGGTGAGATTTCATGTGAGTGGCCATTTTTCTTTTCTAGGTATACCTGAAAGTCAGCTGAGTAGGTGAGATTTATGCATTTGCTGTCCTAGATATTCTTGAATCTATGGCTGAATGACTGATACTCTGAAATATTCCTGTATCTGTGCTAAGGGACAGTGGCGGACTCGCCCGGCCCAGACCCCTCTCTAGATCTCTGTAAAAAAGGTTTTTTCTCGCAGCGCCATCAGCGCAGCGCCTTCTGCGCATGCGCTAGGCATCAGGCGCCTTCACACTGGTGGGCCGAGCAGAGCCTTTGTGTGTGCGCACTTGGCGCGTCACAGTAGGGAGGCGGGGGGTCGGAGGCCACGGGCCCCCCAGTCCGGCCCTGCTAAAGGAGCCCTGCCACAAGGCTGAACCTTCAAGGGAGGCTTGAAAAGCCCCTTTCTTAAAGGAACAGTATCACCAAAAAATGAAAGTGTTTTAAAGGAATGACAATATAATGTACTTCTATCATACACTGGTAAAACTGGTGTGTTTGCTTTAGACACATAACTATAGTTTATATAAATAAGCTGCTGTGTAGCCATGGGGGCAGCCATTCAAGCACAGGAAACGCAATAGATAACAAATAAGCTTATCTGTTATCTGCTGTGTATCCTGTGCCTTTTCTCCTTTTTCATCTTTGAATGGCTGACCCCATGGCTACACAGCAGCTTGTTCATATAAACTATAGTTGTGTTTCTGAAGCAAACACACCAGTTTTACCAGCACAGGGCAATTACATATTACATTTTCATTACTTTAAGACACTTTAATTTTTTGGTGTTCCAATACCTTTAAATGTAATAAACATGCTTATTTGTCACTGTTCAGATTATGGAATCCCCATTTTTCCTTAGAAGACGGAGATGCTTCTAGATAGGGTGAGGAATGGTTTCTGCCAAAAGTAATCCTCATACCATATTTAAATAAGGCATTGTGGAAGACAATAATGCCATTGTGATCAAAGTTTACGCCGGCATCCAACCTGCATCATTGTCATAACTGCCAGGTGATTCCCCCTAAGGGGCCAGATTGTGGGACACAGATCAAACCCATTAGAATAAATGTAATCCATTCTGCGGCTGGCACTACAAAGCAGTTTTTGTTTTACAGCTAGTAGAATAGAAGTATATGTTTAAATAATATTTTCATTACAAATGTTCAGTTTTCAGTTGTTGTTGTTCTCTTTGCCTTGCTGAGCTTTCTTCTATTATCTCCTCTTGTAAATATCCCTTTAAAGCACTCTAAAGCTGGCCATAGACGCAAAGATCCGATCGTACGAATCCTCGAACGATCGGACTTCCCCATCTCCAGACCTGCCACTAACCATTCAGATCAAATAAAGTAGTAAAAGAACAGATCAGCCGATGTTCTGCCCCTGACAGCAATCGTACCAAAGTTATGTCCGACAAAAGCTAGTGACAGTCTCCCACTGAATATCATACAATCGGCAGCCGACAGAAATTTTTTAACCTGTCCGATCAACCAAATGACCGATCTCCGCCGGACGAAAAAATGAAGGAACTCTCCACACACCGTGCGAAAATCGTACGAATCCTTCGATTCGTATGATTGGATCTTTACATCTATGGCCAGCTTAAGGTATAGAATAGGTTTCAGATTGTGTGTGCTTGTAAAGAATCACAGTTGTGTGTATAATTCGGACTATTGCGTATCTCAGTCTGCCATACTGAATGCTTGGATCGAGGTTTCCTCAACAGACATAAGTGAAACTGGATTGATAGTAATAATAAAGTTGTTGGTGTTGCAGTGCACGGAGCAGAAGCAATATGGTGATTTCCATCATTTCCACCCATATGTATTTATGCAAAAACGTATGCTCTGTGCACAAACTGAGCTGCTTTGTCTCTTTTCTCTGCTGTAGTTAGTTACAATGCCTTGTTCTTCCCTTTCCTTGCAGTTTGATCATTAACTCCTCTCTCTCCAACTTTGTACCATTCTATGCACATTCCCCTTTCACTGCCCCCATGTGTCAATCTTTCCCCATTTATATTCATTCACTTGCTGTTGGTTTTTTTATCTTCCCCCTTGAGGTTGGTGTCTCTGATTACATTTTGCTGGCGTTACAAAATTTTGCAAAGTTCTCCATCTGGAATATCCATTGCTCGTACAGGGGGGCTGAATATACAGTTGGGAATACATCAAAGCTTTGCCCTGCCCACAGATTCAGCACTTTACTTGCCTGGGACACAGGGTTGTTGGAGTAGACACCACTGAACACCTATGATGGCGCCTTACTGATTCCAAGTAGCTTGTTTATCTTTGTATCTACTGTATCCAGATAGCAAGTAGTTAGTCCCTGTGTCTGTCTGCTGATACTAAGTAACTGGGGCCTGTGCCCATCCACAAATAGTAGTGTCTGTGCCTGTTCACTAAACCCAAATAGCTACTGCCTGTTCCTGTAAATTGAACACAAGTAGCTATAGGCTTTGCCTATCCACTGTACTCAAGTATCTAGTGCCTGTTAATATGCATTGAACCCAGGCAGCCAGTGTCTGTGCCTATCTACTGTACCAAAATAGCTACAGTCTGTAATTAGTGCCTGTACATATCCATTTAATCAAAATATCCAGTGTCTGTACCTGTTCATTAAACCCAAGTAGCCAGTGCCTATCCATTCAACCCAGAGTAGTGAATCTGCCCTGTTTTGCCGAGAAATTCACTAAACTCGCGAAAGATAAGTGAAACGGCGAAAAATACGTGAAACTCATTAAAGTCAACGGGCATCAAATTGATTTTGACCTGCCACAAGTTTGACACGAGCGTCAGTTTTTATACACGCGACTCTTTTGTCCAAATGCATTAAAGTCAATCTGTGTCCAAATAATTTTGACGTGCGACAATTTTGACAAAAGTTTGACAATTTTTTGGTGCAGTGCATTTTCCCACGGCCAATTTTCACGGCAGTTTCGCAAATACATTTGTCGTCGGTGGAATCCGGAAATTCTCAGTGAATCCATGCCTGCCAAAAAATATTTGCCCATCACTATGGATGGGCGAATTTTTTCTCCTTGTTTCTCTGCGGAAATAATGCCCATAGACTTATATGGCGTTGTGCGTCAAAAAAAAAAAAACGGGCGCCAAAAAAAATTTCGGCATGCGTCAAAACATTTTTTCCGCCTGCGGTGAATTTTTGGCGAAACTAAACGGGTCAAATTCACCCATCCCTACCCATTACTAACCCAGAGAGCTAGTAACTGGCCTGTTGATTGAACCCAAATAGCTAGTACTTGTGCCTATTCATAGTACCCAAATAGCCAGTGCCCGTTCCTATCCATTGAACCCAGAGAGCTAGTATCCAGGCATATTTATTGTAACCAAGTAGCATGTGCCTGTGCCTATCTAATGAACCCAGAGAGCTAGTATCTGGGCCTATTGATTGAACCCAAGTAGGCAGTGCCTGTGCCTATCCATTGTACCCAGTGCCTGTGACTGTTCACTTAACACATATACTGTAGTATCTGTGTCTATTAACTGTAAACATACTGTTAGTGCTGGTGAGAATTGGCTGTACTCAAGTAACGAGTGCCAATGTACTGAAGTCATTTGTGCTTTTGCCTGTCCACTTTACACGAGTAGCTAGTATATGTGCCTGAACAGCTGAATTCAATAGCCGGCTTCCATGTTTTTCCATCTATTGGGCAGTTGGTGGAAGTGTGGGGTCAGCAAGTTGGCAGAAAAATTACCTGTGATGGCTAAGAAAATATATTTTACATTTTTGGGACATAGGCTTTATGCAAATATAATAATCCTTATTAGTCTTAAGCTGGGGTTTGTACTACCTTGACAGTTTGCCGTGTCGTGTTTCCATGCAGCTATTAAAAGTAGATTTTACCCATCATATTCCCTACTACAACATTATTCCTACCCCACCCCAACACCTGAATCTGAAACCACACAAAATATTTGGAATACAAAGTGGCTTTTCTGGATTTTACTTATACATGCCATCACAGGTCGTCTTGTGTGCGGGCTGTATAGCCTCCACATTACTAGTGCTTTACTCCCATGGCTCAGTCCTGAGATGAGAAAGTCAAAGGAAGATGCATTGCTTGGGTTGTACAGGCTGCAGAGGAAGCCAACTGAGGTACAACACTAATATAATGTCTTTGTATATGTGACAGGCTTGCGGGCCTGGTATCATTGTATCCGAGCACTGTTAGGTGATTAGCATTGTCCCTGAATCTTTGCCCTACCTGTGACACAAAATTGTAGCAATGGAATGGGGTTTTTTTTAAAGCAGAATTAAACCCTAAAAATAAATGTGGCTAAAAATTCCATATTTTATATACTGTAGTAATTGCACCAGCCTAAAGTTTCAGCTTGTCAATAGCAGCAATGATCCAGGACTTCATACTTATCACAGGGGGTCACCATCTTGGAAAGTGTCTGTGACACTCACATGCTCAGTGGGCTCTGAGCAGCTGTTGAGAAGCTAAGCTTAGGGCTCGTCACTAATTATCCAGCAGAAAATGAGCTTCCCCTGTAATATAAGCTGATGCTACAGGTTTGCTGATTATTAAATTCTGATGCTAATTGCACTGGTTTCTGTGCTGCCATGTAGTAATTATCTGTATCAATTACTAATCAGCCTTATATTGTGACATTTCTATTCTATGTGTACTGTATATTGTGAGTGGGTCCCTAAGCTCAGTAAGTGACAGCAGCACAGAGCATGTGGAGTGAATCAGTAGAAAAGAAGATGGGGAGCTACTGGGGCATCTTTGGAGACACAGATCTTTACTACTAAAGGGCTGTGGTTGCCTTGGGCTGGTACAGAAGCACAAAACATCATGTACAGCATTTCTATCCTACTTCTTTAGTTCAACTTTAGTTCTCCTTTAATGCGAATTTTGGTGAAACAATGGTCTTGTAAATAGAAAGCACCAAGAAAACTATACAGATGTATGTCATTTGTGGTTGAAACTGACTAATGTACCAGATCTTGGTGTTGCGGATGACTTGTTTGTCTGTAGTGGCATTTCAGGTGGGTAATGGGTGATAGGGTGCGGGTGGTGGTAGATCCGTGTCAACAGCAGCATGCGCCATGGGAAGCGCATTATCCAATCCTGTTGGACAATAAGTAATGGCATGCAGGGAATAGTGTTTCAACCACCTCAGTTCTCCCCGAGGGCATTGTGTGCCATAGGCCTTAATCAGAGTTACAGGCTAAACATACCTGTAGTAGTTCAGGTATGGGATCCATTATCCGGAAACCCATTATCCAGAAAGCTCAGAATTACGGAAGTACCATCTCCTATTTTAGTCAAATAAACCAAATTTTTAAAAATGAAATGAAAAAATGAAGAGCAGCACACTCACCTCTAGAAAAAGGCAAAAAAGCCCAGGTGCTGCTGCAAAAAATAATATCAGCATAAAGAACATGTGGAGCACTCACTTAATTTATGTGCAAAGCTTTAATGGTGTGAGTCATATATATATATATATATATATATATATATATATTTATACTCTTCTTCTAAATTTAAGGCATGAAAGCAGTAGCCCCCCTTCAGTCATGTGCCTCTATTCCACTTTATAAAATAAAGGGCACAGAACTAACATCACCTTGCTGCTAACCCCCATCGCCCTCCTGCGTTGCTATGTTTCCCCATGTGTAAGTGCCGGGTGCCTCTTTGTTACGACCTCCTCACAGGCAGTTGTGCTAGAGACGCTAATGGCTTCAGTGTTGCAGAGGTTAGTGCATGATCAAAGGAACAGACCATAGTTACAATGTGCCACTTGCTGGGATGTTCCAGCCCCAAGTTCAGCAAAGGTAAAACTTAACGTTCATTACTATAATACAATGATGCCATTTACATTTGTTTCTAAACAGCAGGGGGTGCTAGAGACCTATTATAGCTTGACTTTTGAAGATGAGCCATTGAGTGACAGGTTTTAGGACTCTTTATGTCTTTCTGTTGTCTGAACCCACTGCTCAGAATTAATTGGAGTTAGAATGTTGGACATTTTAAAGCCTGAAGCCAGTAGGTTGTTTCTGATGGGGAAAAAAAACATTTTTTACTACCAAAAAGTACAAATGGATGACAATTATTTTAATGACTATTTCCTTAAAGCTTCTATAGAGTATTCACAGCTAGTGCTAACATGATGAGTTCTCCTTGTCATTAGCAAGAAAGGCATGCTTTATGGACTGGCTCAGCTGTCAGCTCTCTGTGGCTGGCTGTTAGCTGGGCAGTATAATATAAAGGCAGTGTATAGGACTTTGAAAGGTAAGCAGACAAATATTGAAGCACTTTTTAAAGAAGGAGGCTGTGCTTCAGGTCTGGAGAACAAGCTGCTCAGGGAAAATGGGATAAAAATGACACTTTAAAAAAGTTGTTGGGAGTAAAAATAGACCTTTAAAATGTACCTCCTTTTCACCGGAGCTGCTGTTCCATTGCACAGACACATTCCCTTTATCAGAAATGATTTCAGAACTAGGTGCCACTTAGGGGCCTATCATGTGGCTTGGCCACACTCATCACCAGTCAGAGAGCTCAGTGTAAATAATGTCTTTGTCCAACCAATTGCCGCATAATTGATTCGTAGCTATCCAGAAATAGGTTTTTATTATGTGCTATTGGGCACACTGCACTCTGGGTTCAAACAGTTTCTCCCCAAGATGTGATTAGTTTTTTTTTTTTTACCTCCTCGTTTTTCTTCTGCTATTTTTGTTTCTTTTTAATGCACACACACAAAAGAATTCAACATAAATATGCCCAACCCTATTTATTGCGTCCCTTCAAATGTTAGACTAAAACATTATGAGCTGAAGGAAGGAGGTGGGATAACAGAGGTTCTCTTGGTGGGTCAAGATCCTTACTTGTCCCCAGAAAGTAACAATTACCATAAACCCAATCCTTATGGGTCTACATTAAAGTTCAGAACATTTCACAACACCTATCTAATTGCTGTGAGAGTGGGCTTAGGGTGTCATGTGGGCTCTAGGTCACTTCTTCTGAACATCTTTACACTTCAATATTGTCTATAAGGCCACAAGTCAGACATCCTTGCTGACACTAACTGGTGGAGCTCCATGTGGACCTAATCAAGCCTGAAGGCCCCTAGCTGGACAGAATTGTATTATGACAGGTTGATCTTCAGTGACATGAGTTTTTATTTATATATTTTGGCTATGTATAAGTGGTCTTTCATAATTCCTTGTTACCTAGAGCTGTAGGTATGCTGGTTGGATGTGGCCCTCAAAATTTATTTATTACCATAAACCTCATAACTTGAACATAATTCATCCTCAAATTTTTTTTATTTATCAGATATGGGGGAAGGGAAAAACTAGCACTCCACGAAAAAAGAACAACTTTGTTCTTTTTAAAGTACCCACATTTGATCCCTTTCTGCTGCTGGCTCCAATCAGGAATCAGGGGAAATATCTTATGAAGACCTTAAGGTTTCTATGATTTCTTTGAAATAACAAAGGCAACATACATGGAATCAGCATAAATGGGGACGATTGCCTGCAAGAGTGGACTGCCAATCACTTCATCTAATAGCGAGTCCTGCCCAAAGGAATGACAATGACAGCCTTGAGCCTGCGCTTGTGGAGTCCTTAGTGGAAAATATATATATATAATAATAATGAAAAATTACCTTAGAATAGGAGCTGCTGACAAAAGTGGGGGAGCTGTGAGGAATGCGTTAATTAAAGTGAATGGAACAGCGGGAGAATCTATGAGACTTCATTTAGGAGATGGAAAAACGCTCATCATATAATCAGCAGATGCCTACAGCAGTGGTTGGTGGTGGGGCCAAGGACAAAGCAGACTATCTGAAGGGAGAGATATCTGGGCTGTTCAACTGGGACTCTAACTACAGCTGTATTTGGCAACATAAATATAAAGTGCTGCTCTTGGTTTTGGCCCAACTGGCACCACCTTTCTTACCTGCAGCTACATTCTGTTTGGCTCAGGGAATTTGCCTGTTTGCATGCATTAAAGACAGCTCTGAATGGAATGTTCTGGGACAACTGTTTTGATACTTTTCCCCTGTAAAATAACCATTCTTCCATACTTCCACTATCTGTTCACAACACCTACAAATTCACAGCTTGTACATTGCTACTATAAGTAATGAAACCGTGAAGCTGGACATGCACTGTAAGATCTGGGTGAGGTTACCAGTTTACTAGCTGGCAAATCTGTAATAATACCCTAGTGGTTTATCTGCCGAGGACTTCCCACACCAGTCAGTTGAACTGAAGAAGCTGCTCGGATGAAACGTCTTCAATGATTATTCATTTTGTTTTACTTATACTAGATATACCTGGTGGTCATTTATTTACTGCACTGCAGTGCCCATTGTGCAATTTTGGATGCAATATTATTTGCCTACAATGCGGTGTTCTCCCCATAATTCTACCTTCATTGCAATCACAGTTGGTCTTGCAATTTGATGTGAATTGGGAAGCTATTGTGCTAAGAAGTCTTTTCCACCCTTTAGCCTAAGAATGACGCGTGCGCCCAGGGTCGGACTGGGGGGCCCGGGGCCCACCGGGACTAATATCCAGGGCCCCCTCCGACCCCCTACTATGACACGCCGCAGCGCCTAAAAAAAAGGGGAGAAGGGACTGGCCTGGCTGGGGCCCATTAAAAGTTGGGGCCCACCGGGCTTTTTCCCAGTGTCCCGCCGGGCCAGTCCGACACTGCGTGCGCCTGATTTTTTTTTTGGCACAACTGAGTGGTGATTGACGCAGTTCACTGTGGGAATCCTAGAGCTAGCACCTGGTTCAGAGATGGTGATAGCTACAGATTTCCCACAGTGCCTTTGTCAATAAGTGCAACTGCACAAAATTTCGGAACAGGAAGCAGGCAGTATTGATGCAAGAACCTCTAATGAATGGGATCTTTTGTGCAAGAGACCAAGCACAACGGTTTAAGTGATCTCCCCTCCATCTTTTACCTCCCTTGGCGAATGGGCAGCTTGTGTGTGACCAGCTAATCTCTGCATGACTTGCCATCATAACGCAGCTTGTTACATTTTTTGGGAAATTATAAGAAACAATTTATTCTGTTTTTAGAACGATCATGAACTTGAGAGAATCTATAATGATCATAAAGGGAATGGGAACCAGGGGTTCTGGGAAAGGAAACGACACTAGCTAGTGAAGGGTTAAGGACAGGATTACACTACGCTGTCAGAAAAACAAAATATTTTTGTGATCAGCTTCCCTGGCTTTAAATACCTCTGCAGCCCTTGCAGACAGCCGGGGCAGAGAGACAAATTAGAGTCATTTACAATTTCATGTGGGGTCAGATATGTTTCACTGGAGGGAGTCAAGGGGAGTAGTGGGATTTTGTCTGCAACAAGTTGAGCCCCTTCTCTCTCTCTCCCCCATCCGGACCCTTCCATACATGTCCCCAACAGCCGTGACTGCTTGCATGTTAATCTACTGGCTCCAGCAGGCCTGAGTCACCATAGAAACGGCTAAAAACACTCCCTTTTATCACATGAAGTACCCCTCTGTGTCCAGCTAATAGCTGCGTACCTTTTAGTTTCTCCATAATAATATGTATTCGTAGCAATAAGGAAATAATAACATTCATTTTATAACATACACACATTTAATACAATTCTTCTTTTTCTTGTATATTTGAGAAGCAAACATAGCAAGGGAACTGTAGGCGTAATGAGCACTCATTTCATGTTGAGATAATAATAGAGGAACCAGCTGTAGCGTGACTTATCAAGGGTGCTCTTATCAGGATGGGGGATCTCTCTGCACCCTTAAAGAAACATTATTACATGCTTTGCCAGGGATGTGTGCATTTTTTTTAAACAAATGATGTTCCAAAGATTATAGGACTGTAGTATAAGAGGAGATAAAAAGACAGATAAATTGACATATTGCAATAGATAGATACTCTTCATATCATACCCACTTCTCCTTTTAGATTGTAAGCTCTCTTACTCCCTTCTGTATCAATCAGCTTTTGTATGTCATTGTTATGTGTGATGCATATGCCCTCAGCTGTGCAGCACTGTAGAATAAGTTGCCTCGTTATAACCTGTTGTTAATAATAATAATATTATAGTCTAAATAGACTGCTTAATAATAAGGCCCCTTTCATGAAACTAGTAGATTATTCGTTAGACAGCGCACTCTAGGATCCTTTTCACACAAAATCGCGTGTTTCCACTTTGAAGTTTAAAACAAATTTCCTTTATTCAGTTAAACATCTTGGTACACCATTCACATAGCGCCATGAGGTCTGACGCGTTTCGTGTCACTGCACTTCATCAGAGACCTCATGAAACTACCTTTCAGATCCCCCCCGGACTCTCTATACAACCTGGGCCCCCCAACAGCCACAGGGTCTACTTCATGATCTATAGTCACACACGTATTTATACATACAGGCAGATGGACAGATAGTTAGATGAAGAGAGACAAATAGATAGATTATAGACTAGACAGACAGACAGATATATAGCTAGAGATATGAAGAGAAATAAATAGACAGATAGACAGAAATATAGATAGACAGATATCTATAAATAGACAGAAATACAGACAGACAGTTATAAAGAGAAATAATGATTGACAGATAGATAGATAGATAGATAGATAGATAGATAGATAGATAGATAGATAGATAGATAGATAGATGGATGGATGGATGGATGGATGGATGGATGGATGGATGGATGGATGGATAGATAGATAGATAGATAGATAGATAGATAGATAGATAGATGATAGATAGATAGATAGATAGATAGATAGATAGATAGATAGATAGATAGATAGATAGATAGATAGATTTAAAGAGACAGATGATAGATAGATAGATAGATAGATAGATAGATAGATAGATAGATAGATAGATAGATAGATAGATAGATAGATAGATAGATGATAGATATAGATAAATAGTTTTAAAGAGACAGACAGACAGATGGATGGATGGATGGATGGATGGATGGATGGATGGATGGATAGATAGATAGATAGATAGATAGATAGATAATAGATAGATTTAAAAAGACAGCCAGATAGATAGATAGATGATAGATAGATAGATAGATAGATAGATAGATAGATAGATAGATAGATAGATAGATAGATAGATAGATAGATAGATAGATAGATAGATAGATGCATAGATAGATAGATAGATAGATAGATAGATAGATAGATAGATAGATAGATAGATAGATAGATAGATGATAGATATAGATAAATAGTTTTAAAGAGACAGACAGACGGATGGATGGATGGATGGATCGATGGATGGATGGATGGATGGATAGATAGATAGATAGATAGATAGATAGATAGATAGATAGATAGATAGATAGATAGATAGATAGATAGATAGATAGATAGATAGATAGATAGATGCATAGATAGATAGATAGATAGATAGATAGATAGATGCATAGATAGATAGATAGATAGATAGATAGATAGATAGATAGATAGATAGATAGATAGATAGATAGATAGATAGATAGATGATAGATATAGATAAATAGTTTTAAAGAGACAGACAGACGGATGGATGGATGGATGGATCGATGGATGGATGGATGGATGGATAGATAGATAGATAGATAGATAGATAGATAGATAGATAGATAGATAGATAGATAGATAGATAGATAGATAGATAGATAATAGATAGATTTAAAAAGACAGCCAGATAGATAGATAGATGATAGATAGATAGATAGATAGATAGATAGATAGATAGATAGATAGATAGATAGATAGATAGATAGATAGATAGATAGTTTTAAAGAGACAGACAGATGGATGGATGGATGGATAGATAGATAGATAGATAGATAGATTTAAAGAGACAGACGGATGGATGGATGGATGGATGGATGGATAGATAGATAGATAGATAGATAGATAGATAGATATAGATAAATAGTTTTAAATAGACAGTTAGATAGATGATGGATAGATAGATGATAGATAGATAGATATATAGAGAGAGAGAGAGAGAGAGAGAGAGAGAGAGAGAGAGAGATAGATAGATAGATAGATAGATAGATAGATAGATAGATAGATAGATAGATAGATAGAAATAGTTTTAAAGAGACAGATAGATGATAGATAGATAGATCTATCTATAGATAGATAGATAGATAGATAGATAGATAGATAGATAGATAGATTTAAAGAGAAAGCCAGATAGATAGATAGATAGATAGATAGATAGATAGATAGATAGATAGATAGATAGATAGATAGATAGATAGATAGATAGATTTTAAAGAGACAGATAAACAGACAGAAAGATAGACAGACAGTTATAAAGAGACAGAGGTAGGTGATCGTTTATTGAAATGTGTTTGTTAAGGGCAGTAGAAATTCTAGGACACAACAATAAGAATAATAACAATGATAATAATGGAAGCCTACTCTCAGAGCTTGTCAGCCTATGACATTACTATGGTAACCCTTTAGATCCCGGAAATAAGGAAATTATATTGTACATACAGTAAATGGCATCCAGGGGGAAACACAGGCCATTCAGTTCACGTGATTAATTTTACTGGAAGTGATTTGGTTAGGTTATATTGAAAGCAAAGATAAGTGTTTAAATGGGCGCAGACGTATGGGCTTATGGGGTAGGATGAGTGAAAGAGGCAATACAATGGCAGATAATTGGCTATCAATACACGAAGGCATTGCAGCCAATGGGAGGCACACGCAGAATTCTGTAGCTCTGGATAAAAGGGGGTTTCCTTTGGGGAAAAAAAGTAATTGCGCGTGAAAAATACCGCAAAACAATTTTCTTGACATTAAAAAATCATTTTAAAAGTCTGTTTTCCCCCCAGGCAACATCAAATGTCAGACCAAACAGGTCCCAGATCAGCCCTATGGAACAATAGCTCAATTATGGTGTCAGACCTGCGGGAAACATGTGAACTGGCAACTACAGCTAAATGCCATCTGCTCTCATACTCAGGCCCTATTTCCCACTCACTCACATTTATAGATACACAGACTCCTGAGTACACCGTGTGCTATTTATTATGAGACGCTGCTTGCCTTACTGTTTCAGTTTTATGTGATACAGTTCAGTGGTCCAGTTCAGTCTTTGTTGGTTCAGGCCCCTTCTCTGTAAAGGGGTTGTTCACTTTGAGTTAAAGTATAGCATGATGTAGGGAGTGATATTCTGAGACAACTTGCAGCTGGTTTTCATTTTTTATTTACTTGTGTTTTTTTTTATTTCTGCAACCTGGTTGCTGGGGTCCAAATTACCCTAGCAACCATGCACTGATTAGAATGAGAGACTGGAATAGGAATATGGGGTAGTTGGAAACACAATAACAGGGTTCTGTAACCCATAGTAAACAGCCGATCAGTATATTCAACCTGCTAATTGGTTGATGGGTGAATTAATTGTCCACAAATTTGCGGTGAATTTCCACGTTTCGCCAGCAGTTAATAAAGTCTGAGGCCAAAAGTTGCTGGCGAAAAATTTGAATAGTCGCACACATAAAATTGCCGCGTGTCAAAATTATTTTGACACTCATTGACTTCAATGCTTTTCGTGATTTTTTGGTAAATTCGTGAATTTTTCGGTGAAGCAAAACAGCACAGATTCGGCCATCATTAGCTATCACACCATTTATTAACCCCCTATACAGTTCTTTTTTTTTTTTAATCTCTTATCTTCTCAATTTAACATTCATGACTATTGGAATAATTAAAGTACCGAAAGGGGCCACAGTGCAGAAGGTTTTAACGTAAGAGAAGTGGATGGGCTGGGAATGCGTGGCCCTTGTAACCCCGGCCTTGTGCCGATTCCAGTCAGCCTGGTGCCGAGATTCGAGTTTCACTCTGGAGTATGAAAGTAGCCATATTTAGCGTGAACTTGTACTGGCCATGACGGGAAAGGAAAGGGAGGGGCGGCAAAAGAGAGAGAGTTATAGCAGGCAAAACTAAAGGAGAACAGCCAACATCTGACTGGGGATGAATTAATGGTCATAATCAGTGCAGTGCTGCATTAATCCAGCACTAAAATATACTGCAATTAGGCAGATTATTTAGCACCTGTTCTGCAGACAGGACACGGCTTCCACAATTAGCCCACTCAATGTAAAACTTCATTATTAGCTGCTTTATATAGTTCTGATAAATAGCATGGGGGGGGTCTGTTTGGGTAGGTGGGACCAGAGAGGAGCCCAGTCTTATGTCTGCCTGTCTGACCGGCAAATGAAAGGCTGCAAATCAGAGTTGCCCAAATGGCAAGCTTGAACTGCAAACCGCACTGCCCGCAACTCTTGCTGGACTACAATTCCCAGCAACCCCCAGAGAAATGTAGATTGGCAAGAGATGTTAAAGGAATTGTTCAGTGTAAATATAAAACTGGGTAAATATATAGGCTGTGCTAAATAAAAAATGTTTCTAATATAGTTGGTAAGCCAAAAATTGTAATGTATAAAGGCTGGAGTGACTGGATGTCTAACATAATAGCCAGAACATTACTTCCTGCTTTTCAGCTATCTTGGTTTACACTGACTGGTTACCCAGGTTACCAGGCTGTACCCAATCAGATACATGTGTCATATCTGTTGGTTTTGATTCTGAGCTGAATGCTGAGGATCAATTGCAAACTCACTGAACAGATATGTCCCATGTGGCCCCCCTTCAAGTCATTGACTAACTCAGAGTTAGAGAGCTGAAAAGCAGGAAGTAGTGTTCTGGCTATTATGTTACACATCCAGTCACTCCAGCCTTTATACATTACATTTTTGGCTAACTATATTTTTTTATTTTGCACAGCCTGTCTATTTGCCCAGTTTTTATTTTCACACTGAACTGTTCCTTTAAGAAACTGGTCTCAGATTCCCAAAGTGTTGTGACTATTTTAGGCAAAAAGAAGTGCATTGGATATATACTACATGCCATGCAGCACAAATAGAGGCCCACTACATATACAGTAATCATGTACAGGTATGGTATGCATTATCCAGAAAGCTCCTAATTACGGATCTCCCATAGACTCCATTTTATCCAAATAATCCAACTTTTTAAATCTGATTTCCCTTTTTTACTGTAATAATAAAACAGTACCTTGTACCTGATCCCAACTAAGACATAATTAATCCCTATTGGAGGCAAAACCAGCCCATTAGGGTTATTTAATGTTTACATGATTTTCTAATAGACTTAGGATATTATGGAAAGATCTGTTATCCAGAAAACCCGCGGTCCTGAGCATTCCAGCTCCCATACCTGTAATTAAAATGTCCACATTGCAGTCTTCTAGCTGATTGCCCCTTGGGCCTTATTTGCAGCAACACAGCTCCCCTTATCGTACCCAATGCCTTCAACTGCAATAAACCTTTTTATATCTGCATTAAGTTCTTTATCCCAGATCAAGATCGAAGGGGTTAATAGCGTGCAGACTCTAGCATTATAAATTACAGGGAGAGGTTTTAGCTCTGGGATTGAAGCATGCAAGAGCTAAACGAAGGTATAAAGAATCAGACGCCGTGTGATGCAGCCGTGTAATAAATATGCTCGTTGGGGTCGTATTCCTGCGGCACATTTATGAAAATCTTTTGGATTGGGTATAAATGCATCACTTGTCTGTAAAACAAAGGCATTACATGGCTACATATTCCTGCCTGTTAGACATTACACTGCAGCAATAACAATAACACCTACTGCATTGCAGATGGCCTGGTACATAGACTTCCATGCATGCAATACCCCCTTCATTATGATCAAATCAGCTCCGAAAAACACAGCGAGGTCATGAACAAAAATATGTCATGTAGGGGAAATGATTTCCAGCCCAAATAAACCCCCAAAACCAATTTTTGTTCCTTTTTAACTCATGGGTAGTTCCCAAGTTAAGTGCTGTGATTTGGCATCCCTGATATTTAATTCAAGTCATTCCTAGCAAACATCCAAACTTGGACCTTACGCAGAGTCACAGGTTTAACCTTATATATGCCATACCGAGATTACCTTCATGTAGATTTCAAGGTCGATTAAATTTTTACTTATTTTATGGCAAAAAAAAGTACAATATGTATATTTATACAGAGCTCCTTATGTAGGCAGCACTGTATAGCACAACAATAAATTAATAGAGCAAACAGGGATTATGACAATAATAACTAAAGGTACAGCTACAGTATTCAGAAACCCGTTATCCAGAAATTCATATAGACATAGACTCCATTATAATCAAATAATCCAAATTTTAAAAAATGATTTCTTTTTTCTCTGTAAAAATAAAACAGTACGTTGTACTTGGTCCAAACTAATATATCATTAATCCTTATTGGAAGCAAAACCAGCCTTTTGGGTTTAAATGGTTTTCTAGTAGACATACTGTAAGGTATGAAGGTCCAAATTACAGAAAGACCCGTTATCCAGAAAACCCTAGGTCCCAAGCATTCTGGATAACAGGTCTCATACCTGTACGAATGAATGCAAAGTACCATTACAATAAAGATTAATAAAGTAGCTTCCTGTTAAGAGGATGGATGTCCCTGTTAACTTACAGTAGAAAATGTTTGATGAGCACTCCATTCACCCGTTCAATTAAAAGAAGAACATTTTTATTTTCAACTCATTAAAAGCATCCATTCCCTGACGCGTTTCACATCCACCGATACATAGTCATAGGTATGACTACCTATGACTACTTATCGGTGGATACGAAATTCGTAAAGGATAATTAATGGGCTAATACCAAGTTCAAAGTTCTATATGTAGTCTCTCCTATAAGGGTACGTGTTAATTATGATTGATTACTTATCAGTTCCTCTAACAATCTTTCAGTTGATCAATGAAACCACTGCCTGGCCGCTAAGGTAGGTTACTAGCAATGCGTTAAGCAACTGATACGAATCCTTCATTATATTTAGGCTTACAAAGAGGAGGTGCCATGCGGAAAGGGCAAGGACCATGCTTCATTATACTTAGCTATTAGGTTATTATTTCTCTTGATAAGTTGCCTCCTGGTAAGGAGCCAACTGATTTTATCCAAATTGGTCAACATCAGCCAAACAGAATTAAAGCATGATGATGTGGCAATCCACTTTAACTGACCTAGGCAAAGCAATTCTCATGCATCTCTATGGGAAGAGGTCAAAGGCAGATAGGGTGCATTTTGACTGCTTCTGCTTTCCACCAGTGTTCAATAGTCCTTAGACTAATAGAAGTCTTGGCTGGCTGGCCACAACCTTCCATAGTATTTCCTATAAAGCTCTTACAATTTCATAACCCCTTATGACTAGCAAGTGCGTGTGGGCCTAGTGGCCTCTCTGTAAAGTACCATAACATTAAGTCAGCGCATGCAACTGACAATTATGCTGGCTTGGGTCCTTTCAGCAGATGATGACTGACAGATTGTTGGAATTTATAAAGTCCTACCTTCCTGATACGTTTTTACAGAGATTACAGTATTATAGACTTAGAAACAATATGCCATAATTAAAATGTTTACCTGTTTTTTGTACCAGTTTACCAGTTTTAGCAACAGTTCATATAATACAGTACATGGAAACCACACTCCAACTACTCAGCTATATGCTGCTTCCCCAGGAGACTTTCCTGTTAGGTTCTACATTAGTGGTTGTTTAACAGTTTTGGTTTAAGCTCCCGTTATAGGTCCAACCCTTCCAACCTTTGGTTAGGGTATTTCCTAGTTCATAACAAGGCTAGATAGATTTCAGAATATAGTCAGTCATAGGTGAATGTAGGTGAACAAATGGACATTCTCCAACACATTTTACCATATATCTTTAAGATTGTCCCTTCAGCCCCCTGGTGAGGCAGCTCTGCAATTATGGAACCACTGCTTTACAACCACCATATATTTATAGCCTCTCTATTCATAATGTCTTCTTTCTGAACCTCACCAGGTCCTCTCCACCGAAGATGACTCAACAAATGAGGGACTTACAGCTATCACAAACCAAGAAGCCTTCGGGCCCCTCCTCTCCAAATGCTGCTAAGAGACTCTACAGAAACCTGTCTGGAAAGTTTCGGGTGAACTACATGTCATTTGATGAGGGCAGTCTGACAGCACGAAATGAGAAGGAACGTTTGCGGAAGCCATGTCTAGTACGTCTCTGCTGTTCAATAAGACTCTCCCTTCTGATCACTGTTGGTTTTTTGGTAATTTAAAAAAAAAAAATGTCATAGTTGACTGAACTGAGTGCATTGGGATAGTCTTAAGAGGAATACACCTTCCCAGTCATTGTGGAAGCACAATGTAGAGAATCCGCAACCACCTGGGAAAAAATCTATGGATAACAGTAAATATCGTTGTCCATTAAACCACAGGGGGGTATATGTCTTTTATCTACAGGGCCCCAAAGGCTCAAGTGAGCTTTTAATGGTTGCCCAGCCATCTGACGACACAGGGGGTAGTAGTTTACACGCCCTTGCCCTCTAACCTGAACTAATGCATAGTAATGATGCTAAGCAGTTGTCTCCTGCAGTTTCAGTGTAATGCTCCCCTCTTTGAGGCCGTGGAGATGCAGGATCTAGACCGGGTACAGGAACTCCTAAAGCAGTTCAGTGTGGAGGAACTGGATCTTAACACCCCCAACAGCGAGGGACTCCTTCCACTGGACATTGCTATAATGACGAATAATGCTCCAATAGCTAAAACTCTGCTACAGGCCGGAGCAAAAGAGAGTCCGCACTGTGAGTATATTGACTGCCCCATTTTTGGCATCTTTGCTTTACTGTCTTTCTTTGTTAATCTCTTCGGCATAATCGGTTACTTTCTTTGCACGTCATTTCTACATACAGTATGTGGCACAATCGAAAGGGGCTGTTCACCTTAAAATCATATTTAAGCATGCAGATAATATTACTTTAAATCTAAAACCAATGGCATTGGTCTTTACTTATGAATTTGTAATTAGCAGTTATTTAGCTTTCACGTTTGGCTAATGCTATTTGCCTTCTAGGGACCTGAAAAAGGTTTTTGTCTTTAAAGATGCCCCAGTAGCTCCCTATCTTCTTTTCGGCTGATTCACAGCACATATATCGGGTTGCTTCTAGTGCCATGCAGATATTGTTTAGCTACAAAAGCAGTTATTTGGTAAAGGATCCTGTATATAAAGCAATGATAGGATAGTAAAGCATCCTATAGATATATTTACTATTCCTTTGTACAGTTATGAGCATGGAAAGCCGCTCTCTCCACCTGTCTACACTAGTAAGAGAGGCAGGGCAACGGGTGAATGACCTCACGGCCCAAGTGGTAAACGAGGCACCGAATGTAGACTACTCCGAGAAAGAGAAACAGCTAAAGTCCTGGGAATGGCGATACCGGCTCTATAAGCGCATGGAAGCTGGATTCGAACATGCACGTAAGTTGGAAGGGCTTGGTGCTCATGTCTCTTTTCTAAGCTGGTCTGGACTGAGATTCAGATGAGGCCCAGGCCCAATAGTAACCATTTATGGCATCTTACAGCCGCCTCCTGGCATTTGCCAGGATCTACAAAGGGGCTGCTCTAAGATGCCACAGAGAGTCAATCACAACTATTAGGCCTTTGGGGGGTTGTTTGGGTCTCACTGTACTTGAAATGCATTGGAATGAGATATTGTAATGAACAGGGTCCTCCATCCTCTTCAGCCCATAAAAAATACATTATTTGCATAAAGCTTTCAGACCTCCAGCAGTTTTGTCCTTGCCCCTTGTGCTCAACTTTGGATGGCTAACAAATTTGGAGGTCAACAGAACAGACCTAACTTGGAAAAGAGAATCTATTAGTATGTAAGCTTTACCTGTCACTCAGTAGTTCTTGTCAACTCCCATCATTCTCCCAGGCAAAAAAAAAGCTTGTAGTTGGAGGTCAGCAATGGCAGAAAGTTCACTCTGAACATTCTGGGAGATCTCAGGTAACAATATTTTCTATACCTGCTATAGTGTCCATCATATAATCATGCTAATTTAAGTTACGTTACTTCAGTATCTAAGGGCAAAGGCACACAGGGCAATTGTGGGTCTTTGTCCACTGCAATTTTCAGGAACCCAAAATACTGCTGTCAATTTGGCTGGCTATTGCTTTCAAGCAATTGTCATGGAGGGCATTGGAGAACTATGCCAGGCATTTTGGCTTGACATGTATGATAAAAAAAAATCAAAGGCAAAACTCCCTGAATTTCCCCAATGCGCCATTGCCCTAAAGAGGAAATGTTTTACTCCTGCTAACCAGTTTTTGTTCCCTTGGGCAGGTGTGCCAGATCCCCCAACCAATGTGCGTCTGGCTGTAACCAGCAGTACCACAATACAGGTCACCTTCCAGGAGCCACTCAGTGTAAACTCTGCAGTTGTCACAAAATACAAAGGTAAGAAGGTCACTAAAACATACATAAACATAATGCATGTATACTTATACCCAATACCTATAACACAAGCGCTAATATCGTTTTCAGAAATATATTCTATTGTAGCAGCAGCCATGTTAGGGCCCCACAATGCAAAGCAGGTCAGGCCCTAATCCATGCTTATGACCAATGACTGACACTTTTGTCTTCCAGTAAAGGGTGGCTTAATAAGGTACATTATGAATGCCCAAGATGCAGCCCTCCGGCTGCTGTTTAACTACAACTTATAGGACCCATGCAACAGCCATTGGTCCTGCCAAAGATAAGTTACGATGTGGAGCAAAGGCTGGCATTGTCTTAAGAAAAGTTTTTTAGCCTTGGTTCATTGCTTCAGACTTCTCTGCCCAGATAGCAAAGTTAAGTCAGATTGTGAGCCACAATCCATGGCAACTTTACTCTGAATGGCATCAGTGTTGCCACAAGTACTGTATTCTGCCGTGTACTGTTGATTTAGCCTAGTGCATCTAGGTTGTCCTCTGGGCCTTGGTTAAAGTCATGTAGTTGGCTAGGTCTTGGATGCCCAGCCATCCAAACATGACTTCTTTTCTCTGCACCTTTGTTATTGCACCCCTGAATAATGTGACGTGTGTAATGAAACGGGTCACCTCCGCCTTTTGTTTCTTCATGTTCTCTCTCTCCATCTAGTTGAGTGGAGCCTTTCATCGTCTTTCTCTCCCAATGTGGGTGAGGTGATCATCGAGAAACTGAGAAATCTTCATTTTAACATCAGAGGCCTCACTTCAGTAAGTAACAAGCTCCTAGTGACAGCTGCTATAGTTTATTTCTTTTTAGCAACAGTATTTAACTCATTTATACTTCTTACAGGGATACTGACATCAGAATTAAAATGGTATATATAGTGACTGAAAACTAGGTATAAGGTTGTATGAAGTAGTAAAGATAACACCTTCAATACTATGCATGGATGCAGGGGCGCAACTACAGAGGAAGCAGACCCTGCAGCTGCAGGGTGGCCCAGGAGGTATTGGGGCCTCATGAATCCCTAATTCATATGCACTTTCAGTAAATATTGGATTAAAACAGGTCAGCCTCAAGACATTTTAGGGGCCTGAAAAATAATTTGCTTGTAGGGCCCAGTTATATATAGTGAGGACACTGCATGGATGAGTCCAATGCCTGGTACATTCAGAGGTAATTCTCACCACCCTGCTGCCTGAGGAGGCTTTCATGCTGATGTCCCACCTCCCCCCCCACTCACCTTTCCAGGGGCGTCCAGGAGGCTCCTAGTGCAGAGAGCACAATTGCACTCTCTTGCACTAGAAAAATTAGTACGTCAGGTCAGTGCTTGAATTGGGAACAAAAAGGTGAAGGGATGGTGTGTGTGGCATGTGTAGCCCCGCCCACAGGAGAAAGCCACGCCCAGAGGAAGTTGCGAGTAGTGACCAGCAAAAAACTTTCTAGAGGCCACACTCCAGCCAAACCAGGATGGGATAGTGCCAATTTCATGTATAAATACCCCCCAGAACCCATAGCAGGCAGGATGGGGGAGATCAGTGGAAATTCCAAATATTATACCCCCTCCCCCATTCATAGCAGGATGGTACAGTCACGATTCCATATATAATATCCCCAGAACTCACAGCAGAACAGAACAGAGGGCAGCATCACGTTCTCAGCAGACATAGCATGTAGAATATTCTTGGATACAGGCAGAGGTGGCGGATGAGTTTGGACCCAATAAGAGTTGGAAGTGGACCCAGTTTGAGCGGCAAGTCGTATGCAAATGCAATGCTTACACGTTATCTCTGAGAAAACACGCATGCACGCATATGGTCCTGGTCCTGACTCCCCAAATAATGATGTTACTTTCCCACGCCGCTCCCCGTGTCTTAGAGATGGGGGGTCGGACAGATGATGGGCCAGAAGTCGGATTGTATCCCGCCTCAAATCCAGTACTGCTCCAGGTTTCAAAACTGGAAATTCAGCTCTTAAAGTTACCAGGAGCAGCTTTTTGCTGCCCTTTGTAATTTGCGGGTGCCTCAGCCTGAGGCGAGTTTCTCACCTCATCTCATTGGCTCAGCACCCCCTGGGTAAATTTGAACACATGTGGCTGATTTAACAGAATGAATTAGATATAGATATGTGTATAGTCTGACATAGATTTACATTGAACCCAGAAACTCAGAATCCATGTGTCAGTGACATGAATTTGCCCAAAGTTCTCTTTCTTCTCCCTTTCGGTTCTTTAGCTTTACCCTATATGTGTCTCTTTACCTATTTCTATGGCTGCCCCCAATGTTCCATTTAGATTGTGTCAGTGACTTCTCCTTCCAGTGTGTTACAGTTTATGGTTTCAGTTGGTTTCTTTCAGTTGTATGCATGCAGTTAGTAGCTGTGTTACATTAAAAACCCTATGATACATGTGATTGAGCCCCCTGTGCAGCCACCTTACTTGTTTCAAGTAGGGATGTCGTCTGGTTGGTAAAAGTGTTACATGACACCAATGTTATGTTTATAGGAAAGAAAGGAAATATTAAGACCAGTATTTTAGCACAAGTACCCTGCACTGCCAATTTTTTACTCTTCTTATCACTCACCTTCTTTATTCTCAAATACTCTTCTCTTTACATACTATCATCTATCCTTTGCTCCATTTCTCTCTGTTCTCATACAGAAATGGGCACAGTATAGGCAGACAAGTGGGGTATTTCTCAAGCACATATTTGAGGTCTTTCCATGAGAAGAGGTAGTGAAAGAGAAAAGAAGGACATTCAGCTTGGCCACAGTTGGCTTTCATTGTAGCAGAGCTAGCAGATAGGAACAGCTTATTCTCAGCAGAGCCGCTCTGGCCGCGGAGTCTCCTATGCATTGGGGGCCGCCAGACAGAGCCACAGCAGATGGAGAGCAGACAGTGCAGCAGGTGAACTCCCTTTGACAACTTTCTCCGTATGGGAAAATATTTACTAGGCTCGCTGTTACAGCCCATGGCTTTTCCTCCTTCATCTCCTCAGCCAGTGTTACAGTGTGCTCTATGGAGGGCTTCACATTGGCTACTTCACACAGTCTTCTTGCATGCTTGATTCTTCTGGCTCAATCAGAAAAGCCATAAAAGAGGGAAAGCGGCTCCCATCAGTGACTGCCTTGATTTATTTGATTCCCCTCTGCCCCATGGCTTTATTAGCTTCCCCCCACCATCCAAGTACTCATAATAAATCAGGACTTGGCCTTCTGCCACCTACACAGATCAAACCCTTCAACCAGCTCCATAGCTAATTGGGGAACAGAAGCAGTGACTCCACTCAGTCACCATTTCCATCTCCAGGGCACAACCCCTATAGCTAACAAGGTCACGGGCTGGTCGGGCTGGGGGGGGGGCTACAGAGTTGTTTTATCTTTCTGAGCTGTTTTAGTCCAGCACTGCATGACAGCTGTCTCTTCAACCCCCATACCCACATCCCAAATTGCCCTATTCTGACAGCCCCATCCTATCACTTCATAGCTTCCATGGAATTGATGAACTTATGAATAAGAGGTAACATGATGCCAAATGTTTACAATAGTAAACATTTTTATCTACAAATGGACTTATCCAACATTTAGGATCACAAGACTACTGCAAATGTGTGTCCTCATTCCGGGGGTAGGAGACTGGGGTTATAGTGTGCAACCCCCATGTCCCAAGAGTGCTCCACTCAGGCCAGCACAACTCCCACCTCCCTTCCAAATATCGCTATTTTACTCAACACATTTAAGAAGTATAACATTTGAGAGCTATTGCAAGATCAGTAGATCACTGTCATCGTGCTGGTGCCATCTTGAATATAGGGAGCACTTTTCTTCCACGACTCAAAATAAATTATGGTGAAAACAATAAATAAAAGATGCAAAATATGTATTGAAACTGCTTATCAGACCGGGCCCTCTGCGCTCTTGGAACCCCTGCAGTTGCAAGATCTCCTCTCCCTGTTGTTATGTCCCAGTTGTCAATGACTGAGGTGTCAACTTTGTATGAAAACCAACATATATTAAAACATCCTTTTAAATGTTGGAATGAAGCTCAGATCTCACATCCGTCTCACACAGGGGAAAACAGAACATTTTGTAGCACAGAAATAGAAAAAAAGGGAAACTAGGACACAACTTCCATAATTATCCGTACATAATATCTGTAATTTCTGCCTCTGAACCTTGACTGGGTGACAAATTGCTAGTTATAAAAACAAAATCAGTTCCCAATTCATATTGCCTGATTTGCCTCTGTTTCTCTCAGCTTGGTATTTGGATTTTGTAAAATGACATTGGGCTTGTAGAGCTTTCTCTGTGCTCACAGTTGGACCCGCAAATCTCTTCAATTTCAATCTGCCACATGACCTTATTCCAACTAATTAAGATTGGTTTTGATGGCTTATAGCTGATATTGCTCATTCAAAGGCCCCTCAGTGTTCAAATCAGCTAGTTTTAATTGTCCTTAAAGTTTATATAAACATTTATAGAGGATCAATCACCATTAAACAACACAGGCTGAATAATCCTACTAAACTGTACGGGACTGAAAGTTTACCAAAATTTTTGTGTAATTTTTAAGGGGTTTTTTTTCTACCTCGACTAAACTCAAATTTTTAAAAACCTCAAATATTTCCTTATTTAGAACACAAATCAGAATACAAAAAGTGTGATCAAATAAAAGTGTGGAATGAATATGAAAACCTCGAAATCCTAATCAGATAACCAAATAAGCAGATCTACTTGATTTGACACAGCACAACACAGGGCCAATGATGGCCGATAAAAGCTGCCGACAGTCTGAGTCGGCAGCTTATTGACCAGTGTGTGGGGTCATTCCGACACCCCCGATCGATATCTTGCCGAAAGTCGCCCAGATGTTGATCGGACAGGTTAAAAAATCGTAAGTATTTGTGTGCGATTATTTTCATGCTCTTAAGTGAAAAAATCCAGAAAACCTCTCAAATCTTTATGTACAGTTTGATTAGGAGAGCTCCTATTGACTTCTATGTGACCTGATTTGGGTTATTGGTGGTTCAGATATTTAATAATTAACAATTTTTTTATAGTTTAGATTAATTATTTAATTACGCAATGTTGACCGCTAAAAAGCTTGATTCACTAAAATTAAGAACATTAATAAATCAGCCCTCTAATGTTGATTTTCAGAATGAGAGGGGACTTTACTTAATTAACATCCCCATTCCACCACATTCCTTGTATCTTCTGTTATGTTGTGGTCCCACAATGTAGTTGCATTGGTCTATGGAAAAGAACTGGCTTGATGCAATACACCCTGCTTTGTCCCAATCTGTGTTCCTACTGGGTAGAAAGCAGCCCCTCCAGACCAAGTCAACAGCTTTTTGACCTGGAGACCTCTCACCACTGCCCTGCCTGACTAAAAATCTTATTGGATGAGGACTGCATCGGTACAATGTCGCCAAATGAGCACATTGAGGTGGGCAGTATCGGGCTGATCATTATGCATCAGATACGGGATCATGGGACCACATACACACAGATGCGCCACTATCCGACGGGATTTTTTAACCGGTCCGATTGAGATATCGATCGGGGAAGCCCGTCGGATGGCCCCACACACTGGCCAATAAGCTGCCGACTTGGGCTATTGGCAGCTTTTATCGGCCCATTATTATCTGATCATTGGCCCTGTGTTGTGGTGGGTCAAATCAAGTGATCTGATAAAATGAGCGTATGTTATAATATATGCCCAGAATCACTGTTTAATGAATTATAAGATTAGCCCAGCACTGTTCTAGAAGTTTGAAGGTGGCCATAGAAGTTTTGTAAAATATTAGGTGTGTGTATTGTGGGAGACTGGCCAACCAATATCTGCAGAAGACATGGATATCGGTCGACTCGTCGATCAGGCTGGCTGGTAAATTCGATTGGGCACATTTTGAAGGCACCCAAATAGCGGCCACTGTTAGTGCTAAATCATCAGATACAGGTAGAATTCTATTGTTTGTCATTTGTACCTATACTATGTATCTGATGATTCAGCTCTAACATGTCTGTATTGAAAACGAACCCAATGGTCGCAGGAAAGATAGTAGTTGTCTGTGGCCACTTTAAGAACTGTATTTGAGCCCTTCAATGATATCCTTTAAAATGATGGCTTAATTACTGCACATTTTTAATCTGAAATATGTAAAGCCATATTGCCTTTATCCATTAGTGCCAGATGATCATTGTTAACGGATTTCAAATTTTAAAAATGAGTAAAAAAACTATTATCATTTCTTGCAGGGGACGCACTATTATGTACAGGTGTCGGCCTACAACATGAAGGGCTGGGGATCACCACAACCCTCTCTTCCAGCTTTTGCCATCCCATCGAGTAAGTAAAATCAGTTTCATCATGTGGAAAAAAAATGTATTTGGACATTAACCACAGGAATGTGGGTCTAGTGAATCAAGTAAAACAAAACTTAGAGAAGAAAGAAATTAAGTCATTAAGTAATTAACATAAAAGAACAACATGCTGAACTGATTTCATGGGCTTAAAATATTCATTGGCCACACCTGTCCTTTCTAAAACTGGCAGAATTAGAATCTTCTCCATTTCACCCATACTGGTCCATTGATCTGTGTCTAGTATCTCCATCTCTCTGAAACGTACTGGACACGTGTACTTTCTTTATAGACACATTCCAGGTCTATAATGATTAGAGATGCACCAAATCCACTATTTTGGATTCAGCCGAACCGCCAAATCCTTAGCGAAAGATTCAGCCGAATACCGAACCCCAGAATGCTAATTTGCATATGAAAATTAGTGGTGGGAAGGGGCAAACATTTTTTACTTCCTTGTTTTGTGACAAAAATGCTACAGACTTTCCCAGATTCGGTTCTGCCGGGCAGAAGTATTCGGCCAAATCCAAATCCTGCTCAAGAAGGGCGAATCCCGAACCGAATCCTGGATTCGGTGAATCCCTAATAATGATGTACAGAGACATTGCTCATTGCTTGAATCACAAACAGGCTTTACATGAGCCACTGAGGCATCAACTATTTTTCATTTAGAAGTAAATAACAAAAAATAGATCTCAACCAAGAAATATAATTATAAAGTTATAAGCTCTCCCATGGACAGCCATCTATTGTGTGCTTCGCCATAATAAACATTACACCCCTATCTCTTGTTCCCTGGCTCCATTTTACTTTGAGACTATGTGTAAGATTTATTCATTAGATGTATTCATTATTGCTCCAGCAGTGATGAAACATTAAATGCATATTTACTGCAGAACATCCTTTTTTTCATCTGCTTTATATAGATCAGGTATGCTCAATGGGATCCTCAAGCTTTTGATGAAGAACAATACCTAGTATTGCCCATGAAATGATTAAATATGACCTCTTTCTTTCTAATACCCACAGACTGGCGCGAGTATGATGGAAGGGCACCAAGAAGAAAAGGACAGGCTGAAGCCCTAGATTTGCTTCTTAGTCAAGTGAAGACCTACCACCAACACTGCGTGTGTCACGGTGAGTCAATGTCTGTGTAGCCTGATGGTTTCCATGTTTGAGGGATCAGAGGTTGCAGGGTTGAAGAGGAACTCATTATTTTAGGAAATGTATGGGGTAATGCTTTAACATATAGGTCAGGAATGAAATATAAATACTGATCAGAGTGTTTGCAGTGACACACACACCACAAAGGGACTGAACAATGTGCCACAATCTGGTATCAGTTTACCAATGATGAGGAAAAGCTGCCCCTGGTAACGTTAAGAGCCATATTTATTTATATTTTTTTTACAGGAAAATCAACTCTTTTAGTGCAGCCAGTGCTGTTGGAAGAGGCAGCTACGCAACACAGATATATAATTAATAGGGATGCACCGAATCCACTTTTTTGGATTCGGCCGAACCCCCGAATCCTTCTTGAAAGATTCGGCCGAATACCGAACCGAATCCGAACCTAATTTGCATATGCAAATTAGGGGTGAGAAGGGGAAAACATTGCCAACATTGCCCAGTAATAAAACTACAGACGGGAGGATATGGTGTTGTGAAGGGGTTCCGAGAAAGAAAAAATATATGTTTAATGCGACTATGAAGATTTTCATTCATCCAGGTCATGGTATATCTAGTATAGGTAAATCTAAAAACAACTGGACTTGCTGAGTAATCAATGAAGACGTTTCACTACTCATCCGAGCAGCTTCTTCAGTTCAACTGACTGGTGTGGGAAGTTCTCGGCATATAAACGCTTCCACTAATCCAATCACAATGGCACATTGTAACTCTTCAAAGAGGTGTCATCTGAAGGAATTCATAGAGGTGTAGATTCTGTGTAATTACTGTGATAGGATTATCCAGAAGAGCGCTGGTTTGAACCAGGCATGAAAGAGGCGATTCATGTCAAGGTGGAGAAACCATCCCAGAACAGAGGCGGGGGCCTTCGACACCACCTGTCTGCTACATACAATGCTGTTCTAACGTCTGTACCCTGGCGGATTCAGAACACTTCACACATCCATTCATGTAACTCTCACAAGTAACACCTCTTTCTAGGAGTTGCATGACACATTGGATAATCCTATCACAGTAACTACACAGAATCTACACCTCTGTGAATTTCTTCAGATGTCACCTCTCTGACGAGTTACAATGCCATTGTGATTGGATAAGTGGAAGAGTTTATATGCCGAGAATTTCCCACACCAGTCAGTTGAACTGAAGAAGCTGCTCGGATGAGTAGTGAAACGTCTTCATTGATTACTCAGCAAGTCCAGTTGTTTTTAGATTTACCTATACTAGATATATGTTTAATGCCTTTGCCAATAACTGTATGAAACCAAGAAGGTGTTGATTAGGGATGTAGCGAACGTCGGAAAAAAAGTTCGCGAACATATTCGCGAACTTGCGCAAAATTGCGAGCGGTTCGCGAACGGTTCGCGAACCCCATAGACTTCAATGGGAAGGCGAACTTTAACATCTACAAAAGACATTTCTGGCCAGAAAAATGATTTTAAAGTTGTTTAAAGGGTGCAACGACCTGGACAGTGGCATGCCAGAGGGGGATCAAGGGCAAAAATGTATCTGAAAAATCTGCCTGTGTGTGCTTGGAAGAGATAGTGTAGGGCGAGAGCTGTTAGTGATTTCAGGGACAGATGATAGTAAGTTTGCTGGCTAGTAATCTGCGTGATACTGCTCTGTATTGGAGGGACAGAAGTCTGCAGGGATTTGAGGGACATTTTAGCTTAGGTAGCTTTGCTGGCTAGTAATCTACTGTTCTCTTTAAACAACTGCCATACGTTGACCTTGTAGGCATTGTTTGCCCAGTTTTTTTGGACGCAGCCACTGAAGCACAGTTGCCAGAAAAAATATGCCATATAAATGCTGAAAATAGTCATTTTTCGCCATACGTTGACCTTGTAGACATTGTTTGCCCAGTTTTTTTGGACGCAGCCACTGAAGCACAGTTGCCAGAAAAAATATGCCATATAAATGCTGAAAATATAAATTTTTTTGGTTGCAGCCACTGAAGCACAGAGGCCAGAAAAATTATGCCATATAAATGCTGAAAATATAAATTTTTTTGGTTGCAGCCACTGAAGCACAGAGGCCAGAAAAAATATGCCATATAAATGCTGAAAATAGTCATTTTTTGCCATACGTTGACCTTGTAGGCATTGTTTGCCCAGTTTTCTTGGTCGCAGCCACTGAAGCACAGTTGCCAGAAAAAATATGCCATATAAATGCTGAAAATATAAATTTTTTGCCATATACGTTGAGTCAAGGTATGGCAAAAAATGACTATTTTCAGCATTTCTATGGCATATTTTTTCTGGCCTCTGTGCTTGAGTGGCTGCGGCCAAAAAAACTGGGCAAACAATGCCTACAAGGTCAACGACGTTGACCTTGTAGGCATTGTTTGCCCAGTTTTTTTGGCCGCAGCCACTCAAGCACAGAGGCCAGAAAAAATATGCCATAGAAATGCTGAAAATAGTCATTTTTTTGGTCGCAGCCACTGAAGCACAGTTGCCAGAAAAATTATGCCATATAAATGCTGAAAATATAAATTTTTTTGGTTGCAGCCACTGAAGCACAGAGGCCAGAAAAATTATGCCATATAAATGCAGAAAATATGCATTTTTTTGGTTGCAGCCACTGAAGCACAGAGGCCAGAAAAATTATGCCATATAAATGCAGAAAATATGCATTTTTTTGGTTGCAGCCACTGAAGCACAGAGGCCAGAAAAATTATGCCATATAAATGCAGAAAATATGCATTTTTTTGGACGCAGCCACTGAAGCACAGTTGCCAGAAAAAATATGCCATATAAATGCTGAAAATAGTCATTTTTCGCCATACGTTGACCTTGTAGACATTGTTTGCCCAGTTTTTTTGGTTGCAGCCACTGAAGCACAGAGGCCAGAAAAAATTAAACCAGTAGGGTTTGCACCCTAGTTTGTAACGGTGGCGGAGGGAGGAGGACGCTAAAGGACAGCTGTGTGTGGAGTCATGAGGCTTGAAGAGAAGGACAGCTGCATAGAAGTCAGAACAAGTCTTCCGGCGTGCAGTAACCCTCCGAGATCCACCCCTCATTCATTTTAATAAAGGTCAGGTAATCGACACTTTTGTGACCTAGGCGAGTTCTCTTCTCAGTTACAATCCCTCCTGCTGCACTGAAGGTCCTTTCTGAGAGCACACTTGAGGCTGGGCAAGACAAGAGGTTCATGGCAAATTGTGACAGCTCTGGCCACAGATCAAGCCTGCGCACCCAGTAGTCCAGGGGTTCATCGCTCCTCAGAGTGTCGATATCTGCAGTTAATGCCAGGTAGTCCGCTACCTGCCGGTCGAGGCGTTCTTTGAGGGTGGATCCCGAAGGGTTGTGGCGCTGCCTTGGACAGAAAAACATTTGCATGTCTGACGTTACAGACCGGCCAAAGGGCTTTGTCCTTGCAGGTGTGCTCGTGGCAGGATTACTGGCACCTCTGCCCCTGGAATGTTGATGAGTTCCTGAAGTGACATCACCCTTAAAAGCATTGTACAACATGTTTTGCAGGCTGGTTTGTAAATGCCGCATCTTTTCGGACTTGTGGTATGTTGGTAACATTTCTGACACTTTATGCTTGTACCGAGGGTCTAGTAGCGTTGCGACCCAGTACAGGTCCTTCTCCTTAAGCCTCTTGATACGGGGGTCCTTCAACAGGCATGCCAGCATGAAAGACCCCATTCTCACAAGGTTGGATGCAGAGCTATCCATCTCCGCTTCCTCATTATCAAGGACTGCATCATCCACGGTCTCCTCCCCCCAGCCACGTACAAGACCAGGGGTCCCCAAAAGGTCACCACTAGCCCCCTGGGAAGCCTGCTCCTGTTGGTCCTCCTCCTCCTCCTCCACAAAGCCACCTTCCTCCTCTGACTCCACTTCTGGCACCTCTCCCTGCGTTGCAGCAGGTGCCTGGGTTCGTTCTGGTGATTGCGACCATAAATCGTGCGCTTCCAGCTCCTCGTCACGCTGGTCTACAGCCTCATCTGTCACTCGTCGCACGGCACGCTCCAGGAAGAAAGCGAAGGGTATTAGGTCGCTGATGGTGCCTTCGGTGCGACTGACCATATTTGTCACCTCTTCAAAAGGTCGCATGAGCCTGCAGGCATCGCGCATAAGCACCCAGTAACGGGGGAAAAAAATCCCCAGCTCTGCAGATCCAGTCCTACCACCCAGTTCAAAAAGGTACTCGTTGACGGCCCTTTGTTGTTGCAGCAGACGTTCCAACATAAGGAGCGTTGAATTCCAGCGAGTCTGGCTGTCAGAAATCAAACGCCTGACTGGCATGTTGTAGCGCTGCTGAATGTCAGCAAGGCGTGCCATGGCTGTGTAGGAACGTCTGAAATGGGCCGACACCTTTCTGGACTGGGTGAGAACGTCCTGGAATCCTGGGTACTTGGAGACAAAACGTTGGACTATTAAATTTAACACATGTGCCATGCAGGGCACATGTGTTAAATTTCCCAGTCTCAACGCTGCCAACAGATTGCTTCCATTGTCACACACCACTTTTCCGATCTGCAGTTGGTGTGGGGTCAGCCACCGATCGGCCTGTGACTGCAGAGATGACAGGAGTACAGATCCGGTATGGTTTTTGCTTTCCAGGCACGTCATCGCCAAGACAGCGTGACAACGGCGTACCTGGCACGTCGAATAGCCTAGGGGGAGCTGGGGGTGCACAGGTGTGGAGGAGGAGAAGGAGGACCCAGCAGCAGAGTAAGAAGAAGAAGAGGAAGAAGACGAGGTAGAGAGCGATGGAGGAGTAGAGGTGGTGGCAGAACCGCGTGCAATCCGTGGCGGTGACACCAACTCCACTGTTGTTGTTGTTGTTGAGCTACCCATTCCCTGCTTCCCATTCCCAGCCATTACCAAGTTCACCCAGTGGGCAGTGTAGGTGACATACCTGCCCTGACCATGCTTGGAGGACCATGCGTCAGTAGTCATATGGACCTTTGGCCCAACACTAAGTGACAGAGATGCGGTAACTTGGCTCTGCACATGTTGGTACAGGTGTGGTATTCCCTTTTTAGAAAAAAAATTGCGGCTGGGTACCTTCCACTGCGGTGTCCCAATTGCTACAAATTTGCGGAAGGCCTCAGAGTCCACCAGCTGGTATGGTAAAAGCTGGCGGGCTAAGAGTGCAGACAAGCCAGCTGTCAGACGCCGGGCAAGGGGGTGACAGTCAGACATTGGCTTCTTACGCTCAAACATGGCCTTCACAGAAACTTGGCTGGTGGCAGATGACTGGGAATGGGAACAGGTGGTCAAGGTGGAAGGCGGAGTGGAGGGTGGTTCAGATGGGTCAAGGAGAGCAGAGGTAGAGCAGTAAGATGCTGGACCAGAAGGAGTGTGACTTTTAGTTTGCCTGTTGCCTTTGAGGTGTTGCTCCCAAAGTGCTTTGTGCTTGCCGCTCATGTGCCTTCGCATAGAAGTTGTACCTATGTGGCTGTTGGGCTTACCAAGGCTCAGTTTCTGACTGCACTCATTGCAAATTACAATGCTTTTGTCAGAGGCACACACATTAAAAAAATGCCACACTGCTGACTTTTTGGAAGTCTGCGATCTGGCGGTAACAGTAGAAGTTGGCGGCATTGGCGGCAATGGCGGGTGCGTTGGCCGGCTGAACACAGGTGCCGATACATGTTGTTGCCCTACTGATCCCTGCGGGCTGGCCTCCCTGCTTCTTCTAAGTCTTATTCTCCTACTGCCTCTCTGACTCTCCGTCTCTCCATCTGAACTACCCTCCTCTTGCTCTCTTCTACTAGGCACCCACAAAACATCAATCTCCTCATCATCATTCTCCTCAGATGCATCAATTTCTTCTGACACATCACAGAAGGAAGCAGCAGCGGGGACCTCCTCCTCCTCCTCATCACTCATCATTATGTCCATCTCTGTCGTGTTCTCTGCCAGAATTAAATCTGGTGTAACGTCCTCATCTCCTTCATCTTCTTCTGCCAATAATGGTTGCGCATTACTCAGTTCAAGAAACTCATGGGAAAATAACTCCTCTGACTCCAGTGAAGATGGGGCACCGGTGGTGGAGGAAGTGTTACGTGGGGTGGCCATAGCAGTGGAGGATGAGGAGGATGTTGTGGTAAAGTTAGAAACGGTAGAGGATGGGGTGTGCTGTGTAAGCCAGTCAACTACCTCTTCAGCATTTTGGGAGTTCAGGGTCATTGGCTTTTTAAAACTGGGCAATTTGCTAGGGCCACAGGATTGCATAGCAGCACGGCCCCTAGCACGGCCTCTGCGTGGCGGCCTGCCTTTGCCTGGCATTATTTTTAAAAAAACAACAACAACAAAAACTCAGTTGGTTTTTCTGGAAACGATAATACACACAGCTAGATGGCAGTTTGAAGAAAACAGTGTGCAAATAATGCCTACAAGATCAACGTATACACTACTACAGCGGTGGATACGGATTACGTAAAATATATGAATGCTGCTTGAAAAAAAGTAACTCAAGTGGTTTTTCTAGAGACGATAATATTATCAATATTTAGACAAAATGTGAACAAGCTCACACAGCTAGATGGCGGTTTGAAGAAAACACTGTGCAAATAATGCCTACAAGGTCAACGTATACACAGCGGTGGATACGGATTACGTAAAATATAAGAATGCTGCTTGAAAAAAAGTCACTCCGGTGTTTTTTCTGGAGACGGTAATATTATGGATATTTAGACAGAATGTGAACACGGTCACACAGCTAGATAGCAGTTGGTTGAATAACACACTGGGCAAAAAATGCCTACAGGGCAAATAATGCCTACAAGGTCAACGTATACACAGCGGTGGATACGGATTACGTAAAATATAAGAATGCTGCTTGAAAAAAAGTCACTCCGGTGTTTTTTCTGGAGACGGTAATATTATGGATATTTAGACAGAATGTGAACACGGGCACACAGCTAGATAGCAGTTGGTTGAATAACACACTGGGCAAAAAATGCCTACAGGGCAAATAATGCCTACAAGGTCAACGTATACACAGCGGTGGATACGGATTACGTAAAATATAAGAATGCTGCTTGAAAAAAAGTCACTCCGGTGTTTTTTCTGGAGACGGTAATATTATGGATATTTAGACAGAATGTGAACACGGGCACACAGCTAGATAGCAGTTGGTTGAATAACACACTGGGCAAAAAATGCCTACAGGGCAAATAATGCCTACAAGGTCAACTTATACACTACTACAGCGAGGGATACGGATTACGTAAAATTTATTATGGCTGCTTGAAAAAAGTCACTCCGGTGTTTTTTCTGGAGACGGTAATATTATGGATATTTAGACAGAATGTGAACACGGGCACACAGCTAGATAGCAGTTGGTTGAATAACACACTGGGCAAAAAATGCCTACAGGGCAAATAATGCCTAAAAGGTCAACTTATACACTACTACAGCGATGGATACGGATTACGTAAAATTTATTATGGCTGCTTGAAAAAAGTCACTCCGGTGTTTTTTCTGGAGACGGTAATATTATGGATATTTAGACAGAATGTGAACACGGGCACACAGCTAGATAGCAGTTGGTTGAATAACACACTGGGCAAAAAATGCCTACAGGGCAAATAATGCCTAAAAGGTCAACTTATACACTACTACAGCGATGGATACGGATTACGTAAAATTTATTATGGCTGCTTGAAAAAAGTCACTCCGGTGTTTTTTCTGGAGACGGTAATATTATGGATATTTAGACAGAATGTGAACACGGGCACACAGCTAGATAGCAGTTGGTTGAATAACACACTGGGCAAAAAATGCCTACAGGGCAAATAATGCCTAAAAGGTCAACTTATACACTACTACAGCAATGGATACGGATTACGTAAAATTTATTATGGCTGCTTGAAAAAAGTCACTCCGGTGTTTTTTCTGGAGACGGTAATATTATGGATATTTAGACAGAATGTGAACACGGGCACACAGCTAGATAGCAGTTGGTTGAATAACACACTGGGCAAAAAATGCCTACAGGGCAAATAATGCCTAAAAGGTCAACTTATATACTACTACAGCGGTAGTAAAATAAAAAAAAAGTTAAATAAAAAAAGAATGAATATTAAAAAAAAAAAATTAAAGTTGGTGCTGCTGAACTACTAGGAGCAGCAGATTAGCACACCAGTCCCACTCCCCAACACTGCTAGACTAATAGCACTGGGCTCTTATAGTAGTAGTAGTAGTAGTAGTAGTAGTAGTAGTAGTAAAACAACAAAAAAATAAATAAAAGCAGTCCTTACAAGGACTATTGCTATTGCAGCAGTCAGCAGATGAGATCAGAAGCAGGACAGCTGCCCACTGCAGCTACATACAGAGCACTGCAGTAGAAGGTAGATTACTAGCCAGCAAAGCTACCTAAGCTTAAATGTCCCTCAAACCCCTGCAGACTTCTGTCCCTCCAATAACAGAGCAGTATCAAAACGATTACTAGCCAGCAAACTTTCAACTGTCCCTGAAATCACTAACAGGCAGCAGCTCTCTCCCTACACTATCTCTTCAGCACACACAGGCAGAGTGAAAAAAAGCTGCAGGGCTTCGGTTTTTATAGGGAAGGGGAGTGGTCCAAGGGAGAGCTTCCTGATTGGCTGCCATGTACCTGCTGGTCTGGGGTGAGAGGGCAAAAAAAAGCGCCAACAATGGCGAACCCAAAATGGCGAACGTCGCGCGACGTTCGCGAACTTCCGGCGAGCGCGAACACCCGATGTTCGCGCGAACAAGTTCGCCGGCGAACAGTTCGCGACATCTCTAGTGTTGATGGAGCTGACAGGTCTCTCATTGAAGGACCCTCATGCATCAACTGAGCCACAGGTACTGGAGAACCAAAAGGTGGTCTCTGTGGTTGCTAGTTTACAGCTCTTATCATGCTTTAATCTTTGATAATATGTTGGGGAATGCCTTGAGTTATAAAGGTGGCTATACACATGGAGATCCGCTCGCTTGGCGACATCCCCGACTTTCGACCAGATATCGATCGGAAAAGCCCGTCGGAGGGCTCTACACATGGGCCAATAAGCTGCCGACTTGGTATATCAGCAGCTTTTATCGGCCCGTGTATGGAGGCTTTAAGGGACATGTGGGGGGGAGAAACACAGCTAAACAAAGTTTATGTCCTTTAAAAGAAAGCAGACGGCTGTTGCTCTGTAAAACAGCAGCATCTTAAGTTCAGCTATATTAAGACGAGTGCTAAGATGTAAGCCTTTTAAGAGGAAGAACTTTTAAAATTGCCCTTCAACTTGAAACTGACATTTGACAGTTTGGGACTGAAGTGCAATGGGTCTATTTTAAACCTGGCCAAATTCTGGCTTTCCAAAAGAGGTCTATAACCCTCTGACTCCCATAATTGCTACTGGCCCTGGGACATTCTGATAATAGTAGTGTAGTTTTTTGGGATACCCGGTTCTGCACTTGTAGATCCAGTTTTTTTTCCTCCAATACAAAGCATAGTACAACGGCACAGACTATTTTGGGTTAGGAGCATTCCTCCTCTGCATAGTTATGCATCTGAAAAAAAATCCAATTGATTTGTACTGTATTAATACTCATCTGGGCCGACCTGGCTTGCCAGGACACCAAAGAATCTCCTGGTTGGCCCAGGCCACTGGATGACAATTCCCATGAGCTTTTCTATTTTTCTGATAGAACTATTGAGCACAAATACATGGCATAGAGTAAACCCTTGATGGCTCACTATGAAACTACTACTTACTGAGGTGTCTGATAGAGATAGAAGGCTGCTTATATTATTGCAGTATGGAAAGCCCAGCTTATGGCTTTAGTTTATTAACCTACTTTGTGGTGCAAGGAGCAAAGCAGAAGCAATGCCATATAGATAAATTATGCTCCATGCTGAACCAGCTTTTATATTGGGTATATTTCCCATTAGACAGAATTTCTTGTTTCTCCTACACTGCACATTCATTGGGTGGGATGGGCACAGACTTATAGGTTGACCATAAGGAACATAATTCTGTTGTGCTTTATGAGCCCGGCCTTGATCTTAACATCTTTTTCCCTCTGTCTCTAGAGCCATTTAAGAACCAGGCACAAAGCAGAAAGCATTCTGTATCCAAGAGCCTCAAGCTCCTCTTTCACCCCAGCAGCAAGTTTCTAAAAGGCCTTAAGAGGTAAGGGGAACTAATAATAGAGATTTAGTTGTCATGGGGATTAAGTTTTCATTGTCACAGTGGTGAATTGTCAAATTAGAAATTTTAATTCGAATTAAAGTGGACCTGTCACCAAGGCATAAAAAGCTGTATAATAAAAGTCCTTTTCAAATTAAACATGAAATCAAAATTCTTTTTTTTATTAAAGCATCCATAGCTGTTGTAAATTCATTTAAAAATCTCAGCTGTCAATCAAATATTGCCTGCCCCTCCTCTTATTCCTTAGACATAGAGGTGGGGGCAAGCAATTACTTTCACTTCACAACTTTCCATCCCTTCTCTCCCCACATTCCCCCAGTTCTTTTTACCATTCAATTGTGTAGCCAGGGCATGGGGATGGACATCAGGTCCCCCATTCTGGTGCACAAACAAGATTTTGAGATGATACAAGGCTTGTCTTAATAACAGTATCCACAAAATGGCTGCTGCCTGCTTGCTATGAATTCCCAGATTGATGGAAACAAGAGTCAAATAATGTATACAGTGTAATTAAAGTTTATTTTGCTTGACTAATGTGAGAAAATAGGATTTGGAATATTTTTCTGGGTGACGGGTCCCCTTTAAAATTTGAATTGAGTTTGGGTTATTCACAGTTCGAATTTGAGAGTTTTGACCATAAAAATATTTTAATTCAAATTTTCAATTCGACCCTTAATAAATCTTAATGTGCAATGTAGTCAGCAAAGTTAAAAAAAAAATATGGGAGATTGTGCCTGTTTTTGCACTTTGCACCCTGCCGTGCACATTGTAAATGACCCCTATTATTAACTGGATACAGTAAGGAATTCTACACGGTGACTATAAACATCTAGCCACACCTTTTCTTTAATCATTATTGTCTATTTGCAGATAATAACCATAGAAGGGTAGATTAGACAAATTTTCAAAAACATCCCTTTTTCACTTTTTATTGTCACCAGTGGATAAATCCAAATTGTCCAGCATTTTACCATCCAATATCTTCTCACGAGTCCCATTGCTTGAAAATTACTGGCATTGTAAGAAAACTCGTCATACTTTTCATCTCAGTCAACTGACAAAAAGGGGATGTTAAGGAAAAGCTTTAAAGGAGAAGGAAAGTTGTCTTGTACTTATGGGTGCCAAAACTTAGGCACCCCCAAGTGATTGTATTGACTTACCTGAAACCCCTTCCAGTGAGCACCACGGAGCGATCCTCTTCAGTCTTCCGCTTATTCGTGTGGCTGCGCATGCACATTAGAGTGGAAAGCCGGACTTTAACTAAAAAGTCGGCTATTTCGTTCTACTGCGCATGCGTCTGCCACGGGAAATTTGAAGAAAGAAGAAGCATGAAGAGGATCGCTCCGTGGTGCTCCCTGGAATAACCCCAGGCCGGAGCAGTTTTCTGCTGATAGGAGCACCAGCTAGAGTCCTGCACGGGTCCATTTTTTGGGACCCAAACCCGACCTGTACCCGCAACCTGCAATCCGCAACTCTGACCCGCATTCTTACCCACTTGGACCTGCCACCCGACCCTACCCGCAAGTACCTTATCCGCAAACCCAGACCCGCCACCCGCTGACCATCAAGAATCAGGAAGTGCTGTCATTTTAAACCGGAAGTGACATCATCGGAAGTAGACGTGATCGGAAAAAAAGGAGTAAAACAGGAAGTGCTGTCATTGTAAACCGGAAGTGACGTCATCGGAAGTAGACGTGACCAGAAGAAAGGAGTGAATATCAATATTGAGAAGACCCGTGGCCCGACCCGCAACCCGTAAACCCGCAGAACCGCCGACCCGCGGGTATACCCGCACCTGGAACCTCTAAACGCAACCCGCAGGGTACCGCAGGTTTTTGCAGGTAACCCACGGGAACCCGCAGGTACCCGACCCGCTGCAGGACTCTAGCACCAGCCCAGGGTTTCAGGTAAGCAAATACAATCACTTGGGTAGTACCTAACATTTGTCACCCCCAACTGCAAAAAGACTTTCCTTCTCCTTTAATAAACAGCCAGACTGTTAAAATGGTCATAATAGTCAAATCCTTTCTGCGTTAAAAAAAAATTTGGGCAAAACTTAGAATGTTAAACAATTTGACCTTGGACAGAAGTACTGCAGATCTGTTTTGCTATGTTGTCTCTGGATCTAGCACTGAATAAAAGGTCTTCTTATTTCCTAGGGGTCTTTACCTTGCATCCATATTTTATAAAGACGACAACATCCTCGTAACTAATGAAGATCAAATCCCAGTGGTGGAGATAGATGATTCCTACTCATGCTTGCTTATGCAGGACTTTCTTTGGTTTACAAAGGTAAGAATGAAAGGCAGTGGCTCTTGGAACTATCTTGTCAGTATGAATGAGGTAAGCCATTATTATGCTTAGGTTATAACTGGAAGGCACTGGTAAAACTGTGCCTGTATTATAACCATAAGGTCTTTGCACTATAAATGTAATGTTCATTTGTAAAAAGGGTTAAGAAGAAATTCTGGAAACCTAGGGCAAATAATTTGCTATGGGCCCCCATGGAGACAAGTTGCCGAGACCACATCTTTTCAGCTTCAGCTGGGAGGATAGCAATGCGATTAGGTTCAGCTAGAAATCCAAAATATTGCAAGAAACTATAAATAATTGGCACCAACCCCCCAGCCACCACCACCTCTCCCTCCTACATGCGGCTTGAAGTAATTAACTAATGACTCATGTGAGGATTTCGAGAATGAAATTTCCTAATCATCCATCCGCTGGCATCCCAAGCAAAGACAAGCAGGATTAATAGAACTTTTAACTACCTCTTTTAACTTCCGCAAGACTTTTCTTTCTTTATTGTCAGGCACATTTTTATATTTATATAAGGATTTATTACTTTTAATTACAAATGCAGTCTTGGGTTGATTTTTGTTTTCATTTAGAATCTTGGTCCTATCTAATGGCACCAAAGGAACACAACATGAGCATAGCAGATATTGGGGCAGATTCACTAAAGGGCTAATTGTCGCCAGCACACTAATTTATTAATGTGAAAAAGTTGCGCCCTGGGCGCCGAACGCTAGTGACTTTTCGTTATCGTAACTTTTCCAGTGCGAGCATTTCATAGAGAAGATGCGCTAGCGTTCGTTTGTGCCTAGTGATCTTGCGCTTAGGTTAATTTGTATACGGCGGGTAATTTAAAGTTATATGGACACCTTTATTATAAATGTTGGTGCAAATGCTTGAAGTTACCACTTTTTATTACAAATGTCCAGGGAAGAGATGGGGGTGGCAACTTTGGTTAATAGTCGTTAGCCACTTCTTCCTTAAGTAAATCTGCCCTAAACCTACCAAATGCAAACAAGTAATAAAATAATTAGATTTTTCTTATGTCTAAAAACTGTGGCTCTTTATATTTTGTATGCTATACACAGGTATCGTGTATGTGGGATGATATCTTGTGGTTACGTCAGTGCGTCACCGTATCACAGTCCTCCTGTTCTTGCGTCTTGCAAACTCGATTCAAGATGCTGCTGGCTGTGTCGCAGATGCAGGTACCAAATATCTGTCTCTTTACAGCGTTACCTGGTATTAATAGCTAAATGGTACTTTACTGTTCCCACAAAAAATCCTCAGGCTCTAGTCTTTTGCTGGTCAGACCTGAGATACCAGGGGCTCACCAGAAAACCTTAGACTGTGGGCTCACTTTCCAAACTATTATTCCTCCTCTCCTCACTCAACCTCTTTATTCTCCTAGGGGTAAATTTATCAAAGAGTGAAGTTCCGCCACTAGAGTGAAATTCCACAGCTCTCAATTCATTTCTATGGGATTTCGAAAGGCGTATTTATCAATGGGTGAAGTGAAAGTTCACCCTTTGATAAATACGCCTATAAAAATCCCATAGAAATGAATGGAGAGTGGCGGAATTTCACTCTAGTGGCGGAACTTCACTCTTTGATAAATATAACCCCTAGTCTTTTATATCTATATACTATACTCAATGCTTCCATTATTAAGCCTCTTAAAGAAATAGGGAATGGCCATGAAATAGGCCAAAAGTTTAGCAGTATGACGGCCCACTGACACCTGAGCCCACCGGGAATTTTCCTGGTATCCCGGTGGGCCAGTCCGACCCTGCCTGCAACTTCTTACAGTCTTCTGTAAATACAAAATAACAATACATTATATAAATGTAAATGAAAAATACATTAAATTAAAATATCCCTTTAGGTCAGTGACACATAAGACAATTCAGAGCACTGGAAATAACCCATAGGCTTTTGACTAACTGAGTTGCTTATGAGGAACTTCATGTTTAAGCAACTGTACATCTGCTCTTTTAGGGGACTGGGGGTGATTTTCAGTGTTTTGTCCCCATCAAAGTGTTTTCTTTATATAAATGATGATAATAATAAGAACAGTGATTGAACAATAGCTCAGCAAACTTCAGGGAATTCCCGGCGTGATCTGTGGAATTAATGAATGCAAATAAATGCATGTGTGAAGACCATCACAGCACTCTATGGGGGGGATTCACAAAAGTGGTGATACTGAGACAAAATAGGCGTGGAGATAAAAATGGCGGATTTCCCACCAAATTCACAAACCACTTTTGTGACTTTGTCTTTTAAAGAGTTTTCAGATTTTGTCTTTTGCATGACATTTTTAAAGATGTTTTTTCTGAATTTGTCTTTAGCTCTTACTACAGCCATCAAATTGGAATTTTTGGGGGAGGGGGTTTATTTTACCTAGGAAAATGATACATCATTTATTTCTAAATCTGCCTACGTGTGTAATTCCACTTCTGTAACAAGATATAAGGGTTGAAATACAATAAATGCTATTTTGCATAATATAGTAATTTGTATAAGAAATATGTTTTATTCTCTTAGGTAAAGTGTCTAATTGTTGCTAAAACTAAAAAAAAAAGGATAGGAGACTACTTTTCCTTTAGATAATATATTCACTCAAATTGCTAATATTACCTCATTAAGCTAAAACTAGTAAAATAATGCAAGTGTGAGTTAAAAACTTTTTACATATCAAATTGTATAAAATTCACTTTTGTTGTTTTTCAATGTTTTACTTGTTTTGTTAAAGGGATACTGTCATGGGAAAATTTTTTTTTTTCAAAATGAATTAGTTAATAGTGCTGCTCCAGCAGAATGTTACAGTGTAATCCATTTCTCAAAAGAGCAAACAGATTTTTTTATATTCAATTTTGAAATCTGACATGGGGCTAGACATAGTGTCAATTTCCCAGCTGCCCCAAGTCATGTGACTTGTGCTCTGATAAACTTCAATCACTCTTTACTGCTGTACTGCAAGTTGGAGTGATATCACCCCCTCCCTTTCCCCCAGCAGCCAAACAAAAGAACAATGGGAAGGTAACCAGATAGCAGCTCCCTAACACAAGATAACAGCTGCCTGGTAGATCTAAGAACAACACTCAATTGTAAAAACCCATGTCCCACTGAGACACATTCAGTTACATTGAGAATAAAAAACAGCAGCCTGCCAGAAAGCTTTCTCTCCTTAAGTGCAGGCACAAGTCACATGACTTGGGGCAGCTGGGAAATTGACATTGAAATGTCTAGCCCTATGTCAGATTTCAAAATTGAATATAAAAAATCTGTTTGCTCTTTTGAGAAATGGATTTCAGTGCAGAAACTTGTACCCTGATTATGAAATGCTAATCCCTATTAATATGATAATAATTCCCCAATGGGCACCTATAAGAAGTGTAAAATGAAGATTGGCTGAACCAAAGCAGAACAGTTTATCTTAGAATTGATTTGACACATGGGGAAGAGTAATACTGAGCTTTACTCCATTTTTAAAACATCGGGAGCGCCACTTTTATGTAGTTTGTAAGACAAATTCATAAAAGTGTCGGTAAACTGTTTTTCTTTCACTATAATATGAAAAGTGGCAGTTGAGTCGGAATATAGGAGGATTTCTGTTTGTGAATATGGAGAACGTATTTTACACTAGTTTACCGCCACTTTTACTCCAAAAAGGGGCTATCTTCATTTTTGTGGATTCCCCCCTATAATTTGGTGAAGACCATTTACATAAACACCATGGGGGAATTCACAAAAGTGGTGACACTGAGACAAAATAAAAGTGGAGATAAAAATGTCGGATTTCCCACTAAATTCACAAACCTTTATCTCCACTTTTGTGAATTTGTCTTTTAAACAGACAGTTTTCAAGTTTTGTCTTTTGCTCAACATTTTAAAGACTTTTTTTCTAAATTTGTCTTTAGCTCTTACTAAACCTGCCAGTCAGCCATCAAATTGGAATTTTTGGGGGGAGGGGTTTATTTTACCTGGGGAAATTACTAACTTGGGTTATAAATTGCACCATACCAGTTAGTTTTGGTCATTCTACTACAAGTTAGAAAATGAAAAGATTGAATTATGCATTAACCTAGTTCACCTATGTTGGTAAATTAACCCATTTATATTATCTATAGAACACCTTTGAAATTAGTTTTAGTTTTCTTCCATTTTGCATAGGGAAATTGCCTTGATTAATGCCTTGTACCTTATATAATGATAAAAAAGGCTTATTGACCAACAACAGGCGCAAATGCTCTGCATGCTAATGGGTGCAAAACTGCACCCATCAATGTGAAACTTCTGCTGATGTAGAACAGCTACTCTCTGAACATTCAGAACAAGGTGCAGGTACAGAGCTCCAGGTGCTCCCATGTTTTCTTTCCTTGCACTTGAATAATTCAGAAGGAAAGGGTGTGCTATATATGCCTCCTGTACCCAATTGCAAGCAGCACCGCATACACAGATATGCAACTCTTTGCACCTTATTTTGGGACGAAAAGTGCTTTGTGCTTTGCACTTTTTGTGCCACACAGCTTAAAATGTTACATTGTTGTTGATCTTAAACCCCCCGATAGCTTGCCTTAGTTAGGCTCAAACCATAACAGCACTGAACTGTGGCATCTCCAGGACAAGGTGGGTAGTTTTTATGCTGCTGATATACATGAAGTGCATTCAGCTGTTCATTGCCATTGCCAGTATTGATTTTCCTAAAGTATAAACTGCCAATGTGAAGGTCCTTGATGAAACTTCCTTATCTTCTACTCATTGTCAGGGTCTATTAGGAATTCAGGACCTGGGTCAGGTATTCTTTGAGCCCATCAAAGACAAGCAGGGAAACATTCTGATAGTGACTCTGAAGGAGGTGAAACTGAGTCAAACTCTGGAGAACGTACGCTGGATGCCGGTGTTCAAACTGCAGACTCATAGGAAGTCAGTCTCATCCCCGGATGAGCCGAGCGCTCTGGACGTCCTGCTGATGACACTGCATGTGAGTTGACCTTCTCGGCTTACAGTAGTTGGAGGAAGGAACTGGATTTGGTGTAGGTTACTAATGTATAAGCAGCCCGTGTGCTCTGCTTTGGATCATCACCAAAAACTGGCAGGCTTGGGCAACACGGTCTTAAAGGAGAAAACTTCTTTTGCCATTTATTTCTGCTGGGTAAAATAATAAAAGCCCTAACAGTTGTTGGCAGGCCCTGAACCCCCCTTATTAAAAAAAATAATGCTACATTTTCCTACTTGAGTTAAAAGTCAGGGATCACCTTCCTGTATTCCCAGTACTGATATGCCTAGAAGTCTCTGTTGCTGTGACTAAAGCCATATATCTTTCCTTCAGTTGCCCCCCTGGGGTCAGATTGTTCTTTAACTTACATCTTGGCTTCCTTGTGCCTTCTAGCACCTGCTCTAATCTGGCTGGCTGCACCGCATTCCTCTGCGCTCTGCAGCCTACTCTTCTTTCTTTTCATTTCCTCTGCATATTACTCACCTTTGCCCTTTCTATGGTTCAGCTCAGGCTTCTATTTTCCTTTGGCTACATTCTGATTTCCTCCTGCTCTGGCTCCATGTTCTTTCTTCCATGGCTTTTCACTTTCATCGGTTTTCTAATCTATTTCATATTCCAATGCATCCATTTTGCTCTTCTTTCTCTTTCCTCTCCTTCCCATGCTGATGTATACAGTATCTGCACCTACTTTCTCTACTTCCTAGTCTGCTGTCAATGTTTTCCTAAATTATATCATGCAGACATGGCTAAGGCAATTTGCAGCTGGTCTTTGTGGATTCTACATTATTTATATTTTTGTTCTGCAACTTTCCAGTGTGGAATTGAAACTGTTTTCTGATTACTAGAGCCTCACTCTAGCAACCAGACACTGGTTTGAATGACAGACTCGAAAATGAATAGGAAAGTGAGTGTTTCATAAGGTAAGTGATAAAAGATATCGATAGCAATACAAATCTTACCTAAAGATTGATGTGTCACTGACCCTGCCGGCCAGAAATCATTTTATATTTCAGGCTGGAGAAAGGCAAATAGGTAAAAAACACACAGCACAAAAAGATTAAAAAATGTTGACCAATTGCAAATTGTCACAGAATATTACTGTCTTGTTTGGGGGGGAGAATAATTTCTTGGAAATGTTCTAGTGACTTATGTGCATAAGGAAGTGGTCTCTTTCCTTTCTTTCATTGTACTGTCATTTCTATAATTCCTAGATATTTTAATGCTCTCTAAACTCAGCTGTCATATTTTCTGTTGAAGTTTGTCTGGTTATGTTTCCGGGTCATCTTACCGTTCAGTTGACCATTGATGACATTGTTCAGTAGCAAAAAGTGCACTTATTAGAAGTGGTCTGCTAAACAAAGCCACCAAATACTCCACTTTCACTACCCATTAACTTCACAGCGATGTGATGCAGCCATATTGCTGCCAGAAATGATTTTCTCATGTGTTCCAGTAATTGAAGATTTGTAGATCAATTTGTTTTTCTTTTCTGCAAATATTAGGAAAAAATGGAATATCACAGAAGAAGCAGCCAGGCCCTGTCCCCAGGTCTATACTTGGGGTATCTCAAGCTCAGCAGTGCAGTGGATCAGATTCGGGTCCTCGTACCTGAGAGGTTGCCAAACATTCTTTGCCATTCGAAGATTCGATCAAATTCCTGTGTGTCAAGGTGAGGTTTTGTTGCAACAAATTCAACAGAACAAATGCTATATACCCATATGTGTCATGTATTTAATGTGACGCAGGAACCACCCAAGCTGATCCAAGCTGGAAAAAGAACTAGGCTGCATAACCCTTATATACACTTATAATTCATATACAGTATATTTTAATGCTGACTGATCTCTATGGTAGAACACTGGCTGCTCCAAAGTATCATAGTTTCTGTTGAAGATTATCAGGCTCTATCCCCTGGTCTTCTTGCCATGCAGGTGACTGACGGCAAGAAGTTTTATTGTAAGATTTGGGTGACTGATGGCAAGAAGTTTTATTGTAAGATTTGGGTGACTTCTTCGGCCTATATCATTATGATATCATATGAAATCTTATATATGCTTCAAAGCTTGATGGTACTGCTCATTATCTAACCAATCAAAAATATTTATCTGCTCATTGAAACGAAAGTAAAAAATTGTGATTACGTTTTAAGGTTCTTCACACCATTCTTTGGGCGACTAGTGAGTGACTATGTTCCAAAAAGCTCCTTAGCATTCTCCATCTAATAACATTGGGGATCTCTCTGTTATTGGCAAGGCAAAAAAGAAAGAACGTCATTGGCCTTCTGCTGCATGCTCTCTGGCCAGCTCTGTGGCCCAGGGGTCAGAGGAACACAAGTAGTTTTATCAGTAGCCTGGTTAGAAATATGCAAAGAGCTCTGTCTGTTAGTGAATCACCCTTAGAACCTGTGGGCTTTAGATTGATCCTATTAAACAGGGGTCCCTACCTCCAGACTCACACAAATCCTGTGGGAACACTGTTCGAAATAGTAATGTGAAGTCCATGAAATGAAGCCAGTGTAAAAGGATCATTTGCTGGCTGCACAAACAGGCTCGACTCAAGGCTTAGCACGGATGAGGAAAAGAACCTTGCTGCTTTCTGGAAACATCTGTTGAAACATAAATTCTATGGGTAATGAACCTTAAGGAGGAGTAATTCCCTAATTCCCTGTAGACTTTCCTTCCTTGGGAAAAAAGAAAATCCCTTATGTGACTTGTTTTGTTTCTGAAAGGTATTCCAAAAGATCTCTTTTTTAGATTGTTTCAGACTGTCAGACCTAGACGGTAAAAGACAGATGAGATGGTCAGAAGACAGATATCAGGAGTGATGATTTAGCCCATTGCAATGGCTTAGGAATGACTGCAAGCAATTGGTCGTTTTCTTTGGACCTCAATTGACAATAGGCTGTGGCATGATCAAGTAAACCACGTCATCTGTAAAATATGCCAGTATTAAAAATAATATGTATTGCTTATACCTATTGCTCTTTGACAGAACAGTAGGTCTTTTACCATGGTTAGTTTGGTCTTTTTGTATAAATGAGCATTGTGGTCTCCTTAGCTGAAACTCCTGGCAAGAGTATTGTAGGTGCACTTTATGTATGGAAAAGCTGTACCAACCTGGAGGTACAGGAATATTATGACAGTTGACTCGTGCCTCTACAATTGTCCACCTGAAACTCTACATCTAATAAAAGATTCCCCTTCCGCTGCTGGTGACACCCTTGGGCTGAATTTGAAGCCAGTGAGCATGTGCAGTGCCACTGACACCATGGAGAGGAAAGACCGTGGACAGCCTGATGTGCATAACATGGTGATAGGGTTTCTGTTCCTTTGGGCAAGAATAATATGGGGCTTGTTTTCTAGTCAAAGCATTAGGCCTGGTCTTTGGAGGCCCTTGACTTATATGTAGTCTACTTTTGTATATATGTATACATTTTTTACTGTTGGACCATTCCTGATCCTTAGGATTAGACCTCCTTTTCTCAGATCAAGATATAATCACTTCATAATGACCAGTTCATACAGAAAGCACTTTCCTGCCATAGCATATTTGGCATGATATGGTGCTTGCAGATATACATTTCAGGCATACTGTTCCTCAGGATGGCTGGGGGCTTGTGTGTATCATGCATCCTACACCTTCTGATGTATGCACAGGGAGAATCATGGGTAGCAACTCTGTTGGAGATATCCTATTCTACACATCTCGCTGCGCTCAGTTTTTCATCGCTGAGCCAAAGTCATTTGCTAAGGTACATACCCCACCAGTTGGCCGTATTTAGGTCTGCAGCTAGCTTTCACCTTCCCCCCATCCACCACCATGTAGAGCATAGTACACGTGCACACATTGCACATTTGAAATTAACTCATGTTTCATGTTTTAATCCCACCATCATCAGTTGCCTGGATGGGCAGAATTGAAATATCTGCTTGTAGTATCACCTGTCGCTGCTTTTCCCGATAGTCACTAATCCATGTGCACGGGGTTAAGCCATGAGAACTGAGGCTACAATTTTTTCTCATCTGTCTGTATCTGGGGATTTAACCCAGTCAATCCCCGAAGTCCCTTAACAGCTCCTGAGGCGCCATTCATTCTGCAATGTCTGAGCTTTTTTTTTATTTTGTCGGCTCATGGTTTTGAGCAGCGGGAGAGGCAGACACACTTAGCATGTGGATCTCATGGTGTGTAGAGTCTTATCTGAGCCTTTTAAAGGGGACCCATCACCCAAAAAAAATATCCAAAATCCTATTTTATCACATTAGTCAAGCAAAATGAACTTTAATTACACTATATACATCATTTGAATCTTGTTTCCTTCATTCTGGGAATTCAAAATGATAGCAAGCAGGCAGCAGCTATTTTGTGGACACTATTTTTAAGGCAAGCCTTGCATCATCTCAGAATCTTGTTTGTGAACCAGAATGGGGGACCCGATGTCCATCCCCATGCCCTGGCTACACAATTAAATGGTAAAGAGAACGGGGGAGTGTGGAGAGAGCAGTGACATCTAGGAAGTGCTGAATGGAAAGTGAAAGTAATTGTCTGCCCCGCCTCTATAGCCAGGGCACAGAGGAGGGGCAGACAATATTTGATTGACAGCTGAGATTTTTAAATGAGCTTACAACAGCTATGAATGCTTTAATAAAAAATAGAATTTGGATTTCATGTTTCATTTCAAAATGACTTTTATTATAAAGATTTTTGTGTTTGGGTGACAGGTCCACTTTAAGCAGAGAAATTCCCATTTTCAGTTTTAGTGTAGAGGGCCTTCTGGATTTAAAGATTGGTGGATTACAGACAGAGATACACTAAAGTCTCGTGGACCTGGAGTTGTAGCACCTATAGGATGGAGCATCCAAATACAGGGACTCTTTTAGTGTAGAGCAAAGGAAATATTCTCAATGGGCCCACAGGTGCAGATGGGACCCCTTGACCAGAAAACGTGCTTAGTTTATGACAAACTCCATGTAACTATATTGAATTGTAATTTAAGTAGTCACACTTTTTTTGGGTCAGGCCCCATTTTATAGTTTTATCATAGCTGTGACTTTAAATGGTCCATCAACTTTTGCTGACATAAATCCTACATAATTTCATGTTGATTCAAAGGAAGGGTCTATTCAAATTACCTCCTAGCCCTTAAAGGCCCATATCAGTAGACTTGATTCTTCTCAATCACTAAAAACCTTACCGTACATTAAAACCTTCCTTGAAGCTACCTAGTGAACCTGCCAATACAGCCACCTCAAGGAAAGAAACTTCATAGCTTTCACTGTGAAAAAAATTCTGTTCTCAGTGGATGCCCTCATTTTATATGGAAAGATGTGCAGGAGTTCAAGGTATGGGCTCCTAATGTACTTATACAATGTGACCATAACCCCTTAATCCTCCAGCCAATTCTCTATCTATGGACAAATAGCGTCACCATATAATATATCACAATGCCTATTTTGATGGAAAGGATGACTTCAAAAAACACTATTATAGTGTCTCAGAGCAGTGGTTTTCTTTTGATCCAAGGAGAAGATGGTTTATTTTATAAACAAACATGGACTGCTTTCCAGTTCTAAACCACTTAATTGTACTGGAAGATATTTTATGTAAAAAACAAGAATGTACCAATGCATTTTACTTATTTAGATATAAAAGGAATGTACTTGAAAAAGTTGTTTCTGGTTACTTTATTGTAAATTTCTGCATAAAATCTACTAGTCCCTCCCATCTGTTCCACTTCCTGTTGCCTCCTTTCCCAGGCTGTGCAGAGGAGCTGATGGCACTTAGGATAGGAACCAAACAGCAACTAGCAGGACCTGATAGGGAACTGAAACCTGTCTTTGCTTGTGTGACTGCAGGGCTGTGATTGGCTGTCCCCCTCCTACTGTATTCTGACAGGTACCATTAATACACACCCACCCTTCATTTGAAACTCAGACAAGGACCAGAGAGCATCTATAGGAAGCTCCAATAAAGGGGCTTTTTTTAAAGACAATATTAATTGTTGACCAAAAGTGAAACCACCACCATTTAGTATACATACTGCAAAATTAGTTTTTTTATTTATCTCCTTTAAGGTATTCATCATGGCCGCAGCCTAAAGCCCATTCTCCAGAAGTCTCCAGAAGTCTGTGGCATCTTATTTATCTCATGAGCTTCATTCTAGCTACATTAAATCCAATGTATACTCAATTTAAGGCTATATTTGTCTCTTTCATGGTTGAAACCGTATTCTAAGAGTTGTTATACACTCTCCACACTATTCTGTTTTCTTATTTACAGAGAGGAATGGGAATGGCTGCAGACCCTGGCCAGTGTTGAGGATTCCATTGCAAATGAGCAGGACACAGAGAGCTGCCAAAACCTATTGCTTGAAGAACTGAGAATGGCTGTGAAGGAACTAATGAACCAAGTCAACATTCCCCATCATGAGGTAAAGGAAAACCTCTTACCCCAGCGGCAAAACATTGCTCCAACTGGGTTGTAATTTGGCTGGTGCCATACTGGCCTTGCAGCATATTAATAATAATATTGCAAAGCAATGGCTTTACCTGCATGTTGGTGGCTTTAAGGAAGGAGACAATAGGTTACATGATCATGGAGCTGATGCTAATAGAGTCACACAGTCAAGCAAATAATGGCCAGGGTCCAAGTAGGATGTCTGGTGGGTCACCATCGTATTCCCAGCAGCAAATGAGCAGTCAAGCTGTTGCACAGGTTCTTGCATCTTGCTCCCTGCCAATAAAAGGCTTCTTAATTATATGCAACCCTTTCAACTAGTATACTACATTAGTAAACAACACATACCCAGTTCTGGTGCGGCTAATGCTACATAGTATATGAAACTTTTCCTGTTAATATAATTGCTTAGTTACGTACAGTAAATATAACAAGGCTGTAATACATTTTGCCGCTGAGCTTGTTATTAGCAAGATGAAAATCTTTTAACAGCACAATGACAAGTACCAGTTCTTTTAATTATTAATAAATTATATTTCTGGGTTCTGTCATTTTAGAAATATGTTGAACATTTTTTTTGGGATATTGCTTCAATTATGCTTTTCGTTGTTTATTAGCTGTCTTGTTAAAAAGAAGTTTTAATTTGTCTTTTTTTTTTTTTACAATAAAAAATATTTTCTTTCTTAACAGATCCAAAAGGCATTTCCTCTTATATAATTATCCATAATTGTGAAAATCTGTGCTTTAAATCCTAGACCTCAATCTTGCTTTGTACTGTTATATATTCACAAAACAACAGCATTTCAGGGGTGCATTGAGGACACTAGCCAAAGCTAGGGTTTTATCATTCATGTTGGGTATTAGGCTTGGTCTACACTGGATTGACCTAGTCCTCTCCTAACTTTCTTCAGTAAGGAGCACTCAACATAGGCAGAGCTAGCACAATAATTGGGCAAAAAAGTATTGGTTTTGAAAACTGTTTTTGTTTAAACCCCCCTTTTGAGATCCAGAATGTGGCTCCTTGAATAATAACAAGGTTACCAATATAGTAAACCATTGATGTTAACCATTTAGCCATAGCATCTAGAATGTCTACTACAGTGAGAGTGTAATGCCAAATTAAATCTCATCATAGGTGATCCTCAAGTTGGGGTTTCATCTAGGAGACCAAGTAAGCTTTCCCTCTAAATAACACCAAGACTGGTTAAGACTCCAGCCACTGCTCTGGGCACCCCATAGAAGGTCCAGATTTAAAACAGGCCCTGGCATTTCAAGGTCCAAACATACAGTCTGCAGATTTCAAGTCCAGGATTGTCCCACACTGTTATCTGTACTCGCTGGTCCTTGATGCTCAGAAATCTTATCCCCAGCATGTTTTAACCCTTGTGTCACACTCTAATGCAAAAAGTGTTGGGGAGCCACACAAGCATGAAAAAAGTTTTACGGGCTGTGATTGGCTATTGGTAGCACTTGCAGACTACCAGCCGCCCAAACCTGTGTGTTTATGCCTTCAAAACTTTGGCCAACTATAGGCTTGCTTTATTAAAGCTGGAGCAGCTGCACATTTGTTGTTGAAAATCATTAAGGGCATATACTGTATCTAGTAAATATATAAAATATAAGTTCCTAGGTTGTTATTCATTCAGTCTATTTTAATGTCTGTTTTTTAGGCTAAAGACTTCCGTCTATACAGTCAAGAAGTCCTGGAATTTGGAGGTCAGGTCTCCTTCCTTCTGTTGCTGCCTCCATCCGATGATGTTTGTACGGCTCCTGGTCAAAATAACCCTTACACCCTATACTCTGGCTTCCTTACACTGCCTCTGCAGATCTTTGAGCTTGGTAAGTACCATTCTGTGTCATGTGTGGTGGAGCAAGTTGTATCTAGATTTTTGGCTTAGATAGCTCAACAAGTCACTGCATTTAACTAAATCATTAGAACAGCTTTATGACATGGTGTTGATGATATGCCATGATATGGTGTTCATATATATATATATATCCTCTCTTCCAGTTAATTTTTTCACTTATGACCGGGAGTTCATTAGCCAGTACTGCCAAGTGTCAGCCTTACTGGAACTGGAGTCCCTTCTTTCTCAGCAAAGTCTAAGGGAAGCCTTCTCAGACTCAGAGCTCACTACAGCAAAGCAGCGGCATCAGCAAATTCAGGACTATATCCAGGTAGGTAGGCAGGTGCCACATTTTCAAAATAATTTCATTTAACAAGTAACATTGGACTGTCCACCTGCTAACTTCTCCCCAATTACATGAAATGGGTGTCTCTCGCTTTAAAACAGTTCCACCCACTAGCCATGTATTGGATTGCAGTCTGATATAAGACAATGAGGAGTTTGAAGGTTTATGATCCAGCTGTTTTATAGAGAGTTAATGGGACACTCAGCTATGCCATGGCAGTCAGAGTGCACATGCAAATGCTCTTCTGATGTCACGGCCCTGCTCATTATGTGCATGTGAATGCACCAACATGGCAGCTCATTCCGGGAGCTCCCTCCCGGTATGGGTGGCTGGTGGGGGACAATTTTAAAAAAGACTACTGTTACCGTGCAGGCCCTATTAGCCCAAACCTTTGGTTGGGGATAAGATTTTTGCCCAACAGGTCCCCCTTTAAGGATCCTGTTTATGATTCTGCCTTGTCTTGTTTCATATTCTGTTTCTCTTTACTCCATATTTCCTACCAAACCTATAGGGGTAATTTATTGAGCACAGGGCAGGGTGTAAAAATGTGTGCAATCTACTATATTTTCTGCACCTTACACAGTACTGCCCTCCAAAAGACCTGCATTCCCCCAATGAATACAACACTGCCTGCATTTGTCAGTGATGTATTCATGAGGGGTGGGGATGCACATAGGCCTATAACCATCTCTTAATTCGAGAGTCATTCAGGCATGCAAGTTAGAGAGCACTAGCAGGAACAGGGCAACATGTCCCTGTGCTCTTACACTTAAGTTCTGTGTAAATGAACCCATTTTGTCTTAACCTGACAATAACCCCCAAAAAAAACACTTGTTTAGTGAGGTCACCAAATGAGCAGATCATTGCCCCATATGTCCACTTATATACTAGGCCATCAGGGCTGATCAGATCATTTGGCCCTTGGGCCAACGATCAGGTAATAATGGATGCCAATGTAGTCAGGAGAGGACCACAACAATGTGCCAATGCGTTCCTCACTAGGTCCTCACATCGCCCTGAATTTTGCTATTGGCTTTCCAGAGAGATACCGTACATTTACTGCACAGCATATAATCCCCTATATTCCAAGCATTATAAGCAAAAATATATTAGGAATACTTGTATCTTTAATCAATGATAACAAACGTGGTGCAAAGTTATCATATTATCCAGTTACACACATTAAAAACCCCCATGTTCTCTCTCAAAATGTTACATCATCTGCTGTTTAATTATCTACCCTCCCTACGTGCCTTGTTTACCTGCTAGCAGATAGACAGTAGGAAGCTTGTTCAGAAAGTACTTAACCGGATATTGCACATCACACAGACATACATATTTACACAAGAGCACGGATTTAAATTAGTCGAGATCAAGGTGGTGTCCCGGAAAGCGGAGCTGTCAGTGGCTCAGCTGGAAAAACGCCTTGACTGGTACATGCTTAATGGCATGGGAAACGTGGCACTTGTCTAAACATGGGGAGAGATGTAAACATGCCAGTCAATTGCTTTCAGACTGTGCTCATTTGCATAACTCCAGCAAATGCTAGGCTTGGTGTCTGCGATACATTGCACTGGGTTCATTTAGTACAGCCTGGCAGGAATCCAGCCTGGAACTGAACTGAGGCTAATTCTTAATCAGCACATTATTATCAGGCACTTTAATTAGACACAGGAGCACAGGCTGCCAACTATATGAAATTGAATTGATTTGCTCTGTAGGTTAACGTTTAAAGAGGAAATAAACTTCCTTTATTTCGGCTCCGTACTCATACGTCAGTAACTCAAAGGAGGGAATTCACGAAAGTGTCGGGAACGAGAAAAATGCCTTTTAAATGTCGTAGAAAGTGTCGCAGTAACAGCCGACAAATTCACAGAGCATTTACCCGCCAATTTTCCGACGTGTACGACACTTGAAATAGTGTCTTAAAAGTGGGCGTGGTTTTTTCGGCGCCGCTTTTCCCGTAATTTTTATGAATTGCTCGTAAACTCAGTTTTGCCGACAAGTTTTCCAACACATTAGGCTCTCCAAAATGAAAATGTCGGTCAAATTGTCTTTTGAAAAGGCGCCGTAAAATGTCGTCTGTCCGACGAAAAGATATACAGCATTCACGGACTTACGAGACATTCAGAGACGGTAACATCTGCCTTTGTGAATTAACGGCCGCCACTTCTGGGTTACTTATTTTACCGACACGTTTCTGAATTCCCCCATAGGGATGTCCAACCTATGTCCAGTGGCAGGGGACGAGCTGCAATAAAATCTACAGGGCGACAGGTTAGAGTTACTTTACCTAGGTGTGTATGTTCCTGCACGTGTCACCCCCAATGAAATGACTCAGCCTTAGTGATGGGCGAGAAAATTCGAGAAACCCTGGAAAAATGCACGTTGAAGTCATTGGACATCAAAATAATTCTGACAAGCGTCAATTTTGATGTGGGTGACAATTTTTATACGCGCGACTCTTTTGTCCAAATTTACAACAGATTTTAAAGCTGCACAGTCCTATAATGGATTGTTTAAATAAAAATATATATAATCTTGTTGGATGAGTGAAAACCTCGCTCACCCTGTAACGGACGTGATCTGGGTGTAAAGACCCCAGGTCCGGCACTTAAACGTGATGCACAAATGAAAGTCGCTGATGAACAAAAGGGAAAAACACTCACCCGAAGTCTTGAGTGGTCCGGGTGCATCGCCCCGAACCCGTAGCAGGGGGTGTGTGCACTTTCGAGTATGAGAGAAACGGCAAGCACTTCCGGACGCCACTTCAAATAAATAAAATTCAACTTTTATTTCAAATGCATTAAAACCATGTCCTGACGCGTTTCGTATCTATGCGATACGTAATCATAGGCATAAATCATAGGTCAACTTGTTTTTATGCCTATGATTACGTATTGCATAGATTCGAAACGTGTCAGGACATTATGGTTTTAATGCATTTGAAATAAAAGTTGAATTTTACTTATTTGAAGTGGCGTCCGGAAGCGCTTGCCGTTTCTCTCATACTCTTTTGTCCAAATGCATTGAAGTCAATGGACGTCAAAATAATTCTGACGCGTCAATTTTTATGCACAATTTTTACACTCGCAATTCTTTTGTCCAAATGCATTAAAGTCAATGATAATTTTGACAAGTGACAATTCTTTTGTTTGGCCCCGCAAATATTCCCACGCCGAATTTTCGTAGCAGTTTCATGAAAACATTTGCTGGGGAATCCGGAAATTCGCCGCAAATCCATGCCTATCGAATAAATTCACCCATCACTACTTTAAAGCAATATTAATATTTGGGGAAGTGCACCTGAATCATTGTATGGGTGCTGACTTTTAGACAACTGTATAAATGAGCACGCACTCCTGAGGCACACCGATGTGGTAAAACTAGATTTTATTCCATGAATTGAAACAACCTCGTCCTAACGTGTTTCGTATCTAGAGATACATAATCATAGGCACATTTACAAAACAAACGGTTACCTATTGTAACAAAGTATCGTATGGAACAACTTCAGGGTTATATATCTACAAAGTGAAAATCTTTGCAAATGTCATCGGGTGTATTAATATCCCGATTCCATTTGCAAAGATTTTCACTTTGTAAATAGTACCCTGAAGTTGTTCCATACGATATTTTGCAACAATTGGGTTAAATTCTGAACAAGGCTTGAGCCCACGTCACATCCTTTGGAGATGTTTAAATTCTTGTAACTGTTTGTTTTGTAAATGTGCCTTTGATTATGTATCTCTAGATACGAAACGCGTTAGGACGAGGTTATTTTAAATCATGGAATAAAATCGAGTTTTACCACAACAGTGTGCCTCAGGAGCGCTTGCTCATTTCTACAGTTTTCTGCACCTTCACCCCAAGCTACGGGTTTGGGGCACTGCACTCGAGCCACCATTTGATACCAGTGAGTGTGAGTCGCACTTTTTACTTTGCTGTGTAATTTGTGCCCGAAGGAGATGGACCTGAGTTTTATGCACCCAGGTCAACTTCTATATCGGCTGAGCCATGGCTAAATTTGCTTGCTGGTTTAATTTATTATTAAATCATAGAGGTCGGAGTTTCACTCATGCGAACAAAATAATTTTGTGTAGTCAGCATTTCTTTACTTTTTTTGGGGGGATAGAGCCACAAAATTGTCTTGTAACTGTTCAGATTAGTGAATTAAGGATTTTTAACTTAAATCATTGATGGTGCTGTCTGCTGCAGTTTGTTTGGGTATTTGAAGTCGGTTGGAGTGGACACCGAATGACGTGCACCAAATCACCAATAAGAAATTGGAGTTCTTGTTGAGTGCTGCCTTAATTGCCTCTATAGAGCCACAAACAATCCTTTCTTTCTGCTGACTTTTAGAGCCCAATACTTTGTACCCATTGGAATTGGAATTGGATCACAGGCCCATGACACTTCGCCAGGCGTAGTTTCGCCAGCGCTCCGCAAATTCACTAAAATCCGAAGTTGCGCACAGGGGTAGCGTAAGGTTGCGAAGTTGCGCTAGCGTTGATTTGCTATGTAAAGCGAAGTTACGCTAGCGAAGGCTAATTTGCATACGGCGCGAAATTCAAATTTCAATGGAGGAACACGTATCAGCACTACAAATGCCTAGAAAACCTTCAAATCAGCAAATAAAGATTTTATTTTGCCCTACACATGTGCCCACTGTCTAGGTAAGTTGCCATGAGTCAGGAAATGTAGGGGGGAGGAGGGGAGCCCCAAAAAAATTTTCGATCTTTTTCAGCCTATCACCCATCATGTAGAAAACACGCCAGCGTTTTTTGGGACTTTTTTTTAAACAATCCCTATCTACTCTATTGCGCTTCGCCAGGTCTGAGGTGGACGAATGAAGTCTAGCGTAAAAGGTAGCGTTCAGTACACTGCGCAAGTTAGTGAATTTGCGTAGTTACGTCGCTAGCGAAAATTCGCCTGGCGTAAGGGTGCGAAGTAACACTAGCGAAACTACGCCAGCGTTCGTTAGTGAATTTGCGCAGTAACGAAAATGCCAAACGCTAGCGAATTAACGCTAGTGTTCGGCGCTTCGGTGCTTAGTGAATTTGCGCCATAGGCTTTAGTGCAGCATATAAGGTCAGTTGCAGCGCTCCATTCCAATTGGCACCTCTAGGTAGGGTGCAGGTGCATTATGTTCCATTGACACGGAATTATAAAACTCTATGTTGCATTTTGCACTGTGCCCCCATGTGTAATAAATGAGCCCTATACTGTATATTTTGTCTTCTACAGTGCAGACCAGTATCAGGATCTCTCTGCACAAAAAGAGACTATGAACTGTATGAGACTGTATGTAGCTGCACTGGCTTTTAGCAATTGTGGGAAGAAGGCTTTGCTCTTAACAGTCTATCTCCTGTTTATCACATGGCAGCCCTTTAACACATTCTACGACTCATGAGGTGTTAAAAAGAAGAAAGGAAAGTCTGAAAGTCTGTCTGAATGTGGGCAGAGACCCCACTGTGGCACTCTATGGGATACTGCTGTGTACTTGAAAGCATCTCTCAGCTGTGTGCTTATTATGTATTTTGGCAAAATAAGAACTATGAAATGATTCCATGTAGAGCAGTTTCTCAAAATAATCGTTTTTTTTTTTCACATCCCATTGTGTGAACGGAGAGAGGGGCCGTGGTGTGGGGGGGGGGGCAAGATGGGTTCAAGTTTACCTTTTGCCAAAAGAAAATGTGTCTGGCGTTGTCTTTTCTGCTTTAATATGCAGTATGGCTTGGTCTGTTTTGCAAAGATATATATTTAAATGGCACATCAGTTGGGGACTCGCTGGGTTTCTGAGACTGCTAAGCCTGCAACTGAAGGCAGGTCCGGACTGAGAATTAAAATAGGCCCTGGCATTTAAGGTACACAGAGGCCCAATCAGTCCACACAGAGGCCCAAACAGCTCCCACCAGCCCACTAAATACTGACTTTCTATGGGACGTTATAGCAGCCCCTCTGGCATTTGCCAGAACCCACAGATTGCCAGTCCGGGCCTGGCTGAAGGGTATACTGAACCTAAAAATACAGGCCAGACTTCCTATCCCAAGATTTGAGACTGTGGGAATGATACTGCTGCTGCCAATTTGAATTATCACTTGAAGGTCCATCAGTAGGGATGCACTGAATCCAGGATTCGGTTCGGGATTTGGCCTTTTTGAGCAGAATCCTTCTGTCCGGCTGAACTGAATCTGAATTTGCATATGCAAATTAGGGTCGGGGAGGGAAATTGTGTGACTTGTCACAAACCAAGGAAGTAAAACATGTTTTCCCCTTCTCACCCCTAATTTGCATATGCAAATTCAGATTCGGTTCGGTATTCGGCCGAATCTTAAGTGAAGGATTCGGGGGTTCGGCCGAATCCAAAACGTGGATTCGGTGCATACCTATCCATCAGGTATGTTGTCAGCTTTCCAAAAAGACCAACGGCAGACTTTTGCATTTAAAACTATCATGGCCACCCTGCCCAAACCAATTATACCCAGAGAGTACCGCTGTGTGCTGCACACTGACAGGCAATTCCTATGGGACCCAAGAAAATTCTATATACATACAACCCACTCTTAGGAGGCTAAACATATATAAGCCTTGGCAACTGAGCTCCAGGTCCAAGTGCAACAACATCATCTCAGGTTATTTAATGGCTTTAAAGCCAATGAACTGGGTTGTGTTAGTATCTTTGAAGAACCTTAGGCAAAGTCATCCCCAGTCCAGTATTTAACAATAACTAACTTCAATATTTGTGTTTATTATCTCAAGTGCCCTAAACTATTGGATCTGAGCAGAATTTGACCATGTGAGTGAATAAAGACTGTTGTAGATATGTGGATGCTGATGGAGGGTCAGGGGGCAAAGTGCAAAAAACAGGCACAAGCCACTATAGATTTACAACTTGGCAACATGGCTCATCATATGTCCATCTGTTCCCTGTGCAATGGCAGCCCCAGTGGGGGTAATAATGGTGTACCAGTTCGGAACACAACTACAAAGCCCACCCTCCACCTGCCAACCCACCTACTTACCTGCATTCCTTTCCCCCCAGTCACGTGTGCAAGTTAGCTTAAAGGAGAACTAAAGCCTAAACATGAATGTGGCTAAAAATGTCATATTTTATATAGTGAACTTATTGCACCAGCCTAAAGTTTCAGCTTCTCAATAGCAGCAATGATCCAGGACTTCACACTTGTCACAGGGGGTCACCATCTTGGAAAGTGTCTGTGACACTCACATGCTCAGTGGGCTCTGAGCAGCTGTTGAGAAGCTAAGCTTAGGGCTCGTCATTAATTATCCAGCAGAAAATGAGGTTGGTCTGTAATATAAGCTGATGCTACAGGGCTGATTATTAAATTCTGATGCTAATTGCACTGGTTTCTGTGCTGCCGTGTAGTAATTATCTGTATTAATTACTAATCAACCTTATAATGTGACATTTATATTCTATGTGTACTGTATATTGTGAGTGGGTCCCTAAGCTCAGTAAGTGACAGCAGCACAGAGCATGTGCAGTGAATCAGCAGAAAAGAAGATGGGGAGCTACTGGGGCATCTTTGGAGACACAGATCTTTACTGCTAAAGGAATGCGGTTGCCTTGGGCTGGTACAGAAGCTCAAAACATAATGTACAACATTTCTAGCTACTTCTTTAGTTAAGCTTTAAAGCTATAGAGGAAGCAGACCCTGTGGCCCCCAGTAACTTCAAGGTCTTCTTCCTCTATAGTTACACCACAGGGCATCACTGTATCAATGAGGGGTGAGGTGGCAGGTAAGAGTCCCACCTCCCATCCCCTATCTATTCCCCGATTTACACATGATTTCCATTTTTATAATGCAGTGCAGCAAGGCCCCAGATGCTTTTAGCGTGGGCATGATTGTGTGCCCCTAATACTCTAGGATAAATGACCCCTGTGCGGTAGAGGGAAAATTATTGGGTATATTTGGGAACAGTGCTGCACAGAGACAGTTACCATAAATATAAGTAGTAATACTTGGCATGAACGTGAGGGACATTGCCCGCTTTGCTACCAACCAGGACTAAATCGGCACCACCAGACTGAATAGAAAGCGAGTGAGTATGAGTAACCTAAGCTTACTGGCAGCAGCAGACCAGTTTTCTATCCCTCACAGCATATTTGGGTGGGGATTTAATAAGTGGTTTGATAACTGTGTATGGCTGCCCCAGCCAACAGGATAAAGGCTGGGAGACCTTTCACCACTAATACAGACGTTGGGTTGCCAGAGAACACAGAGGAAGCAGGAGACGTAATGAGTCTGTAATGAGGCAGATATGCTGTATCTACCCCAAATACACTGCTCCCCGCTGTGCCATGTATTTATTGTGGCACCATGCTTTTTGGCAAGTACACCCATTCGTTGAGAGACAATTTAAGGAGTCGTCTGGTCTGACCAGGCCGTGCTCCGCGGAGCTGGATCTTCAGAGTTGTTTTTTTTTTCCTCTAATTTGCATTTTAGCTCTTGGATAACAGAAATTCCATCCTCTCCCCTAAAATCTTGGAAACGAAAGTATTTTGAATTTGTTTTTGTCGAATTCCCTGAGAACGTAGTATTTAAGAAACCTTCAATTTCTCTCGGTATAAATCCGCCGACAAGTCTGCCTGTGTTCCTTCTGCGAGGTTTACGGGATCCCCTTTATGATTGAGCATAAGAAATAGTCTGTATGCCACATGATGGACGTGAGAGGAAAGGGAAAAAAATCCTCATTGACACTATAACTGATTATATAATTCATTGGTTTTACTGCTCAACAGAAAAGCATCTTTATCAATACAATGTGGGCAAAAGTGCAGCCATTAATGTGCAGTACACATGTCAAATGCCCCTGTCCAGCTAATTACACAGGGCTCAGCTCAGGGCCAACATCAGGCACGAGTCTTGTCATGGGTCAGTCCAAATGGGGTGTTTGGACTCATCTATAGGTGTGGGGCTACCAAAAAGAAGCAAAATTTGGGCAGAACAGGGTTAGACAGATCATGGGCAGGTTGAGTGGATCAGTGGCATGGCCAGGAAAGCTCATGGTGTGTCAGCAGCACTTTCTACTACATAGAATGAGTCAGTTATTGAATTGTCTTTGAATGTCAGTTCTGACTTAAATTGACCACATATAGGCAAGGCATGTGATGAGCCATAAGGAAAACTTTCTGCTGCCTGTATGTTCAGCTCCCACTGGTATCACAGTGCTTAATCTCTTTCCTGGAGATGCTTTACAGGTAATTGGTTTTTTTTTTGGAGCTGATCTGCATTCTTTTGCAAAATGATTATGTTTTCCACAGTTACGGCAGATTAACCCTTTTGCTGGACACTTTTCCTGGTGGGGATAAGGTCCATCGCAATTAAAGCAGGTTGCAGCAGATTTATGGGCAAGATGTTGTTTTGGTGTGACATTAGCTAAAGAGAATGACTGATCTAGAATACTGTCATTTAGCTCGATCATTTTAGCTTGATTCTCTGCGGGCAGTCTCTAGTAATTTAGATAAAGTCATAGTGGGGTCTCTGAGTGCCTGTCGTTTCAGTTTAGTTCATGCGCACCCCTGTATAAGCTGCATGCAAGTTTCCTTGTCCACATCTGCAAATTCACACGAGACAGCAAGATGTCTTAATCTCACATGAAACTCATCAGTGCTTTCATTTTGACTGTCTAAAAGTCTCAAAACTGGATTTTTATGTGGAGAAAAGTAGTTTGTTAGGGCTGTTTTGCATAAATCATAGTCACTGTCACCTCCTGTGCCAGGCAGATTTACAAAGATATCATATACCTGCTCCCCTGCATAATGTAATAACATGGCTTTCTTTCTGCTATTGTCAGTAATGATCATGGCTTGGAGAAAAATTTTAAAGTGCTTTAGCCACTTATTCCAGGGTGTTCCTTGGTTTGCTTGGGACTGGTGCACATCAAAACAGGGAAAGTTATATGGAACGCATTTTAGGACATCCTTCAGAGAAATACATGTCCTTCATGCGATGTCCTATGCCTTCGGAATAGTGCATTGGTTGCTTTTACCGTCACTCATCATCCAAATCTGCAATCACACCTCTTTCTCTTCCCTCCCTCAGCAGTCAGTCATACGAACTCCACCCTCAGTCTTCTGCCCTCCACCCTCAGTCCTCTTCCTTACGCCCTCTTCCCTCCGCCCTCGCTGCACAGCACTCCCCCCTCAGATCTCTCTTTTCAGCCGACAGTCTTATCCATAAGTTTCTAAAGTGTTGAGCAAGGGCGGAAGGAAGAGGACTGCGGGTGGAAGGCAGAGGAATGAGGGCGGAATGCAGATGACTGAAGGAGGAAGATGGAGGGCTGAGGGCGTAAGGCTGAGGGTGGAGTTTGTATGACTGACGGCTGAGAAGGGAGGGTAGAGGACGGAGGTGTAATTGCAGATTTGGACGATAAGTGACAGTAAAAGCAATCAATGCGCCATTCTGAAGGCATAGGACATCTCAGGAAGTACATGTATTTCGCTGCAGGATGTCCTAAAATGCTTTCTGTAAATTTAGGCAGGCTGGCCATGCTGTGTGTTGGAATGCTGATAGTACTGTGGATTGTGAGTTGTTTTACTGTGATACCGGCAGATGATATGAATCCTTGTCGCCAGTTGTTATAACCCAGTGCTGGGTGTTGTGGAACTGGAAGAATGCACACAGAGATGCCAGACTGCAGGGTAGAAGTCAGATTTATTCCTGGCTGCTCTCTCCACACTGTTTGCTCCTCCCCCTTCACTTCCCCTTCCTGTGTCCATAACCTTTCTCATTACTCCACCCAGTGCTATGCTGCTAATGCATATTAAACTGAACATTAAACATTACAGGAATGGATGGAACAACATTACAATCATACCTCCCAACTGTCCCTTTTTCGGAGGGACAGTCCCTCTTTTGACAGCTCAACCCGCAGTCCCTCATTTGTACTGGAAAGTCCCTCTTTTCTCTGCACTGAACAGCCAGAAAAAGAAACAAAGTTTCTCACTTAATTGGCTTTTAGCAGAGAGCCCAGAACAGCTAACAGGTGCAAATAAGATACTGTGTAACAATTTTGAGACACAAAAACACAGTTTAGATAAGGAGAAATATTTTCAAACTTTCATAACCTGCCAAATTTTGTAAAACAAACATGGTAATTAGGGGGTGTGATCACAGAAAGGGGTGTGGTCAAAAAAATTGCTGCGCTACGTGCAGGAAAAATTTTCTTTGTCCCTCTTTTTACTTCCAAAATGTTGGGAGGTATGTTACAATGGGGTTTGCTTGAAACCGTAACTCTGCCTCCACTGAACCCTGGACTTAAATAACATTGGTCTTGTGTCTCTAAAACTGTCACTTGTGAGGCCCATGTGCCCTTCTTGCTCCTTATACATGGCAGTGGCTGCTGCTCTTTACCTCCCAAGTGTCCCGGATTAGGCGGGACAGTCCCGATTTTACCTGCCTGTCCCGCCGTCCCGGATAGCAGGTGAAGATGTCCCGCTCTACCACAACCCTAAACCGCGCTCAACTTCTTCTATAACTTCCTGTATTGGTGATGACACTTCCTGTGTGCGCCGGAGTCCCAATACGTGAACCACGCTTTTACAGTCATGTCGTCTGGGTGCAAGATCGGTCCTTCCATCCTGAATAGCGATCTGTCTTGTCTGGCGGCGGAATGCGATCACATGTTGCAGAGTGGGGCAGATTATCTACACCTGGATGTAATGGACGGGTGAGAAACCTCGCCGCTAATGTGCCGGCACTCGAATAATAGTGCGCTATGCATCGACTCTGCTTCTCTGACCTCATCGGGCAGCACTTTCTAGTTTGCCTTTGCAGTGTCTTGAGATACAATAAAAACGGAACACTGTGCCATTCCGAATGATTTCTGCGCTGTGCCCGTGATGTTTCCTGATTAAACTTAGTGACCGTTTTGGGTGCTGTGGTACATAGGTTTCTAAAATAATAAAGATTTGTAATGTGCTTGAGATAAGGATAAAGCCCCTCGAGGTGTGAGTACAAGTGATATATAAGTGTCCTCAGTGTTGGACTGGCCCACAGGGATACCAGGAAAACTCACGGTGGGCCCCGTGTCAGTGGGCCCTCATGCTGCTAAACATTTGGCCTCAGGGCCGATATCAGGGGGACAGGGGGGAGAGTTGTAGGGGGCCCGAGGGTAAGGGGGGCCCTGCCACGCCACACTTACTTTATTAGTTGGGTCCCCCATCTTTCTGAGAGTTGCTGACTTCGGGAAGGCATGGACGTTTAAGGGGCCCTGGCCACCAATTTTTTTTTTCTCATGTGGGGTCCTAGCCACCAATATTTTTTAATGGGGGGGGCCCTGGCCACAAATGTTTTTTATGGGGGGCCGTGGCCACCAATATCTTTTTATTTTTTATTAACATGTGGGAACCCTAGCCACCAATATATTTTTTTTTTTTTTACTGTGTGGTGGACCTGTGGGATGGGGAGGGTGGACCTGTAGGTGGGGCTTGCGGTGGGTGCAGCCCAGGGGGCCCAGGAAATTTTGTTGTATGGGGCCCTGCGATTTCTGCGGTCCTGTTTGGCCTATCCCATGGCCATTCCCTATTTCTATGAGAACAAAGAGGCTAAATAGGTGGAATAATAGATTATAGTATATAAAGAAAAGAGACTTGGATAATAGAGGTTAAGTGAGGAGAAGAAGAAAATAATACTAAGGGTGGAGCTCTGGTCTAAAAACTTTGGTGGGCCCCTGGTCTAAGGTTTTCTGGTGGGCCACTGGTGTCCCAGTACAACACTGATTGTCCTCAGGAAGTGCCATCATATTCTATGCTTGCTGGTTGGTCAGTGTACCTGAGTTACCCACAACTGCACAACATACTGTGTCTTATAACATTTCATCTGCCCCCAGTAAATCCTTGTTTTCTCCTAAATGTTTGCAGCAAATGGAGGAGATCTGGAGAGAGATGCGCTGGATGATGGATGCACTACAGCATGCCAGATACAAGCAGCCATCATGTACTGTGCCCCTCACTTGTTTTCTCAACGGGGCTGGAGATGGTTTCCAAAAGGAGAAGCCCCCATCCACATTATCACATCTGGACTATTTCCCATCACCAACTCCCTCTCCTGAAAGAAGCAGGAAACTCAACAGAGGTGCATTTCTCATCAAATTCTTTCTTTCCTACAGCTGCACTGTTACTATAGGCACCATCTCTCCCTACTATACCTGCTATCCCACAGTCACACTCCCTTCCCAGAGACTATTATCCACTGTTACTATAGACACCATCTCTCCCTACTATACCTGCTATCCCACAGTCACACTCCCTTCCCAGAGACTATTATCCACTGTTACTATAGGCACCATCTCTCCCTACTTTACCTGCTATCCCACAGTCACACTCCCTTCCCAGAGACTATTATCCACTGTTACTATAGGCACCATCTCTCCCTACTATACCTGCTATCCCACAGTCACACTCCCTTCCCAGAGACTATTATCCCACTGTTACTATAGACACCATCTCTCCCTACTATTCCTGCTATCCCACAGTCACACTCCCTTCCCAGAGACTATTATCCACTGTTACTATAGGCACCATCTCTACCTACTATACCTGCTATCCCACAGTCACACTCCCTTCCCAGAGACTATTACCCACTGCTACTATAGGCACCAATTCTCCCTACTATACCTGCTATCCCACAGTCACACTCCCTTCCCAGAGACTATTATCTCCACTGTTACTATAGGCACCATCTCTCCCTACTATACCTGCTATCCCACAGTCACACTCCCTTCCCAGAGACTATTATCTCCACTGTTACTATAGGCACCATCTCTCCCTACTATACCTGCTATCCCACAGTCACACTCCCTTCCCAGAGTCTATTTCCCACTGTTACTATAGACACCATCTCTCCCTACTATTCCTACTATCCCACAGTCACACTCCCTTCCCAGTGACTATTATCCCACTGCTACTACAAACACCATCTCTCTCTACTATACCTGCTACTATAGGTACCAATATTCCCCTTTTCCACTGTATTTATGACCTTTCTTTCACTCATGCCTACAACTGCTGCTGCTTTAATGACCCTAACGTTCTGCTCCCCACATTCCAGCTGTTGAGGCATTGTAGGTCATTTATTTCTACCTACACTAACATGTCCACTTTTTCTTCCACAGATCTCATTCCTGCTCCATATTCCGACAATTTACTATTGGATGTAAAATTTCACCAGAATCAGTCTTCCGTACTTTTGGATTCACATGGTGTGTCAGATGAAGAGGGCTCCTCTGAAGTCTTCCTGGCAACTGACAGTGACTATGATTCCAGCCGAGCGCAGAGCCCCAAAGAGCTGGACCTAGTCTATTCTTCAGGACAGGAATGTGGCAGGAGAAACCTGTGCAGCTTCAGAGATGGAACTCCTGATGTTCTGCAGACTCACGATTCCAAAGTTTTGCCTCAGGAAGATGAACGGCCACAGCAGCTTTATGACAGCGATTTTGTACTTCCGAGCCGTCAGATTGAGTTATTGCGGATTACAGAGAAGAGGCAAGCGTACTGTGTCCGTACTAGCAGCCTTGATTTCCCCAAACATCCTTACAAAGCCTCTCGAAAGTCATGTCCTGGCTCTGTTGACAGCTCCCCAACAGAGACAAACGCTGCAGGGCACCGCAGTATCCGAGGACTGAGGACAAGCACTTCTTTTAGCCCAGACCATGAACTGAGATGTGATAGCTCACAGCGGATTTACCGCACGCACTCTGTTGAGTGGATGCATGACTTCCAAGAACCCTTGGAACCAAAACTTATAATGGGGCAAGGAAAAAAGAACAATTCTGTTACCATTCGGATATTTCCACAGTATGAGACTGGTTTGTCTAAAGAGATGAGTGTTAAGGTACTGTAGTAAGAGTTCTGTGTGTGCATGAGAACCCAGACCGGTTATGTGATGGTTCTAGATTTCCTTCCTGAAGGGCCAAATATGTGGTGTTCCTCTAGATAGAATTACATTGTACAAAGGTTTCTTCCTTTCGTTAGTGTAATGATGCATTTGGAAAATTTATATATGGCTTCCAGAAAGCTCTGTACACTCTAATTCTATCAGGATGTGATGTGGGTTACCTTTATAATACCTGGGATGTGTTGCATTTAGTACTAGTCAAGACTTTGTTACTAGATGCCAATTAATATTATGTCCAGATGAATTATTTATTAGCTCCCATGGAGCACAATATACAAAGAACCAAAAATTGCTCTATGCTAAGTCAGGCAATGGGCAATTACAGATGGAGGGATATACAGTATACAATATTGGATAAACATTGTTTTACTTTCTAATGTTTCTGTTCAGTGGTTTCCATTACTTCTACTGTTATGCAAGGTGAACCTGTATGGTGGTACTGGAAGGCTTGTATCTCCATAAAGATATACTGTTTTTTTTTTTTTCAAAACCCATCCTTTAATAGTGCTGACCCAGCAGAATTCTGCACTGAAATCCATTTTTTCAAAAGATTTTCCCAGGTGCCCCCAGTCATGTGACTTGTGCTCTGATAAATGTCAGTCACTCTTTGCTGCTGTACTCCCTGACACAAGATTACAGCTCATTGGTAGATATAAGAACAGCACTCAGTAGTAAAAATCCAAGTCCCACTGCAACTCCTCCAGTTAAATTGAGTAGGAGAAACAACAGCCTGCCTGAAAACAGTTCCATCATGAAGTGCTGGCTCTTTCCGAAAGCACAGGATCAGGCAAAATGACCCCAGATGGCTGCCTTCTTATCAATATTACAAGTATAAAAAAAATGTTAGGAATAACATTTTATATGGTGGATTGAATTATTTGCAATGTAAATAATGTAAATTAGAAATAAAAACTACACCATAAAAATCATGACAGTATCCCTTTAATGTAACCTTCCCTTTAACATGAGCAGAGTATGGCTTTGGTCCATAGGCAGCATAAGCAGGTGCAGAACTGGCTCCATGCCTTAATGTACAGTATTCTACTGTTTTACACTGCTCACGGCCTAAAGGTGGATGCAAACCCAAAATAAAATGTTGCCTTATGAAGGAAAACATTCTAGTAATAATGAATACCCACAATACTGTTCTGAAAGTACAGAAATGTGCAAGGCATTTTGGGAATGGAGTCTTGGCTGCTACATAGTTTCAGTGGCACATGGAATCACAACCAGCAATGAAATTAAAGAAGACACAGATGTAACCTGCTTTCAATAGCAATTGGGTGTAATAATGGCATCATGTCAGCCTCAACCCAGTGCACCCTCTTTCCAATCATTTTCTGTAAATGCTGGGGAACCTCGGTGCAAACCTAATGTAGACAGGAGCCTGCACACTGGATAAAATCACTAGTCTTTATTCCACAAACATTTTTTTAAAAACACCTGACGCGTTTCGTCCCACAAGGGATGTAATCAAAGGCTTGCTGGAACCTCAGTGCAAACACTAGATTTGGATCTCTCCAGCACTTTAGGGGCATCGTTTACCAACACAGGTGCTTAATTCTACCAATGCATTTATCAACAGCAACTACTGTGGCCTTTGATTTCATTTTGTACTTTTAGTAGCCTGATCCGGAGACTAGTCAGTAAAAGAGGTTTGTAAAAGAAGTTGTTATTGTATAGAATAACAGATTTCCTTTAAACCCGTTAGGGTGCTTACATAAAAAGACCATATCTTCACAAAAGTTGAGAACAGACTGGACACTGAAGCAGAATTACTGCTGATATGCTCGTTTATTTTCCACACGACATGTTTCGGACAGCATATGCCCTTTTTCAAGTGAGTTTCACTTGAAAAAGGGCATATGCTGTCCGAAACATGTCGTGTGGAAAATAAACGAGCATATCAGCAGTAATTCTGCTTCAGTGTCCAGTCTGTTCTCAACTTTTGTGAAGATATATTACTATATAGTGGTGCCAGGACGGAGCGCCAGTGAGACAGTCATTGGACTAACGATACTCTTCACCGTGTGTATATATCTACTATTGTGTATAAAAAGACCATAGTTCTGTTGCTGTGGATTTTGTCAACTCTTTTAACTGTGGCATGATGAAAGCACTGGCTGCTGGAGCTCTGACTGATTAACTATAATCAAAATGTTTTGTCATGTTTCTACTTGTGCCATACATCAGACCTGTGACCTCCCCAACATCCATTCCTGCTAAGCTACCCTCCAAAATTGATGTATAAAGTGCTGTGTTTATCACATATAACAGATTTATCACAGATACATGTGCACTGGACTCTCCCATCACCTCTTGTATTCTAAACGGGACCTACAGTATGTTGAGAACTTTAGTAAAAACACGGGACAAATGAAGATTATCAACAGGGTTGGACTGGGAGCTGCTGCTTCAATGGCCCCCAGGCAGGTCTGGGACAGTGGACCCCACAAGGGCCTGTTAGATCACTTTTTAACTAAAGCACTAGACTAAGTACAAATGTAGCCATCATTGTGCCAGAGTAGGCTATCCTAGATCTCTTTAGCCACTGCAGTCTTCCTGGTTGCACCATGTATTTAGAGCAGTGATCCCCAAGCAGGGGCTCGGGAGCAACATGTTTCTCTCCAACCCCTTGAATGTTTCTCCCAGTGGCCTCAATGCTGGTGCCTAGTTTTAAATTCCAGGCTTGGAGGCAAGTTTTGGTTGCATAAAAACCTGGTGTACTGCCAAAATGAGCCTCCTGTAGTCTGTCAGTTTACACAGGGCAACCTAATAGCCAATCACAGCCCTATTTGGTACCCCCAGGAACGTTTTATGGTTGCGTTACTCCCCAACTCATACATTTGAATGTGGCTCACGAGTAAAAAAGGTTGGGAACTCCTGATTTAAAGTGCGAAGGCTTAGGAGAACTTGAAGTCATTTTGGGAGCAGATTCAATTTCGATGTAGTGTTAGATATAATTAGTGCTGTTATTTTGTGTTAACTTTATACCATTGAGACTATAGGGCTAAACGTAGCAGGTGATGCAGGCATTATGAGCAGTGCCTTACAGATGCAAATGTTGATAGAACTTTTAGTGATATATCTCCAACAAGACTAGTGATGGGCGAATTTCTCCCGTTTCGCCAAAAAATTCTCAAATTTCCCGAAGCAGCGAAAAATGAGTGAAATTCGAAAATTGACGACCGCGTCCAATCTTGGACGTGCATCCAAAAAATTGTTTGCATCAATTTTGACGCTCGGGGTAAAGTCAATGGGTGCCCCAATAGTGTTGATGCACGGCCACTTTTCGGACGTACGTCCAAATTTTTTTTGATGTCGGCGAATTTTCGCAGGAAATTCTCAAATTTATTCGCCACCGGCGAAATTTGGAAATTCGCGCCAGGTGAATTTATTCGGCCATCACTATCCAAGACTATTCAGTCTAGACCTGCCTACACTAGAAGAATACAATTAGTTGAGGGTTGATTGGTATGACATTGCCATATCAGTGCCTTTCATAGCTAAAGAGTCCTACCAAGCAAACTAATGGCTCCTTAGTAGAGAGACATAATGCTTGCAATGGAAATATCTTTAGAGATATTATTCTAAAATGTCTTTCTTTTATTGTTTCTTTCTGTTCTTCTATGTCCAGTTGCATATAACAAGCAAAACCCCTGCCCAGGAGGTGGTCAAGCTGGTGGTACTGCAGATGAATGAGATCTCCAGGAGCATGCAGGGTAACACAGAAGCCTACTGCTATGCTGAAGATCAACTGGACCACTTTGCACTGGTTTTCACTTCAGAAAACAATAAGGAACAGTGGTTGGCCGATGACTTTCTGCCTTTCTCCCTCCAGAACAGCTGGAACAAGGGACACTTCTCAGTGCGAATTAGAGAGACCTCTCCTTTACTTTTCCAGTACGGACCAGCGACTACTGTATGAGCTTGGATGGCTCCATGACTCTTGTATGTAGTAGGGGCAACTTGTCCAAGGGATTATAGGCCTATCTTCAATGCTTCCATCTTTACATAACTCATCCTTACTCTCACGTCTGTCGGTTTTGGATGCTATTATTTTTTTACTTTCTTTGTCAACCAAAGACTTATTTTCCTAACATCAAGAAACATTTGGTTGCTACATGAGGCAGCGAGTATCTCTAATCACAATATGGTCACTTGAAAGGAATTTCTTTGGTATGGGGAGGTAATATTTTTTAGAAGAACAACATAAAAACACCCCAGTGAAAAATAAAAGAAGCAATACATAATTTTCCTTCCCTCCTCCGTCCTTTTTTTTTTTTATTGATGCATAAGCCACAAAGACTTAATAGGGATACTGGATGTCGATCCTCCCGTGTGAATTTTAAGCAAGAGATCAGAAAATTCCAAAAATTGAGAAAAAACCACAACATCTGAGTTTTTTTTCCCTGGAACAATATGGAAAATATTGTTTATTGTGCTTGTTTTGCTGCATTTCAAAAAAGGTTGCACAAAAGTTAAAAAAACAAGTTCTAAGATATATATCTATATATAAAAAAAACAGGCACAAATCCCAGGACAACTGGAGCCGTGTGTCTTCCCTTTCCTCTTAAACGCTTTGGTTTTAATGAATATGTCTCAAACCAAGCACCCTATTAAGTTCTGTTAATACACTTAATACCATGGCTATGTTTTCTATTTGTTTAGTGGTTGTGATTTGGCCTGCCTACGTTCAAGCGCATGATGTTTTTGAGTGTGCCTTTGTTAGTCAATGGGTATATTGAATTCTCGTGGTTCCACAGTGAGGAATGGTGGTACTTCCGTGACTCACTTCTCAGTGTCGTGCCACCCCAAGGTCAAACACGAGCTTTTGTATATTAATGTTAGACGAAATGTTGTACTTATGCATTTATCTTGTTACTCTTTGTTCTACCTCCGCTACTCAGCCCTTTACTTGATCATTCTTCAGTTCTCTTACTCCGCTGCAAAGTTCAGGTGAGAAGAAACACATCAGCATATATGTGGTTTTTAAGTTTATTTTTTAAATCCTTAATAATAAAGTCACCATGCCGTGATGAACAAACATATAAAGCACTGGTGCTATGGTTGTAAAAATATTAAATATGTTTTTCTTTTGTAATTAGCGTTGTCAATATTCTACACTCTGATTTGTGAATCATGTCGGGAACCGCCCAAAGCCATGCAGCTTACTTTATTGCACCATTGGTTACCTCTTCCCCTTGGACGATTATAAAAAAAACTAGATTTGTAGACTCACCCACAAAAAAAGTGACAGCCAATGAAATTACAGACTATAAAAACCAAAGGAAACACCCAAGAACACAGAAATACAAAGGTGGCAAAACCCAAGTGTAACGATGAAACAAAACTCGTTACATAAATACCACATCTCTATTAAAAAGCTCCTTCTCTCAATTTTACGCCATCTCCTATCAATTTTAGGGATGCACCGAATCCAGGATTTGGTTTGGGATACTGCCAGGATTCAGCCTTTTTCAGCAGGATTTAGCCGAATCCTTTTGCCTGGCCGAACCAAATCCTAATTTGCATATGTAAATTAGGGGCAGGTAGTAGTGCTGTACAGGTAGGGATTTCACCGACCCCAACTTTTGGGTTCTTTTTATAGACCTGTGCTGACCCACACCCACCACCCACTAAGGAGAGTGCAAGGTCGGGCCGAATACGGTAAACCAGCAGGTATGGGGCCAGCCTGTACATCACTAGCGGGTAGAGAAATCATGTGACTTTTCGTCCACTTTTTCCTTTCCTGCCCCTAATTTGCACACACAATTTTAATTGATATGGGCCAGTTCAAAGTTTTGATTATGAATCCTCACTTTTCCAACAACACTTTCGCCCCTCAGTTTCATTCATGATGTCCACTGTTCTCATTAGATACCATCATAGCTCTCATATGCTCATGTGTCTTAAAGAAGATTCCTTCAAGGATCTGGCTACTAAACAACACTTGAGAATGGCAGTCTATAAGTAGCCATACACTGGCCAGCCCGGTGCAATATCCACACATACCATACTCGTGTATGTTCACAATTCTCAGAAGGAAGAAGAGTGAAGACTTCTTTTAACAAACGGAAATGTCATGATTGTCCAGTTTGAGCTCTTCTCCTGCTCTCCCCACCTTCGATCTAGCACTGCCCTCTTCAAGAGCCTAAACTTATAGACTCTCGTCTGCACCATCCCTTTTGTGATGTCACTGCGGGGCAGGGCAAACGTGGAACTATAAATAGGAGAGAACGGAGGGCCAGGCCGGGTGCGAATTGGGAGGCGGTGGGTTTGTTTCGAGTGTGGGTTGAGGATTTCTCAACTTAACTTCAAGCCCAACCATTGGCATACAAACTATATGGGAATTCCCACGTGCTGTGGAATTGTCAGTGCTACTCGGGCAAAGTTATTATGATGTACAACTACACACACCCATGTTAACCAATAAGATCTCTTTATCTCTCTGATTAATGGCATGTGGATGTCCTCTCTGGCGGAGAACAGTGGCAGTCAAACAGTTTTCCCAGCAGCAACCCATAGCAACCAATCGGCAGGTAGCATTTACTGCTCACCTGTTTAAAAGCTTATTGGTTGCTATGGGTTACTGCTCCTGGGCAAATTTAGTAGCTTTTATTACATATGCGGGGTGGGGTTAAGAAACACTGGTCAAAAATGCACACTTAATATCATGAGAGTTTTTCACGTTCTTTTTTCTTAGCTTCTACCAATCAAATTCTGTTACAATGATAAAAGCAAACATGCGATTAGTTACAATAGATTTCTAGACTGGGGCACATTTAGCCACTGTTACCAGTGTTACCAACAAATTTGTCCTATTTGTCTTCGTCCAAAAATTTGTACACTGCAAAAAAATTCACTAAAAGACGAAAAATTTGCGAAAAGTTTTGAAGTCAATGGGTGTCAAAAAAAATGCCCGTTTTTTTTTTTTAGGTGACTTTTTTGTCCAAATGCATTAAGGCCAATGGGCTTTTTTTTTTTTGTAGCAGCGTTTATTTGTCGCAAAATGTTTTGACAAGTGGGGAAAAGAGCAGCAGATTTTTGACGCATTTTTGCGAAAAATGACACCCGCACCGAAACTCTTTTTCAAAATTTGCGATGAATCTAATGATGTCAATTTTTTTCACTCATCGCTGACTGTTAATTAATGAATTAGTCAAATGAATTAACCTTGTGAACTAGAAAAGAAATGGTAGAGACAAACATACCCCAAGTATGTGGGAAAGGGTCCTGTAAGGATAACTGGCATAGATTTCTACGCAGGCCGTGACAGCAAGGAGGCTTGGTATACCTTGTATATAAACATACATAGACGGGACAAGGCCCAACTGGTTTAACAGGGTTAATGTTGGAGGAGTAATGCAATTGCCATTTTTGGAATAGAGACGCTACTAGTCTTGGCCTCGTTGTTTCCGTGCCTTTCTCTGGATTAACGTAACGTCTCCCCAGTGCTTGTACTTTTGCTTTTTAAATTCAATTATATCAATTTAGACTTATCTAAATGTACGGTTTTAATAGGTAGACGTTGAAGGTTTATAATTAGATGACTATTTCAGTCTGCACATTCCCCAGTCTACTAAAACAACTCAGAATTCCCTCAGTGCCAGGGTGCCAGTTTATGGAATTCTTATTATTAAGTCTATATTTCATATCTGGCCTCCAGTTATTGAAGATGTTGGGGAATGAAGAAATGTAGAAAAACAGCCTTCCTGCTACGGTTAACACTACCCCCAAAATGTGCCTTAAAGGGGTTGTGCACATTTGAGACACCTTTTTGTATGATGTAGAGAGTGATATTCTGAGACACTTTGCAATTGTTTTTTGTTTTTTATTATTTGTGATTTTTTAGTTATTTGGCTTTTTATTCAGCAGCGCTCCAGTTTGCAGTGTCGATCTGGTTGCTAGGTTCCTTACAGAGGATTTGCATTTAGATGGGGTCAGTGACCCCTATTTCAAAGCTGGAAAGTCAGAAGAAGAAGGCAGATCAAATAATGAATACCATTTGAGAAGTTGCTTAGAATTGACCAATTCTATAACATACTAACAGCTAACATAAACATTATAAACATTTAACGCTAACTGAACAAATTATGTAACACCGGTGGGCACAGAATGCCCTGGTGAAAACTGCCTGCCTAGATTTCCAGACAGTGGAAGATGTGGTGATCAGCCAATTGCTGAACTCCATGTCATAACCCTGCCCCATGATAACAAAATCACAACCCCAAAACATCTGTCATCATCCACTTCAGCCTCAGTATTATCCACACCGCCCAAACTCCCAAGCCACAAATGGTGGCAACACTAAAAGGAACAGTAAGAAACAGTTGCCTTGCCCACCAGCAACTCTGGCAAAGGTGCAGAGCATAGGAAGACCCCAGACTTCTCTTAATGTAACAACACGTTATCCAATGTCATTGTGGTGAAGAGTTTTTACACTTAGTAGAATAATGGGACTCCCATATTTGAAAGACGTTATTTCTCTATACATTCATCCAAGCATTCCACCAAATGTTATGAATTGACCAACAGAAGTTACTGTTCCTTTTGAGCTTTTGGTTTTTAGATTAATCGTGGATGTTCTGCCTTCTTTATATAAGCACAATTATGCAGGTAAGTAAGGCAATGTGTGCAGAATAATCTATACCAGAGCTGCTCAATTTAGCACCCATTGATGTAGGATTCCTTGAGCCTGCACTTTGGCCACAAAGGTTTCTTAATACAGCACAGCTATTCCACTGCTCCAAGCATGTAACATATTCAATACCTATACTGAATACCAATAAAAATACTTTTTAAAAAATGTATTTAATTAATAAAGTGCTTCCCAATGCTGCTCTCTCTGTCTAGGTTGCTGCAGCTTAATAGGGTGTGGCTAGGATTTGATTGGTCTTGGTAAGTGGATGTGGCCAAAAATCCCCCAAAGTTGGTTCCCAGGAGGTTGACATCTCTAGCTGAATAGCCACCTATGTAGATGTACAGTTGTGTTCAGAACAATATCAGTCTGACATCACTAATCTGATCAATCACTGTTTTTGGTAGAAATTATATTATTACATGGCAAATAATTTACTAGTAGGTGTAGTAGAAACCCAACAGACCCAACAGTCATGACATGCTGCTGATCCTGTGTCATTAATTGATTGTTCCAAATAATAGCAGAGTTCGAAATAATAATAGCTTGTTCCAAATCATTAATTCTGTGGAAAAACAGGTGTCTATTTCGGCCCTTATTTAAGGAAGGAGCAAATGTTGTGCTGCTGGTTTAAAATAGCAACCAAAACCTGAAAGACGTGGAAGAAAATGGAAAAAGACCATTGGAATGGATTTAAGAATAAATAAATGGCAAAGACTCAGCCAATGATCAGCTCCAGGAAGATCAAAGAAGGTGTAAAGTTACCTGTGATACTGTTACAATTAGAAGACGCCTATGTGAAGTCAAGCTATGGGCAAGAAGCCCCCACAAAGTCCCATTGTTAAAAAGATGTGCTGAAGAGCTTACAATTTGCCAAAGAAAACATAGACTGGCCTAAAGAGTAATGACACAACATTTTGTGGACTGATGAAAGCAAGATTGTTCTTTTTGGGTCTAGGGGCCACAGACAGTTTGTCAGACGAGCCCCAAACACTGAATTCAAGTCACAGTACAGAGTGAAGCCAGTGAAGCTGGAGGCACAAGCATCATGATATGGGGATGTTTCTGGGTGTTTCTGGTTGTTGGACCTATTTTTTTTCTCATACCAGGGATCATGCATCAGTTTCAGTACATCAAAATACATGAAGAGGTCATGTTGCCTTATGCTGAAGAGGAAATGCCCTTTAAATGGGGGTTTTCAACAAGACAACGACCCCAAACACACCAGTAAATGAGCAACATCTTGGTTCCAGACCAACAAGATTGACATTATGGAGTGGCCCAATCCCGGGAGCTTATTCCAATAATGTGGGGTGACATCAAAAATGGTGTTTGTGAGGCAAAAGCAAGAAGTGCAGAAGAATTGTGGAATGTAACAGGTTGTTGGAAGTTGGTGGACTCCATGTAACACAGATGTGCAGCAGTTCTGATTATACAACTAAATATTAGTTCAGTCATTCAAAGGAATGAAGATTAATGCAGCCACTGCTATTTTTTTGGAACAGCCTAATATTCCCTTTCCTTCACTTTCTGTACAGGAATAGCACGTGATCATTGTTTCTTCATGTTTTGATTTGGAATAGAATGTGGAGAGTTCCCAATGCATTTGTGGGTATGGAAATAAAAGCTATTATAAGGATTTTGAGCTCTTATTTATATATTTTTTTAAACACACTGCTATTATTCTGAACACAGCTGTATGTACCTATATAGATATTTCAGTGAGTTGAGGAACTGGGCTGGAGAAGAACCTCTTTTAGGACGAATACAACTGGGCAGTAAATATACATAGTTACATAGTTACATAGTTAAATTGGGTTGAAAAAAGACAAAGTCCATCAAGTTCAACCCCTCCAAATGAAAACCCAGCATCCATAAATACACCCCTCTCTACTTTTAATTAAATTCTATATACCCATACTAACTATAGAGCTTAGTATCACAATAGCCTTTGATATTATGTCTGTCCAAAAAATCATCCAAGCCATTCTTATAGTCATTAACTGAATCAGCATCACAACATCACCCGGCAGTGCATTCCACAACCTCACTGTCCTGACTGTGAAGAACCCCCTACGTTGCTTCAAATGAAAGTTCTTTTCTTCTAGTCTAAAGGGGTGGCCTCTGGTACGGTGATCCACTTTATGGGTAAAAAGGTCCCCTGCCATTTGTCTATAATGTCCTCTAATGTACTTGTAAAGTGTAATCATGTCCCCTCGCAAGCGCCTTTTTTCCAGAGAAAACAACCCCAACCTTGACAGTCTACCCTCATAATTTAAGTCTTCCATCCCTCTAACCAATTTAGTTGCACTTAGTCTCTACACTCTCTCCAGCTCATTTATATCCCTCTTAAGGACTGGAGTCCAAAACTGCACTGCATACTCCAGATGAGGCCTTACCAGGGACCTATAAAGAGGCATAATTATGTTTTCATCCCTTGAGTTAATGCCCTTTTTTATGCAAGACAGAACTTTATTTGCTTTAGTAGCCACAGAATGACACTGCCCAGAATTAGACAACGTGTTATCTACAAAGACCCCTAGATCCTTCTCATTTAAGGAAACTCCCAACACACTGCCATTTAGTGTATAACTTGCATTTATATTATTTTTGCCAAAGTGCATAACCTGCATTTATCAACATTGAACCTCATTTTCCAGTTTTCTGCCCAGTTTTCCAGTTTAGACAAATCACTCTGCAAAGTGGCAGCATCCTGCATGGAACCTATAGTTCTGCACAATTTAGTATCATCTGCAAAAATAGAAACAGTACTTTCAATGCCCACCTCCAGGTCATTAATAAACAAGTTGAAAAGCAAGGGACCTAGTACAGAGCCCTGCGGTACTCCACTAACAACACTGGTCCAATTAGAAAATGTTCCATTTACCACCACTCTTTGTAGTCTATCTTTTAGCCAGTTCTCTATCCAGGTACAAATACTATGTTCCAGGCCAACATTCCTTAATTTAACCAGTAACCTTTTGTGTGGCACTGTATCAAATGCTTTAGCAAAATCTAAGTAAATCACATCCACTGCCATCCCAGAATCGAGGTGTCTACTTACATTCTCATAAAAAGAAATTAAGTTAGTCTGGCAAGATCTATTACGCATAAAACCATGCTGGCACAAACTCATAGTATTATGATTTGCTATGAAGTCCAGTATCTTATCCTTTATTAACCCTTCGAAAAGCTTTCCTACCACTGACGTCAGACTAACTGGCCTATAGTTTTGAGGCTGAGAACGGGATCCTTTTTTGAATAGAGGCACCACATTAGCAATTCACCAGTCTCTCGGCACTATGCCAGATCTCAATGAATCCTGAAAAATTAAGTAAAGAGGTTTGGCAATCACAGAGCTAAGCTCGCTAATTACCCTGGGATGAATACCATCTGGCCCTGGACCTTTGTTAATCTTAACATGTTCTAGTCTCTTTTGAATTTCATCATGTGTGAACCATGCATCATTAGTTGTATTACTAGAATTGGGACTGTTAAGAAGGAAACCTTCACTTACTGATTCCTCATTTGTGTAGACAGATGAAAAATATGAATTCAGAATCTGCGCTTTTAATTTGTTTTCATCAACCAGCTGACCCCCCTCTGATAGTAAGGGACCCACCCCTTCCTGCTTCATTTTTTTACTATTAACATATTTAAAAAATAATTTTGGATTTTTTTTACTGCTTGCTGCAATATCATTTTCTATAGCAATTTTAGCTTGCCTTATAGCTTCTTTGCATGATTTATTGGCCTCCTTGTACCTTATAAATGATTCGGCTGTACCAGCTAACTTGAAAGTTTTAAAAGCACGTCTTTTCTTACCCACCTCAACACCAACGCTTCTATTGAACCAAAAAGGTTTTGCTTTGCAACGACGTTCCTTGCTTACAAGTGGAATGTACTGACAAGTATATTTATTAAGCAGCATTTTAAAGACTTCCCATTTTTGTTCTGTGTTTAACCCTGAGAAAAGCATTTCCCACTTAATATGTTGCAGAGATGCCCTTATACTGTCAAAGTAGAATCAGTGGCTATACTTTGTTTCGGAGGGACAGAGGCAATAGAAAAGGAGGAGGGGTATGTCTGTATGTTAGGCAGGATTTAAAAGCTCATATAAAGGAGGAGGTTATGTTAGAAAATGAGGGGGCAGAAGTCGTATGGGTGGAGTTCTTCACCAATTGTAAAGAATCCAGCAAATTAATTGTAGGCGTATGCTATAGACCCCCTAATGTAAGTGAGGAGGAAGAGACAAAGCTCCTAATGCAAATAGAAAAGGCTACTAGTTTAGGTAAAGTAATGATAATGGGGGGTTTTAATTAACCAGATATTGACTGGAGCAACGGTACTGCTAGATCAGTTAATGGGAACAAGTTTTTAAACTTATTGCACGACAATTTTTTAGCACAGGTTGTTGAGGAGCCTACCAGAAAAAATGTTATTCTTGATTTAGTGATCTCAAATGACCCAGAACTTATAGCAAATGTGCAAGTCATTGAACCCCTGGGTAATAGTGACCATAAGGTTATATCTTTTAAGGTCTGGTGCAAAAAACAAAAATATACTGGGGCAACAAAAACCATGAATTTTGCAAAAGCTAATTTTAGGGCCTTGACGGCTGCCCTACAGAGCATTGATTGGGGCATTAGGTTTTCAGCTAAAAACACAGAACAGAAATGGTTGTCCTTTAAAATTATATTAAATCATTACTGTTCTCAATTTATTCCCTTAAGGACTAAACGTAGAAGCTCTAAGAATCATCCTGTGTGGCTTAATACAGAAGTAAAGAAGTTAATGGGACAGAAGAGAAAGGCATTTAAAAACTACAAATCTGTAGGGACAGAAGCTGCATTTAATGAATATAAACACTGTAATAAATGTTGTAAATCAGCAATCCGGAAGGCTAAGAAAAGAAATGATGAGTTAATTGCGGTGGAGGTGAAAACTAACCCTAAAAAGTTTTTTAAATATATTAATAGTAAAAAGATGCAGGTTGAGAGTGTTGCTCCATTAAATAATGGTACCAGTATGGTTGTAACAGATACAGATAAGGCAAATGTGTTAAATCAGTTCTTTTCTTCAGTGTATACAATAGAGGAGTCTGGGTTCACAGGCTCACTTAATAACTGCACGAATGGTTCAGCTCAATCTAGTCAGTGGCTGACTTAGGATATGATTCAAAAAGCTTTAATACAAATTAATGTAAACAAGGCTCCAGGGCCTGATGGCATACACCCCGGGTTCTAAGAGAGCTTAGTTCAGTTTTAGACCAGCCCTTATTTCTGATTTTCTCAGATTCCCTGTCATCTGGTATGGTGCCTATGGATTGGAGAAAAGCTGATGTTATTCCAATATTTAAAAAGGGATTACGATCTCAGCCTGGCAATTATAGGCCAGTAAGCTTGACATCTGTGGTGGGCAAATTATTTGAAGGCTTGTTAAGGGATCACATTCAAAATTTTGTCCTAATGAATGGCATTATGAGCAACAATCAGCATGGCTTTATGAAGGATAGGTCATGTCAGACGAATTTGATTGCATTTTATGATGTGGTAAGTAAGATTCTGGATAGTGGGGGGGCAGTAGATGTGATCTACTTGGATTTTGCCAAAGCGTTTGATACTGTGCCCCACAAACGACTGCTTTCTAAACTAAGGTCTGTTGGGCTTAATGAAGTCGTTTGCACATGGATAGGAAACTGGCTACAGGATCGGGTACAGAGGGTAGTTGTTAATGGGACATTCTCTACTTGGAGTAAGGTTCTTAGTGGGGTCCCCCAGGGCTCAGTATTGGGTCCACTTTTATTTAACTTGTTCATTAATGACTTAGGGGAGGGTGTTGTAAGTAATGTATCAGTGTTTGCAGATGACACAAAATTATCCAGCCCAATTAATTCCATCCAGGATGTGGCATCCTTGCAACATGATCTTGACAAACTGGCAATCTGGGCAGCTAAGTGGCAAATGAGATTCAATGTTGATAAATGTAAAGTCATGCACCTGGGATGTAAAAATATCCAAGCCACTTATACCCTTAATGGGACTGCACTAGGCAAATCCATTATGGAAAAGGACCTTGGAGTCCTTGTAGATGATAAACTTGGCTGTAGCAAGCAATGCCAGTCAGCAGCATCAAGGGCAAATAAGGTCTTGAGCTGTATTAAAAGGGGCATAGAGTCAAGGGAGGAGGGGGTCATTCTTCCACTGTATAGAGCACTTGTAAGGCCCCATCTAGAATATGCCGTACAGTTTTGGTCTCCATCACTCAAACAGGACATTATTGTATTAGAGAGGGTACAGAGAAGGACAACTAAGCTGGTAAAAGGTATTGAAAATCTTAGCTATGAGGAAAGACTGGCCAAATTGGGGATGTTCACGCTGGAGAAGAGGCACTTAAGGGGTGATATGATGACTATGTATAAATATATAAGGGGATCATATAATAATCTCTCTAATGCTTTATTTTCCAGTAGGTCTTTCCAGCTGACACGAGGTCACCCATTCCGATTAGAAGAAAAGAGGTTCCGCCTAAATATTCGGAAGGGGTTTTTTACAGTGAGAGCTGTGAAGATGTGGAATTGTCTCCCTGAATCAGTTGTACAGGCTGATACATTAGATAGCTTTAAGAAGGGGTTGGATGGCTTTTTAGCAAGTAAGGGAATACAGGGTTATGGGAAATAGCTCATAGTCCAAGTTGATCCAGGGACTAGTCCGATTGCCATTTTGGAGTTAGGAAGGAATTTTTCCCCCTCTAAGGCAAATTGGAGAGGCTTCAGATGGGTTTTTTTGCCTTCCTCTGGATCAACTGGCAGATAGGTAGTTAATAAAAAAAAAAGGTTGAACTCGATGGACATGTGTCTTTTTTCAACCTTACTTACTATGTTACTATGTTACAAGGTTAAGTAATAAAAGCCATAATGTTGACACCAGGTCTAGTAAACCATAGCATTCTGCAAGTAGCATTTATTGGCGTCCTGTTTAAAAGCAGCCATCTGATGGGTTGCTATGGGTTACTAGACCTGGTGCAAACTTTATGGCTTTTATAAGCATCATCCCTGTAGAGAAAAGCAGTTTAAAACTGCCAGGAGCACTGTATCTCGCATCAAAGATGGCCAAGCCGATGGTCGCAAAGTCACAATGTTGTGCAGCGTCACATCACATGTCATCGTGCGAAAATGTAAAATAAATAGACGCTGAGGACCTGGGTTCAGTGCCTGAATATAGGACTTTGCAAATTCCTGGGTGCATCTAAATATAATATCTGGATTGATTCTTTCATTCCTGACCTTTCAATTCCTGGTTTTGACTATTCTGCTTGCCGCATGTCCTAACCTAATCTTGAACTTTGACTGATGGACTTATAACCCATCAGAGAAAAAGCTTTTGAATTTCCTAGCCAACCTACACTATGCTTCCTCCTTGGTCCAGACTCCAACCCCAGTAAGGGACAAATTGGTCTTTAAAAATCCAGAAGTTAATTTCTTATAGTGACATGAACTCAAAGGGAGCACTGGGTACTGTGAGCATTTCGCAACCCCTGCATGAGTATTAATGGAGGGGAAGTGCTCACCAAATCACTTATGAGGCAAGAAACATTAAATGTTCTTACTAGGTAACAGATTTCTATTTTCTTGCACCAAATAATAACAAACACAAAGCATGTAAGCATAACCACGTCCCATGAAGCTATATTCAGACAGAATAAAGAATAAAAGGTCAGTTATTTTATTGGAGTAGAAAGAGACCCAGACCATGTGTCCACAAGGAAAACCACACAAAGCACTGGGGATTCCAACCTCTAAATGGCATGCAACTGTTCTACATGGATAACCACCTACTGTCTTAACGCTGAGCCGTGAGCGACTGTAATACAAGTAACTTGACTCTCCAATGACAAAAATGTGAAACACTTGTACACACACACACACAAGTTCGCTCTAACCCGCAGCATTAGCCGGGCCGTCTGGCCCATTCTGCAACCTAGTTGTTGAAATTACATGCTAGCACCTACTAAATTTATCCTGAAGTCTGCAGGAAGCAAATCTAATTTTAGGCCTATGTATCTTTTAAGAAAACATTCCTCTGCGGGTTTTAATAGCATCAAATCCTACAGATTGCGTAGACCAGGCTGAGGCTTAAGTTCCCTATATTCTTTATCAATAGGGATTTTTGCTTGATGGAATGTGGGATTTGTCATTTAGTCTTCTAATATCATCCTTTCCCTTTAAAGCACTGGCACTGTGATTCAGTAATGTGTCTTCAATTCTGTTTTTCTTTTTTTTTTTTTTTTTTTTTTTTTATAAAAAAAAAAAAAAAAAAAAAAAATTCTGTTTTTCCAACGGAACCATCTATTGACGTCTCACATTCCAATTGTCTGCTCATTTGTTCTGGAGAAAAAAAGAGGACCTAGAGATGGTAAAGGAAAGAAAGATGTAAGAGGCAATTCAACTGCTTGTTGAGTATTGTCACCTCCAGCAGCAGATCAGAGGTTGTCCTCCCTTGGAGGTCCATGCATGTGTCTTTCATATTGTGAATCAGGTGCTCTAAACCGCAATACTGGAGGAATAAGATATTTCCATTACAAAGGAGAAGAGAAAAGACTCTTTATCCCTTTGTTAAGGAAAGTGCAGGAAAATTTCCGCTCTGACTGGTGGACCCATGGAAATTCCACTTTTATCAGTTGTAGACAGTTCTTCTTTTAACCACTAATTGGAGTTCCCACTGGTAACACAACATCACAATCATGGGGAGGCTTATTTATAGGGATGGGCGAATTTTTTCGCCTCGTTTCGCCGAAAAAATGACGCCCATAGACTTGTATGGAGACGTGCGTCAAAAAAAAAAGACGCGAGACAAAATAATTTCGCTGCGCGACAAATTGTTTTTGACGCCCATAGACTTTAATGGGCGTCTGCGACATTTCGCCGGCGGCAAATTTTTGCCGAAACGAAACGGGTCAAATTCGCCCATCCCTGCTTATTTATCAAAATTTTAATTTGTGTAATGTTAGAGGTTTTATTTCTATTTCACATAAACTTGAATATTTGTAAACAAAAAATAGAATCTTTGCTTATTTATAAAAAAAAAATCTGAATACAAAAATGATTGAAACATTTGTGTACCTTGAATTTTTACTTGATGTATCATTTTCAATGGGTTGAAAAATGTGATATATTTTATATTTGAGCTTTACCATTTTTTGTGCTTTACAAATATTGTGATTTCTTTTAAAGCAGAATTTGAATTCCCGAGTGATAGCTCAAAAACATACAGGACCAATTTCACATATAATACCTCAGAAAACACAGCAGTATAAATACAATGCCAGTACAATGTATAGTACCCCAGAACACACACCAATATAAATACAGTGCCAATTCCATGTATAAGCCCAGAATACACAGCAGTATAAATACAGTGCTAATTCCATGTATAATACCCCACAGCAGTATAAATAGCCAGTTTCATGTATAATATCTCATAACACACACCAGTATAAATACAGTACCAGTTTCATATACAATACCCCAGAACTCACCAGTATAAATAGAATGCCAGTTTCATGAATAATACCCCAGAACACACGACAGGATAAATACAGTCCCAAATTCATGTATAATACCCCAGAACACACACCAGTATAAATACAGTGCCAATGCCATGTATAAGCCCAGAATAAATAACAGTATAAATAAAATGCTTTACAAATATTGTACATTTGTTTTTTTTTAAAGCATAAAGTTATAGTTAAAAAACAAATACAGGACCAATTCCAAGTATTATACCCCATAACATACACCAGTATAAATACAGTGCCAACTCTATGTATTATAAGCCCAGAATACACAGCAGTATAAATACAGTGCCAATTCTATGCATAATACTCCAGAACACAGTAGTATAAATACAGTTCCACTGGCATGTATACTACCCCCAGAACACACAGCAGTATAAATGCAGTGCTAATTAAATGCATAATACCCCAGAACACACAGTGGTATAAATAGTGCCAATGCCATGTGTAATAAGCCCTGAACACACAGCAGTATAAATACAGTGCTAATTCCAGGTATAATAAGCCCAGAACACACAGCAGTATAACCACAGTGCCAATTCCATGTATAATACCCTAGAACACACATCAGTATAAACAGTGCCAGTTCTATAGTAGTACAGGTATAAGATCCCTTATCGGGAAACCCGATATCCTATATTATGGAATGGCTGTCTCCCATAAACTCCATTTTATCCAAATAATCCAAATTTTTAAAAATGATTTCCTTTTTCTCCGTAATAATAAAATAGTAGCTTGTACTTGATCCCAACTAAGATATAATTAATCCTTATTGGAAGCAAAACCAGCCTATTGGGTTTATTTAATGTTTAAATGATTTTCTAGTAGATTTAAGGTATGAAGATCCGTTTATGGAAAGATCCGTTATCCGGAAAATCCCAGGTCCCGAGCATTCTGGATAACAGGTCCCATACCTGTATAATACCCCAGACCACAAAGCAGGATAAATACAGTGCCAGTTCCATGTATAATAGCCCAGTACACACAGCAGGATAAATACAGTGCTAATTACATGTATAATACCCCTAAATGCATTGCAGGTTATAGTGGAACTTTTATAAATAATAACCCCCAGAACACATGGCAGGATGAATTCAGTGGCAGCTTCATGTATAATAACCCTGTGCTGTACTGAATTCATTGGGGTCACCTGCCTACCAATTAGTAGAAAAGTTTCTCCAACACAAGGAGGTTACATGTTGGTTATCTGTTATTTATTGACAACATTTGTAACACGGTCTGACCAAGCTGAATATTGTAAAATGAAAAACTCTCCATGGTCATAAAAGACCGAACAATCTATAGAATTGAGATTTTCTTTTCTTCCTGCAGATCCATTCTATGTACAGTATTCCCATTAACTGCAGCTGTCACCTCTTACTGGTTCTACAAGTGTAATGTTTCCCCAGCAATGAGCAGTGCAGCCGCCTCTCAACAAATAGCCGTGTTGCTCATTAGCTGGCCCCAATCATATGAATTAAACATATTCTTTCCTATAAGGGGCCTTCTTCTGGCTGAGACCTGCCTCCCTGACCTGCAGCTCATTAATAAGCAGGTGCTCACACATTTTCCGTTAAAGGAACAATTGAAATTCTGCCTCTTGCACTGATGTCATTGCATTCTAAGCTAGGTCTACTAAATACTGGGAAAGCATTCTTCATTCCTTGTGTTAACACATGTCTAGCCATATCAGCTCCTTAAACACCTTGGGTTATATCAATTTTGCAGTCTTGATGTGGGGGGGGGTGATAAAAAACAGGGTTTCAAAACACTGCCACATTTGCCCAATATAATATTTTAAGAAAAAATTCTACTGCAATCTTGATCAAGATTATTAAAGATCAAGTTCCATTATGTCTAATAGAATAAGCCATGAGTTCAGAGCCTCTGGGAAGGGAGTGTGACTGTGGGATAGCAGGTATAGTAGGGAGAGATGGTGTCTATAGTTGCAGTGGGATAATAGTCTCTGGGAAGGGAGTGTGACTGTGGGATAGCAGGTATAGTAGGGAGAGATGGTGCCTATAGTAACAGTGGATAATAGTCTCTGGGAAGGGAGTGTGACTGTGGGATAGCAGGTATAGTAGGGAGAGATGGTGCCTATAGTAAAAGTGGGATAATAGTCTCTGGGAAGGGAGTGTGACTGTGGGATAGCAGGTATAGTAGGGAGAGATGGTGCCTATAGTAACAGTGGATAATAGTCTCTGGGAAGGGAGTGTGACTGTGGGATAGCAGGTATAGTAGGGAGAGATGGTGCCTATAGTAAAAGTGGGATAATAGTCTCTGGGAAGGGAGTGTGACTGTGGGATAGCAGGTATAGTAGGGAGAGATGGTGCCTATAGTAAAAGTGGGATAATAGTCTCTGGGAAGGGAGTGTGACTGTGGGATAGCAGGTATAGTAGGGAGAGATGGTGCCTATAGTAAAAGTGGGATAATAGTCTCTGGGAAGGGAGTGTGACTGTGGGATAGCAGGTATAGTAGGGAGAGATGGTGCCTATAGTAAAAGTGGGATAATAGTCTCTGGGAAGGGAGTGTGACTGTGGGATAGCAGGTATAGTAGGGAGAGATGGTGCCTATAATAACAGTGGATAATAGTCTCTGGGAAGGGAGTGTGACTGTGGGATAGCAGGTATAGTAAGGAGAGATGGTGCCTATAGTAACAGTGGATAATAGTCTCTGGGAAGGGAGTGTGACTGTGGGATAGCAGGTATAGTAAGGAGAGATGGTGCCTATAGTAACAGTGGATAATAGTCTCTTGGAAGGGAGTGTGACTGTGAGATAGCAGGTATAGTAGGGAGATATGGTGCCTATAGTAACAGTGGGATAATAGTCTCTGGGAAGGGAGTGTGGCTGTGGGATAGCAGGTATAGTAGGGAGATATGGTGCCTATAGTAACAGTGGGATAATGGTCTCTGGGAAGGGAGTGTGGCTGTGGGATAGCAGGTATAGTAGGGAGAGATGGTGCATATAGTAGCAGTGGGATAATGGTCTCTGGGAAGGCACTGTGGCTGTGGGATAGCAAGCATACTAGGGAGAGATTGTGCCTATAGTAACAGTGGATAATAGTGTCTGGGAAGGGAGTGTGACTGTGGGATAGCAGGTATAGTAGGGAGAGATGGTGCCTATAGTAAAAGTGGGATAATAGTCTCTGGGAAGGGAGTGTGACTGTGGGATAGCAGGTATAGTAGGATGAGATGGTGCGTATAGAAACAGTGGGATAGTAGTCTCTGGAAAGGGAGTGTGGCTGTGGGATAGCAGGTATAGTAGGGAGAGATGGTGCCTATAGTAACAGTGGATAATAGTCTCTGGGAAGGGAGTGTGACTGTGGGATAGCAGGTATAGTAGGGAGAGATGGTGCCTATAGTAACAGTGGGATAATAGTCTCTGGGAAGGGATTGTGGCTGTGGGATAGCAAGTATAGTAGGGAGAGATAGTGCCTATAGTAGCAGTGGGGACCCCTAAGATTAGCTTCTCAATAGCATCTGAGAGCACACTGAGCATGTGCAGTGTCACTGACACTGAAAAGATGGCCTAACAAGGTCAGAAGATGGGGATCTCCTGTGGACAACAAGGAAGACAGGGATCATTACTGTGAAGAGGCTGCTGAATCTAAAAACAATGTAAATTTTCCTTCTAGAAACAAAATTACAGAATTCACAAGTCATTACATGGCTGTTGTTATATATATATATATATATATATATATATATATATATATATATATATATATATATATATATATATATATATATATATATAGCACGATACAGATTGTAGGTCAAAAGGATGTCAAAGTGGCTATGTGTGACTGTGTGCGATGGCAAAGATGCTCTTACATCTGGGAACAATTTTCTTGTTGGTTCTATAAATGTTCTTATAGTCTGCAGAGGATTCAGGCAGAAATAAAGGCCACTTTTACTATTTGCTTTGTCCCCTGTCATATCAGTAATCTATGCAGATGCATATATTTACAAAGACAGGGGTTTTTTTAGTTACAAAATTATGATCATAAGATTGATAAGCCACCATACCACGTCAAGGTAAAACCCATATGGCGGTCCCTAACTATTTACCTCTGGTCATAATTTCAAATGCTAAAGCCTCCCGGCATAAGAGCATTACCTGAAAAATAAGGTCTCCCGACCTGGGCATTGGTTTGCATCATAGGGCTTGGTGGAATGGTGGAACAATTCCTTTGGAAATGGGTGTTGGTCTGGGCAGTTTATCTCTCTTAAAAGCCACAAGCGGGGGAGGATTAATCTCATGGAACCAATGTTGGGGTCTAGGTTATCTCTCCCCTTTGAAAGCTAATGGCGGGGGAGGACTAAGCCCTATGATGCAAACCAATGCCCAGGTCGGGAGACCTTATTTTTCAGGTAATGCTCTTATGCGGGGAGGCTTTAGCATTTGAAATTATGACCAGAGGTAAATAGTTAGGGACTGCCATATGGGTTTTACCTTGACGTGGTATGGTGGCTTATCAATCTTATCATCATAATTTTGTAACTAAAAAAACCCCTGTCTTTGTAAATACATGCATCTGCATAGATTACTGATATGACAGGGGACAAAGGAATGTGCATTGATCAATTTTTCTTTTTTTCGATGTCTGTAGTTAATTTGGCCAGATCAGTAGCACTTCCAATGTATTTTAGTACATTTTTATTAAGCCATGGAGTGCTCTCACAATTTTTCCTTTTTGCACTTTTACTATTTGCTCTCTTCTAAGGTTGGAATACCTGGAAATGTGCTTGCCAGGCAATTAAAGAAGCTATTTGGCAATAAACAAGGTTTATGCATTCACTAGGTGTTTCAGATTGTTAATATGGCATTGAGTGAACAATGGAAATGATTACAATGTGCACCATCGGATGACATTTCAAAGGGCTCTTTTTATCAGCAAATGGAAATGCTGTAAACTCTGTACACCAATAGCAATGACGTGTGCTAGTAAATATATATCTGGGTAAAAAGATGGCGCAGACCCTTTTTGGAGGCTCTCTTTAAAGGGCAACATGTAAAGTCTTCTGCAAGTACAGTATCTACAATTTATGGTCAAAAATGTGTGGACACCTGCCTGTCCAACATCTCATTCATAAGGGTATTAATATGATGCTGATCTTCTCTCTCTGCTATTATATATTCCGACAAGGCTTTCCACTACATGTTCGATCATTGCTGGTGGGATTTGCTTCCATTTACACATGAGCACTGATGTTGAGATCTGGCCTGGCTGACATTGATGTGCCAATCCATCTCACAGTTGTTTAGGGGTCAAGCCAACTGAAGGGCAGTCAAGTTATTCCAGTCGCAACTCAGGCAACCCAATCTGTATTGTCATGATCATATAGTGGCACCTGTGTCTGCAGTGATGGGTGTCCAACATTTTATTCCAAAACCAAGGGTATTGATATTATATGCTAATATAACAACATCTACCCTTCTGAGATCATCGCTAGTGGGATGTGCTTCTATTCACACATGAGCACTGACGTTGGAGATCGATGTGTCAATCCATCCCATAGTTGTTTAGGGGTCAACCCAACTGCAGGGCAGTTATGTTCTTCCACTCGCATCTCAACTCATTCCATATTGACCTAACTTTGTTCAATGGGTTAAAACAGGAAACCGTCTTCCCCAGACTTTTGCCACAAAAATGTCAAGAGGTGGCACCTGTGTTTGCAATGATGGGTGTCCAACATCTTATTCCAAAAAGGTATTAATATTAAACCAGTGGTCCTTTGCTAAGATAATGATATCTGCTCTTCTGGGAAGGCTTTCCACTAGATGTTGAAACATTGCTAGTGGGATTTGCTTCCATTTATACAGTATGTAAGAGGTTGAGTACTGATGTTGGGTATCTGGCCTGGCTTGCATCCACTGCCGTCTCAGCAAACCCATTCTGTATGGTACTTGCTTTACGCATGGAGGCAATATAAGGCAGGAAACAAAAAGTGCCAAGTTTTCTACAGGCTTTTGATACAGAGTAGGAAGGAGGCAAGTAAGAAGTTAAAAGGTCTATAATTATGGTCAGCCCCAATGCTGCCCCCCGCTCCTAAAACATCAGCATTGGGGGGCCACATTGGTAGTACAATGAGCTCAATAGCACTATCTGCACTAGGGTCAGGGCACATGCTCAGATTCGGGGAGATTAGTCGCCCCTCATGAGGCAACTTCGGTGACTTCAAAACAAGGCGCTCCTAGTTCTATCCAGCCGGCGATTTACATTGTAGCAGGTGGGAGGCAGTTTGGGGAGATTAGTCTCCCTGAAGAAGAGGAGGTTTGTCGCCGGGCGTGTGCCCTGACCCTTAAAGTTACAAGAGGTTGCTTTTTGCCACCCCTTGTAACTGGCTGAATGCTGCTGCCTGAGGCAAGGTTCTCACCATGCCTCATGGCAGGAGCGGCCCTGACTGTCTACATACTTTTGTCCATATAGTGTATTTGCCACCCCTGCTGACTTTGCCTCATGGGTAAAACACCACTACTAAGTAAGGATATGATCAATAGATGAGAGAACAGTCAAATTGGAAGAACTGGAGAGAGTTTTAACATTAAAATGAACTTGTCCTGAAAGCTAGAAACCAAAAGTGATGGAAAAGGATATTGCCTATTATATGTCACTACTTATTGTGAAGAATCCTCCAGATGCCCAGGAAAGCTAAGTGTAGAGCAGAACATGTACCCACTGGAAGTGAGAGTTCATATTAGACAGGTCAAGTGGATCTTATCTGGAAGATATGTTTCTATTTTGGTCCCAGGACTGATGTTGGAGAACCCAAGTTTGACTAAGCAGTAGCATGGTAATGATAGCAGTAGGATCGTTGTTAAGAGCACCCCATCATGTCAACACTAACGCAACCAGGATGCCTCTGCGGTATTGACAGTGAGGTTAATTAACTTATCAACTGCTAATTAGATAAATCTAGCACACAGTGTCTGATCGTAATAACTGAGCATGAACATGCAGTTCTGTGTGTCAGCCTTTAATGTGTAAAGCAGATTGTAAAATCAATGGCCTGGGGGTTTTGTGGCAATGTCCAACCTGCTCCTAGAGGGAAACATATTTATGGGGCAGCAAGCTGACCAACTAACATTGTTTTTTAAAGCAGCTGTTGGGTCTGTTCTGTTAGAACCCTCAAACTCCAGTAGAACCAATGGCTGACCAATGTGGAATGTATTGGGGAAAAAGTTAGTGAATTATTTCTGATTATTATATACAATGGATGGGGTTTGATTTTGGGTCAAGCAGTTTGGGTTCAGAGGTAGTAGAGGTTTATTACTTACTAATGAATTACTCAGCACTCACAAACCTTTAAATGACAGTTTATAAAATTGCACAAACCCTAATACAGATTACTATGTCACATTATATCCAGGCCCTTTTTCAGAGGCAGAACTATCCATGGTGCAGCCAGTATTGGTGGCCCCAAAGTGCTGCCACCTATTGTGTTCTCTGTGACCCTCGAGTATCTTTTTTTATGCTGCTAAACAATGGTCATAAATATTCTTCTTTCACAAAGTGTCCATCCTTGCACAGTCTCTTCTTCAGAATGATATGTTTATTCTAGAGTCCCAAGGTCTACCCCACAGCTATTGAATCATTAATGCCAACCACCAAGTCCTCCAAAACCACTAAGCAAGCATTAAAACTGTGCTAGCCACCCGTCATGGTGTGCCGCATTATACAGCCCCGGCAAACACAGGAAGAACCTTTCCACTCTAAAGTCAGTATTCTAGACCAGGGGTCTCCAACCTTTTTTTTACCAATGAGCCACATTCAAATGTAAAAAAAAAGTTGGGGAGCAACATAAGAATAAAGCAAGTCCCTGGGGTGCCAAAAAAATTCTATGATTGTCTATTTGTAGCCCTTATGTGGGCTGGCAGCCTACATGAGGCTCTGTTTGGCAGTATACAGGGTTTTTATACAACTAAAACTTGCCTCCAAGCCTGGAATTGAACAATAAGCACCTGCTGTTGCCCATGAGCTACTGGTTGGGGATCACTGTTCTAGACCATATTTTACAGAAAGATGTTTAAGACACACACACCCTCCACCCTGAAACGGGACAGGATCATTTACAGCAATGGCTGATATAACCCCTGACTAAATGTTTCATTCTAGAGAAGAGGGAATAATAGTTTTTTTTCTGAAAAACAACTTTCCTTGCCCTTTAAACAAGTCTTTGAAGTGATAGAGAATTAGGATGAAAATTGTACACATGCCAGAGCAAGGTCTGAAATATTCCCTGTATTGGCCAACCATTTACAGTAGGGGGGCGATTCACTAACTTCAAGTGAAGGATTCGAAGGTAAAAAACTTCTAATCGAAGTAAAAATCGTTCGACTATTCGACCATTCGATAGTCGAAGTACTGTCTCTTTAAAAAAAACTTCGACCCCTTAGTTCGCCATCTAAAAGCTACTGAAGTCAATGTTAGCCTATGGGGAAGGTCCCCATAGGCTTGGCTAACTTTTTTTATTCGAAGGAAATTCCTTCGATCGTTGGATTAAAATCATTCGAATCGTTCGATACGAAGGATTTTATCGTTCGATCGAAGGAATTATCCTTCGATCGTTCGATCGAACTATCTGCGCTAAATCCTTCGACTTCGATATTCGAAGTCGAAGGATTTTAATTGCTAGTCGAATATCGAGGGTTAATTAACCCTCGATATTCGACCCTTAGTGAATTGGCCCCTACGTGTTGGTTGAATGTCAAATAATGTCATAACTTTGTGTTTATATGGGAAAGTTAGGGAATGGCTGAGGGTGAAGACCACAATGGGGCCCTGTAACACCTGGAGAAAGTCTGATTCCTACAGAGTTGCTGTGTGCTTCCTCAACATATATTAACTGTGCATAAAGGACAAATACTAACACGAAGGAAAACATTTTTGCACTGTGCATATTTTTTCTAACACCATTTAAAACTTTCTTCTGTAAAACTCTAAATCGGATCTGATTCAGCACTGCCAATGAGAACCATTGCCAGAATTTTCTGTGGTCGGTGGAACCAGTGATCATTTATTTTAGGTTCGCTCCTGTCAGCTTTAAAAACTGAGAGGAAAAAACATGATGACAGCTTACAGACAGAAGGTCAATAACCACAATGTATTTATCGCTTTGCTGGTGTCCTCTGAAGGAATTTCTATGTAGGACCAAACAAGGCGTTTTTTACCAAATACGTGTCCTTTGTTATCAGAACTCTTGTAATAGAAACCAAGAAATGTGTCCTTTACAAGAAAGGTTTGGGCTACTCAGTTTGACAGCTTCTTGTCTAATTTATAATCTTCTGATTAGTTTAAGTAAGTAACAATGATACACAAAGTAAATGTGTCTCATACATATATTTATCCAATTCGAAGGTATGGGATCTATTATCTAAATCCATGAAGGTGGAAAAACATTTATATTGGGCTATTTAGGGGCACATTTACTAAACTCGAGTGAAGGATTCGAAGTAAAAAAAAACATCGAATTTCGAAGGGTTTTTTTGGGTACTTCGACCATCAAATAGGCTACTTCGACCTACGACTTCGAATCGAATGATTCGAACTAAAAATCGTTTGACTATTCGACCATTCGATCGTCCAAGTACTGTCTCTTTAGAAAAAACTTTGACTACCTTCTTCGCCACATTAAACCTACCGAGCTGCAATGTTAGCCTATGGGGACCTTCCCCATAAGCTTTCTAAGCTTTTTTTGATCGAAGGAAAATCCTCCACTCAAAGTATTTGCGGTAAATCCTTCAACTTCGATATTCGAAGTCGAAGGATTTTACTTCGATGGTCGAATATCGAGGGTTAATTAACCCTCAATATTCAACCCTTAGTAAATGTGCCCCTTAATGTTTCAATGTTTTTAGTACATTTTATCCAGTGTTGGATATCCCATGCACCCACCAAGGAAAATTTGATTTGCCTGCATTATACCATTTGCTCCCGGACCAAAAGCTCTCCAAACTTGGACAAGGAAAGACTTATTTATTGGAGGGAGGGGGGTGAAAAATTTTTTGAACCACCCAGTCAATTACATTGGCAAGTTTTTTTACCCAGACCTGTGCAGTTTTTCCAAAACGGAGCACTGATCCAAAGTTTAAAGAAGCCAAGTCCAGATTAGCTGTAACTGTGCATGACATGCTCCTAACTCGCCCTTCCTAACTCGTCCATAATGTTAGGGGGTGGGTAGGGCTGGGATACAGGGCCGCCATCAGGGTGGGACGGGGGGGACAAGTGTCCCGGGCCCGGGCATGAAGGGGGGGCCCAGCAGTGCTGCAGTTTTGAAAGAGCCGGGCCCCCCTTGCGAGTGCCGAAGCCGTGCGGCCATTGTTGAAGTCCCGAACAGTCGAAATGCAAAGGACCCGAAGCCACGAAAACAGCCGAAGTACCAAAGTGGTGAAAAGACCTAAAGTCACGAAAGGAGGCGAAGTTTAAGTCCTGAAGCCATGAGTTCAATTCTACCGAACACCAATTTGTATTTTTTGTTTTTTTTAATCCCCTGGCCACCAATGTATTATTTTAATATTCTATAGGCCCCTGCTACCAATGGTTTTTTTTAAAATATTTTTTGGGGCCCAATTTCTTTTAACTTATAAGGGGGGCCCTGGCACCAATGTTTTTTTTAAAAAATATTCTTTGGGGCCCCAATTTTTTTTAACTTGTAAGGGGAGCCCTGGCCTTTTTTTTAACTTATAAGGGGGTACTGACCATCAATAGCTTTTTGCAACTTGTGTGTGAGGGGGGGTTACTTTTTTAGCGCTATTGTCTGTGTGGTCTTTGGACGGGATGGAGTGGGGCTTGGGTGGAGTGGGCGGGATCTGGGGTGGGGCCTGGGCTCCAGTGTGGGCGGGCCCAGGGGGCCCTGAAAATTTTCTTGTGCTGGGCCCTGTGATTTCAAATGGTTGCCCTGTTGGTATATGAGATGCAAGGCCACCTTGGCCTTGTTTTTGTGCGGCTGGTACCCTTTGGGGAGTTTGAACAGTGACAGGGGTCTCAGTCTGAAGGTGATTTGGAGAGAATGCCTAATCTCTTCTAGATATTTCTGAAAGCCCTGCTCCCCTAAAAAATTCTCAGAACCATGGCAGAAACCCTGATGTTTCCTATATCTGTAACCTTGTTATGGGCTAGGGCAGGGCACAGTGGGTACTACTGTACCAGGCCGGGCCTAAAGGGGGGCCTTTGGAAATAGCCAGGCCCCCCTTGACTGCCAAACCGCATCTACTATAGTCCTGAACCGCCGAAGTCCCTAAGAAACGAAGTTCTGAAGAGTCAAAGTCCCAAAGAGCCGAAGCCAAAGTCCCGAAGACGCAAAAAGACCCGAAGTCACGAAAGGAGTCCTACTGAACACCAATATGTGTTTTTTTATTTTATTTAAATTTTATTATTTGATGGGGGCCTTCTCGTCAACATTTTTTTTTACCTATTGGGGACCCGCCCCCAATGATTTTTAAAAAAACTTTTATGGGGGGCCCTGGCGCCAATGTTTTTTTTTTTAACTTATAGGGCGGCCCTGGTCACCAATTATTTTTTGAAACTTGTAGGGGGGTCCTGACCAGCAAGTTTTTTTAAAAAAACTTTAATGGGGGGCCCTGGCACCACATTTTTTTTTTAACTTATAAGGGGACCCTGACCATCAATGGCTTTTTATATCTTGTGCGTGGGGTGGTTTAGGGCTGCTGTTTGTGTGGTCTTTTAACTGTGGTGTGGGCGGGATCTGGGGCGGGGCTTTGGGGCTGGGTGGGTGGGGGCGGGGCCCATGGGCCTCATGATTTCTAATGGTGGCCCTGGGCTAGGGGGGCCCTGGTTCATCATCCATACACATTAATTCCCAAAACATATTTTAACCAAAATACAATTTTCTAGGCTTCACAGCTCTCTCTGATTTCTTAAACACATCTATTTTAACCTTAACCACCGCCCTTTTTTTTTGATATAAAATCGTTTAGCACATCTATGATCCTGATTGAAATGAATGAGTGCCAAACTATGCAAAGATGCGGGCGAATATCAAAGCCATTCCAGCCAAGGTTTACTTGTGCACATTTATTAAAAACTTTTATGCAAGTCTGTGTGGTTTACTCATAAGTCTACCCTTCACACCAAAAAGATGTCAAGTTCTAAGATCCAAAATGGCAAACAAATTTCTTAAATCGTTTGTATACTTTTTTTTTGTTTATAAATGGTCATTAAGGGTTTTTTTTTCTTTCTTTTTGAAAAGAGACACATTGAAATATCCCTGTTTATAATAACATAATCATTTCCAACGTCAAAGCAATGCTTTACAGGCTCAGACTGCTATCTTTGGAACTGGCCAGTAGATGCAGCGTGTAAGTTTTATTGTGAGACATCTGCCAAGATGAATCATTAAAGAGTGATCTGGGTTGATGCCCAGCCTTTCTTCTTCATAATAAAGGTTAAAAATATGTTAAAATAAAGTCAGCGGAGCAGTCATACACTCATGGTTCTGCTTTCTTCATTACGCCGAAGTTGGGTTGGCTCGATCCAACTGAGTACTGCAGGGGGAGGTGGAAGCGAATTCAGGGAAGAATCAGTTGTGGCATTGGCTCTGACCACAGACTGGAATGTTTCATGCGATGGGAGGAATGAAAAGTGATAGTGTTTGTGTCCAGTATTCCACTTCTGAATCCCTTTATGGGGTAGCTATCATTTGCGATCATTTTGTTTTAGCAAATCATATCATATATTTTTGCATAGTTTGCATTATTAGGTCCGCCAAACTTGTACCTAGTGAACTAGATGCCAATGCTGTTTTGAGTGCATGCTCACAAAGGGTCTCGGTCCCCACTCTGAAAATATTCATAACTTGCAAACCCCAAAAATAGTGAACTTATTGCACCAGCCTAAAGTTTCAGCTTGTCAATAGCAGCAATGATCCAGGACTTCAAACTTGTCACAGGGGGTCACCATCTTGGAAAGTGTCTGTGACTAGAGATGGGCGAATTTGGGGCGTTTCGGCGAAAAATTCGCAAATTCCCAGCAAAATTTGCGAAACAGAGAAAAATTCACGAAACGGCATCCGTTTTTTGGATGCGGCCGCACATTCGTTGGCGAATTTTCGCGGTGATTTTGCAAATTTATTTGCCAGCGGCGAATCACGGGAATTCGTCCCAAATTTGTGACTGCCAAATAAATTTACCCATCACTATCTGAGACACTCACATGCTCAGTGGGCTCTGAGCAGCTGTTGAGAAGCTGAGCTTAGGGCTCATCACTAATTATCCAGCAGAAAAAGAGGTTGGTCTGTAATATAAGCTGATGCTACAGGGCTGATTATTAAATTCTGATGCTAATTGCACTGGTTTCTGTGCTGCCATGTAGTAATTATCTGTATTAATTAATTTAAATCAATCAGCCTTATTTTGTGACATTTCTATTCTATGTGTACTGTATATTGTGAGTGGGTCCCTAAGCTCAGTAAGTGACAGCAGCACAGAGCATGTGCAGTGAATCAGCAGAAAAGAAAATGGGGAGCTACTGGGGCATCTTTGGAGACACAGATCTTTACTGCTAAAGGGCTGTGGGCTGGTACAGAAGTACAAAACATAATGTTCAACATTTCTAGCTACTTCTTTAGTGAGGCTTTAGTTTTACTTTTAGTGTCCCTTTAGGCAAGAAATGTTTGCTTTCCCTGTTTTCTTTTAGATGGATTTTAATATAATTTTAAATCTGCTGTCTACCATGGTTCAGTTTGTGCCAGCCTATTCAACTATGAAATAAATTATTTGCCACCGTTTTGTGTCAAAAAACAAGCATAATGCCACTGATTTTGATGTAAGGACTATTGCAAAGGATGTGCCCTGCAATTACACAGAACAAAAAAACATCATATTTCTATCCAATTGTATTTGTAACACCCCTATGGTGTTAATGTACCCTAGTGAACTGCATGCAAATGCTGATTTCAGGGTGCAATGAACATAACAGAAGCTTGGAATTAACACCTGCCATATATTGCTGGTAGTTCCACTGTTCCCTTAGCTAGCTGCGCCAACATGCGCAACCGACTTGCATCAAGTGAATCGGATCTCAACATTATTGATGCCAGTGACAAGCCTGTGAGAGTTACATGTTAATTGTGGCTTTGCAACTGTCTTTACATCTACACTGGTGTGACTGACTACAGGCCTGACACCTTTGCCTTCAGCTTCACCTTATTTTGTACTCTCAGCAGTGTAGAAGGAAGGGTGATCTTGCCAGTGCATGGCCAATTGCTGTATGAACATAGCATTGTGGGTACCGTCAATAGGCAGCTGCAGAGGTTGTTGGATGGACATTGGGGTGTTTTCTGCTTATCAGAGCCAACCACATCCCAGGGCGCTGAGGAACAGAGATCTGCCAGTATAGATCCCATCACTTCATGAAGAGTGAAGACCCAATAGAAATATTTAGTGTCAAGGAGTCAACATATACAGTATAACACAAGTTGTGTTTTTAGATCTAGCAGGTTTTGTCCCATTTTAGCATTTGGATAGATTTCATGGTCGTCCTTTCTGTGTGGTCTTCAATAGTCCAGTTATGTCTCACCTCCAAACCAAGCATGGATACTGGCCACCACCAACTTTACTGCCTGAGAAAGTATGAGTGTCTCTTTGGAATGATTCATCCTTCCTTGTCTTGCTGCTTATTCTCCTTCTGTCTCTCACTGACACACCACAAGGTCTCGTCTAATTCCTTTCCCAACTTGTCACCACCACGAGTGACATCATATTTCTAATCCGTGTCATCTCATCTCCAGCCAACTTTGATCTCTTTTCTTCTGGTGTCAGGAGACATTAATTAATGACACCTGCGAAAAGAATGTCAAGCGTCTCGAGCTGTCTCCTCGCCTGTCCCTTCCTTGCTTATGATGCTTGAATCTGTCATCCGCTTGAAACAGAAACAACGGGATGAAATGCAAAAAGAAAAAAGAAAGACAGGATTATTGCAAAACAAGTTCTGTTTGTTGTAACTTTCATTTTTGTGGTTGGCCTTGTAAAGATGTTTTCTCAGATCCTTGCTAAACGCTTTGTTAGAAAATCTGGGAAGTCCTGTCAAATAGAAATATATTTTAATTACCCTTAATTTGAGTTCCAAATGCAAAGGGAGTTTTTGGAGGAATAAATCTGTTTTTTGTCTCTGGGCAGTCTTAGCTTTTTTCCATATTGCCTGTATTCTTCTTTCCTTAATCAGAAGGAATACAAGATGCTTTACTTATAACCGTCTCTATAGTCTGGGGGTATTTACATTTCAGAATGAGAAGGCTTCATCTAACTGTACTTTATCTCCCTCACAATGAATATAGTGTATCTCAGGCCTGAAAAAGGCAACATCAAACAGAACGTCTCTGTACTTTCAACAACTCTTTTTAATTTGTCCCTTTTGTGTTTATCATGTGTCATGTGCTTTTGTCCTTGTCTTTTACATTAAAGCTCAAGCATCGCCTGAAACCAATTTGATGGGCCATGGGCAAGTTCTCTTTACACCATTTGGGACGCTGTATGATTTTTCTTGCATTATACCATTTACCATTACAATGCTCCTCTGCGCTCTGATTTAATGACTTCCTAAATGTGCCTGTATCATTCTTGCAGCAATGTAGCATGTATCATTCCTTACAAATAAAATGAAGTAATATTGTGAACCATGGAGGTAGTTAGGTTGGACTGGTCTACCAGGACAGCAGGAGAAACCCTGGTAGGCCCTGCCACCACAGGCTCATTAGTGGGGGTGGCAGCAGCCATTGGTGTGAGGGGCAGGGCTTTGGTAGCGGCCAGGGGGTGGATGTTTTAGTGATGGCGGCTGTGTCTAATGGGGGGGTTGGTTCACAGTGATGGCTAGGGTGGTGGGCCATCGGGGTTGGGCCAAAGGTACTCCAATCTAACACTTCTATGACTACAGAATTGGAGTGCACTTACAGCACTAATGTAATAGACTGCACCCCTTTTTTTTTAAACCACAGGAGCAGTGGGTGTATCCACACTTATGTGTATGCACTGGCTCAGAAGCAGGGGTTCAGGTCTGGACCAAGATTCAAAATAAGCCTTGACATTTCAGGTACACAGGGGCCCAAACAACCCCCACAGGCCCAATAAATAGTGACTGTCTATGACATCTTACAGCAGCCCCTCTGGCATTTGGTAGAATCTACAGATTGGGCCTGCCAAAGGTCCATCTCGGGGTGGGACAACCTTCCTTTTTCTAATGCAGGTTTATCTTATGCCAAGTGTTATATATGGAATTTAATAGATTTGCAGCAGACAAGGAAAAAGAGATCTAGTTAAAACATTTAGAGCTGTCTGGCTCTGGTTAGTTCCATGTCAATACAAAGGGGTTGTAACACAATGTTCCTAATTTCCCTTGTGGAAACATCTCTTAATAAGCTGTACAGCCATTCCATATTTTATGGAGATGTGCGCCATTTTCCACTACTAAGTTCTACAGTTCTTGCCAGCCAATCGTGAAAGACAAATCCTTCGGTCAATGACATGAGGCAACTCCAGTTCTCAAGGAAGTAATGAGCATTCCTAGAGAATTTGCTGCAGACTTGCCAAGGTGAGATCATATGCATAGCACTGGAGCCAGACATTAATAGGTTAGAACAGAACTTTTCAGACATTTTGGGTCCAAGCCCTCCTTTTCATTCCAGCATTTTCCAACACTGGTTGGGCCACCTTAGCTCAATTTTACAGATATATGGAAATATGGTTGTATATATGGTGCTATAGTTCTAAGAATATCCATGACAACCTTTTAGAATTCAACCTAAATGGATTGGGCCCCTAGCTACTATCTGGCATGTAGCCAAGTTTCAGAAATCCAATAACAATAAATAACCAATACATTTTATAAAGACAATTGGGACCATTTATAAATGCAATTAGATGCCAGTTTGGATGCAAATCACCAAGCATTTTACCTATAATGCAGGCACATTTCTGCCCATGTGTATGGGTTAAATGAACCAAATTCAAAATGGAATTCTAACTTAGCCACTTTAATAAATTGGCAAAAAAGGGAAATTTGCCCAAGGCCAACCTTCAGACACCTTCCATCTGCAATGACCTTTTAAAGGGGAAGTAAATTCTAAAATAGAAGACGAGAAATTCTGTATTTTGTATACTAAACATAAACATGAACTGACTGCACCACAAGCCTAATCAAACAAATGACTTATGCTTTCAAAGTTGGCCACAGGGGGTCACCATCTTGTAACTTTGTTAAACATCATTGCAAGACCAAGACTGTGCACATGCTCAGTGTGGTCTGGGCTGCTTAGGGATCGTCATAAATTATCAAAACAGCACAAGTCAAATAATATCTGCCAGAAGCCGATACAGCAAGACTGATTAATAATCAGAATATACAGACTGCACTGGGTCCTGTGTTGTCATGTAATCTAATGTGGATTTTATAGTTTTTGTATTGTTTAATACAAACTTTCTCCAACTCTGCAGAACCAGTGGCTGCAGCAAAAAAATCATCCATATAGAATCCCAGTTTATCTGTTTAAATCTGGCTCCATGATCTTTGTCCCTGCAGCTGGAGTTGGAAACAGTAAAGGGGATGTAAAGGCAAAAATAATACAATACAAATCTCTACAGTCGTCGACTGCTCTACAGGGAAACAAACAAAGCTGCTTGAGTTCTGCATGCCTGGGAAGTAAGGCGGGGGCTCCCCCTGCTGTTCATAAGTATGATTGTTTCTCTGCAGAGCAGTTAGGGACCGTCGTCTGACAATTCCTATCCACAGCAGTAAATGAAGGGAGAATTTCATTGCATACAGTCAGGATTCTTATAAAAACGGCACACATTTTTTAATTAAAGGAATAGTTCAGTGTGAAAATAAAAACTGGGTAAATAGATAGGCTGTGCAAAATAAAAAATGTTTCTAATATAGTTAGTTAGCCAAAAATGTAATGTATGAGGGCTGGAGTGAACAAATGTGTAATAAAACAGCCAGAATCCAACTTCCTGCTTTCCAGCTCTATAACTCTGAGTTAGTCAGCGACTTGAAGGGGGGCCACATGGTACATTTCTGTTCAGTGAGTTTGTAACTGACCCTCAGCATTCAGCTCAGATTCAAAGGCAACAGATATGACCCATGTGGCCCCCCCTCAAGTCTCTGATTGGTTACTGCCTGGTAGCCAGGGTAACCAGTCAGTGTAAACAAAGAGAGCTGAAAAGCAGTTCTGACTGATATGTTACACATAAAATCACTCCAGCCTTTATACATTACATTTTTTGCTAACTAACTATATTAGAAACATTTTTTATTTTGCACAGCCTATTTATTTATCCAGTTTTTATTTTCACACTGAACTATTCCTTTAAAGTATATTGGAGATAGGTTTCTTTTTCATTAAAGAAAGTAAAAAATGGATTTTATTTTTTCACCTTTACATGCCCTTTAAAGGAAGTTTCTTCTTACCTTTTTGGATTTTACTACTTACTGCTCATTTGGCAATCATTTATTCCCTCACTCTGACTGCAGCATCAGGGCACATCCCTATATCATCTGCCTTAGGATTGCATTACATTGAGTCCCACTTATGTCTTTTCCTATTCAACTAGATTTCCTCCCAGTTTGCTAGAATCCAGTGAATCTAATGCTCCAGACTGACAGATAGAGCTCCAGGACGTCTTGAAAAAATTAATTTATGAGCATCTATTAGAAAATTGTTTACATGTTGTTTCTGCAAGCACTTTGTGTTCTGAACACAGCAACAATGAAGGAGGCTGATTTTGGCAACTAAGACGTTGCAACATTTTTAAATTATCTATCCAAAGTTATAGAGCAAAATCCAAATACAGAATGGAAATACAATTTTCATTGCTTCCCATTTTCATCTTTAATTACTTTTACATTTATGCAGTTAGGCAAATGGTTGCCAGATCTTGTACTTGGCTTTATCAATGAGGAGTGTAGGAGATCAAGCTAGAAATTAGGGCTGTACAAAATCCAGCATTCAGTTTTATATTTGGCCAGGATAAAACTTTTTTTCAGCCGATTACCCATACCTTGCGAATACGAATCCTTAAAAATCACATGACTTTTAGTCATTTGGGGTTCAGCCAAATTTCAAAATAGTGGATTCGGTGCATCCCTAAATAAATATAATAAAAGTCACCACATTAAGCCATGCCTACCAACCAATCAGATATTTGCTTTCAAACAATTAACCAGTGAATACGACTTAATAATACAATGTGAATGCCTATCACATTTCATGCACTGGCTCAGCCATGTGTTCTCTATTCTAGCTAGAACCCCAACAAAAGCCAAAGAGCAAAAGGCACAAAAAGAAAAGAGATATGTAGACTTTCTTTGTTGCTTCTGGGCAGGTGGTAGGTACTGCAACCTCTGTTATGCGCAGAACTGTGTGGACAAGTTACTCAATTCCTTGCCTGCAAAATTGTAAAAAACAGACAGTGCAATGGGTTTGAATTAGCCCCATGTTTTGTTTTATACTCTGCCCTCTAGTTGGTGCCTCATTTAATCATTCATCAGTATCTGCATAAAGCTCCATATTACCTGACACATTTCATTCTCTTTATGCCAACTGCCAGATCATTTCTACATTTTACTTTTTTCCCCCTCTAATTTTCTTATTAACCATAAGCAAGCAGAAAAGTTTTACCATGTAATACCATTGCAATATTTTGGCAGTCACTTGCTTGTTTTATTCAATATGCTTAATATTTTCCAGTAAAATAGCTTCACAAATTTCATAAATGTTGGTTTTCCCCATGTCCATCCATAAAATGCCCTTTGTTTGTAAACAACAAATATCTGCACACATAAGAAATATGGCGACAGGAAAGAAGAGGCCTTTGGCAGAATGTTGCTTTAAGAATATCTCCTTTTCAATGTTAAATATCTGGGATCCCCCCCCCAGTTGTTTAACAGTGTCAGCTTCTATCTGGGTGGGGAGGGCAAGATCATCCTTGAACAAGTCCTGGGCACACCCCTTGGAAAACTTCAAAGCCCACCGCTACATCTTTCCATGTGTGTATGTGTTTTCCTTCTGTGGCTTCCCAAATAGATATGACATCATCTATAGACAAACCGGGCCCAGCCATTGTCCTGTATCAGTATGAGGTGATGTCCGTTTCCTAGGATCTGCGACTTGCAATGCCCAAGCATGCTTTCATGTCCCTGCTCTGCTCAGCTGGATGCAAGAGCTCCTTCTCAGAAACCAGGGAGGGAAGATGTCAGTGCCACAGAGCAGAAGGGACATGGGACAACAACGAGAGACAGAAAGGATGGAGCCAATGTAACAAGAGTTGTGTGTAGCCCTGCCAAGCTTGGCAACCCATCAACAATATTCTTTAGAGAACTTTTAATAGGACTATTATATACGCCAAAGAGGAAAAAAAGATGAAAAAAGGTAATCAATAAAAGTGACGTTTTTGACAACACTGTCAAAGAGTCACAATAAACTCAACGAGACACAATACAAGGTCATAAATCAATGGTTGTACTTTATTTTATTCCAAATGCTTGCCATATTATAACAGCACATTACAACTTTGTTAAACAGGGCACCCATGCTGAAATGAAGTCAAGGGTCTTTCAGGGGAATGTAATAAAAGTCGCAAAGAGAAAAACAATTCGCACCAATAAGACTAAAAATCCACATCTCGCAATGTAATATTATTCCTTAAACTGTTATTGCATTGTAAATTTTAATTGCCCATTGCGAATTTTAATTGCGCACTCATAAGAAGTGCTTGAAGGTGTCGTAATCTTTTGGAGCAAACATAACGACTTTTTCAGTAAGAAGTTTTATTACATTGACTGCGCATTGGCGCAAACTATAAAATTCGCAAACGGTCTTTCACTGTCGGAAGTGGTCGCTAAACAGTTTCAGGGCTCGTCAAAGCTATATTAAATTCGCACAAAGCAAAATTTGTTCGCGCAAAGGCATAACTTTTCGCATTGCGAATAGTTTTTCCGTTAGCGATTTTTATTACATTCCCCCGTTTGTGTCTGTTAAGGCGCATAAAGCTTATATCCAAGAGTTTTTATCACTCATTTAAGGAACTGTTTTATTGCATAAACCTTGAGTGAACCTTGGTTTCAAGGGAACTGCATGGGATTTCCAATGGTCTTATTTAGCCCTACTCATATTAACTTAACTCTGGTTCTTCCTTCAAACTAAAATACCTGGCAATGTTAGCCACTGAAGAAGCTCCTGATGGTTAAATTGAAGGAATCACTAACTGGCTTGGTCATCACACATTTAGGCATAGATGTATCCGCATGTTACCCTATATATTGCTATTGCACAAGGAACAGTGATATCCAAAAACATTCCAACACGCATAGATGTTTACGCATTCAGCTTCTCCTGATGGGCATTATATGTGCTGGCTCAGAGCCCTCGGAAAGCAAAAGAATTGGAAAGATGTTCTTTAAACCATTCAGCATTCCGAGAAGGAGACACTTTCAAGTTGGGTATACAGCTGCATACAATGTTATGGTGGGGACTGCCTAAAATTTTATCTGAAATCTGAACTTTTATTAATAAATCAAAACAGTTTGCCATAATACAAGAGGCATGTTGTTTGAAGTGGCAATTCTACATACAGTTCTTGGTAACATTTGCTTAGGTTGCACAATTATGACATTTATACAACAAATAAAATGTTCTCGAGTTCTACTTGTCTAACATGCCACTGACACGGAGCCCCACTAACAAAATCCCAACATTTCAGCAATTATTTAAAGTCCAGTATCTTCATAAAGGAGATGGCTGAAGCCAAGGATCACAATATCACACACTCTCCCCAACAGAGCCTTTACTCAAATATGCATGTCACTATATCTGTTATCACTTTCATATTACTATGGAGTATACAGTATTTGCTAATTTACCAATGATAAATCATGGCCATCTGATTTTTGACTTTCCTACAACGTTTCTTAAGTTCACTTAAGCTTGATGGGGCAGGTTCCTATTTGATCAAGTGAAAGCCTTGTTCATCCTAAATTTTAAAATCATAATCATGATCCCTGCTCTAACATTTCCCTATTGTGACTATTTCAGTGTGAAATTCTGGTTGGAATAACTGCTCCCGACCTCAAAAAAAATGGTCAACTACATATTGTCTACATCATAATAAAAGTTAATTTGAACATAAAGCTCCCCTTCAAAAACACTAAAACCTAGTGCAGTTTTTATTGTTCTAACATTGGTTGCTGGTCCGTTCAGCAATATGTTCATAGTTACACTAGTTGCCATGGATTTCTCAGGGTGCTTCGAACTTGAAAATCCAAATCAGAGAAGGATTACTGTACCTCAAACTGAACTCATAGCATATCAGCTGTCCTTCTATACTGTATCTACATTAGGCCACAACCTGGCTCACTTCTAACCCTACTGTATTTTTCTTCCCAGTTATATTGATAATATTAATACTTATTTGTATAACCCCAGTGCCTGCTGCCATTGGAGGTATTTTGAGTAGTGATGGGCGAAACTGTGCTGTGAAACGGCGACAAATTTGCAAAACCCATTGAAGTCAATGGATGTCAAAATACAGTAATTTTGACGTGAGCGACAATGTTTATATGCGCAACAATTTGGTCCAAATGTGTTAAAGTCAATGGGCGTCCAAATAATTTTGACGCACGACAATTTTTATGCACGCCACTATTTCTAAAAAAATTTATGCCGCAGATTTTTTGCCGCCATATTGTCATCGCAGTTTTGATAATTAATTAGCTTGCGGCGAAACGTGGAAATTCACAGCGAATTAGTGTCTGGCGAATTTATTCACCCACTGCTAATTTTGAGTGAAGGGTGCACACCACAAATTCTAACAACAGCAACTCTTCCTCTCAATAATGGTACATGTTCCCTTACTTTGCTCTGTATCATCAACATATTTTTGGGTGGCTGACATATATACCAGAGGCTACACTGCCACAATTCTCGTTACGTTTCTGGCTATAGCTGTATCTAATCTGAGGATGTTTTGTGGCTGTCATATGGGATTCCTTGGGTCTCCATCTTTAATAGATTCAGATTCTTCTGCTCTAACCTCTCACACCTACTGTGAGCTCTGCTTGCTGCCTTGTTCTTATCTTGCATTTTCTATTTAGATACAGCACAATGGGTATTACGACACTTTTCAAATAAAAAACATCTAATAATCATTTTTTCATATAAGGTTGTTATTTCCTTGCTCATCACATCACGCCTTGTCTGCTGCAAACATTCCCTTATTAGCCTTCCTCTCCACCAGCTCCTATCAATCCTCCAAGCTGATGACAGGCTCATTTCCCCCTCTAAATGCCTTTCACCTGCTCCTTTTGAAGGGGGTCACAGAATAAAACATGTTGATGTTGGAAACCTTTCACCTATGGGCAAACCACTACTTCCCCAACATTTCACAGAATTAATGTCTACCTACCTTCCGATCAATTTTGTTTTCCAACTTTTCCATATCTGAAACATTCCACTTACCCTTTTCCACTGTTTGGAGGCTTATAATGGCAATGCAAACTCTGAGCCACATATCTCTCACCAGCACAGCAGGGATGTGTGCCTGTTAGTGTTCACATTACAGCATTCCATGATGGAATTGCTGTGACATCATCATTAACACAGGAGGGGAGCAGCTCTAAGAGAAAGAGAAGTGCCAGGACAAGAGGCCATGCCCCCCGCTCAGCAGTGGCAAAGTGTGACTTTATTGAAAGGTTAGGATGTTTGAACATAATTTCCAGAAGAAGCAACGGAAACTAAAATGACAGAATGGTGTTGTCCAAATGGAAACTCAAGAAGCACATGAAGCCTTCCAAGTTTTCTTAATCACTCCCCACCAGACTTCCATACACGTATTCTGAATGACATCAACAGTTCAATAAGTTCCAACTTCCGAAATTATGGGTCTAGATCCAAATATAGATCCCCAAGTTGTTTATGGTGGGTCACCATGATACGCAGTGAAGGTTCCTCCAACAGAAAATAGGTACATAAAGTAATTCTTAGGTCCCAAAGCTGATTCTCCACATTAATTTGGGTTCCCCTACAAATAACATCAAGAAACAATGGTCTTCTAGAGCATAATTAACCAGCAACATCAACATTCTTGATTCAAAACATTGTCATGGACAAAATCAATGGGATTTGTCCCTTTCCAATTCTAAAATCTTTCTTCAATTTAAGCTTTTAGATGTTTTTTCCTGCGAAGGGGTTGTTTGAATTTGTAGAAATTTTTGAGGATTTCAAGGTTTTTGGATTAGTATTAGTTCTGTATTTTTATTTGTTTGTGCTATATATATTGGGCATTTGAGTTTTTAGAGAAAATGTGTGATCCCTAAAATGAGAATGTTGATAAATGTCTCTCTAATTCTGAGAGGTGCCACTTCTATATCTGGAGACTGCTCTTCTGGCCTTTGGCAGTGCCATTGTTCCTCAATATTCTGCTATATATCCAGCTCTCACCGCTGCTCTATTGATTATTTAGTATTATTATTGTCCTTTATTAATATATGCAGTGGTTTATAGATATTGTTCATCAATCTAACTAGACAAAGACTTTCTCCTTCTTTCCAAACTTTCAAGTGCTCCTTAAAGACCCACCTGTTTAAAGAAGCTTATTCAATGTACCTTAATTAATTAATCATTGCTGTATCAAAAATCACAAATTATTTCTAAAATCCTAATGTCTCAATTGTACCCTAACCTTCAGTTTGTAAACTCTAATTTGTGGGGCCCTCTAATCCTATTGTACTCTGTAACCCTTGTTTGTTATTCACCATTTATTCCCTGTTTGTTATAACTAAGGTAAAGCACTGCATACCTTTTCGGCGCTATATAAATAAATGATGATGATGATGATGATGTGACCACTTGGACAGAGAGAGACGTCCATGCTACCTCCAATGGGAGGCAATTTGAAGAATGCTGATGACATTTGTAGTACTGTACTGAGTAACATGCAATGACACTTACTCAACCTCCTAGGAGAGCACAACCCGGCAGCTATTTCTCAGGAAAAAAAGAATAATACATAATTGGCTAACAGGGGAGCTACTGGGGCATCTTCCATGTGAACAGATCTTCAATGCTAAAGGGTTTTTGTCCTGGGCATAACTTCAGGGGTTGAGGAACACCTTGAAAAACAAAAATCCAGGGCCAATCTGAACAAAATCACAGATGATCTGCGATTTTGAATTGTCGCTGGTCATCCACAACACGCACCAAGGCCTACGCCTGGTCTGGACCCTTTTCTCCCACCGGTACTCTCAGCTCAGCTCTGTGCATGCTTTCTCTCCCCTCCAAGAATGAAAAAAATCGTGTGCGCATTGCACACTACCGGACGCGTGCGCATGTGCACTGAGGCCAGTGTAGTTAATGGGGTGAAGTGGCCGGCCGGGTTACCTTGGGAGCCCGGCTGCTTTGGCCCGGGCCTGACACACACCCCTGGACCCATATACCCCCAGCACCCAACTTGTGGCATCAGCTTCCTCCATAGTTATGCCACTGGTTGTGGTCACCTTGGGCTGGTACAAAAGCCCAAAACATAATAAGGGGTCATTACTGCAAATGCAGAGTGTACACAGTGTAATTTCCAACACAATTTCCATGTTTTTTTTTACCCACAACACTGAATTTTTTCCCAGATGTCCAGTGTCCTTGTGGTCACCAGGGGGAGATGCTCGAATTGCTTTGACTTGAATTGGAACAATTGCGCTGCAGGTTATTTAAGTCCGTTAGATGTCATTTCTAGCATTAGAGTGACGTGTGTCCGAATCTTTTGTCACACCTGCACTGCACCTATTTTGGGAACCCTAGAGCTCTCTAATGGTTCAGTAGAAGCTCATGGCCTCCTGAGGTTCTCCTGCATCAATAGAAGTGCTCGATTTGGAGCAGAAAGAAGGCAACAGCACTGAGAGCAACTGAATGGCAGTGCAAGGAGTCAATGGGGTTTTACAGGCAACTGAATGTGAGGCCATTATTGTGCCCACAGCTATACTTGCAGTTGTAAATAATCCCTAATGTGTACAACTTCTAGCTTAAGCCTTCATTGCATTTTAGTTCCCCTTTAAGGTACATTAATCTGTCTGAGCTGCAGGTCTGAAAGCACAAACTGTTGACTCTAACAAATGTACTGTAGCCATGTTTTCAAGTCACTGTCATTGCTTCTGTCTGATGTTAAGCAGACATTATTTGTTATGATTTGTAAAAACAAAAGAATGAAAGAAAGAAATTAAGAAAGAAAGAGAGACTTTTCTGCTCCTCAGAGCTTAAAGGGGTCATCCAGGACATGGCAAGTATTTATACAGTGTTGGGAATGTACAGGATCCAAAATCCCCTGCAGTTATTCCTGCAATAAACGCCTCAAGCTGCGTCTCTGCCTGGTTCAGCTTACAATCGGCTTGTAGTCCTCGCTGTGAATTTAGATAAACTCTCAGTTACTTTAACCTCATGCTGTAAGGGGGCCAACTATTGCAGATTTTTGCAGTCTATACTGCTTTTCTCGCACTACTTTTTCTGGGAGCCTCTAGAAATATTCCTCCTACTACAAAAAAATATAATAAAAGAACTCACATCAAAATAAAATAGATTGACTTGACCCTGAAAGTAGCTTGCACAATTTAAAATTCCATAAGCATAACCTTACATTTATCAGTCTTACAGGAGAACTAAACCCTAATTAAAGAAGTAGCTAGAAATGTTGTACATTATGTTTTGTGCTTCTGTACCAGCCCAAGGCAACCACAGCCCTCAAAGCCCACTGAGCATGTCAGTGTCGCAGACCCAAGTTTGAAGTCCTGGATCATTGCTGCTATTGAGAAGCTGGAACTTTAGGCTGGTGCAATAAGGTCTCTATATAAAATGTGGCATTTTAGCCACATTCATTTTTAGGGTTTAGTTCTCCTTTAATCCCAGTTTGTCCAGATCCTACTGCTAGGATGCCACATCCTGCATGGAATTAAAGGAGAGTCGGTTCTGTGTATAAAGATACTTTGTTCAATGTTATTACAGGATAAAGCCAGGAAAAAAGCACTTTGTCTGCCCAGGGCAATAGCACAGATTCAGTTTATAGATGGGATTTCATTGTACCTCAGCATATCAGCTCCTGCTGGATAAACACAGACAAATAATTCCCTTCAAATGTGTATATATTTAAATATATATCATGTAGATATTTATAGTTTCTGGAAACACCAGGGTTTGAAATGTGTGCATTGGTATATATATATATATATATATATATATATATATATATATATATATATATATATATATATATATATATATATATATATATATATATATATATATATATACTGTATGTATATATATATATATATATATATATAATGATTCAGAAAACACCTGCACTCTTTCTCCAAAATCCAATGGTGGGTGCTTGGTCAAAGTATTGTGTATAATGTTTAAAATGGACCAGCACTCCAATTATTTTCCAATTCATTTTATTCAGTCCTCACTCGTGTATCCAACGTTTCGGCTCTCATTGGTTCCTTTATCAAGCCTTGATTAAGCCTCCAACGAGGGCCGGAACGTTGGATACACGAGTGAGGACTCAATAAAATGAATTGGAAAATAATTGGAGTGCTGGTCCATTTTAAACATTATACACAATACTTTGACCAAGCACCCACCCATCCAACGTTTCAGCTTCGCACAGAAGCCTTTGTCTTTCCCTGACGAAGGCTTCTGTGCGGAGCCAAAACGTTGGATCACCAATAAATCTCCACTGTCATTGGAATTATTGACTTGATGTATTTCCTTGGAGTGCTGTGAATCCCTGCACATTATATATATATATATATATATATATATATATATATATATATATATATATATATATATATATATATAGTGAATAAAGTACCCCCTCTTGTAAAATATAAGGATATTATAAGTTACCGAGGAGTTTCATGACCATATAAAAACACGAGGCCGAAGGCCGAGTGTTTTTATACAGGTCATGGAACTCCGAGGTAACTTATAATATCCTCATATTTTACAACTGGGGGTACTTTATTAATTATAATACACAAATTTTAGTGAGTCATGTGACAGAAATTACATCACTACTCACCGTTTATAACTGATGACATCACTACTCACCGTTTATAAGGATATAATTTACAAGATATTCATGGCTTTTGTGTATTATATGTATATATATATACATATATACAGGGGCGCTTCTATAATGAGGCCGCCTGAGAATCTCGCCTCAGGCGGCAAAATGCCGGTTAGTTCAAGGGGCGGCATTTGGACTGCTGTGCTGGCGTGCTGCGGACAAGTTAGAAAAAATTTAAATATTCGATCCGTGTAATGCGCCTGCACCGGCGCCTTTCACCGACAGTTGTACTTGTTCCCCTTTGCTGCTGACGGCTGTACTTGCCTACTGCTGCTGACGGCTGCCACAGTGCCGCCCCTGACTACTGTGATGTGCCTATTCGGAGTGCGGTCAGTTAGTGCGCGTGCGTCCCGTCACGTGACGTGTGTTACGTGCTGCGCTCCGCTGCTCCCTGTCCCTGCTCACGTGACGCCAGTGACGTCACTATCTCTAGGGCTGGGTCGCTGGCTTTTGGAGTTTTAGACTGCAGCCTGCAGCAGTGCCTGGATTTGTTGTTGGACTGGTGCCCGTGGTGGCTGGCTGGCTGCTGCATCTGTCTAGGGCCCGAGTTTGTTAACAAGAAGAACCAGGTACTGTACTCACTGTACTTACAGAAAAATTAACAAATATTTGTAATAAATAATATAATAGTTGTACTGCCCCTGTCTGTCTGTTATTTGAATTCCACTCCCACTGTGTGTGTGTCATGAAAAAGTCAAGGCTTAAGTTAAAAAAAAAAAAAAAAGTTTAAAAAAGTTAAAAAATTTAAAGAAAATTTGATTTTTTTTAACAAAAAGATGTATGTTCCCTGGTTAATACATAAAGACGAAATTCAACATTTTTGTGGAAATTAAGGGGGAAATTTACTAAAAGGCAAAGTGGCTAACGCTAGTGAAAATTCGCCAGCATGACGTCATTTTGGCACTTTGCCTATTTACTAACGGGTGCTGGCGTAAATTCGCCAGGTGAAGTTGCACTCTGAAAAAGGAATGTAACTACGCTAATTCACTAATTTGCAGATTTTACTGAACGTTACCTCTTGCGCCAGACTTGACTTCGCCAGCTCAGACCAGGCGACGTTTACATTTCTACACACATAAGAAAGGCATTGTGTGTGGGCGTGGCTTGGGGCGTGGCACAGGGTGTGGCACAGGGGGCGCATTGCCATACTTTTGCCTCAGGCAGCAGAAAGGCCAGAATCACCCCTGTATATATATATATATATATATATATATATATATATATATATATATATATATATATATATATATATATATATATATATATATATATATATATATATATATAAAACAGTGGTCTTGTGCTTTTATGTGATTATGGAACACCTCTGTAATATACATATGCTAAATTACTGTCCAAGAAACATAATCATCCTGACTCTCTTGTAGCAGAAACCAAAGCAGACATATAAAAAAACCACTTCTTAAATTGTGCAAAGTCACATAAGGTGACATAATACTTTGTCCCTGTTTTTTAGCCCATGGAATCCCAAGCGAAGAACAAAATGTCTTTGCTCAAGTGATCCAGGGTTGGTAACACAGGGAGGAGGGGAAGTAAAGTCTGATCTGTATCGCTGGAAAAGGCTTAAAGCTTCCAGTGGGACTCCCGTGGTTTATTGAGGGGAACCCCACCGAGATGAAAGGCAGTCTTTCTCTGAACTCAGCACAAGCAGTCACTCTCCATCAGTCATTATCTGTGGAGCATGGAACCCAAACCACATTGTTGTGTTCCACCTAAACCTGATTCTCTTCTTAACCACAAGCTCACACGTTTCTGCATAATCAGCCTCCCACACCAGCCTGACTGCATATAAACTGTGAGTAACTGCAAATAATCGGAAAGTTAAATATGGAACAAGTATTTTTAATTATTATGGATACCTTTAGAGTGGCGGTATAGCCCCTTTTGTTAAAATGAAACATACAAGGGACTGGAGCTGATGAAAATAGGGGATATACATGAACAGGACCTGTTATCAAGAATGCTCGGAACCGGGAGTTTTCCGGAAAACAGATCTTTCGGTAATTTGGATCTTCATACCTTAAGTCTACTAGAAAACCATATCAACATTAGGGGGGCACATTTACTAAGGGTCGAATTTCGAAGTGGTAAAACTTCCAAATTCGACCATCGAATTTGTAGTCAAGTTTTTTTTTTTATTAAATTTAGCATTTTCGATCGAATTCAAATCGTATGCCAGTATTTGGCCAAGTTTTTAGAAGTCAAAGGTTTTTTGTTTTTTGTTTTTAAATCAGTCGAATCGTTCGATTCGAACGATTTTTACGTTTGATCGAACGATTTTCAAAAAAAAACCTTTGACTAAAAACTTAGCGAAATACTGGCTATGGGTTCTAGGAGGTCCCCATAGGCAAACATAGCAATTCGTCAGGTTTAAGGTGGCGAAGTGTCGAAGTCGAAGTTTTTTTTAAAGAGACAGTACTTCGATTTTCTAATGGTCGAATATTCAACGTTTTTTCAATTCTAATCGAATTTTGGCCTATTCGATGGTCGAAGTACCCAAATTTTACTTTGAAATTTTAAGTTTTTGAATTCGAAAATTCACTTTGAATTCACTTCAACCCTTAGTAAATGGGCCCCTAAATAAACCCAAAAGGCTGCTTTTGCTTCCAATAAGGATTAATTATATCTTAGTTTGGATCAAGTACAATGTACTGTTTTATTATTACAGAGAAAACGGAAATAATTTTTTAAAATGTGGATTATTTAGATAGAATGGAGTCTATGGGAGACAACCTTTCCATAATTCAGAACTTTTTGGATAACAGGTTTCCAGATAATGGATCCAATACCTGTATCAAATACATGGTATACAAGGTTAACCAACCTCTAGGGAAACTGTAAGACTGTTATAAGTCTCCAGTGGATGTAATACGTTATTTCTATATGTAATTAATGGATAATATATCTAACTGCTCAAATACAAAATGGAGACCAAAAACCATTTTGAAATGTGACAATTCTTTTTAATCTCTCAAGTTTTTTTCTTACCTTGAAATAACTCAACAAATTCAAGTGTGTTTTTAATAAAAACCTCAAAACTTGATTGCGTAAAAATGTGAATAAAAAACTCAAACATAGCAAAATCCCATTTTACCCATCATTTTCAATGATTCTACCTTAAATAAGTCTCAAAAACTTTTGCTAATGCAGCTCTCACTGATTTCTACATAAACTAGTCAGCGTTTAGGTGCCACATTTTTATATTCATGTTTTTGCTCTTTTTAAGTCTCCAACTTTCGTGTCTTGGAAACTGGAATTTGTTATTTGTTTTTGAACTTGAATTCAAATGTTAATTTTAGATCCTGGGAAAAAAAAATGTCAAAATGCATCAGTTAATAGTGCTGCTCCATCAGAATTCTGCTCTGAAATCCGTTTCCCAAAAGAGCAAACAGGTTTTTAATTTCAAAATCTGACATGGGGCTAGACATATTGTCAGGTACCCAGCTGCCCCCAGTCATGTGACTTGTGCTCTGATCAATTTCATTCACTCTTTACTGCTGTACTGCAAGTTGGAGTGATATCACCCCCTCCCTTTCCTCCAAGCAGCCTAACAACAGAACAATGGGAAGGTAACCAGATAACAGCTCCCTGGTAGATATTAGAACAGCACTCATTAGTAGTCCCACTGTGACTCGTTCAGTTACATTGAGTAGGAGAAACGGTAGCCTGCCTGAAAGCAGTTCCATCATGAAGTACTGGATCTTTCTGAAAGCACAGGATTGGGCAAATTGACCTGAGATGGCTGCCTTCCTTCTTATTGATATTACAAGTTAAAAAATACACTTGTTGGTTCGGGAATAAAATTTTATATGGAAGATTGAAATATTTTGAGTTATTAAAGAACATAAAAACGTCCTACACAAAAATGTAATTAGTGAACAGCCTCTTTGAAATCTTGAAATTTCAGTTGCCCAAAGGTTAATAGTAAGGCTGCAGCGTCCACTTAATCACTTAGGATTTCTTCTCTTCTTCTAACCAATATAATCCCCTCCCTAAGGAATTTACTTTGGTTGTTGGCTACTGAGCTTGCTCAATTCTTCTCTGATCAGATGACTAAACAAGGCGTCCGGTCTAGCAGCCAATGAAGAGATAGGATTGCTGGTTCCGACAGAAATTCTGCTGTAGCGGTCTGCTCCGATTTTTATTGAGCTTATTTTAACCATTACAGTGCTCAATCCAAGTGGAACTTATCATCAAGGTAAGTTGCACCCGTGTAAGCCTGCATACTTGCAGGGTCAGACTGGAGCTCTGGGGGCAGGGCTGCAAAACAAAGGGCCCTCCTGGCAGACCTCAGGGATCGCTTACGAAATCCAAACCCCTGTTGCATGCACAAAAAGACGTGCCACGGAGTAACAGCGTTCCTTTATGGGACTGCCGGGGGAGCAGGTCTGGGCCCATGAGGGCTGGAGCCCACCGAGTTTTCTCCCTCCAGCCCAGTCCAACCCTGATTGCATGGAAAGATATAAACACATTGACTACTTGTGTCAAAGCCACAATGGGTGCAGGGTCAAAGCTGCTATTTGTTTAATGAAAATGTGATGACGTTGGCAAACAGAGCAGATATATGCTTTACAAATTATACCATTTGTTTGAGGATGATGTGCCCAACTTATATAAATGGTAGGGAAAAGTAGGCTTTACGTGTCCTTTAAAGGCCCTATTTATAAACTTATTTATAAGCAGAATTTAATTATATTTCAACAGGCGGCTTTCACTTGTGGGGAATAATAATTCTTTTGGAAACAGATCAACTGTATTATATTCATATAAAAGTTCTCTAGTGGAATGCCTTCAAACAAAGTTGTTACCCTTAATTAAACCCCCCTCCCCAACAGATTGGGAACCCAACATACCTGCAATGCCAGCCCCCCCCAGCCCCACATCTCCAGTACTCTAAAATAATAATTCATGTGTTCAAGTAGTGAAGTGCCAGATGTTGTATAGTAAAGTACATACAATATACACTCCAAGGCTTCTTCTTTTTTTTCCCCCATTGCAAAAACCCACATTGGCACCTTTTGTTAGGTCCTTGCTGCCCATGGATAGGGCTCTGGAAAATTTCGGAAACTTGGAAACACAGCCTTGGATACAAATAATTCCATGATAGGCTTCTGAAGTCTGTCTTTGGGTCTATTGTTGGTGCTCATTATTGTCTGGCTACTCTGGGATATGTGTCTGGGCCGTGCAAACCCTTTCCTTTCCCACATCTTGTGCCCAACCGTTTTATTCCCCCTCTCACATGCCACTCGTCGCTCTCACATTCTTTGATTTTATTAGAAAAACAATAAAATTAGCCATAAAAGTGAGAAATCAGAAGATGAATGTTTCAGTAAAATTCGAATGGCTTGAAACGTAGAGGATTTCCAGGGCGACTGGTTACTAGAATACCAAAAAGATAAAAAAAAATCCCTGATTAAGTACAGGAGAGTCACGGCTTGGAAACGTGTTGAGCTGTGGGAACTACCACTGTGAAATGCTGTAAGCGTAGCTGTGGGAACCATCACAGTGAAATCAGTGCAGTAACATAATATGTCATTTGACCTTTGGGAGAGCAGACCCTCTTACATGATGTTTAAACCCCTTGTGGCTGGGGAATATTTCACTATGGGCTGAAATTATTTGACAGTTTCGATGCTGGTTACATTTGTCCAATGCTTCCTATGAAGAGCAGCGAATGTTTATACACCAGCTTTGTGCCATTAGTTGCTGATGCTATAAGACACACTGCAAGGAAAATATTACTGAGGACGTCTTCCGAGGCTTTGTGGTGAAAGAAAGACGGGATATAATGAAGGTAAAGATGTAGATCACAACCCTATGGTTCTCTGGGGAATGTTTTCGCTCAAGTAGCATGAAAGTGATCTAGGTGACATTATAGCAACCAAAGAAGTCAACTTGGAGTGCAAAATGTATTATGTGGCTTGTTAAAGGGCTATTTAATGATTGGCCAACCCGCCTTATATAAGCCCTGAGTTCCTGAAGATCTTGTTCCTCAATTCTGTGTTCCTGATCCAGTGACCCTGTTCCTGTCCCTTCTCCCTCTGTTTCTGACTCCCCGGTTTGACCTCAGCCTGTTTCCTGACTCTGCAAGTCATTCCTGTTCCCATAAGTTCTGTTCTTGCTCTGTCCTTGTTCCCCATTATCTGATCTCCCGGTTTTGACCTCAGCCATTATCTGACACTGCTTGGTTTCTGCCGATTCTGACCTTCGGCCTGTGTCCTGGTTACATTTGTTTGCTGCCTGCCCTTTTTGGCCCATCTTAAAGGAGAATGAACCCCCCTCCCTCTACAGCTAAAAGCCTCCATTCGCTTTCTCCACTGATCCCCCTTCATTTTTGGGACCTAGGATTTTCTGGATATAGGGTCTTCCAGTAATTTGGACCTTAAGTCTTCTCATCGCTGGATTTCACTTCTCGGCGCCCCTAGGCCGCAAATCCGGCCCTGAGTCTTCTAATAAATAATTGAAACATTAAATAAACACTCTAATTGTTTTGCCTCTAATAAGGATTCATTATATCTTGGTTGGGATCAAGTATTGTACAAGATACTGATTTATTATTACGGAGAAAAAGAAAACTTTTTTTTTTTTTTAAAAAAAGTTAATTATTTTATTAAATCAGAATCTATATACAGTTGTATTATATTAGGGATATCAAAAATGAAGAAGTGTTTGATTAAATAGGGCTCTATGGGAAATGACAAACATGTACCCAACTAAAGGGCTGTAAAGTTTTGATGTTATTTAATATTTATATACTGTAGTATCAAAATGGACAATTATGTCCTCCTAGTGCACAGAATACAAATGAAAATGCCCTGAAATGTCTCTTCTCGACTGGACGCTCTTGTGCTGAGGAGCCTGGTATTTTTCCTAATATTAATACATGGCTATGCCAGTGTACAAGGTCTAGCATTGCTCTCTCCACCACGTTTAATGCCTCCCCTAATCCAGCACACAAGGAATCATTTTACACAGGCTTAGCAAGAGACATAGACATAATTATTTATCCTTATAGATGAACTCTGAAATATCTTGCAGAAGAAATTGCGCCTGAAAAATCTTCAAGAATGTAAAAACAGCATTAACCCTTCTCCCACCAATGGAGACTGATTCATTTTACAGACGAATGCCTTACAGATGCTGCTAGCGAGAGCAGAGTTACTCATTTAACTTTGGCTGTCAAGAGATGTCTAGTCATGGGATATTTATTTAAATGGAATCGAATGCTCTGGCCTAAACCATTAAATAAAATGATTTCGGTCCCTTTTTGTTTTTCCAATCTGGAAATTTCTGATCTACGTAGGTTACTTTGAGGTTGATGAATCCAAATAAGCTGATCAATTTAATAGGTCATTTTCTGCTATCAAACACCTCCAAGTCTGAGAAAAAAGGAGTTGCACTTCTATTGGCACAAGGGGCTGCTGTAATAAAAGCATGAGTCCCAATCCAAAGGGAAGCAGAGCCCTCTCTCCAGGCCATATCTGCTGAGTGCTGCGTCTTTATTCTGGGTCTTAGGGTCTATAAACAACTTTAGAAATGTCCATTTGGCAGAAGACATTCAGGCATTTTGCCACGTCGGCAGTTTATTTGCCCCTGCATCCAATCCAGCATCTTATTGTCACGTTCGCACCTTAAATCCAGAACCAGTGCTAGGCTCCCTGGTCTCGGCTCTTGCTTCTGCCTTTAACAGCCGCCTTTCACTCCGGAAGGAGCCCTCCGCTAATTGGATGCTGCCAGGTCTTAATAAGAGAAGAGCCAAGCAAAGGGTTCTGGACGAGTAAAGGGGCACGATCGTTTTACCAGGTATATGGGATGGAAGGCAACACAGCTCAGAAGACAGGCCAGACGGAAAAGAGTGGTCAGGCAAACTGGGCCAGCACAAGCAGAGTTGAAGAATAGTCAGACAGGCTGGGTCGGTGCAGGCAGTTCAAGGAATGGTCAGACAGGCTAGGATCCGTATTGGAGAGCATTGAATAGTCAGCAGGCAGGCAAAGGTTAGAGGTTGGAGACTTCTCCAGGTTGGAGAATTCAGAATAGTCAGCAAGCAGGCAAGGGTCAATATCAGGATGATCAAGCAAGATTCACAAAAAATAAACACCCAAGAAACTAACAAGTAGGACCTAACAACAGACAGTGAATTCCCATTCAAAGCCCTTTTGGCCCTTTGAATTTTGTGCCAATGCTCAAAACCCATAAAACCCAGAAGTGCCATAGGAATAACCAGCACCAGAGGAGCAACAATGACGCGGCAGGCATCCCTGCCGGCCACTAGACCACCAGGGTGAGCGGATATTACATTTATTTAACCAACATCTAAACTTACCATCAAGTGATCTCATCGTCTACTGATGGAGTCCTCTTCTGACGGGAGAAGATCTTATCATTTATACCCAGCTATAGTTCTACATTACTTGCTATACAGTGGTCCCCAACCAGTGGCTTGTGATCAACATGTTGCCCACCAACACCATGGATGTTGCTCCCAGTGGCCTCAAAGCCTGTGCTTATTTTTGAATTCCAGGCTTGGAGGCAAGTTTTGGTTAAAAAAAAGAGGAGTACTGCCAAACAGAGTCTCCTGGAAGCTGCCAGCCCACATTGGGGCTACCAAATAACAGCCCTTATTTGGCATCCCCAGGAAACGTTTTCATGCTTGCGTTGCTCCTCAACTCTTTTTAAATTTGAATGCTGCTCAAGAGTAAAACATAAACAATGTTAGCGCTAAGGTACTTGTTAAGTTTTGTTGCCCACACTGGAGGAATATAAGCATGGGCACAAAACTTCCCATGTACCATAGCTCTAAAAATGTCCAAGGTCTCCCTTCCACTGGCATTAATGCAAATCACTAGTGGGAAAAATAGGCATCACATACAGTAGTAGCCTCGCATTGCCTCTTATAGCATTTCTGGGCTACTGCTGGAAGCACTGGTGATGTTTACATATCCTTCCCAGTGATTTATATTAATTCTGGTAGGAAGGGAACTTCAGCTGGCAACAAAACATCCTGTACAACATCTGTGCCCATATATTTCTTCAAATCCATTTAAAGGCCAACCAGAAAATGCCACAAAAAGATTTTTCTAAGTATAGATATTTGTGCAGAGAAATCCCATAGTTGAAAAATCAACCTAATGCATTTCATGGTTATCCAGAACGTAATCAAAGGCTTTAAGCAGACATATTAATATTATGGCATTACTTATACATGGGATGCAATTTTAATATATTTACAGACAACTTCTCCGGAGCTACTTTTGTAAGATTTGGGTCCTTATCCAACATCAAGTCACAGATACACAGGCATAGAAACGAATTAACTACTACTGTATATATACATATATATATACAAATACAAGAGTCCTCTGCACTCAACCCATTATCAATACAAAACAGGGATTGTTTGTCCATATATTGCAATATATTTAAGCTGGACAACTATGTCAAAGTCATCCCATATCTGGCCAGTCCTACGCTCAATTTTCATCTGATTCATTAAGAATTCTATTGCTTCATTATACATTTTACACAGGGACTAAGTTTTACCTGCAACTTACTTGCTGCTTTCAAAGTAAAACTCCCAAACTTGGCTGCCCTTTTATTGGACACCAGTGGGATCACCTGACTATAGCTGGGAAGGGTGGTCACAGCCTCATTGCACCCCCGCCTAATGGTTTTTGAGCACGACTTTCCCTTGTTTGTTATAGTTCTACAGGAGCAGTGACCAGCTCCATGTTGTAGCTCCCACCCTTCCCAGATTAATGAATCAGATAAAATTGAGCGTAGGACTGGCCAGATATGGGATGACTTTGACGTAGTTGGCCAGCTTAAATATATTGCAATATATGGACAAACAATCCCTGTTTTGTTTAAAGGGAAAGGCATTTTTCAGTAGCAGTATGCACAAAATGTCTCTGTCTTAAATATATTGATAATGGGTTGAGTGCAGAGGACTCTTGTATTTGTCTATATAAATATATATATATATATATATATATATATATATATATATATATATATATATATATATATATTAGTATATATTGAGGAAGAACAGTGCAGAGCAGTGTTGGACTGGCCCACCAGGATACCAGGAAAAGTCCTGGTGGGCCAAGGTGTCAGTGGGCCCTTATGCTGCTAGACATGTGGCCTATTTAATGGCCATTCCCTATTTCTATGAGAACAAAGTGGCTAAAGAGATTGAATAATAGATTATAGTATTATAGTATGTAAAGAAAATAGACTAGGAGAATAGAGGTTGAGTGAGGAGAGGAATAATAATACTACTAAGAGTGAGCCCCTGGTCTAAGATTAATTGGTGGGCCCCTAGTCAAAGGTTTTTGGGCGAGCCCCTGGTGTCCCAGTCCAACACTGGTGCAGAGAATAGCAAGTGACTGAATCATACTGTGAGCATTAACATTACATTTAAAATATATTTAAAAGTTGTAGGAATGCACCAAATCTGGTTCACAATTCAACCATAAAACCTTTTTCAGCAGGATTCGGGTGAATCCAAGTGCCTGGGTGAACTGAATCTGAACCCTAAAAAAAGGCAAAGAATTTGCAGCTGGTGCATCACACATTTTCACCTTTGCTGTCAAATTCCGGGCACACAGAGGATTTCGTTTGGTATTTGGGCAAATCTGAAGAAGATGAATTGGTATTTGGCTAAATCCTGATTAGCAGGGTTCAATGCATCTCTAAAAATTTGTAATGAATGCATATTGGAACTTTGCTTAGAATTATTATTCCATACTCATTTTGGGGATGATAATAGTACTATTATCTGCAGGAGTTTTTGCTACATGATGCATATTGCATTCAAAAAGAAAGAAATCAGATGATTATTTTTTTGAGTTCTGAATGGAAAAATAAATCGCTCTGTAAGGTTTTACCCCCTATGTCTTTTGGGGAATAAACCTATAATGTTCCCAGGACAGCTACTTTATTGATGCAACTCTCTGTTTGATGCAACTGTCAATTTAATTGTGTTTATTGAGGTGCACGCTTACTGGATTTGTAACCCCAGGCTTGTAAATAAGTGGACTGAGTTATTTGACTATTCTCAGTAGAAGGCAAAGAAAACCAAGAAACAATTGGCAGACTTTTCTAGCATGACACCATGGCTTCTTCAATCTGTCCCTGTCGATCTGTGAAAACAGATTCCTCTGTTCATTCTGCAGAGGAGCGGAGGCATTGTAACCATTCGAAGGTCAAATAGTCGGCTTCCAGGAAGAAGTCATTTGAGCGAACGGAAGCAGCATTGCTGTGTCACTCTGGAATTGTGTTGAAAGGACTAGTATTCGTCTTTAAGTGCAAGCACTTTAGGGTCGTGCACTCCAAATGGATGGCAGAGCAGAGTCCCATATCATTTCATGGCAATCTGAAAAAAAAAAAACCCTGAGCAATATCCGATAACCAATCTGCCTTGCCAGCATTTGCTTGTGTTGCAGTTAAGCAGTGTGTATTTTCACATCAAGGATTCTTGGTTTATTTGCAATGAACCACTTTCTTAAAGTCTTTCTTTTTCACTTTAAAAGATCCAAAGTATAGTTCTTGATACTTTCTATTTTATTTTACATATTACTTCATTGTAAATTATACATTCTGTTTAATATGTCATTGTATTCTGCATACTATTTGTTATCATATTGATTTTTATGGTTTATTGTGAAAACCAAATAAAATATTTCAAACCCAAAGTGACACAGTGAGAGTCATCGCATGGCCTGACATGCTGCACAATGGTTAGTTTTGTTAGACTGAGGTTTTGTTCAAACAATATTCGTGGAGTTTTTGGGTTGTTGAACAGTTTTCACTCACATTTCAAAAGCATGTGGTTAGGGCAGAGTTCCCCAACCTATTTTACCCGTGAGCCACATTCCAATATAAAAAGAGTTGGGGAATAAAACAAGGGGGTGCCAAAAAGGGCTGTGATTGACTATTTGGTAGCCCCTATGAGGACTGGCAGCCTACATGAGGTTCTGTTTGGCAGTACATCTGGTTTTTATGCAACCAAGCCTTGCCCCCAAGCCAGGAATTGAAAAACAAGCACCTGCTTTCAGGCCACTGAGAGCAACATCCAAGGGGTTGGTGAGCAACATGTCAGGGTCATCATAAGCCAATTACCGGGCCAGCATGTTTTTGAGATGGTGACAAGAGCTAGTGCAACATGTGGAGAACTTGACACAGTGCCCTGGTCAGAAGTGAAAAGTTGACCCTAGAGCTTCTCATTAGAATGTGTGATTTGATAGAGAATGTAGCACCCTCAATGAATATTCTGCTGCCTCATTTTCTACAACCAGCCAAGAGATCGCACATGATATTATGATATTATGGCATATTTGTTTATCTTTCTGCTCATTACATTCCAGAACAACATGGAGGTCAGATTTAAGCTCCTTGGATCTGCACCATATACAGGTCTCTATGGACCAGGGTTTTTCAGCAATTTCACACTGTTTTATTTGTATAAATATACAGTGATTTTTAAGCATAGTGTTTTGGGCGGTGTCTTCTACCGCTGTAATGAACAGTTGTAATACAGAATATATATATATATATATATATATCTAAACAAATTCATACTGTATACCACTTATTGGAGGCAGCATTATTATTATCATTACCATGTATTATTTTAGAGCGCCAACATAATGCACAGCGCTACTATGTTATTTGGCACAAATTTTTAGGCTCAGTTTGGATCAGTTCAAGGTTGTGCCCCAGGGCTGATAGAAAATTCAAGGGGCAGACATAAACTCAAAGAGTTGGGCTTAAAGGTTGATTCTTTTTTTTTCTAAAATAATTTTTTTTGTTAATCTACAATTTGTAGAATAAATGAGATTATAATAAATTTATATATAGGTATATTATCTGGAAATTCCTTATGCAGAAAGCTTCACAACATGGGCAGCACAGCACTGTTACCGCCACCCCTTGGTGATTTCAGTTTTTATTGTTTTTTTAACAGCCTTAAAGTATGGGGGATCCTTATCCAGAAACAACCAGGACCCAAGCGGTATAATATATTTTTAGTTGATATAGGGGCAAAACTATGCGCCGAAGCGCCTAACGCTAGCGTCAATTTGCTAGCGTTGGGCATTTTCATTACTTCGCAAATTCACTAACGGACGCTGGCGTAACTTCGCTAGTGTAACTTCACACCCTTACACCTGGCGAATTTGCACAACGGACGCAAATTCACTAATGCGCGCATTGTTCTGAGTGCTACCTTTTACGCTAGACTTCCTTCGCCACCTCAGACCAAGCGAAGCGCAATAGAGTAGATAGGGATTTCTCTATATTATGGGTGATAGGCTGAAAAAGATCTAAATTTTTTTTGGGGCTCCCCTCCTTCCCCCCTACATTTCCTAACTCGTGGCAACTTAACTATACAGTGGGCACATGTGTAGGGCAAAATAAAAATTGTATTTGATGTTTTGAAGGTTTCCCAGGCTTGTGTAGTGCTGATACATATTCCACCATTGAAATTTGAATTTGGCGCTGTATGCAAATTAACCATCACTAGCGTAACTTCACTTCGCTTTGCGAATCAACGCTAGCGCAACTTCGCAACCTTACGCTACCCCTGAGCGAAACTTCGGATTTTAGTGAATTTGCGGAGCGCTGGCGAAACTACGCCTGGCGAAGTGCAGCGAAGTTACGCCTGGTGCAACTACGAATCCTGAATGTCCCACATAGTTTTATAATATATTTTCTATAGTACTATAGTGCATAGCTTTTATATTGTATACAGAAACATTCCCTATAAAGGATGGCAGAGTTTTCAAATTGAACTTCCTTTCCATCCTCTAATGGCTTCTCCATAGGCCAATGACACAATGTATGTGAATACACAGAAGTGTAAAAACTGCTCAAAACTGCACTTCAATTTGTTTCCCATACAAGTCAGTGGGAGTCAAAGGAGGCGGACCCAGTTGGCCAAAATATGGCAGCTGAAAAGCACTACTTGGCTTCTTTTCCCTAATAATTTGTCAGGTATGGAGCCTGTTATCCAGAATGCTCAGGACCTGAGGTTTTCAGTACAAGGGATCTTTCCATAACTTGGATCACCCTGCCTTAAAGGGGATGTAAAAGCAACAAAATAAAATCCCATTTCCCAACCCACTTTAATCGAAAATAAACCAATATCTCCAATATACTTTAATTAAAAAATGTGTACCATTTTTATAAGAAACCTGACTGATTGCAGTGAAATTCCCCCTTCATTTACTTGCTCTGACTGCTGTGTATAGGAAACTTCAGACAGTCCCTAACTGCTCTGCAGGGAAACAATCATATTAACAAACAGCACGGGGAGCCCCCACCTTACTTCCCAGCTATGCAGAACTCAAGCAGCTTTGTTTGTTTCCCTGTAGAGCAGTCAGCGACTGTGTAGAGATTCGTTTTGGACTTTATTTTTGCCTTTACACCCCCTTCAATGTTTCCAACTCCAGCTGCAGGGACAGAGATCATGGAGCCTGATTTAATCAGATAATCTGGGATTCTCATCGAAGGATTATTTTGCTGCAGTCATTGGTTCTGCAGAGTTGGAGAAAAATTGTATTAAACAATTCAAAACTATAAAATCAACATTAGATTACATGACAACACCAGTGTAGTCTGAATATTCTGATTATTAATCAGTCTTGCTGTATCAGCTTCTGGCAGATATTATTTGACTTGTGCTGTTTTGATAATTTAAAGGAACAGTAACACCAAAAAATGAAAGTGTTTTAAAGTAATGAAAATATCATGTACTGTTGCCCCGCGCTGGTAAAACTGATCTGGTTGCTTCAGAAACACTACTACTGGTTATATAAACAAGCTGCTGTGTAGCAATGGCATAAATTGAAAAACGGCTATATGGCACAGGTTAACTAATGGATAACAGATAACACCATTAGACAGAAAGAGCTTATTTTCTATCTGCTGTGTAACCTGAGCTTTTTCTCCTTTGAATGGCTGCCCCCATTGCTACACAGCAGCTTAATTATATAAACAATAGTAGTGTTTCTTAAGCAAACACAGCAGTTTTACCAGTGCAGGGCAGCACTGCATTATATTTTCATTACTTTAAAACACTTTTATTTTTTCACGTTACTGTTCCTTTAAGACGATCCCTCTGCAGCCCAGACCACACTAAGCATGTGCACAGTCTTGGTCTTGCAAAGATGTTTAACAAAGTTACAAGATGGTGACCCCCTGTGGCCAACTTTGAAAGTATAAATCATTTGTTTGATTAGGCTTGTGGTGCAGTAAGTTCATGTTTATGTTTAGTATACAAAATACAGCATTTCTAGCATCATTCAATTTTAGACTTTAGTTTCCCTTTAGCAAAAAAGTAATTTAAGTGTTAATTAAATCCAACAGGATTGTTTTGCCTCCAAGAAGGATTAATTATATCTTAGTTGGGATCAAGTACAGGGTACTGTTTTATTATTACAGGGAAATTAGAGTTATTTGTTTAAAATGGAGTCTATTGGAGATAGCATTCCCGTAATTTGGAGCTTTCTGGATTATGGGTTTCTGGGTAATGGATCCCTTACCTGTACCACCTTTTTGTCCCATATTGGAGGGATATGGGTATTCCTACCCCTGCAAATATATAGGAGAGGGTTTTGCAGCAAGAAAATTCTTTATTTGCCTGTATCTAACACTATGGGGCGTAACTTCGCTGCACTTCGCCAGGCGTAGTTTCGCCAGCGCTCCGCAAATTCACTAAAATCCGAAGTTGCGCACAGGGGTAGCGTAAGGTTATGAAGTTGCGCTAGCGTTGATTCGCTAAGCGAAGCGAAGTTACACTAGCGATGGTTATTTTGCATACGGCTTCAAATTCAAATTTCAATGGAGGAATATGTACAATCACTACAAATGCCGGAAACCTTCAAAACATCAAATACAATTTTTTTTTTGCCCTATACATGTGCCTACTGTATAGTTAAGTTGCCATGAGTTAGGAAATGTAGGGGGGAAGGAGGGGAGCCCCAAAAAATTTTTCAATCTTTTTCAGCCTATCACCCATAATATAGAAAAAATGCCATCGTTTTTTTGGGACTTAGAAAAAATGTGAACTTTTTTTGAAGCAATCCCTATCTACTCTATTGCGCTTCGCCTGGTCTGAGGTGGCGAAGGAAGTCTGGCGTAAAAGGTAGCGTTCAGTACACTGCACGCGTTAGGGAATTTGCATAGTTACGTCTGTAGCGAAAATTCGCCAGGCGCAAGGGTGCGAAGTAACACTAGCGAATTTACGCCAGCGTTCGTTGAATTTGCGAAGTATCGAAAATGCCCAACGCTAGCGAATTGACGCTAGCGTTAGGCGCTTCGGCGCTTAGTAAATTTGACCCATAGTCTGCTGCTTAGGTAGAAAAACAATCCTATCCCATCTTCTCACAGTGATCACTCTTTCAACACTAGCTTGGAGGTAGGGTGAGCTGATCCGATGAGCATAGTATTATATGACATAACCAGGCAGCTTTTTACACACTGGCTGTAGTAAAAGAGGGTTCCGCATAACAAACTATTAAGCCTGTTGCGTTCTTCTCAAATCTAGGTTTATGTTGCCTTTACTGATTTACTTATATCATGTAACACATTCAGATAGAAAGATGAGCCAGTGGGAATGACAGTAACAGGTGCCTACAAGAAATAAATAAACAAATAAATAAATATATATACATAAAATAGAAATTGAAGAGCATGAAGAAGACTCAAGTGATAAGTTTATTTGCCCTTACATGGATTTCATCTGAAAGCTAGAGAGTTAATGCAGCATAGAACATTCATATTTAATACCACTGGCTCCACTCACCAAACCTAAATTATATCTGCGCTGCAGAAAAACAAGCATTATTTTTTTTTCTTTCAACTTGAACTGGCATTAAAAAAGATTAGGAAACAAGATGGGCCGCCCGCCCAGTCGCCCCCTTCAAAAAAAACAATTGTTCTTTATAAAGTGTGTCTACCACTTTGATGATGCTCGCTGGATATTTCTCAAGACCGTGTATTATAACATCTTTAAGGAGAAAAAGAAATGGCATAACGTAATGCAGATTTTTGTCAATGTTCCACAGCTTCTGCTTCTAATTTCCCCAGCAAGAAGAGGCTCCAATGCAGTCTGGTGGGAAATGGCTCAACGTTTCTGTGGGCCTCCCAAGAGGATAGAGTGGAATTTGGTGCCTTGAGGTTTAACCCTTTTAAAAATTCCCAAGCTAGACCATTAAGCTGCATGAATAGGATTTGGATTTCTGGACACACAGAGCAACGCCACTAAGCTTGTACAAGGGAATATGAAGACTAACTTTCAACAGTGAACATCATCAATACAACAAATTCTGAAGATACTGTATGTGCTTGGAAGATTAAGTTAAATACATCAGTCGGGGTTAACAGTGGTCTGTTAGCTCCATTGGTTTGTTATCAAATTAGAGAAGTTACAAAGTCTAGTTAACTTCAATAATTTTAGTGATTTTTGCATTTTTTTCCCTAAAAATTGTATGTCTAAGTTCACAAGTTTATGAAGACCAAAACCATTCTTGCGAAATTCCTGACTATGGCTTTGATTTTGTCCCAGGCTATTCTGCTGATATCATCTCATCACTGCCTTGTTCCTAAGGTACTGTCACTGGTGTAACCTGTCCCATCTCCATTGTTTCCCCGTTTATTTCCATGAACCTGTAAACTGCTTTTGGTGCAGGGATGCTGGTCTTGCCAAATTTAGGGCTGATTTGCGATGCTGGATATTACCCAGCCAGCTACAGATTTCTTGCTCTTTTTCCACTGACTGTATAAATTTGATATATCTTTTCAGATCTCAGGTTTCTCCATTGATTCCCAAGTGTTATTAGAACATTTCAGGCATGTTGGTGGTGAAACTTTATCTGGGATTCCCAAGCTGGGATATCATCACCACATGGTCTTAGGGTATCAAACTGGTGTACTGAACACAGTGACTAGTCACCTAGTAAACTAACCGGTACCACCATATTGCCTGTCAGTGGTATAACTAGATAGAGCAAGGCACCCCTGAAAAAAAATCTTCAGAGGGGCCTTGTGTACTCTGATCCCAATCCTCCTGCCCACTTACTGCCTCCACCCACTTCCTGCCCTGATGCTGCCCACTCTCCACCCAGAGTCCACCCACTCCATGCCTGACTCCACCCACTCTCCACCCTGTGCTGATTTGCTAATCTGCTTCCCCACCAAAGGTAAGAGAGCATCTGGGGAAGGGAGGGAGCTATAGAGCAGTGATCCCAAACCAGTAGCTCCTAAGCAAAATGTTACTCTCCAACCCCTTAGATGTTGCTTTCAGGGTCCTCAAAGCAGGTGCTTATTTTTAAATTCCAAGCTTGAAAGCAAGTTTTAATTTTTAAAAACTAAGTATAGTGCCAAGTAGAGCCTCTTGTAGGTTTCCAGTACACAGAGGGGCTACCAAATAGCCAATCGCAGCCCTTATTTGGCACCTTTTTCATGCTTGTGTTGCTCCCCAACTCTTTTAACATTTGAATGTAGCTCACAGGTAAAAAAAACGGTTGGGGACCCCTGCTTTAGAGGAAGCAGACCCCGCAGTCCGGGCCCCCCTTTTTCCCAGGCCCTCCTGCGTCTGCTTCCTCTATAGTTACTCCACTGTTGTCTGTTATTTCTGCCCCTGGAGTTGGCAGAGTTGCAAGCTCCACAAAGCACAAATCAGTGCAATTTAGACAAAATGTACTAATATTCAGCTGATTATTTCTGATCCAGGCCTGTAAATGGACAATATTAGCACATGCACCACAACTGTTCCATACATACATTAAACCTGTTTTTATTATAAAGTGAAAAAGGTCACCAACAATATATCATGGGAAAAGGCAGACAACGTGGAGTCATTTTAAATTAACTTCTTTCATTGCCCAAGGAAGATGTCATACTACAATAACAAGTAAACAGAGAATCGAGTCACTTTGTTCTGCATGGTGTCATCACTTTGGTCCTATCTAGTGATGGGCGAATTTATTCGCCAGGCGCGAATTCGCGGCGAATTTGCGCGTTTCGCCGCCAGCGAATAAATTCGCGAAACTCCCGCGAAAATTTGCGTAAAAAATTCGCCGGCGTCAAAAAAATTTTTTTCGAAAAAATGGACGCCGGCGTCAAAAACGGGCGCCGGCGTCAAAAACGGGCGCCGGCGTCGAAAAAACGGGCGCCGGCGTCGAAAACGAGACGCTGGCGCCGTTTCGCGAATTTTTCACCGTTTCGCGAATTTCGCGCGAAATTCGATAATTTTTCGGCGAAACGGCGCAAATTCGCCCATCACTAGTCCTATCCGTTGAGCTCATTATAGTACAAATAACACAGCAACTTGAAAATGATCCATCTTCATTGGCATGCCAACTATTTTTTCCCATATATTATCTTTGAAGTAACGCTCTGCTGTGTTCATTCATGTTCTCATTCATGTATCTCCTCTCTAAACTAGGCCTCATAACATATTCTTCAGCGACCCTCTTACGCCATGCAAAACTAACCTGCAGGTATATCATTTCCACAAATTAGCACCTACCTTGTATGAAAAGAGTAAGTTGATGCAACCTGTTTCAGTATTGGGATGGCGTCACTTCCAGTGTGCAGTTAATAGCCAGGTCCAGGCTGGAACTAGTTCCATCACTCTTTAGTTTCCATGGAACTAACATTGAACAATTCATTAAAGCAGGCTAAATGGGCACATAGGGTCTCACTTCAAGTTGCCAAGTACTTGGCCACTGGTACCTTTATGAATAGCACGAATATGCATATAAATAAGCAGAGTAAAAGGTTTACATCTGCATTTTATTCTTTCCATAATGATTAAGATTTCAACCTAAGAGAAGTAAGTTCTCTTGGCATAATAAATCTAGCAGTGCAATCTAATGGTGGCCATACACATTCTAGCGGGCGGGAAGGCAGTTTGAGGAGATTAGTCACCCAAAGAAGAAGTACTAATCTCCCAAAATAGTAGCGCGTGTCTCTGCCCTTAGAGTTACTGCAATGGCACATGGAGAGATGTTGAGCTTTTGCATGGAATATTTTATAGTCTCCCCAAACTCCTGTTACAAAGGTGATTAAACTCTCCCTCCATAATAATGTCCAAAAAGCGTAGTTCAATCATTTGTCAACCAATGTTCCCCTGAAAGCATCGCAGTGTGTATTTTCTGGAGAGAATTCTAATGAGGACTGTGTCAGTATCGCCTTAAACAAAGGTGAAAAATAGAGAAAACTATTCCACCTAATGGAAGCCCATATAAGGTATTGGGTTAAGGGTATCTGAGGAAGGTGATGGAATCCTTTGATGAGGCCTGTTATGTGTTTCTTTTTCCAGGGCAGCCTTTTATCACATATTGATATTTTTTGAGAGATGGAGCCCTCCTAAGGGCAGCGACACATAAGGCATGTTGACAGGACATTGGGATCCCTGAGGGAACCCCAGACATACCTTTTCCTTGCAGTCCACAGGAGTCCAAACTACCTAAATCAAATAAACACATGGAAAAAAAAACTATTGCAGTGCAAAGAAGCATGCCCGGGGTGACACGGCGGCCGATGAGCCGCTAAGTCTTTATTGTTCATTATCTTTAAAATGAATGGACCATAGCACATCATTATTTTGATCCCTCAACCCCATGTACACCAGACTCCGGGGTGCTACACTCTACAACATATGTTATTTCTGGACAATTCATATGCAGATGAAGAAATAAAACCCAATTCCGATGATAAGTATGGTAAGGTAAGTACTGATTGGAGTTCGTTAATAAATTTTGACTGCTTAATTACAGTCGTTTTGTGTCTGCTTGGAGGAGGTAAGTCCACTACTGCCTCCTCTGATTACCAAATTTTTGGTTTTTAAACTCGTTTAAAACCCTGGGTGGAGGGTTGATACCCTTTTTCTAGCTACAGAGAGCGACTTCTTAATCCTGAGTGGGGTCAGGACAATCTCCCCACCTGCCTTTACAGTGGTTGCCTATTGGTAACCCTGGTTTGTGAGAATATGTTATCTACTCTTATTTCATTATCCCTTACCAATACATATTACACTATTGGGGCTCTTGGTGTTCCTTTTGTTTAGTTCATTTATAACTGTACTGATCAGGGGATGCATTTTTTTTTTGTTCACTAAGCAACTACATAGCCTGAAATCTAACAAAATGCACCCAACATTCTCCATCCTCATTGCTTCTAATCTCCTACCACCTCCTCTACTCCAATTAATAAGCTATTGTCTTGCTGACTATTGAGAGTTAAGTAAGCATGAAAAATGTGCACAATAAAGAAATTGCACTGACATAGTTAAGCCTCTTGTTTGACAAGGCTAATTTTGTGCAACCCATTCATTTTAGCCAAACCCTGTTTTTCTTCTGTCTGCCCACTTCTCATGTCATGTCTCCCTACCTTCCTTCAAAGACAGATTTATTTTAAAAGATGGGGGATGATAAATCTCTTTCTTTCAGTCTCCTGCGTCTGCTGCTCCCCCTGGACTGTAATTTGGAGTCTTAATCTTAACGACAAAAGAGGAAATGTTAGTGGCTCCGGGAATGGCCTTCTTTAATTGGCTCAGTACGGATCGGATGGGATTGAGACTCTCCAGGGGTGGGCAGGAAATGTGGCTAACAAAATGAGAAAGATGAATTATCCAAATAAAAATATAGAAGAATAGGAAAAGAATTGACTGCTGGTGGGTTCTGGTAAGACCTTTATTCCACCCTCATGTAGTCTAGCTCACTTGCACACTAGAATGGAATGGTCTTTGATGAAATGGTTTCTGAATTATTTAAAGGAAAAAGAAAGCCATATTAAGCACCCCTGTAGGCTATATCCATTTTTATAGAAATATGTGCTGCATACCTCTTTTTGGAGATCCTGGCTTTACTCTTTGATTCCCCCCTCCGTGGACAATAAGGGGCAGATTCACTAAGGGTCGAATTTCGAAGTTAAAAATACTTCGAAATTCGACCCTCGAATTGAAATCTTTCGACTTCGAATATCGAAGTCGAAGGATTTAGCGCTAAACGTTCGATCGAACGATCGAAGGATTTTTCGTTCGATCGAACGATTAAATCCTTCGAATCGAACGATTCGAAGGATTTTAATCAAACGATCGAATGAATATCCTTCGATCAAAAAAAGCTTAGCAAGCCTATGGGGACCTTCCCCATAGGCTAACATTGACTTCGGTAGGTTTTATCTGCCGAAGTAGGGGGTCGAAGTTTTTTTTAAAGGGAAAGTACTTCGACTATCGAATGGTCGAATAGTCGAACGATTTTTACTTCGAATCGTTCGATTTCGTTCGTTTTCGATCGAATTCGAACGAATTTAACCAATTCGATGGTCGAAGTACCCAAAAAAAAATTCGAAATTCGAAGTTTTTTTCATTCGAATCCTTCACTCGAAGTTAGTGAATCTGCCCCCCAGAGTCATCTTCCTGGTGAGCATGCTCATTTTAGGCCTGGTACAATCTGATGAGTGGTGAGCAACATGGTGGCCGGGAGGGACCTACCCAATACAAAGAGTTTTTTTTTAAAAAAAATATAGCAGTCATTGGAAAAAGTCTTTATTTCTGGCGATCTATCTGAAAACAACTAGTTGTTCCAACACACACAAAAAGGCAAAATGCAAAGGAACGAGGGTAAAGGTTGGTAAGAGGTTAAATTTGCAAGCAGGTGCGTGGGTGTTCGAAGGAGTTTATTTATTCTTACAATTACAACTTTTGATACAAATGTAGTCTCATACAAACTGCATAGGCGCCATAACATCAGCAGAGAAGAGAAGCAAGCCAGCTCGTCTCTCCCTTTAATTCTTTCCGATAGCTCAGTGCAAAGCCGTCTCTCCTTTAATATACACAGTATCACATAGTTTTTCTCAAGTTGTATTTTTCTCTGTAAACAGCATGGTAGCTTAAAGGAGAAGGTCAACTTAAAATGAACTTTTAGGATGATGTAGACCAGGGCTCCCAACCTCATTTGTGTGATGGGCTTAGGATTGCTACGTGGCTGGTATTTTTTCTTTGCCATTGGTTTTTATCAGGATAGAAAAATAAGTAGTTAAGGGGCGAATAAATTCGCATGGCACGAATTCGCAATGAATTTCCGCGTTTTGCCTCAGACTAATAAATTCGAGAATCTTCCATGAAAATTCAGTTAAAATTTAGATTCTCACGCTTATTGCGTGAAAACGTTCGAATTGCTCGATTTTTTTCGTGAAAACGTTCGACTTGCTCGAATTTTTAGTGAAAACTTTCGAATTGCTTGATCTTTTAGTGAAAACGTTCGAATTGCTTGATTTTAGTGAAAACGTTCGAATTGCTAGATTTTTTTGTGAAAACGTTCGAATTGCTCGATTCTTTTGTGAAAACGTTCGAATTGCTAAATTTTTTCGTGAAAACGTTTGAATTGCAAGATTTTTTTCCTTAAAACTTTAGAATTTCACGATTCTTTTGTGAACTTTCCGATTTCACGATTTTTCTCGAATTGTTAGCCGTTTCAGAAATTTTTGCAGGAAATTCGCGAATACAGTGGAAGACCGTTTGCGAATTTTATAGTTTGCTCCAATGCACAGTCAATGTAATAAAAGTTCTTACTGAAAAAGTCATTATGTTTGCGCCAAAAGAATACGACTCCGTCCAGCACTTCTTAACAGTGCGCAATTAAAGTTCGCAATGTAATAACAGCTTAAGGAATAATATTACATTGCGAGATGTGGATTTTTATTCTTATTGGTGCGAATTGTTTTGCTCTTTGCGACTTTTAATACATTCCCCCGTAAATGTACAAGTGTGCTGGAAAACTGCTGTGATTATAAGAGTATCAACCGCAGACTTATTTAGAAGGTACCACACATTTATCCGTAGTAGGGATGCACCGAATCCACTATTTTGGATTTGCCCGAACCATCAAATCCTTCGAGAGGGATTCGGCCGAATACCGAACCAAATCCGAATTTTCATATGCAAATTAGGGGTGGGACGGGGAAAACATTTTTTACTTCCTTGTTTTGTGACAAAAAGTCACACGATTTCCCTCTCCACTACTAATTTGCATATGCAAATTATGATTCAGATTTGGTTTGGCCGGGCAGAAGGATTCTGCCGAACCCGAATCTTGCAGAAAAAGGCCGAATACTGGCCGAATCCCAAACTGAATCCTGGATTCAGTACATCTGTAGGTTTACGAGAATTACTAGCAGGGCTAGAGCTAAGGGTAAGCAGAAGAGGTAAGTGCCTAGGGCGCAATGGTGGAGAGGTGCTAGAACTATAGACACATGCAGTACCTATACATACAGTGCAAGTCTAGGGGGCAACTTTATGGATCACTACAATTTTTTCCCTACGTCACTACCACAGCATAATTATCCTGGAATAGTGTTGTGAATTAGAACCAATCATATATTTGTCCTGTTAGGTTTCACAAATGTTTGCACCACTAAACCTAGCTGTAACTCCAGGGGCAATGTTTCTAGGTGAAAACAATGAATAACTACGGGTCTGGGGCAACTACTTGAGTGTCCAGTATTTGCAAAGGACTTGGGGTTTTTACATCAGAGTCATTATGACAGTTCGGGGGGCAACTGTCTTTCATGTCTCTTTCTAAGAATAAATTACATGATGGCGCCAGACTTGGGTCATGTGCACCAGGGTCCAAATATTGAGTGGGTCCCTCACTAAGCTGTACAATATTATAGTTAAGAGGAGTGAGTGTTGACTATGATAAGACCACTGTATCCCAAACAGAAAAGGACCTTCTTTCCACGGACATCACCCACCTCCTAACATTGGCACTTTATAAATGCAAGTCCTGCTTTATAACATACTGTACACAGAGGCCCAAACAGCCTTTCACCAGTCTATGTGTCTATTTCATATATCAGCCGCCCCTCTGGTATTTACCAGAATCCAAAGATTGGCAGTCCAACCTTTAGATAAGCCTTTAGGGTTTGGGCAGATGGGACTTTTTGACACCTGCACCTAATTGCCTCTAGAACAGGTAACAAACCATCCAAAGTTATATTTCTACCACAATTAATTTAAATGTAGCATGATGTGCAAACTGCAACCACACCAGGGGAAGAAGTGGTGCCCAAATTAATTTCTTCATAAATGATCCCTGTGTCGCAGATCCATCTGTCTTTGTTAAGCAATCAGAGCAATACAAAGATAATTGCCGATGGTGAGATTTAAACCCAGAAAAATAATTATTCAGAATGGATCAATGGGAGAGAGAATTAGCGGAAGACAAAGAGAATCAATGGGAGAGGGAATTAGTACAATACAAAAGGAGATCACTGGGATGAATGAGTTCAGGGGACCCTGTGATAGAGAAGAAGTGAAACATTGAGAGGTTCACTGGGAGTTGGAGTAATACAGGCATTTTACTGGAAAAGATAACTATTTTGATATAGCAAGGTTCACTTGGAGTGAGAAGCAGATAAAAAGATTTGGTCACTGAAAATGAGAGTCAGTGGAATCAGACAGGATCACCAAGGATGTTTAACTCACTGAGATTAGCTGACAGTGATACACAGAACTGTTATGGCTTCCAGCTTTTTTCTAATGTCATCAGGAACCAAGTGCCGTTATGTTTCAGGAATGCAACTGGAATAAAGCCAAATAGGCACAGGGAGAACATATAAACTTCCTACAGATAATGGTCATGGTCAGGTCAGAATCAAAGTCTTAGTTGCTGATCCAACAGAAGTGTCAATACAGAGGGAGAGGGGGAGAAAGACAGGGTCCGACTGGGCTAGCGGGACACCGGGAAAAAGTCTGGTGGGCCCCAGTCCTCATAGGCCCAGTCAGGCCTGTTCCCTGCATGCCGCCTCTGATTTCACCCTCTTTGCCGGCCCCCGGCATGGCTGCAAAAAGAAAAAAGTATGCATGGGGGGGGCTCAGGGAGTGTGTGGGAAGCCCTGAGGCAGCGGCCCCGGTGAGCCCTGGGTCCTCCAGTCCGATGCTGGAGAAAGAATGGGAAAAGGGAGGGAGCACGCCCATGGCCATATTGCACCACAGGCATCAGTCCTGGCTCCGTTTAAAAGATAATTCCATGTAATATGGTGAGTCCATGTAGAGGATCAGCATATACCAAGTCCAAACATTATAGATCATATGCTTGGCCAACTCTCTCTCTCTTTAAATGTCCTGTAAATGTTTATGGGTGAGTGTAGGCATGGCCAATCAGGGGCACGAACATTTCCATTACAGATGTATCTATTTTCTGGTGCAACGTAACATCTTAACACATGTATTGGGGGAGCAAGTTCACAGATCTACTGTACATGGGAGAATGTGCAAGAACCCTGTGCCCAGTTTTTCAGCTTGACATTAAGATCACAGGGTAAATTAGAAGGAGGCATGGATTAATTCAGAGAGTTGTGTTGTGATGCTCACAGCTAGTTCCGAACTAGTTCCCTTTTTGGGCCAAATGAGGCCTGAAACGTTGCGGTAATGCCCGTCACTTGAGCAATAAAGGCATTTTAACTTCAATAATAATTGTGGTGCTGTTCATATCGTTCTTTCACTGCATTTGCTGGTGGAAAGTGGCCACTGGAGAACGTGCACCCGTCTAAAGAAAGTAAGAAGATTTAACAAGGTTGTGCTGACTACTTCTGACTGCACAGCTTTAGATAATGGTCAACTCATCGATCGGGCTGGCCGGAAAATGCTTGCCCATTGTTAGTGCTGAGTTGTCAGATACAGGTAGAATTCTATTGCTTCTAATTGTGTATCTGACAATTCAGTTCTACACGTGTGTACTGAAACAAAAGATCTTTTCCTGGAAAAATTAATTGTAATTGTAACACATGCACACAAATATTGGCGCCACAAATGTGCTTGCAAGTTTACACAAAAAATGTTGGTGCACATAGTTCAGAAGGAATTAGAACGAACATCGCACTCAACCAAAAGAAATTAAGTTGCAATCCTCCCAAAGTCTTGTTATCAGAATGTTTTTGGTTACACCTTTAATTCCCTAAAAATATAATCCATAATATGCCCAGGTCACACTGTCTTAATAACACCCACTCTATTTGTTTTGTATATCTGGACTGTCTTGTTATTTCAATGTGCCAACAAGGTCCTATGTAGTGATGGGCAAATTTATTCGGCAGCAAATTCCTGCTATTCACCACCGGCGAATAAATTCGCGAAACCGGCACAAAAAATCACCAGCGTCTAGTTTTTGGACGCCGGCGCTGTTTTGTGAATTTTTTGCCGTTTCGCCAATTTCTCGCAAATTATTCAGCAAAGCGAAATGCCACAGATTCACCCATCACTAGTCCTATGTTTCTGTTACACTTGAAGTGTCTGACACACGATATTGTTACAAAATGGATATATTTCCAGCCCATGGTTTGTGGTACCTGTAAATACCATGTGACAGTGTGGTCTATAACTCTGCCCTATAAGGCAACTGGGAAAATGGCATCCAATGAGGATTTTTTGAAGTCGATCTAGTGGTACTATTACAGTACTAATATATTCTTACTAGACTTTTAACTAAAGATAAAATTATTGTGAGCAGATGGTCCTAACAAAAACACAGGTTATGCACATAGGATCTAAGAGCTCCTTCTATGGACATGCATAAATGTTACGTCTCTTAAACTACTATAACTACATTGTAAATGTGTTCTCAGTTTCCATTTTATTGCATTATCACATGCATACAAATATTTTATTTAAAAAAAAAAAAAGTTTTGGAGCCTGATTCACTCCGCAGCACCCAAATCTTTTATGTGAAAATCAGAAACAGAAAAAAACGAGGCCCCTCTAGAACAATGCATTTTCGGGTGTTTAAATTCAGGGTGGGCAAATGTGCCCAAGGATATTAACCCATACTCTCTGCTCTCTCTATCAACATGCAACAATTGTGTCATGTCTTCTTTTCTGGAGTATACACACATATTTCTCCAAAAGTACCCAGTTCACTGTTGTGATGTCTATTGCTACCATATTCCGCCTAGTACTGGTATAACTTAGCCCGTGCCACTTATGAAGATTAGCAAACATATGACGGAGACATTGGAAACATTACCTATTTATGGGGTCTTGTTTTCAAGGTCAACCCTGCTGGCGTAGTTTAGAGTAAAGGCTAAAACTAAGTAAGCTTTATCAGCAAGGTCTATATAAATACACCAGTAAACCCTCAAAGTAATGCTGCTCTGAGTCATCTGTCAAAAGAAACACCACATTTCTTTCCTTCTATTGTGTACTCATGGGCTTCTGTATCAGACTTCATGTTTTCAGCTTAAACCTCCAGGGCTAGGGCTTGAGCATGCTCAGTTTGCTTCTCTCTCCCTCCCATTCCCCTCATCCCCTCCCTGCTGTAATCTGAGCTCAGAGCTATGAGTGAGCAGGGGGAGACTCAGGCAAGAAGTGATGTCACACAAAGCTAATATGGCAGCTGCCATCCTAAACAAACAGAACGAGAGCTTCTACTTCTAGAGCTGTTTACTCAGGTATGGTATCTACAGAATAAGTATAGCATTCTAGCTTGCACTATTGTGGCCAATCTCTTGGCAATAAAATGCCTTGGTAGCTTTCCTTCTCCTTTAAGTCAAAGCCTATAAATCTGAAAGCTCCTATAATTTTTTCTGTAAGGCTAAACAGTTTTAAACCATCACATAAGAAAAAGTGACAGTACGGTGGTTAGAAGATTTATGCAGAGGAAATGTTATTATTGTGGCACTACAGGTCAGTTTACTGATCACTGCCCAGTAAAGTGGCAGTGGTCAGACACCAGTTCTAGTCCAACTAGATGGACCCACAACCCAATGCCAGCTTCTGACCATCTGGAAACACAGAATTGATGCCATCAAGAACATGTGGAAGGCAGGAAAGTGGAGGGATGAGGTGAGGTTTTATAAAAAAAAGTAGATCAAAATGTTGTATTTATTGCAACCTGTATTCAACTACCTGCGACCTTCTCACTCTTCAACAAAGAGGGACATCCTGGAGGAATCTGAAAAAAATAGAATTGGGGGGGTTATTTATCAAAGGTCGAATTTTAGAGCAATGTGAAAATTCGATTGTATTCACATATTCGAATGGTATGTCATTTATGAAAAAATGTGAATGTCTAAAATTCGATCTAATAGTTGAGACCCAAAATTCAAATCAAATTTGAATCAAATTCAAATCAATTTTTCCTCCAAAAAAAGTCTCTATTGTGAGTCCAATTTTTTTTTTTGACCCAAATCAAATCACATCAAATTTTTTTTGACGCAGTGAAACTTGTCAAAAATTTGGCTTATCGCAACAATTATCATCTTCTAATAGTTGTATTCACAATTCAAATGGTATGTCATTTATGAAAAAATGTGAATATCTAAAATTCGATCTAACAGTCGAGACCCGACAATTCAAATCAAATTTGAACCAAATTCAAATAAATTTTTCCTCCAGAAAAAAGTCTCTATTGCGAGTCCAATTTTTTTTTTTTGACCCAAATCAAATCACATCAAATTTTTTTGACGCAGTGAAACTTGTCAAAAATTTGGCTTATCGCAACAATTAACATCTTCTAATAGTTCAAGGGACCTCTGGCATTGACTTTTAGGGGGCAAATATTCAAATTGGAACTGTTTGCAGGGTTGAGGTGTGATACGTCTCACATTTGAATTCAAATTTGAGTTGTTGTTTTAAAATTCGAATTTGTGCGTTTTGACCAAAATCATTTTCGAAAATTCGAATTCGAATTTACAATTCGAACCTTAGTTCGTTTCCATTTGTGCCCATCGTCTCTTAAAGGAAACCTTAAATTGTTGCTGCATTCAGCTAAACCCAAATAAACGCAGCATGGATTTGGTATGCACTTTACCACAAACAGAAGAAAATAGCCATATTTTGCATATTTTGGCTTTCTATTTGGACCAGGTTACACCCTTTGTCCCCTGACAGTGGTCCCAGCCAAAGATGTTGACATGCTTTACATAGTGTAATACAAAAGAGGGAAAACTAAAATAAGACTGTGGCTACGTCTGCCAAAGCCACAAGTTTTAAATTCAGCCAGGGCTGATAATAGAATAATCAATTCTGACCGGCCTCGTTGGCTTAATATGATAATAAAACACAGATTCTAGGATTTATGGAGAGGAAATGCACATAAAGGAGAATTGAATTGACAGGAGGACCTTCCAGATATCATGGCCTCGCATGTGGCCCCTGGCTGTTCAAAAAACTTGCACATTATATATATATGGCTCCATGTGTGATTTATATAGTGCTACTATGGTGCACATAACTCTTGATAGAACAGGATATCAGAGGCAAGGGTTTGGTTTCACCAGGAATTGAAGGTATGGAATCTTATTGCTGCACCCCAAACAGTAACAGTCAGGGTCACAAAGTAACCTTTGCAGCCAATATTTTGTGTTCCAATCTAAGGCCCAACCGTTTTCTTGTCTCAGGGGTGCAAAGAAGAGTAGTGGTGCCTTATAAAGTGTATGTTTTTGCACAGGCACACCATGTTTATTCCTATGATTTGGTAAGACTTTGGTCTGTACTGTAATAAAAACCTTCTGGAATTGAGTTGCACTGCTAAATCTCACTCACAAACTAAACATCTAACTCAATAAAGCATGGATGGGAAATTCCTAAAGTATCCTTCCTCTATCCTCACAGCAAAGGAGTTAACGCCCTGTCTGGCCTATCAAGCCTGGCACACACACAAAACTGAGACCTTGCCCTGGTAGTTGCTATGCAGTGCCACACAAATGTGCCCTTTCAGGCTGAGATGAACACAACCCCACACAAGCCTACTAATGGTTATATCAGATTCAGTGCCAGAGTCTTTACTGCTTATTATTGGTGCCACTTCCATAGGAACGCATTCACAGTCCCAGTCTGGCTTCATAATAGTTATTTAGCAGCAATAAGTCGACTGGAGCCTGGCTGTGTAAGAACACGTGTCTGGACGGGATGACAGGAGTGCAGAAAACATCAGCAGCCTCCTGTGGTGGCCGAGCAGTAGTACAATCCATGCGCGGAGAAAAACAAAGGCATTTTATTGATTTGCACTAACACAGGTGTTTAATAAGAAACAATAAAGTCTTACAGCAAGGGAAAAAAATGATAAAAGAGCTGTGCATAAGGGCAGACACACACTCGGATTTGTGGAGATTTAGTCACCCGGCGATAAATCGACTCTTCTTCAGGGCAACTAATCTCCCCAAACTGCCTCCCGCCGGCTAGAATCTAAATCGCCGACGGGATGGCTCTCAGGTCGCTTCGTTTTCCAAAGTCGCCCAAAGTTTTCTCCTGAGGCAACTTTGGGCGACTACAGACTACAGTCTAGCCGGCGGGCAGCAGCTCGGGGAGGTTAGTCGCCCCAAAGAAGAGGAGATTTGTCGATGGGCGACTAATCTCCCCAAATTTGAGCGAGTGTCTCTGCCCAAAAGGAGAAATAACAATGGCATAGATCAGGGCTGTCCAACTGGCGGCGCGGCCCGCGACCCCCCCTTCTTTGGCCCCCAGATGCTGTGTCTGTTTACCATATGTAACATTTAAAAGGTATCACTGTAGAGATAAACTGCACCCTGCATTGTTTAAACCTCAAATTCAGACTCTAATCCCCTGTATCACACTTGTGATCCCCCTGTATTGCTCACACTTGTGACACCTCTTTTGTTCACTCCCCTAAAGGCCTGTACTGTTCCACCTGAGACCCCACATTGTTGACCTGTTCACACCTTATTCAAAATGCTAATGGAGCACCAGCACTGTGTCACTGTATGTAGTACATATTAGAATGAGAGCTTTACTTGTCTTCTGTTCTGTTTTGCCTTCCCTCCCTGCAGGGCTGGAACTAGGGGCAGGCAGACTAGGCGCCCACCTAGGGCACAATCATGGGCGGGGGGCACACTTTTGTTGTTAGGGGCCCCTAAGGTGTTTAATCATGTGTTGGGGGGTTGTTGTATTATCCACAGGGGAGGATGAGGCATATAGATTTAAGCGTATGTTTTTAACATGACTTCAATTTTTCACATATGAGTGATGAGGGATTTCACTGCAGTGAGCAAGAACCATTTGGTTTTTTGGTGTGCTACCACCGTTAATGTGGATATGATCTCAAAAGTTCTTGTGATAACATGGGTGTGGTTTACAGTGGGTGTGGTTTAAAAGGGGGAGTGGCCAACACTGACTTCCATTATCAGCCCTCCTCCACATAGGCCGGTAAAATTTTGGCCCTCGGTACCACAGAACTTGGACAGCACTGGCATAGATCATAAGAAAAACACAAGAGATCGCCTCTGGGTGGTCAATGGACTCAGGTACATTGTGGCGGTGCCTTCCCCTGAGAGTCAAGGAACTTACAGGCATACTGTACTGAGGATGATCATGCAATTATTGGAAGTGAAAACCTTCCTGTACTACCTCAAACCTGAAAGGAACAGACTTAATAGTGCTGCTCCAGCAGAATTCTGCACTGAAAATCGTTTCTCAAAAGAGCAAACAGATTTTTTTTATATTTAATTTTGAAATCTGACATTGTGCTAAACATATGGTCAGTTTTCCAGCTGCCCCCAGTCATGTGACTTGTGCTCTGATAAACTTCAGTCACTCTTTACTGCTGTACTGCAAGTTGGAGTGATATCACCCCCTCCCTTTCTCCACCAGTAGCCTAACAACAGAACAATGGGAAGGTAACCAGATAACAGCTCCTTAAAGCTGGCCATAGATGTTGAGATTTTTAAAAGATCCGATCCTCATCGTGAGACCACGATTTTCTCGGAACGATCATACGAATTGACCATCAACTAAAAAGACCAATTTGCCAGGAAAACAAAGGGGAGCGGCCTGCTTGGCCCTGCAAACATAGATAGATTGCACTGGCACCGACAAAGATTTTTTAACATGGCCGATCAATTTCCTGACAGATGTCAGCCGAAAAATCATAAAATGACCGATCGCTCGAAACCCACTAACCGCACGATAATTTCGAAGGATTGGTCAGACTTCGCTGAAATCGGTCGTTCGGCAAGAAGAAGCTTCTATATTGTAGCACTCTTTACTGCTGTACTGCAAGTTGGAGTGATATCACCCCCTCACTTTCCCCCCAGCAGCCTAACAAAAGAACAATGGGAAGGTAACCAGATAGCAGCTCCCTAACACAAGATAACAGCAGCCTGCTAGATCTAAGAACAGCACTCAATAGTAAAATCCAGGTCCCACTGCGACACATTCGGTTACATTGAGTAGGAGAAACAACAGCCTGCCATAAAGCAGTTCCATCCTAAAGTGCTGGCTCGTTCTGAAAGCACATGACCAGGCAAAATGACCTGAGATGCACCTACACATCAATATTACAACTAAAAAATACACTTACTGGTTCAGGAATGGAATTATATATTGTAGAGTGAATTATTTGCAGTGTAAACAGTGTAATTTAGAAATAAAAAAATGCATCATAAAAATCATGACAGAATCCCTTTAAATGGAAAAAGATCATAGAAGATCATAGAAGAATGTTTTCTCCCACATTTTTCCTACAAATGTGCAGTGACACACAAGGGCATGTTTATGCTGCATTGGACCCCTTGCACACTGGCGTTTGGAGGTGCACTAGTTAAAATGCAAAGTGCTTGTATTGCGCTCATATGCACTTTTAATGCACTGTAAGTACATTTCTATTCTATATGCATTTCTTTATGTTAGTTTAGGTATGGCATGCATAAGGCTCTGAATTATGGGATAGCCTTTTTTTCTCTGTAATAATAAAACAGTACTTTGTACTTTATCCCAACTAAGATATCATTCATCCTTATTGGAGGCAATACAATACAATACTATTGGGTGCAATTAATATTTAAATGTTTTATTAGTAGACAACTTATGGAGATCCAAATAATGGAAAGATCCCTTATCCGGAAAACCCCAGTTCCCGACTCTCGAGCATTCTGCATAACAGGTCCCCTATCTGTATGTTCTATACCCCATTAGGAATGCAGCTCAAACTCGCATCTCATTACCAATTGATAAGAGAAACACCCCAATGTTTATACATATTATTTACATCTATCAGCACCAGAGGAAGTGATATTGCTTGCTAATAGTCTCCAGTGAAAGAATGCTCCACTGGCCAAAATATCATGGATAATAATAGAATGCTTTTTATCTTTGCCAAGCCCAGGATAAGCTTTAGCATATCCATACAACGCCATCTGGCTACGAGAGTTCAGATTCTGTAAAAAAAAAAGTGACCGTCTTAAATTTTAATCTACCGTATATACTCGAGTATAAGCCGTCCCGAGTATAAGCCGAGGTACCTAATTTTACCTCCAAAAACTGGGAAAGCTTATTGACTCGAGTATAAGCCTAGGGTGAGAAATGCAGCAGCTTCTGGTAAGTTTCAATCAAAAAATTGAGGGCTTCTGCTCCTATTGGAGGTGCCGGCGACCATTCTTGGACGCTGGCGAATATTCTTGGAGACTATTCTTGGACGCCGGCGACTATTCTTGGACGCCGGCGACTATTCTTAGGCGCATGCGACTATTTTTAGACGCCGGCGACCGTTTTTGCCCTTGACCCGAGTATAAGCCGAGGTAGAGTTTTTCAGCATATTTTGGGGGCTGAAAAACTCGGCTTATACTCGAGTATATATGGTACATGTATGACACCTGTTATTCAGAATGCTCGGGACTTGGGGTTTTCCGGATAATGGATCTTTCTGTAATTTGGATCTTCATACCTGAAATCTACTAGAAAATCATGTAAATGTTAAATAACCTCAATAGCTGGTTTAGCTTCCAATAAGGATGAATTATATCTTAGTTTTGATCTATTACAATGTACTGTTTTATTATTACAGAGAAAAAAGGAAATCATTTTTTAAAATGTGGATTATTTAGATAAAATGGAGTCTATGGGAGATAGCCTTCTGTAATTCGGAGCTTTCTGGATAATGGGTCCAGTTGGCTGAAGTGGAACTGATACTGTCACGGCAGTTCTGTCTTGCTTTAAAACACGGATTTCAGGTCAGAATTGGTTATGTGATTTTTATTGAAATGGAATATTTAAATTTTTTTTTTTGCAAAAAAATAGGTGCAAGCCACCATGCTTTTTTGCATATTGCACCTGCTCTCCCCGCTTGAATACAGACCTGCTTGCCATCAGAGGTTCTGTATTTATAAGGGGCATGCTAGAGTGGCATTTGATTCCTATCCCCTACCTCAGAAAAAAAGGAGAAGACCCGCGACTCGACCCACGACCCGCATACCCGGAGAACCGCCGACCCGCGTCTATCCCCTCTCCGGAAACTTCTACCTGCAACCCGCAGGGTACTGTAGGTTTTTGCGGGTAACCTGCAGGTACCTGAACCACTGCAGGACTCTACCACAATCTACTGACCTTAGTTAAATCCAAAAGAATGTCCCTGAAACAACAAATAAAACTAATTCATGTGTTGCCATGGATATCTTGCTAATAATCAGAGTTTAATAATCACATAAATTACAAAAAATCCAATACAGAAGTTCAGATTCAGATTGGTGTCTGGGGCTTTCTCTGTTATATGTTCATCTCCAGCATAATTCTGGTTAAAGAGGGTTAAAATAACTTAAGGCATGCTTCAATATACATATATAATACATAAAAGCCATGAATATCCTGTAAATTATATCCTTATAAACGGTGAGTAGTGATGTCATCAGTTATAAACGGTGAGTAGTGATGTCATTTCTGTCACATGACTCACTAAAATTTGTGTATTATAATAAATAAAGTACCCCCAGTTGTAAAATATGAGGATATTAGAAGTTACCTCGGAGTTCCATGACCTGTATAAAAACACTCGGCCTTCGCCTCGTGTTTTTATATGGTCATGAAACTCCTCGGTAACTAATAATATCCTTATATTTTACAAGAGGGGGTACTTTATTCACTATATAACGTCAGAAGGGAATATTGCCTTGAGGCAGTATTTTTAGCATGGTGTTTATGTTGCACAGCTTCTGTAAGATTTTCCCCAGCAGAGGTGGGATTCCAGTATTATTATTTTTCTTGATCTCCAGTAGGTGCTGAATAAACTCCGGGGAGAGTTAAGGTGAGGTTTCCATTTACATGGTGCCAGCTGTGTAAGAGTGTATGAGGTACACCGCTGCCCCTACACAAACAAAAAGTGCTTTACCACTTATATATGCCAATATTTACAAAATACCATAGGGCATCCCAACACAGTCCATAGCTGAGAGTCACATTTTGCACTAATGCACTCCTCTTGGCTTACAGCCAGCATAGAGCCTGCTTCTACCCGGTATGCTGGGCACCCTGTCGCCCTCTGTTCCTGCTTATGCTTGGCCCAAGTAACCAGACTTAGTTTCAGTTAACACCCAATGCTGCTAGGGTTCCTCCATGTTTGTTAAAGGGAAACTAACAGGATGGGACAGGATGTTGAATATAGAAGTGTAATTGATAGTTTTGTGGGGTGGGGTGCTGCAAACTGTCTATATTTAAATGTGGCCAAAACCACAGTTAGTAGTGGATTTTAGAAAGTTGAGAACTGATCTTCAACGAGTCTGCATAAGTGGGGTTGTTGTAGATGGTGGAGGATTATAAATACCTGGGTATTTTTATTGATAATAGGTTGGACTGGGCCAAAAACACAGAGGTACTGTATAGGAAGGGCATGAGTAGGCGTGTCTTCCTTAGAAGATCAAGATCATTCAATGTTTGCAAGGAAATGATGCTAATGTTTTATCATTCAGTGGTAGCTTATTGTGGTTTTTTTGGTGTGGTGTGCTGGGGAAGTCGACTGAAGGTAGCTGACGTAAATAGACTTAATAAATTGATTAGGAGGGCAGGTTCTGTTTTAGGTATGAGATTAGAGACCTTCGAGATGGTTTTAGAGAAGAAGATGTCTAAATTAACTAGTCTTTTCGGAAATTTTTCTGAGTCATATCGTAGCTCCATTAATAATTGATTGATTTTACCTAGATGTACTACTGATCGTTATAAGAGATCTTTTTTACCTTTCCTGCTATCATCTATCTATTATCTATCTATCTATTATCTATCTATCTATCTATCTATCTATCTATCTATCTATCTATCTATCTATCTATCTATCTATCATCTATCTATCATCTATCTATCATCTATCTATCTATCTATCTATCATCTATCTATCTATCTATCATCTATCTATCTATCTATCTATCTATCTATCATCTATCTATCTATCTATCTATCTATCTATCTATTATCTATCTATCTATCATCTATCGATCTATCTATCATCTATCTATCTATCTATCTATCTATCTATCTATCTATCTATCTATCTATCTATCATCTATCGATCTATCTATCTATCTATCTATCTATCTATCTATCTATCTATCTATCATCTATCATCTATCTATCTATCTATCTATCTATCTATCTATCTATCATCTATCTATCTATCTATCTATCTATCTATCTATCTATCTATCTATCATCTATCTATCTATCTATCTATCTATCTATCTATCTATCTATCTATCATCTATCTAAACAGCTTTATTAAATTGTACACAGATTCATAACATGACATAAGGGCTTGTTTAGGTTTAGGCCTTGGGCGGCATCGGACGTAAATAGAGCCCTGCTAATAGGTGGGGCAGATAAACAATAGTGCATATGAAGCAACAGGTAAAGGCCTCTTTGGAAAATGAGGTCCATTATAAAAACATGGAAGTTGCTGGATGACAGGGCTATATTCTGGAACAAATCTATTATATAAATGTTCTTTTTATTGCTTATATATTGACATTTTTCCCCATGTGACTATGTTAACTGTTGCAGTGCCAAGATGTGTAAAGTAGACGCATTGTGTTTTCCTGCAGATGGGATCCTCGCTTTAGTATCCAGTCAGGGCAGTGTCTGCAAGGCGTTTGTATATTCTCCCTGTGTAAAACATAGGCGGGTTAACAGGCTCCTCCTGATAAAACCTTAGACTGTAAGCTCCACTGGGGCAGGGGCTGATGTCAATGATGTACAATTTCTGCAGAATATGTTTGTTATATACAAAAGCATATTAATAATAAATAATAATGAACAAGGACTGTACACATATATATATAATAAATGTCCCAAGTCACTGGGCTTCCCATGCAGCACACAGCCTCACTGTGTCCCAACAGCAGCTACTGTGATCCCTCAAAATGTCCTTGTGTACGTGTTAAACTGATAAGGCCATTCACTCACTATTCAGATTATGAAATGTGCGTTTATGAGTTCTCTCAAGCCTCTTGGTTGAAGTTGATCATGCAACAGGACTACAACTCCCACCATCCTTTCTCCAGCATCTAGACTACAAAGGATTCCCTATTCCTAATCTCTAAATAGGGGGCTCAGACTTAATGACTTTCGCTCATGCAGGGGCAGAACTGAGATGAGTGTCAAAAGGTTATTTATTTTGTTATATTTTGAGACAGATGAGGGGATTAGGCTGTTCTGGTACCTACCTGCGAGGCAGAAGGGGCCCAGCTGTCACTCACTCGGCAGAATCATGTTATCCATCAAGATGAGCCACCGACAGCCAATAAAATGCTGCTTGAATCATGGCGGGTTTCCTCAAGGGGGGCTTTAAAAATAAACACGAGAATCAGTCAGAGCATCATAAATTTACAACTGCTGCTAAATATACATACTGTATATATATATATATATATATATATATATATATATATATATATATATATATATATATATATAAATATAATTTGGTTTTACACGCTCTGCAAACTATAACTTGCTGTGTCAAGTCAGTCCATAGAAGTAAAGAGGCCCATTAAGCTGTAAATTAAGGCTGTGTGTTCCATAATGACCTGTAACAGGCTTTCCTTTCTCCCAGCTAGAACAGCCTCTGTCCTGTCGTTCATTCACTGCCCCCCCCCGAGAAGCAGTGGTTGAAAAACAACCCCCCCCCGCCTTGAAATTAGACAGTACGCTAATGACCCACTTATGGTCGCCAAATGCCAGTAAATTTAACCGTAGTCTGTCAAATGGCCTTATGTGTGTTTGTTTTTACTCCATCGTCAAAATTGCTGCAGGATATTAAAATGCAGGAGGAGGAGAGGGATAGGTTTGAGCTCGCTAAGATCAGTATATCATCCATAGGCTCTTGCTAGGCTTCCTCTGCTGGAGCTGAATCAAGCTTAGTATCCCTGCCCATAGCACAAGCTTTGAGAAACCGTAAGGGCTGCTCCTGCTAATGCTCTGCTTCTAGAAAGCCATAACCAAGCAATTTTCAGGCTGGTTATGACCCCAGTAAAGTCTGTTGTAACCCCTGAGACTCTTGTCCCCATTTCTAGCTCAGTGTAACAGTGCTTACCCATTAATACTGGCGCACTAGTGATGGTCACAATGGGTAAACGAACAAAACTGGAAATAAGATGTGAATAATAATGGGGAAATAAATTGGGCAAATCAAATTAAAAAAATAAAAAAACTCTAGCTAATCACAGGTCCCCTCTGTTACTAATAGATAAGCAACATTAAAGGGTTGTTTCACCTTCAAACAACTCGTTGTTTTCAGATAGATCACCAGAAATAAAGACTTTTTCCGATGACTTTCTATTTTCTATGTGTCACCGTTTTTCTAATATTGAAGTGTAAATTGTTTTTTCTTCCTTCTGAAGCAGCTCTGGAAGGGGGGTCGCCGACCCTGTAAACTGTTCTAAATTGATACATTTAGTTGATACATTTCTTATCTTTGTCCCTGCTGAGCAGAATCTCTGGGTTTCATTACAGGCAGCTGTTAGACTTGATACAATAGTTGCTGATACTCCAGAGATGCTGCTGAGAAATGCATTAACTAAGGGGCAGATTTACATATGGTCGAATATCGAGGGTTAATTAACCCTCGATATTCGACTGCCGAATGTAAATCCTTCGACTTCGAATATCGAAGTCGAAGGATTTACCGCAAATAGTTTGAACGAACAATTTTAATCCATCGATCTTTCTTTGACCAAAAAATTGCTAGGAAGCCTATGGGGACCTTCTCCATAGGCTAACATTGCACCTCGGTAGGTTTTAGGTGGCGAAGTAGGGGGTCGAAGTTTTTTTTAAAGAGACAGTACTTTGATTATCGAATGGTCAAATAGTCAAGCGATTTTTAGTTCGAATCGTTCGATTCGAAGTCGAAGTCGTAGTCGAAGGTCGAAGTAGCCAATTCGATGGTCGAAGTAGCCAAAAAAAACATTCGACATTCGAAGTTTTTTTTATTCTATTCCTTCACTCGAGCAAAGTAAATGTGCCCCTTAGTGTCGCAAAATTGTAACAGTTTAGAGTCTGCTCCTGGATCACTAAGCTGCCAGAATGAAACACCAGAGACAGGGACATTCAACTTTCAGTTTGGTCCCTCAAGACCAAGCAGCTTATTGGTCCATGTAAGGAGCCAATCAACTGGCCTGCCTAATAAAAGAAAACATAATTCTAAGCAACTTTTCAATAGACATGCATTACAAATTTTCTATGATTTATAAGTTATTTGTATTTGTACATGGGCCGCGGGTCAGGCAGGTTCGGGCTGACCTCGCAATCTTCTTCGCGGGTCAAATGCTGGCTTCTGACTTTCGGGTTCTTCTTTTATAGACTGTGCGCCTGCATGCCCCGCCCCTTTTGTGACATCATCGCCAATGCGGGTCGATAAAAGGAACCCAGAAGTCGGGCTCGGGCTAGCCTGGGTAGAAGGAGGGCGGGTGGTGAGCGGGTGCGGGTTGGGGAAATCCTGACCCGCACATCATTATTGTCTGTCCCTTTCTATTCTCTGCCCAGATGTTTAAAAAGTAACAACTCAGACTTAAGCCAATGCTGCTTTCAATATCAATTGTTTTTGCAAATAACTTTATTAAGGGCAGATTTATCAAGGGTCGAAGTGAAAAATTCTAAATTCTAAGTAATTTTTTGGATACTTCGACCATCAAATAGGATACTACGACTTCGAATTTACTTCGATCGTTCGAATTTTCGACCATTCGATAATCGAAGTACTGTCTCTTTAAAAAAAACTTCGACTTCAATAGTTCGCCAAATTAAACCTGCCGAAGTGCTATGGGGACCTTCTAATGCATTTTTCTACGTTTTTTGTAGTCGAAGAAAAATCTGTTTGATCGATAGCTGAAATCGTATAAATCGTTCGATTTTACTTCGACCGCAGGATACCCAAATTCCCTGAACAAACTTCGAATTCGATATTCGTATTTTAATACGAATTTCGAAGTATTTTTATCTTTGAAATTCGACCCTTGATAAATCTGCCCCTAAAAGCACTGAAACTTTGCAATGAATGTTTTTTGGAAAGTTGCTCAGAAATATGTTGGCACACAACTTTGCCCACAGCCCATTAGCACCATAGGGTTGGCACCTTTTTGGAGGACTTTTATAACCCACAGTGACAGCAGTCAATGTTGTCACAGGGCAGGGAAATGGACAGGTCTTATGACCCCTTATGGGGTGGGAAACAAGCAGATTGGGGGCTGTAGTTGGAGAGGTTGGGGGAGCTAGGCTGGTCAAAATACTGGCAGGCAACCCTGTTCTTCTGGTGGCCATCCACTCTCGGCTATTTATATACTCACTCTTACCTGCCCTGCTCCTTCTGGTGGCGTCAGAGATGGGAGGGCCGGGAGCTGTACTGTAAATAAATAATGACAGCACACAGGGTGGGGAGAGGATGAATGTGCACTGCCTTAAAAACTTTTCACGTGATGTGCACGGCCTTGAAAAATGTGCCAAGTATCCTAGTTTTCAGAGCAAGATCATTTTCAGGCAGCTGATCCATTATGCGAAGTTGTGCTAGGCAGAATTGAATATTAGCGCATCTTCGCTTTGATTTGCTCACAATGCCAAAATAACTCTAGCAAAAATTCGCCAGCATTCAGCGCCCTGGACGCAACATCGCATTTTGGTAAATTAGCGTTGTTTGAGCAAATTTTTGCCTGGCAAAGTGTTCGCTTTGCTGAAAAATTTGCGAATTTCCCACAAAAATTTGTGAAAAATCTTGAAATCAGAAAGTTCACGAAAAAATCGTGAAATTGGAATGTTTTCATGAAAAAATGAGCAATTCGAACGTTTTCACTATAAAATCGAGCAATTCGAACCTTTTCACGAAAAAATCAAGCAATTCGAACGTTTTGATTAAAAAAAATTGTGAAAATCTGAAATTGACGCCAGCAAATTTTCACTGGCGAATTTATGCGGGAGATTCGAGAATTTATTCGCCGGCGGGAATTCGCCGCAAATTCATGCAAGGCAAATTTATTCGCCCATCACTATCACTAAAGCCCTACCTGCACCAACACTACATTCATTATTCTTTCCCCCCTTCAATGTGTTTCTTCACTACTGAAACTGCAGAGGTTTTGTAACAAAAAACAGTTGTGGTGTGTTTTCCGCAGATGTTTACGGAATGATTAATCCACACTATGAAAAAATAAAGTGCTGAACCTTCATAAAGTGTAAATACCAACCCTTATTTATTTCTTTTCTGCAGAGGAATGTCCTTTATTTTGCAGATTAAAAATAAACAACTAATTAGAAGTTGCAGCACATGAAGTTGAATAAAAAAAAACTTGGGTGTGTGGAAAAATTGGTCAATAAATCCATACGAGCAACCTGTAAAGTTTAGGAAGGCCTATGACAAATTATTGCTGAACATTAATTTCTAGGGAAATATGCCCATTTCTTGGCTGGAGAAAGCTGCCATACTACATTCCTTATAGAGAGAAATATATCATTATGTACCACAGACCCAACACTATTTAAATTTATATTAATACAGAAGCATTTTTATCATCAGCATAGTATTGTTATACAGTACAGGTATGGGACCTGTTAACCAGAATGCTCGAGACCTGGGGTTTTCCGGATAACTGATCTTTCTGTAATGTGGATCTTCATGCCTTAAGTCTACTAGAAAATCATGCAAACATTAAATAAGCCCAATATACTGGTTCTAATTCCAATAAGGATTACTTATATCTTAGTTTGGACCAAGTACAAGCTACTTTTTTTTTATTACAGAGAATGGAAATACTTTTTAGAAATTTGGATTATTTCATTATAATCGAGTCTATGGCAGACAGCCCTTCAATTCCGTAATTCTGATCTTTCTGGATAGTGGATTTCCAGATAACGGATCTCTTACCTGTACTTCTTTATATGCAGATGCACCCCATGGGTGGGGCCCAGGGACCCTGAGTGGGGCCCAGGGGACCCCGAAAATGTTGTTGTACAGGGCCCCGTGATTTCTAATGATGGCCCTGCCAGTAGCATGGATGCTCTTCAATCAGATATTCCATTGGGCGTGCGACCATAAGAAAGGTAAAGCGCAAGGTCAGATCGTCTGTACTGTTCTACTCCATGATCTTACATGACCCCCAAATATTTATGAAGCTGGAAAAATGGGCGCAATCTGTATTTAAGAATTGCAAAAAAAAAAATGAATCGTGTAGCCATTAAAAAAACAAGCAGCATTCAAATCCACATTAATACACAAAGAGCTTTAGCAGGGGCCGTTCATTAAAAAGTATTAAATCGTGCTGACATTCTATAGCGGCCACACATTACAGGTGCTGCGCTGCACAAGGTGTACACTGTAAAAAGTAATTGCCTGCGTTTTACACTGGAACACTGTTATTCCTGCCAATATTGTGAAACAGTGTAACTGATATAACGGCCGTAAAAAAAAGCATTTCTTTGTGCCTTTTTTATTTTTTTGCAGATGAAACATTTAAAAAAAATATCTTTAAAACAAAAATATTTATAGATGCCAAAATTGGCCAACAAATAAGAAATAGCTGGCCCACCTACGTTGTGATTTTATGACTCGCTGTGAAAAGTGAACTCTTATTTGATCTAATGCTTTTTTTTTAAAAAAAAAAATTGTATACTGGTCCCTGGTGTCTTTAGCAAGAATGTTTTTAATTAATTTAGAACATTTCTCCAAAGAATAGGCTGTGGGAAGCTTTTTCTACACAGCGACCCACAAGAGCCACGAGAATAATATGTTTTGAAAAAGGTTGCTTTTGCAAAGTGACTGCAGAGTTTACCTTTATATTACTGTACTAGACAGTGGGAGACATTTATCAACACTGGGCAAATTTGCCCATGGGCAGTAACCCATGGCAACCCAACAAATTGCTGCATTCATTGTCCTACTTGCAGCTGGCTTTAAACAGCTATTCACTGATTGGTTGCTATGGGTACCTGCCCATGGGCAAATTTGCCCAGCGTTGATAAATGAGCCCCAGTGAGACCAAATTTTAGCTGGTCTTAATTTTTTAGTGGTTTTTGAATTTTATTTTGAAAATTACTTATTTTTTTGTTCGGCAGCTTTAAAGTTTGGGATTTTAGCATCTACCTGGTTGCTGGGGTCCAGTTTTCCCTAGCAACCAAGCAGTGGTTTCAACAAGAGACTGGAAGATGATTTGGAGCTGAATAGAATGAAACGTTATGAAAAGTAAGAATAACTTAGCCACACAGACAGGCCTGGCAGGTGCTACAACTGCACAGCCTAGGGGCGCCCCGTGTATGAAATCCGGGACTGCAAATAATTGAATAATTAGCAACATTTTGGGGCATATTCAGTAAAAGACAGCTTGTCTCAAGAAAGATCATTTTACAATCCTCAGACTTTACCACCCCCTGAAAAAGTAAAAAGACAAAAAAAAAAGAGCCCAGAGCTGATCCCCTCCAGGCCCTGTAATACTCTACAAGATACAGATTGCAACAAGTGTGCTGACTGCCAGCTGTCTATTTGCCAGAAGCGATGACTGGCAGCGGATTTACAATGGAGCTCTGCTGAGAAAATCTGTGCCATTTCTGAAGTCTTCTAAGCTTACTGTGTATGAAGTTTTGAAGCTGTGGCAGACAGACAGACAGACAGACAACCTATGGCACATCAAAAACCTGGTGGGCCCCGCCAACCCAGAACCACTACCTCATACCTCCCAACAATTTGGAAATAGAAAGAGGGACAACATGTTTGACCACGCCCATGTGTGTAGCCACACACCCCAATTACCATGTCCAATGTACAAAATTTGGCAGGTTGTGAAAGTTTGAACACATTTCTGTGGTTTTTATGTGTTCTTACAGTTTTGCTAATGAAGGTGAATTGCCCTTTAAGCTGCAAGTCACAGTTGCCTGCTTATCATAAATAGTTCTGTAAAACATATAGTAAGGAGAATATGTATGAAGCGGAACTCACCCATCGTTTTCGTTTTCGTAGCACATCTCTCCTCCAGCGGCATCCCGCGAGAACTCTACAGGTGCACACGCTCCTGAATCAAAACAAGAAAGGATGAGTTCAGCCCTATGGGCGCTCAGCCCATAGCGATGTAGTGCCGGTAGTCATGGGCACGAAACGCGTAGGCTGATTTGCATAGTTACTTGCCACCTTTTGTCACATTGTTTGCTATAATAAAGCCACATTTTGATGAAGAATACAGTACACGCCTCTTACTTCTATCCGGCTGAGCTCCCATAGCTCCGAACTCATCCTTTGTTGAATATCTTAAATAGTTACAATTGCTTCTTTGCTTATCTTAAATTGTTACAAATGTATCTAAGTGCACCTGCCACATATTATTATGGGCCCTCTGCCAAAAGCCGATTACGTTTTAGAAACTTTGTATCTTTTTCTGGCGGTTCAGTGCAGAAAGCCAGGACATTTATGTAACAATCCAGAACTGTGGGTTGAGCTGTCAAAATCAGAACTGACCTGCAAAAAATGGGACAGTTGGGAGGTATGCTACCTGCCTGAGACATACTTGCCTCCTGACCTCCCCCCAAAACCCAATAATGTTCACAAGGAGAGAAGATATGTGACGGGAGCATGACAAGAGGGGGTTGAGGTTAAGGAGGGGGTGTATAGGGGCCCCTGATATGGAATCCCAGTGAGCCGGTGACCCCCCAGTTTGATGCTGGTTGTAGCACTGAATTCTGTCTTCACTCTGTTCATTGTAAGTTTCATATCTCCTTTGTAGATTAGATACACCAGGGGAGTGTGTGTATAAATATACAGTATACTGTACATCTGCAGTTCCTTAAGGAACAATTTTCTACATTCATTTTGCAGGCCAGCCAAGCACTGTTGCAGTTGCTCACTTGCAGCTAGCGAAAAAAAGCTGACAATATAAAACTGATAAAGATCAGCGAAGTTGCCAAGTAAATTCATCCTGAGGGACCCAGGGAATTGGCTGAGGACTGCATACACATGTGAGATACAGTCGGGTCCTGCCTCAGGACAGGTACAGTACCTGCAGCTTACCATAAAAAGCAGGTATTTTGTGGAGAGAACTTGGAAATGTGGGTATATGCGTAGGGAAGCCATTTGGGTGCTCTCACAGAGGACGGACCGAGTCGGCAGCATTATTGGCTCATGCGTGGGACCATACGACTGGCTTTCCCAATCGATATCTGACCGAAAATCAACCAGATCTTCATTGGGCTGGTTAAAAGATCCCGTCGGATTGCAGCCGCATCTGTGCTTTATGATCCGATCCTTGGGCCCTAGGGCCCACGATTGGGTCAACCCGATATTGGCCACTTCAATGTGGGCATATCGGGGAGAGCGGATTTCTACGTCTATGGCCACCTTGTCAAAAGGGATTTTCTGTGCAATCAGTATATGAATTAGCCCAGATCATATATTGGAGGATTTCGAAGCAAGGGCTACCTGCATCCGTATTGGTATGTGATATTTGCCAGTGCATTATATAAAATACAGTTCTTAGGTTATAGATACACTGTGCTGCTGTATTTCTAGTACTTGCAGTGTTGTCATGAACAGTGAGTCTGGGAATAATCATGCTAAAAATTCTGGAGGATCAGCCATGTTTGCATAAATGTTTTTTTACGATAGGGTTGTTCTGTGAGCCCCTCTTTTGCCTCCTTTGTTGTGCCTTCTACATGATCAGTGCAGGACCCCTGACAACCACTCTCAATCAGCCGGTGTCTGGCGCCTCAACCTTGGAAAGAAACAGCAGTTTCTCTGTGTTCCCTTTTGTTGACGTGTTTTTGGTGGTGACACAGGTCACTTTGTATGGAAGCAGCTTGACTATTGAGCAGTTTTGTCCCTACTGAACTGCTGATCAATAAAAGCTAAGTGATACCTGCCCCTTAAACTCCCACCGGTGCCAAAGGAGCAATTTAACCACTTAGAGAATTCAGCCATAGAAACTGTCATTTTAGTTTGCCAATGTTATAAATGTAAGCAATGTAAGAGAGTGGTAGTAAGCAGAAACTAGAGTCTTTGGATCCACACACCCCCCACCCCCCAGCCAAAAGGCATACTCTGCTAACCTACCTTTGTAGCGAGGAAGGGTCCCTTTATCTGGGTTCAGCCAAGACTTCCTCCTGGTTTCCTTGGAGTCATTTTTCAGGGGGGGCCTGATGACCATACAACCTATGGGACAGAGCCATAATGGGTCCACTGCACCCTCAAGTGAGAAAAAATACATAAAAAGAGTAAAAACATGACAAAGAAAACCATAATAAATTAATATTAAATTTTGAAAAGATGCTGTGAGTTACAGTCCAGCCCAATGGCCGGATTTATGTCTTACTTCTATATCTTAAAGCCAGCGGGTGTAAAAAGTGACAAGGACGGGATTTGTTGCCAGATCTGTGGCACCTACTGCCCCATAGGCAATTTTTCACTTGCTTGGCACCGATATCTCTTACAAAGATTCAATTCCCAACACAGGAACTGAAAATTCAGAAAAATCCCTAACAACGCCTGGTCTGGCACAAAACTTCTGTGCAGACCAAGGAAAGCAGAGACAGAGGGGGAAAGGTGGGCCTGCGGGTGTGGGTGGCAGAGGGGACCCATGAGCATGGGTGGTGGTGGAGCTGCGTGTCCCTGATTGATACTGTTAATTAAACAAAGAATGTTGTGTTGAGCACAGAAGGTAAATTGTTTCTCCAACATGATGCAATTATATACAGCATGCAGTGTGCAGAGAGCCCCCATTTCATACAAGGAAGGGACCTGTGCCGGCTACAGGATTTCCCTTCTGCTTGGCATAAACCAGAATTTGCAAGAGGGGTTAATACGTGTTTGTTAGACCCATAGCTACTGAGCAATATATACAAATCATCAGGAATGCCCAGCTCCCAGTCCCACAGTTTTTGATAAACACCTATCAGGGATACAGGGAATTGTACTTCTGCAGCAACTAAACCCTTGCTCATACAGTGTGTCGTTTATTTATTTGAACTCAGCAAGTCACTGTCAAGCCACATACACCATGAATAGGATATGATCCAGCTAAGCTCTGCACAGTACTTAAAGCTGGTTTTCAAGGACAACTAAAGGTAACTAAAGAAGTAGCTAGAAATGTTGTACATTATGTTTTGGGTTTCTGTACCAGCCTAAGGCAACCACAGCCCTTTAGCAGTAAAGATCTGTATCCAAAGATGCCCCAGTAGCTCCCCATCTTCTTTTCTGCTGATTCACTGCACATGCTCTGTGCTGCTGTCACTTACTGAGCTTAGGGACCCACTCACAATATACAGTACACATAGAATAGAAATGTCACAATATAAGGCTGATTAGTAATTAATACAGATAATTACTACATGGCAGCACAGAAACCAGTGCAATTAGCATCTGAATTTAATAATCAGCAAACCTGTAGCATCAGCTTATATTACAGGGGAAGCTCATTTTCTGCTGGATAATTAGTGACGAGCCCTAAGCTTAGCTTCTCAACAGCCAATCAGAGCCCACTGAGCATGTGAGTGTCACAGACACTTTCCAAGATGGTGACCCCCTGTGACAAGTTTGAAGTCCTGGATCATTGCTGCTATTGACAAGCTGAAACTTTAGGCTGGTGCAATAAGTTCAGTATATATTTTCAGCCATATTAATTTTTAGGGTTTAGTTCTCCATTAAGGCAGGTAAGAAAGGGAAATTGGTCCCTTGAAATGTTTATATACGTATAAAGGTTATGTAGTAACATAGGCTCTCCCCAGTGCAGTAATTCATAAATGTTCATTGACAATAGGTTAAAGGGGCAAGTTCTGGAGCATTAGGGCCTACACAAAAGCACCTGTGACCCTGTCTTTGCTTTCCAGGAATGGAGGGTTGTGCCGGGGGAAGCAGTCCTCCTGCCCATGTGCCACCTTCCCAGTATCCAGTGCTGCAGACACAGGCCCAACTTTTTGCACTATTTGTATTCTGTGAGCACAAAGTGTTATGCCTGCCAATGGATTTTGCTGTGGGGCCCAATAACATCTAGTTACACCACTGCATGGGGCAGATTTACTAAAGGGCGACCGTCACTAATGAAAATTCGCCAAAAATCTCATCAGCAGGGACATCACCAGTTTGCTAACAGGCGCGGAGGACAATTCACTAGCAAAAAAACCTTCGCTAGCACAATTTTACACCCTATCGCCAGGTGAACTTTTGCTTAGGCAAACGATTGTTACTCTGCAAAGTCACTAAAGTGCGAATTTCCCATTACGTTTCGCCAGCGTTTCCTTTGCCAGCTTAGACCTGGCCAACTGATTAGATGACGCTCCATCCTCCTCAATCCTATGTTAGTGACATCATATCCTGTATGCCAAATAGTTATAAAATGATTTTTTTTTTTAAATTTTTTTTCATATTTTAAAGTGGGATTGTCTTAAAAAGTTAAAAGTAACCATTTGAGGGGCTTTCCACATTTGTTTTAGGGTGGACTCATGTCTAGGACATTGGAGGATCTCTTTTGTCATTATTTTGCTTCCTTGGACATTTGTGTGACATTCCTATAGTAACCAACCAGCATCTTTTCCTTGTCTGGTTCAAATATTTCATTGGTTGCTGCTCTTAATCGACCATAAAGCCGCATGTTCCTCACACACACAGAACAGCAGGTAACATAGAAAAGGAAAAGTGCTCCCTCTGCTGTACCTCAGTTGTATATAAAACACAGCATGCAAAATACTTCACAGACCATGTTCCCAGTAAACTTTCGAATATATACATGTCAGCGTCACTGCAGGCTCCATAGTCTGAGCAAAAGCCATATGTAAGTCACATGAATGGCAGACAGTTTCACTTGCCAGACAGTGTAATATATTCCTGCCGGGGTCGTAGCTGCTGACCAGTATTCCTTTCTGGTTCTTGGGTATATTATTCACGCCAGGTGCCGCCTGACTGTTGCTCCATAATGCTTTTCATTGGAAGTCCGTTGTGGCGAGGGTGACAGTTGTGGCAACTGCCGGAGGCCTGTGAGACTGACACCTGTCATGCGCTTTCACACTCATTAAGTCAAAGTTAATAAGTAGAGCTACTGTGGCATGGAATTAAAAAGCAAAGGTGAACCACTGCGTTGCAGTCTTACGGAGGCAATGTTAAAGGTGAATGCTACATTACGTGGGTAACCCTTAGCAGGAGTCCCCAACCCTTTCTTTACCCGTGAGCCACAATGTAAAAAAGAGTTGGAGAGCAACAAAAACATGAAAAAGTCCCTGGGTGCCAAATAAGTGCTGTGATTTGCTATTTGGTAGCCCCTATGCGGACTGGAAGCCTTCAAGAGGCTCTACTTGGCACTATACTTCGTTTTTATGCAATTAAAACCAGCTTCCAAGCCTGGAAATCAAAAAATAAGCACTCGCTTTGAGGACACTGGGAGCAACATCCAAGAATTTGGAGAGCAACATGTTGCTCACGAGCTACTGGTTGGGGATCACTGCCTTAGGGTATAAGCTCAGAGAACTCTAACTGTCATTTCGGCAGCAGTTTAGGCTTTTTTTCTTCTTCTATCTGTTTTCATATCCAGCTACTTCCAGAGATGAATGTGGATGGTTGTAGAGCTTCTAGTTGCACACCTCTGCATTCTAGGATATAAATGATGCCCCCCTTGCAATGCATTATAATTAGCCTCCTGCATTAACATCAATGTATCTTTCTAAAGGGAAAGTGCTTAAAGTAAATATAAAAGGATTCTCTTGGTGTTTGCAGAGATCTGCCGAGCAACCGCGGGGGTTAAAGAGGCAAGTCCTAAAAGCAGGTGGTGTGGTTTAGGACCCAGCAGGCAAAATCTATGAATTGGTTAGGGTTTGGGAATAGGAGGAGGGGATCTATGAAGGTTGTTGTGGAGAGGCTGTCAGTCAGAGAGTATGCAAGAGTGTGTGTGTGAATGTGTGTGTTGTGGGGGGAGTGACTGCGGTGGGCAGTGTCAGTTAACAATTCACACCATCAGGGGGAGATATTTAACTTGCAGTGAAGGGGAAGAGCACAGCACATTAAGGAATGAGTAGCAGTGGAGGACACACACTCTTCTACAAGCTCTGCAGACAGAAGGGTGAGAGGCAAGCACCTAAGAGGACTCCCCCCCCCCCATAGGAACCTGCATGAATGCACAAAGCAAACACTGGACAGCACACTTGTTGGGGACGTCTCAAGCATCTTCAGTGCCTGTAACCTGCTACTTCTCAGCTCCCATCTGGTCCCTGCAGAATCTCGGAGACAAGACCCTGGAGCCAAGCACTGAGGGAGACCAGAATGGTGTCATTTAAGGCTCTCAATGGTCTGCATCTGGATATGAGACAGAGTACGGCAATGTGATTCCATGCTGAATTATACAAGGGGGTCTTAATCTGTACTCCTCCTCCCAGTCGGCACCAGCTCATTTGCACCCAAAGAGCATTCTTAGCTCGCAAAAAAAAGAAGAAAAAGAGCAGGAGCTTTGCTTTCAAAGGGACTCCCCTCCACACACAGGCTGCTCCATGTGTATAGTGTCTGTTCTCACTGCCTTTTCATCTGCTCCTAAAAAAGAAATAAGACTCGCTAGCCTTTCCACAAAAGCGGGAGCCAAGGAGCTGATTTTCACACAGCAGAATACCCAGGATAATAAAGCTCCGCACGCCGCAGCCCCTTCTGCATAAGTGAGTGGCTGAAAATAAAGGCAACAGAGTGAGAGCATCACCCGAGAAGATGAAGCCTTATCCTTCTGTAAGTTTGGAGATCTTTTGGGATTTTGGGAGAGCCTAACAAGGCAAATCTGATATATTATTGTTATATTTGCTTAAGGAGTGGGGGAGATTTTCTTTCCCCCGGCTGTAAATGGTTCAGAAATCGAACTAAAGGGATTGTACATTTTTTTTAAAGGAGATAAAATCGATTTGTACAGCGGATTTATTATTTTTTTAATTGCTTGGGCTCTGGTTTGATACCAGGCTGTGTCACAATGTCTAGACAAGTTATCCTGGATGTCACCATGGGGATGGAGAAAAGTCCTCTGTGAATCTGCACCCCCCCCCCCCAAAAAGGGGGCAAATGAAAAGCTGGAAAAAGGGGTCAAATATCGTCTTTCCCCATGTGATTCTCTGTTACTTACTGACACAGCTACCTCTCTGTGAGTAACTTCCTGGCTCCACAAGGCTGTGGATCACATACAGTATATCCATCTGTGTGTGAGTGTCACATAAACCACTGGTCTATTTAAAGCATCTTCTCTGGACTTTGTATCTATTTCGGAGCTCTGCAAAAAGCAGGCCGGGGAGAATATAAGCATTTTGTGTTTTGGGAAGAATCCCTTTTATTATTTTTTTACCAGAACCTACATGTTCCCCCGGCTCCCCTGTATTTGAAAACCTGCTTGTGGATTATAAGCGTTCATTGGAATCTAACAATCTGTAATTATTGATTAAAAGGTGGGAGGGGGAGAACCTTGTTCTTCATTGAAGGGGGGGTTGAACATCATGAAGAGGATAAATCTGCCTGAGGCTTTTTTGCTTTGCTTGTGGCTCTTTCTGGTTCAACATCAGGGGTGCTGTCAGCCTTATCTCAGGCTTAGACCTTCTCCGAGTGAAAATTTACCTGTAAAGGACATCATTGAACACCCAGACCCAGAGCAAGACCCAAAAGAGCAGGATCTGGATGAGCGGACATTGAGGAAGAAGCTTGGTAGCAACTTTGACCCTAATTTTATGTCAGTGGTTTTGCCCAACAGCGTCAACACATCCACCCAGGACTCATTGACTAAAATGAAAACCCTTGGCTCTATCCCTTTGGAGCTGAAGAAACTAGACCTGAGTGAGACACCGTATGGTGGCAGGATCAGGATGGGCAAGAAGGCCCGTAGGAAGTTTTTGCAGTGGTTGTGGGCTTACACTTACTGCCCAGTGATGTACACCTGGAAGGACTTGGGGGTCAGGTTCTGGCCAAGGTTTATCAAGGAGGGACATTGCTTCTCAGAAAAGTCTTGTTCCTTTCCAGAGGGCATGTACTGCAAGCCTATAAAGTCAGTCACAAAGACCTTTTTAAGATGGTACTGCCAGGGATGGACTAGGCAGAAGTATTGTACGTGGATTCCAGTTCAGTACCCTATCATTTCAGAGTGTAAGTGTTCATGCTAACTGCTGGTACCCAAAAAAATTAAAAGACTTAAAGAAATGGGAATGGGGGCAATGTTTAACCTCTACTGCTGACAGGCAAGCAACATGGTGCATTACTGCCACTGGCAACTGGGTATGGAAACATTTGCAATGGACAAACTCTAGACGTTGAACCGTTGGGTGGCAGAAGACTATGTAGATGGGGACATACCCGTAACACGTTCATTGCTTGGCTGTGAAGTCACAGATGTAGATGTAGTTAGCCTCTTTGTTCACTAAGAGGGAGAAAAATAATAAATTAAGCTTCTGCTTTATCTTGGCTTTAACAGACAAGTCATAAAATATTTAAAGAAATGACCCTATCCAAGTGTCCCCCACAAGCACTGTTGACAAATATAACTAATGATATTATTATTATTATTATTATGTTTATTGCTATGTATTTTATTTTTGCTGCTTAATTAAGCACCCAGAGCTAAGCACCTCCAATCAGATGTTTTATTTTTATATATAACATAGCTTTTTAACAAAAAAAAAGGAAACCGTGTGAGCAAAATGGAAAAAAAGGGAATATAAAACCGTCACCACCTTTTTGTAAATAAATAGATTCTTTTTTTGGAAGACACAAAAGATAAAAATGTTGTAATTGTCTCTTTGTTAGCTGAGTCTTTTGGTGAGGGGTGCACGGGTCATTTGTATTTTATGAGGCATATGGACCACAGTTTTAATCTATCCCAATATGAAGAGATGGGAGGAAGCACTTTCCCTTTAATTTAACCCTGTGCTGCCAGGAAGCATCTAAAATGTATTTCACCCCAGTCTAAAATCTTCACAGCAGTGTTCTGGTGAGTTCATCATCGAAAGCTGGTTTTACCGAGACTTTTTTTTTTCATTAATATTGCAGAAATCATGAGATTGTTTTTTTAATTATTATGGAGTAATAACTCACAAAATAAGTATGAATGTTCTAAAAATATTTTTTTTATAAGAGTGACATTTTCTTCCTTGTATTATACATAGGTTTTTAGAGGTCAAACAAGAATATCTTTGTATAAACTTATTTATTTTCATCGTTTGTGTATTGTAAAAGAAAAAAAAAAAAAAAAAACGCTAGTTAATGATCACAGACAAATATTGGTCAAGTTTACTTGAATATTCCATTTAACATATTGTACTTACGGTTGAACGCCGAGCCAAAGGCACACACCAGGCATTTTCTTTAGCAATAAAGTCAAATAAATATTCGGTGGTTCAGATATTCTTTGGAAAATAAATACATTTCTGTTTGTGTTATTCTTTTGGTAACACCTTTTTTTTTTTTAATTTAAACTGTTTGCGAAATGTCACCCGTTTGGAAACACAATACAATTTGCTAAAATAAAATAAATCCCAAGTTCTGTTGTTATAAATCAGCACCTGTCATTATTCTTAATCCTATGAGTGGTGGGGACAAGGACAGCTATGCAAGATTGATTTCAAAGATAATTCCGAAACTTTATGTGTTTGCTCTCCTCTCTCTCTCTCTTTTGGCAGCTTACAGTAAACTTCGTAGCTCAAGCTACACTGATAAACTACACGATTTAAACACTGGGGGGCTGGTTGTTGTGTGATGTACTAGACCTGGGGTCCCCAACCTTTTGTACCCATGAGCCACATTCAAGCGTAAAATAATGTTGGAGAGCAACATAATAATGCACAAAGTCGCTGGGGTGCCAAATAAGGGTATTGGTAGCCCTTATGTGGATTGGCAGCCTACAGGGGACTCTGTTTGGCAATACTGTACAACTGGTTTTTATGCAACTAAAGCCTTCCTTCTAGCCTGGAATTAAAAAATAAGTACCTGTTTTGAGGCCACTGGGAGCAACATCCAAGGGGTTGGAGAGCAACATGTTTTGCACAAAGCCACTGGTTGGGGATCACTCTACTAGACTGTCAGTTGGATAACACGTGCAATTGTATTGCAAAATCTGCCAGGTGATACATGTATGTGACTTTGTCTAACAATGATGAGCACTCCAATGTTATAACAAATAGCAATCTTGGTGCCAGCGAAGGCACAAATACAGGGCCAACATCGAATGCACAAATGAGGGTTTATATGCATAAGAATGTTTAATTGTTCATAGTATTGGACTTAAGGCCGATCACTTTCAGAGGCAATTTAGATACAGGTAATATGACCAGTATGAGGACTTAAATGTGTAAATATGGATGTATGCTATTGCTCTGTAGTCATGCTTATTGCTCTTTTCATGAGATAATGGCAAAGCAAGTCTGAGTGTGATTATACTGGAGTAGGTGGAGACCTACACAGAATCTGTCATAATTGGGCACAGTAGATGAAGGTGGTAGGGCAAGGCAACAGTTACTCTTTAAGCCCTCAAGTTGGCAAAATACAGCTCCTACCACCAAAAGGTTGCGATGGAGTGCTGGGAGTTGCAGTACAACATGTGCAGATGGTTCAAAGGCTGAACAGTTCTACTTCAGATAAATAATGGCGTTGGTTTAGCCCTGGGCTTTGACATTACTAAGATGGCTTTGCTGCTAGTAACCAACACTACTCTATTCCAATAATAGATATAAGCCATTACTATTCTTAAGGAGTTTTTCATGCAGGTCAAGGTCTAAACCGATTTTAGGGAAGTCCGACCAATCCTTAGAAATTATCGTGCGGTTAGTGGGATTCGAACGATCGTACTTCTTACGATTTTTCGGCCGACATCTGTCAGGAAATTGATCGGCCAGGTCAAAAAATCTTTGTGAGTCCCAGTGCAATCTATCTATGTTTGCAGGGCCAAGCAGGCAGCTCCCCTTTGTTTTCCTGGCAAATTGGTCTTTTTAGTTGATGGTCAATTTGTACGGTCTCACCATGAGGATTGGATCTTTTAATAAATCTCAACATCTCTACATAACACTGGCGCTGCTGCCTTTATAACTGCCCTATACACAATATGTAGTCATAATAGAAAAGGTGAATGATAGAGTTGGCCAAGAGGAACTTGCACCCTAGGCAAGAGCACCCGCATCTCCAACTGAACGGCTCACTGAGATTCAGGAAGCTGATCAGGTGGAGATGTGGGGCAGCTCTGTAATTCACCTTTTCTATTATGACTGAATATTTAAGAACATTATTTAGCGTCATTAAGGCTTTGGTGCTCTCTTCAAAGTTTTTTTTCTGAAGGAAAATTAGTCCAAACTTATATAATCTCTTGCTTTATTACACATTGAAATGTATTTTCTAAGGAACCTTTTGGCACATAAAGGGCATGTAATGAAAAAGAAACCTATCTTTAACATACTTTAATTAAAAAATATGTACCGTTTTTACAAGAAACCTGACTGTATGCAGTGAAATCCTCCCTTCATTTACTGCTGTGGATAGGAATTGTCAGATGGTCCCTAACTGCTGAGCAGGGAAACAATCATACTTATGAACAGCAGGGGGAGCCCCCGCCTTACTTCCCAGCCATGCAGAACTCAAGCAGCTTTGTTTGTTTCCCTGTAGATCAGTCGGCGACTGTGTAGAGATTTTTATTGGATTTTTACATCCAACTCCAGCTGCAGGGACAAAGATCATGGTGCCAGATTTAAACAGATAAACTGGGATTCTATTTAGAGGATTATTTTGCTGCAGCCACTGGTTCTGCAGAGTTGGAGAAAGTTTGTATTAAACAATACAAAAACTATAAAATCCACATTAGATTACATGACAACACAGAACCCAGTGAAGTCTGTATATTCTGATTATTAATCAATCTTGATGTATCAGCTTCTGGCAGATATTATTTGACTTGTGCTGTTTTGATAATTTATGATGATCCCTAAGCAGCCCAGACCACACTGAGCATGTGCACAGTCTTGGTCTTGCAAAGATGTTTAACAAAGTTACAAGATGGTGACCCCCTGTGGCCAATTTTGAAAGCATCAATAATTTGTTTGATTAGGATTGTGGTGCAGTAAGTTTATGTTTAGTATACAAAATACAGCATTTTTACTTCCCCTTTAATTATACTATTAATGTATTACTATTATGTATGTTTTTGCAAGGGTGATGATTTGGAAAGGAGCAGTGGAATTTAGCTGTGTGACTTCTATCCATGTTGTAGCCCCCACCCTTCCCAGCTATAGTCAGGTGTTCCCACTGGTGTCTAATTAAAGGGCAGCCAAGTTTGGGAGTTTTACTTTGAAAGCAGCAATTAAGTTGCAGGTAAAACTTAGTCCCTTTGTAAAATGTATAATGAAGCAATTGAATTCTTAATGAATCAGATAAAATTGAGCGTAGGACTGGCTAGATATGGGATGACTTTGACGTAGTTGGCCAGCTTAAATATATTGCAATATATGGACAAACAATCCCTGTTTTGTTTAAAGGGGAAGGCATTTTTAGTAGCTGTATGCACAAAGTGTTCTTAAGGTAAGTGCGACAGGCTGGTGGGGGCGGCATTGCCAACGCCCCCCTCAGCCTTAAACGCGTCTGCACATGGGCTAGAAGAGCCATTACTTGACCGCACACAATGTTACTGCTGCAATGCTGCCACAATACTGATGCCTGTCCTAGCACAAGTCTCTCTCCTTATACTCAATTTTGGTCATCACCACAAGGCTCAGGAGATCAAGTCTAGTGTAGGTCTAGTAAAGGGTCTAGTGTAGGTTTAGTGAAGGGTCTAGTGTAGGTCTAGTGAAGGATGTGTCAAAGGGAATCGCAGAAACCCATTTTAAAGGAGAACGCGACGGAGCAATCATCTTTGGGCTTCTTCTTTCTTCAGATTTCCTGGGGCAGATGAAATAGTTGGCTTTATCGTTAAAGTTCGGCTTTTCACTCTATTGCGCATGCACAGCCATGAGAAAAAAGAAGAAACAGGAAGAGGATCTCTCCGTGGTGCTCGCTGGAAGAATCCTGGGCCAGTGCAGTTTTCTCCTAATAGGTGCACCTTCCCAGGGTTTCAGGTAAGTAAATGCGATCACTTGGGGTGCCTAACTTTTGGCACTCCCAAGAAAAAAAGACCTTTTCTTCTCCTTTAAGGTCATTAGAGTGACCCAGATCTTTACAGTTTCCACAGCAAATCTTACAAATCAGGATGGAACAATATCACTCTGGAGAACCAGGTATTTCAACAAGTCATTTTTTTATTGTAAAATGCACAGCTTTCAAGTGCATTTTACAATAAAGAAGATGACTTGTTGAAATACCTGGTTCTCCAGAGTGATATTGTTAGAGATTTGTAAATGTTTGGAAGGTTTGGTGCTATCTGACTGTGTATGAAGAACCCATTCTACATGAAAGACCAGGGGGAGAACATCACCTGCCTTTAACTGATACCTCCACAGCAATTCTTCATCTTGGATCTTGTTAGGCTATCCCTTGAGTGTCAGTGACATGCTCAGTGCTGTTGGCTGCTGTTGAAGAGCTAAGCTTAAGGGTCTTCAGAAATAGGGATGCACTGAATCCTTGAATCCTTGGTAAATGTTTGGCCGAATACCGAACTGAATCTGAATCCTAATTTGCATATGCAGATTAGGGGCAGGAAAGGAAAAAGTGCAAAAAAATCTTCTTTTTTGGTGAAAAGTTATGTGATTTCCCTACCCGCCTGTAATTTACATATGCAAATTCGGATTTCGTTAGCCTGGCACAAGGATTCGTGGGTATTCGAATCCTGCTCAAAAAGGCTGAATCCTGGCCGAATCCCGAGCCGAATCCTGGATTCGGTGTATCCCTATTTGGAAATCATCAAAACATTAACAGAAAGTAAGGTTCCACCTTACTAATTCATCCTGAGTTAATTATGATTTTGACATGTTTCAGCCTTGAACTTTATATTTTACATCTAGTAAACCCATGATGGTGTGAAAGGACCAAAGAAAGATATATGGTGTGCTGATGGGGTCAATTAGGAGCCAGTGCTTGCTCCTTGCCCTTAATAAATGAATCCTTTTGTGGTAAATGCATACCTTATATACCCGAGTATAAGCTGAGTTTTTCAGCATCCAAAATGTGCTGAAAAAGTCTACCTTGGCTGATACTCGGGTCAGCTGCTGAGATTGCAGTCACTTTTAATCATTCCTATACCAACAGTACACTTGGGGAGAGACTGCAATATCACACAGCGCCCTCTGTTGGTTATATGAAAGAATAACAGTGACTGCAATATCACACAGCGCCATCTGTTGGTTGTATGAAAGAATAACAGTGCGCCCTCTGTTGGTTATATGAAAGAATAACAGTGACTGCAATATCACACAGCACCATCTGTTGGTTATATGGAAGAATAACAGTGACTGCAATATCACACAGCGCCCTCTGTTGGTTATACGAAAGATTAACAGTGATGGCAATATCAAACAGCGCCCTCTGCACATGGTAGTGGGACAGTGGGACAATGCACACAGTAATCCGTTTGGCAATTCTCTGTCACCATCAATTTAGCAAAGAAGTCCGGTTGATCGCTGGGGGGGTCGCTTTGGCAGAATGTGCTCTGCTGGGAGACAGGGCTGTAGTTGTGTCTAGGCTTATACTAGAGTCAATAAGTTTTCCCAGTTTTCATAGGTAAAATTAGGTACCTTGGCTTATACTCGGGTCGGCTTATACGCGAGTATATACGGTAATAATGATACTTTTTAATGCAGTATCTAGCAGTGGTAAGTCTAAATCAACTTGACTTGCTGCAGCTGCTTTTACCAGATAATGTAAATGTGTATATATATATATCTATATCTATATATATATATATATATATATATATATATATATCTATATCTATATATATATATATATATATATATATATACTGTATAAAAAGATTTAGTTTCTGGCAACTCCAGTGTTGGGAGATGTGCTGTATATCATAACCTAGAGATCAATGAAATCCTTCCCATCACTTTTACATTTTATTACATGAATGAAATAGACATATTTAAGATTGCCCTGATTTACAAAAGGTTTGGGGTGTTAATTTGAGGAAAGTGGTAGATGTCCTGTTGTACAGTATTTGGAGGAGGGGAAAGGTAAGTGCTTATGTCTGTATTTAAAGAATAAGTAAACCTTTAAAATAAGTGAATGTAAAATTGATGCGTGTGCTATTCTAAGAACATTTGCAATTTGCATTAATTATTTATTTCTTTTTTTATTCCAAGATATTAAAGAATACATATGCTGTTAATATGAATGAATTTAGTTACAACAGCTCCACCTGCTGGTCAGTTTCTGACAAGTCCGACCACAAGGTAGTCAAGGAAGCGGTCAGGAGAAGGAAAGAGGCTGCTCTGATGTTCTTCTGCTCAGGAAAGCTTGGAAAAAAGTTTCTGAATTTTTTCCTAAATAGAAGAACATCAGAAATAAATAAAAAGAAAATAAATAATGAATTTTGCATTCACCTATTTTAAAGGTTTACTTATCCTTTTCATGCTTAATAAGGAAGGGAGGGGTAGGTTAATTGATGTGAAGGGGAAAGGTAGATAACCTCAGGTCAGTGCAGGGCCACCATCAGAAACTTTGGGGCCCCATATAAGTTTTTTATATGGGGTCCCCTCATGAACACAAGGGACAGTATAAACATTTTTTGGCTATGTCCCTTGTCTGTGCTAATCAAATGATCAACTAGCAGGTGAGTACATTTTGCTAGGACAAAAGAATAAACTTGTTGGATGTATTTTTTTCAATCACCGTTACTAGGATAAAAAACAGCCAATCATTGCACTGGTGCCTATACTTTAGATATATAAGAAGAGAGAGTTAAGTACCTGGGGAATTGGAGGATTGGAGATATAGGTGCTAACATTTCTATCTATAAGAAGGAGGGAAGTAGAAGGTGCCTTGAAGTCTGTGTATTAGTAGAGGAGAAAGGTACAACCCTGATGGTTATGTATTATGTCTACTTGCCCTGATGCCTACATATACGGAGGCATTGAAAACTTGGCACCCTGATGCCTGTAAATTAGTTAACATTAGGACTCATGTATGAGCACAGCTCAGGACCCAAATTTACACCATTCATTAAAGTTACTTGTGCCCAAAGTTGCTCCTTGTACTATAGCACAGTTCTGCTCTGCAACGTTGAATCCATCCCAACTCCTGGCGCGAACTGGAGAACCCTGAAGCTACTGCCATGTAGAATGTTGTGGTAGATCCAGGGTGCTCACAGTGGACAGATAGATGTAGAGTACTTGTATCTAAAGCAGGGGTCCCCCCTTTTTTTATCCATGAACCACATTCAAATTTGAAAAGAAACGCAAGCATGAAATCGGTTCCTGGAGGAGCCAAATAAGGGCTCGCTGTGATTGACTATTTGGTAGCCCCTATGTGGACTGGCAGCATATAAGAGGCTCTGTTTGGTAGTACATTTGTTTTTTATGCAAATAAAACTTGCATAGCCCCTATGTAGATTAAAAATACTTTAAAGGAGGTTCTGACAGATTCTGTTGCCAGAGGCTCTGCAGCACATCTGTTTGTATTCAACCAAAACTTGCCCCAAACCTTAAAATTCAAAAATAAGCACCTGATTTGAGGCCACTGGGAGCAACATCCAAGGGTTTGGTGAGCAAATGTTGCTTGCAAGCTACTGGTGGGGGATCTCTGCATTAAGGGGGTGTCTAGAAGGGTTATATTTACCATACAAGAACATGAGGTCAAATGCCTAAGGAGGTAGCTTTAAGGGGTCAGCCATCAGATGCTTATATTATATATTTAAAAAAACGCAAACCACCAACACTACAGTACACACAGTACAGCAGCAGGACTGACTGCACACCCCCCTGACTAATAAGAAAAGGGGCCTAAGACAGCACTGGAACTAAATACAACCCTGGAGCCTAGTTTCTTTGCAAATATCATAAATGGCTCCCCATATGTTCCACCATATTTCTGTATTTGTTTTTTTTATCTCTGTGTACATAGAATATATCAAGCAAGCTTGTTCACATATAGTATATAAAGTAATATGCACACATGCAGCTTTTGCAGGAAGCATATACTTGCCTAAAGTAACCGAATGCAAAAGAATCAGAAAGGCTATTTCATGTGCATTATTGCACTTCCAATGTAACCTATAAAAATGAGTAGGGGGGTTACATGATATGGTTGCTGTGCCCTTGAGGTGTTGAATATCGCTGGCACCACCACCAAACAACACGCTATGTCTAAATGGCCAAAACATCTGGGATATATGTATCCTGAAAGAATATGCACTAATTGGGGCCTGGCATGCACAATAAAGTAGAAATTACTGTCCCGTCCAATGTTACCACTGTCTTTCATTACATTTTATGGGGCTTAAAGGCTACTGATGCCAAGTCAAATTGATAATGTTTGGAATGAAGGGAACTTGAATGGAGATGAAGCACAGGCGCGGTGCACAGAAATGTAATATTTAACAAATACACCAGTCCTGCTCTTGGGTTATTCTATTATTCTTTCTTTCTTTATTTAAAGGGAAACGATACCCCTGGACATTGCAGGGCTCTATACAAAGATATTGCAAAAAAACAGCCAATACGATTTGTTTCATACATAAATATATTTATTTTTATGTTTTTAAATAATACATATATACGTGTGCCATTGGATACTCCGATATTGAAAACAGCCAACTAAGGCTCTGTGCTCTCATGCAAACCAAAGGCAAAGGGCTGGAGAAGGCATGGGGAATTTAGGGTGCACTTTAACATATCGAATCACTTGCACTGTGCTTGGATACAGAGAGGCTTAAGTTCAGTTCTGTATGTCAGCTGCATGTGACCTTAGCTAATATCACTATGCTACAGCACGAAAAAAAATAGAATGGGCTTTCCTTGTGGTAGGAACTAAATCCAGAAAGAAATGTGTCTGTATGGCAAGATGTCAGTTTAGCATGACCAATTACTTGCATCCCACAGCATTATTATTAGCCTTTATTTATATGGCACTGACATATTCTGCAGTGTTTTAATATACATCTTCCATGGAGCTTACACTTAGGAGCAGATTTAGCAAGGGCCGAAGTGAATTCGAGGGAATTTTCGAAGTAAAAAAATTCGAAATTCTAATACATTTTTTGAATACTTCAACCATCGAATACGATACTACGACTTCGAATTTACTTTGAATATTCGATAATCGAAGCACTGTGTCTTTAAAAAAACTTTGACTTCAATACTTCGCCAAATGAAACCTGCCTAAGTGCTATGTTAGCCTATGGGAACCGTCTACAGCATTTTTCTAAGTTTTTGAAGTCGAAGTAAAAAAACGTTCGATCGTACGATAAAATTTTTGAATCGTTCGATCGTTCAATTTTACTTCGACCGTTCAATGGCCAAATTCGGTGAAAAATCCTTCGACTTCGAGAAGTATTTTAATTTGATGGTCGAATTTCAAAGTGTTTTTTACTTCGAAATCCGACCCTTGATAAATCTGCCCCTGAGTGATGAGTGGTAATTCTGGCCCTTTACAGATTCACAGGGAACTTTTTTTGCTGCCAGCGGAAATATCTGCGTGTTTCGCACGTCAAAATAAAAGGATGCGCAACAATGGCATTTGTCATATATATTTTTTTATTGTGGAATACAAAGCACCCAGATATTATTTGTTTATTATTAGCTGTGCCCGTGTGAGCAAGTAGTAATACATATATATATATATATATATATATATATATATATATATAGAGGTATATTAACTATAGATGGTATTTTTGGTTAAACAGCAACAGAGTTACTAAATGTAGTAGTATATAACATTAGCCTATGAGTAAGTGCACACCCTTGGCATAAAACGTGTTAGGTTTTAAAGATTTCCTACTTTTTTAAATCATCTGGGCTCCTTTCTCAACTAACATTAAGTTTGTTCTGTCTTTGTTTTCATTAGTACATCCCATTACCAGTCAACCAGAGATATTGTCTGTCACGGACATGTTTTTAAGAAATTGGCAACATGGTAGTCTTTTTTCTATTGAAAAAGAAGTTGTTGCCTTTTTTTATATTTATATAGAGGCACCAAGGGCCTGTGCATAGGAAAGCAGATTTTGTTTGCATTTGTATATTCTCTCTGTGTTTGTGTGGATTTCCTCCCATGCTCCCAAAAACTTGCAGGATTAACTGGCTCCTGATAAAACTGACCCAGCATATGTGATACAGGTCTTAGATTGTAAACTCATCTGGGACAGGGGATGATTTATAATCTCTCTAAAATGTTGCAGAATAGATTGGCTCTGTATAATTAAAGGATTAAAAATGCTATGCCACAAAAAGTGCCAGTGGTACTATGGTTGAAAGTGATATGATTAGAACATGTCTGTAGGCCCATTCATAGGCCAGTGATCATGATATGTATGTATGTCTAACTTTATTTGTAAAGCACTGTTAAGGAGCCTCAGAGTCATATATTGGATAAAAGTACAATATACAAAATTACACAATAAATACAATACATTTACACAGTACAGAGAGCTCATATAAGTACACAAAGCTTAAGTGCTATGTGTTAAGAGACACAGTGGGATGGAGGTCCCTGGCTGTAAAGCTTACAGTCTAAATGGGTGGGAGGCTAACATATTGGAGGGGGAAAAGTGTATTGTAAAGGCATTGTTCAGTAGGTACCAGGACTAGACTAATGTTCTAGTGCTACAAAAGGTAGACTTTTAATTTTTTCTTGAAGAGATTGAGAGAGGGTTCCTTATGGAGAATTCAGGGATGGAATTCCAGAGGTAAGGAGCAGCAAGATAGAAGGGTTTGAGACGAGAGGTGTCAGTGGATGTGGATGGTGTGAAGAAAAGGGGCTCTGAGAAGAGTGGAGAAGACGACCAGGAATGTACAGCGAGACAAGTGTAGATATCCAAAAAGAAGTGGTGCTGTTACCTCTAACCAAATGCAACAACGATTGTTAGTTGAGTTCCAAGCGATGCACCTCCGCCATGTGTGCTGCTGAAATATTCACAAAGTTTAAAGTTCACAAGGATCGACTCAAACGCAGATTAACTGCTCAAACTTCAGTGTTTATTGTTTAACACAACATGTTTCGAGTCTCGTGAGACTCTTTGTCAAGTGTAGAAATGTAGTGAGGAGCAGAGGAGTGAAGAAGAATTTTATATGGTATCCTTTTGATAGAAAACTTTTGGCCAGACTAGTAACCAGTGGTGTAACTAGATATATTGGACCCTTTAACCTCACGGAGATTATCTTCCATTGAAAGGAATAAACACTCAACTTCCAAGTTTGTACTGCTGTGTTGAATAAAAATCTACAAAATTATCGAAAAGCAAAAGGAGTGATAGAACAAATGTAAGAACACAGAAACATTGTGGTTGAGGTTGAAAAAAGATCATCATCAAGCTTAAACATCTTGAGCAATGAAAGCTGCTAGGTAGGCAGAAGACAAATATGACTGTAATTCAGTGGCACAATTAATAATTATATACAAAGTTCCCAGTGTACCCTCTCTTTTGTTCCAATATTTCATCATTATTACCTATCTCACCACGGTCTGATATGGGCTGCTTTGTTTGCACTCAGAATCTTGAAAATGTAACACAGTAACATAGTAAATGAGGTAGGAAAATGACCAAGGTCCACCAACTCCACCAAGTCTAACCCTTTTGTCTAAGTAATATATAACTGCTAGCTGATCCAGAGGAAGTCAAGAAAAGCCTGTCTAAAGCCTCCAATTTGCAAAGGGAGTGGGGAATTCCTTCCTAAGAAAATAAAGGAGAACATAAAATAAAATTTTAATCAGGATACTCCCCGACCAAGGCAAAGAACAAGTTCTAAGACAATTATGCTCCCCAAACCAATCTTGGAAATGCAGAATTTGGAAAAAAACAGGGCTCATATTGCTGCAGGGGTCCTCCTTGTGCACATGCACACACGCACACATGCACACACGCACATTGCAGAGAGGGGGGTGTGTCCTATGGGCGGCCCTGAAATTGTAGCCCCGGTGGGCCCCAGGCCCCCCAGTCCCTGCAAGTAGTAAAAGGAAGACTAGCCTGCACCCATGATGTTGCAGATTCTTTTATCAAATACAAGGTGCATGGCACAGCCAGACCAGGGAAAGAATGAATGAGCACTGGGTGTACTCTTGTACTTCACAAAATACCCCTTATACTGTTATTTGCTTCCACTGTCTATGCTCCTGGTCAGGGCTGTATCACTTGGAGTGAAGTTTGGTTTGTGCCAGCCTAGAACTGAACAGAAATATTCAAACCTGCCTCCAAGCTGAAGGTCTGGGTCTTGAGCACCTGGACAAAAATCAATACTAGATATCCACTTCTTCCCTCCTCTTTTTTATAACAAGTGCCCTATACTGTCTATATATAAATTTGGCCCTGCTCCTGGTTGGTCATTGCTGCCGAGTTCAGAGGATCGTAAGACAAACAGAATATCATGGCGGCTGAATTTTCATGAGCAGATAGCAGGGCCAACCCCAGGATAGGGGGAAGCGATGATTCTTTTTAATTATAGCAACCCTGTATTTTCTGACTTGCCAAGAGGCCATCCAACTCCTTCTTGACACCATCTAATGTATGTAATTGTGGAAGATAATAATATACCATTTTATCACACTAAACTTTTCAGGAAGAACACGGATCCATGCAGAAGCCGCTCTGCTTGACGAATCTACAGCCAAACCGGGAATCAATGACAACATTTAAACAAGTCACCATAAAAACACATTAATCGAATACAAGAAGGTGTTGCATGGGTGAGTGCTTTTGAGTGGCTGCCACTCAGTGGAAGGCCCGGAGGGAGGGAGGGAAAAGCCAATGAAGGGCTTGGGGGGGGGGAATATATGATTCATTGTATTGTGTCTCTATCCTCCTGTATGTGTGTGCATTGAAAGAGAGGTTTCTTCTTCTTTAAAAATTTTAAAAAAAATCAGGGCAGGTTGCCAGACGAGAGAGGACCTGGCTTTCCACACTTCAAATATCAGGGGACTGAGAAGCTCCCTTCTAAATGGTAGGCGCCACTTAGCCGACTGATGAAGCTGTTAGATGGAGGGGGGATTAGACTCTTAAAGGGACAGTTGCTTCAGTGAGTTTTTGGAATTCTTTTCTGTGCTGTACAAAAAGGTGCATGTGTTCCCCTCTGATACGCACACAAGTGACTGCTGCTTTTTATTCATTTTTTTTTTATTTTTGGAGATGATATCAAAAATAAAATCTAAAAGCTGCATTAATACAGCCACAATGCTATTTTCTAGGTAAGAAAAAAACAGTCATTTTGATCCCCCCCAGAATTAAACAATAATAGTTTTATATACAGAAAGTATATACCCTCGGTTACGAGGTGATGAAGGAGAACACAAACGCCAGAAGGTTCTCAATGGGGTATGGTGATACACGTGGCAGAAAACCAGCCAATCACAGTGCATATCCTTAGCATGCCTCCAAATTGCCTTCAGTAGAACTCATATGATCCTCAAAGATCAGCCATACTTAGCTCAGGCTGGTCTGTCACACTGCTTATTCCTGCTGAGCAGAGGAGTAACTACAGAGGAGGCAGACCCTGTGACTGCTGGGTCGCCCAATAGAAACTCAATATCATTGATCAACACTGGGCAAATTTGCCCATTGGCAGTAACCCATGCTAACCAATCAAATTGTTGCATTGATCTACCTGCAGCTGGCTTAAAATAGAAAATCACTGATTGGTTGGTATGGTTTACTGCCTATGGAAAACTTTGTCCAGTGTTGATAAATGATCTTGAGTATCCTTTCAAGATCAAGCTTTATGTCTAAGGTACTAACCTTAGCAGATGAAGAAGTGAAGATCACCATAACATCATCCTCGCTTTCTGCTTTTCTGATTATTCTGGCTGTCAGTCCAAACACGGGAAATAATAGAAAGTCAGTCATCAGAAACATGGCCACCCTTTGTGGTATCTATGGATTAAGTGTACGGGACAATCACTCATACACCAAGAGTTGTGCAAGAGTCAGCTACAATATGGTCAACCTAAACATCTGTGACCTTTGCCCAACTGGATATGAGGGACTGAGAAGGGAAATGTGCTAGTAATGTAAGAAGGTGATTGACTAGGAGAACAGCATTATTTATTTGGGATATGTGTTTCTCCGTACAGCTGGGTATTGGTATAACGTCACAAAAAATGCATCAAAATGCAATCTACTGTATATTTAGGTTATATATCTGAGTGTGTGCCTCAAGGTTCTGGGTGGGTTTCCTTTGGGTACTCTGGATTCCCCACACTTCAGGCAGGTTACTTAGTTCATCATGAATCTAACCCTATTGTGTGTGAATGTGATAGGAACCTTAGACTGTAAGCTCTATGGGGCAGGGACTGATATAAATTATGGGCAATCAGTCATTGTCTAAATGTGAAAGCAATAAAATACAAAATAATAAAAAAAAGAATGCTGAAAGAACATGATATCATGGAGGAGAACAGCAGAAGATCAGAGTTAGATGGTAGAATTATTTCTGCTTACTTTGCTATTGTGTAGAGCAGGGGTCCCCAAGCTTATTCACCCATGAGTCAGATCCATTTGTAAAAAGAGTTGGGGAGCAATACACACATGAAAAAAGTCCTGGGGATGCCAAATAAGGGCTGTGGTTGGCTATTTGGTAGCCACTATGTGGAATGCCAGACTACAGGAGGCTCGCTTTGGCAGAACACCTGGTTTTTATGCAACCAAAACTTGCCTCCAAGCCAAGAATTCTAAAATATGATACTACATTGAGACCACTGGAAGCAACAGAAAAGGGGTTGGTGGGCAACACGTGAGCCACTGGTTGGGGATCAATGCTGTAAAGCAATGTTTCATAAACTGTTGGGCTGGCCTCCCTGGGGAGGATTAAAACATTGGCAGAGGGGTTCAGCCAAAAGGTTAGTTAGGGTAAAAATTAAGAAGAATGGACATTTGCTCTACTAGATATACCCGAAAGCCTAGACTGAAGGCCAGTTATGGTGTGTGAGATGTGGGGTGAATATTTATTGGAATTCCTAAAAATTCTTTGTACTATGACTGAATGACCCATACTTTCCTACATCCCTCCACATTTTATCAGCTAAGGGCCCTGACTAAAAGGTTGGTTTCCCAAGGGTTTCCCAGCCCTCGTTCCAGCCTTTGTGAGTTATAATGAAACATCTGATGGATAGAAGTAGGTCTATTCCGCAGCTATAACTCATGGAGTTTTCATAGTGTTATACCTCAGAAAAATAACCGCTGGCTCGCTGTAATACTGACTTTTATGATATTACCAGATCTTATAATTGATTTTTTTTTTATATAGTACGCACCTTGATGGGCATCCCAGTGTAAAGAGGGGTGGGTCCACTGTGCTTATTGTATAACCAGAATGTTGCAGGGCCCTGAAATGGTTAAAGAGAATTTTTATTATTGCACTTTTGATTTTGGGTTCCATTGAGCAATTTGGAGACCTATATATACACACACATGCACACAGGGCTTCTATTAGTTAAGACAAGGCAAATAAAAAAAAAACAAGCATTCTGCTAGAAATTTTAACTGGCAACTGCTGTAAACAAATTACTATTCATAAGCTGTGTGTTGCTCAGTGCGGCTATGAATGCTGTTAGTTCCCGATCAGGATATTTACTGCAGCCTGAACGCCAGGGGGAATTGATAAAATGCCTCTGTATAAAAGATCCGCTTTCTTTGCTAATAACACAGACAGATTGGTAAAGCGCCGGTGTATAATGCTACTTAAGACTAGGCAGGTCACTCCCCCAAAAGCACCAGAAATTTAACCCCATTCACCATGGTATTCTGAATGAAGCTGGAAGAAAATGGAAGAAACAGTAAAAAAAAAGTGAAGGTGAAAGGTAAAAAAGAAAAGAGGGCTTGTTTACTTATAAAAGCACAAGAATTGAGCTCGCCATGATGCATTGCTATACAAAAAAAGATGCCAGCACATTTACACGCTCTTTCCCAACCACTAGCAAGTGCCAAGACACCCCTTCAAGCTGCTCTAATGCATTATGTGCATGCATTAATGTATGGGAACCCAGGATTTACTGTCAGTTTGGGCCATAGCAGATTTACGGCAGTTTGCAGCAAGTGAATTAGACACTATGATTAGCTCCCCTTGCTGGAAGTGACGTCATTCAAACACCACAAGCTGCACAAAAATTACCAAAACTATTCTGTAGATGTGCTCAGTCATGCTGGAATTCTGGGGGGGAAAATGCTGCAATTGCATAGGGGAAGCATACGAAATTGATATTTTGCACCTTGCACTGCGTTGGTAAATCAGCTGCTTTTAAGCTGTCAGTCTAAGCAAACATGTGGCTGCAGGTACTGTAAAGAAAACTGCTCAGTCTCAAATTGGCTTTATTTCCATTGGTGAGGAACAAGTACTAACCTATACGACTCATTATAGTCCCTGTTATTATGAATTTATATAGCAGAATAATGTTCTACTTTATTCATCACTCCCTGCCCAGCAAGTGCTAAGTGCTGAATGGTTACTATGGGTTACTAGACTTTGGTCTGATAATAAGCATCAACCCACCCAAGTATCCAAAAGGTACCACACATTCTCAGGAGCATTAGCAGTCGTGCATCCTAGGGCCAAGGGTACTTCACAAATCTCTTATCATGTCCATCAGAATGATCTTGCTTTGGAATACGACTAATGGCACACAGAATAATGGTGTTGCAGGAAGACACTAAGGGACTGACAGGAGTCTACAGAAGATCTACTGAATATTGTGTTGAAGCTGGTGATGACACAAACCACTAATTGAATGTATACCAAGTTGAGAAAATAGTAATCTAAATAAAGTCTTGAGGCCTTCCTATATATATTCCTTTATATATTCAGTAGATCTTCTGTAGACTCTTGTCAGTCCCATAGTGTCTTCCTGCAACACCATTATTCTGTGTGCCATTAGCCATATTCCAAAGCAAGATCATTCTGATGGACATGATAAGAGATTTGTGAAATACCCTAGGCACATTCTTCAGTCGAGCCTTTGACAGTAGACCTTTCTCAGGGCTCGCACCTCTCCCAGACGTTGCAGATTACTAGTTTTGTGGAGTCTTCTGCTGATAGAGATTATGCAGGAGTCCACGTAGAAGGCATACAGCTCTGCATTGGTGCGGATTCGTCACTCTCCCAGAAACTGGATAGACCCACATATTCTCCTCAACATCTTACACTTCCAGTTATGAGCAGGTGCTCATCTCGTGTCATCCTCACCCAGGCTTAACTCCTGTAGGCAACCATGGGCCTGATGACAATCTTGTAGAGCGTCCTCTTTATTTTCCATTTCACAAGCTGAGACTTTGACAGGTTCTGAAGGCTGAAGTAGCATCTGTTGCCTACACTAATTCTGGTCGTAATTTCTAAGTGGGTTTCGTTCCTCTCTGTAATCTGGGATCCCACTACTCACCCCTCTCTCCAAGGTGAAGTTGAACAGGATGCAAATCTCAGGCCTCTACTGACTTGGAACTCCAGGACACTCCATCCTGCACCTTGACCTTTCTTTGAGTGTCTCACAATGTCATCCAGACCAGCCAGCAATATTTTCTAGGGATTCCAAGTGAGGCCAGAGTCTCAAGCAGATATCTGCCATGCACGCTGTTATAAGTCTGTTTATAATCAATGAACAGCTGATGCACCGTGATGTTATACTTATAGCACTTTTCCAAGATAAAGCAAATGGAGAAATTATGGACAGTGGTAGATCTGCCTTGACAAAAACCAGACTGGTAATCTCCAATAATCTCCTTTGCTAACAGCTCCAGCCTCTTGGGCAGGGTCTTGGTGAACTCTTTGTATCCCACATTTAGCAACAATACACCCCTATAGTTATTGCACACCAGCTTGGATCACTTCTTGAGTATGGGGCACACACGTGGCACTTCCCATTCTTTAGGCATCATCTCATCTCTCCAGATCCTAAAAATGAGCTCATGGAGTGTCTAATGTAGCCTCTCTTCTCCATACATTAGAAGCTCCGCTGTGATTGCCTTCTCTCCCTGTACCTTATTATTCTTCATCTCACAAATGGCTCCCCTGATCTTTTCCAAACTCGGCTCTGATACTTTGACCTCCGGGTCCTCTTCAAGGTCTTCATCTGCATCCAGGCCTGACCTACTATCCTCCCCATTCAGCAATTCTTGGAAGTGTTCTACCCACCTTTCAAGGTGCTTTCTGCAATTTGTGGGTGGGGAAACGTGGAAATTCGCTGCAAATCCATGCCTGACGAATTTATTCACCCATCACTACTTCTAATGATCATCAGTGCTCCAATTATGCTGTTTCAAACCAGAATGTTATCGTGCCGACCCATTTAAACAGCAGGTATGTCAAAAACAAAACACCCACCATCCCTTTTGGGTATTATAAATCAACTAATGGCAAATTGTTAGACATACCTGGTCAGGATGAACTGGGTTTATGATTCAGGAAAGAACAGTCTCCCAAAAAGCTCATCAGTGCTTTCTCTAAAACACACATCTGCAGAGCACAATTAAATATGCCTTAGAGGCAAAACACTGAGGCTGTTCTCTGATAGCAAAGCATTACAAGGAAAAGGACAGAAGAAAATTAATTTTCCAGGGATTAGCAGTCGCCATTCAATACATCCCAAGCCACATCCTGTAACCTGCCGGGTTATGTCTTTCTCTCGCATTGGCTGACTTTATGAACATGAAATATGATTACTCTCCGAAAAGTACCAGAGAGTGCCTTTCACTGCATAACTTGCTAGTCTTCAGCCTGTGGCCCTCCAGCTTGACTGCAATTCCCAGCTTCCTTACAGCAGCCGTGTAATGTGGTGGCATTTGTTCTTGAGGGGAACATGTGAAGATCTCTTAAAGAAGAAGAAAAGCTACCAAGGCAGTTTATTGTCAATAGATTAATCACAATAGTGCAAGCTAGAACACTATATTTATTCTGTAGAATGTTTACCATACCTGAGTAAATAGCTGTAGAAGCTCTCTGTTTGTTTAGGATAGCAGCTGCCATATTAACTTGGTGTGACATCACTTCCTGCCTGAGTCTCTCCCTGCTCACTCATAGCTCTGGGCTCAGATTACAGCAGGGAGAGGAGAAGGGAAGGGGAAAGCGGAAGAAGAGAAGCAAACTGAGCATGCTCAAGCCCTAGCCCTGGAGGTTTAAGATAAAAACAGGAAGTCTGATACAGAAGCCCATGAGTACACAATACAAGGAAAAAAATTCTGTGTTTCTTTTGATAGAGGACTCAGAGCAGCATTACTTTGAGGGTTTACTGGTGTATTTATATAGACCTTTCTGATAAAGCTTACTTAATTTTAACCTTTCCTTCTACTTTAAAACTCTGTCATCTAATGTTCAAACACTTGGTTTTAGAAGTAGAGCTATGGTTCCAACTATAGTTGTAACAAGGAGACCTCACTAGTGTTGAGGGACCTAGAAATATAGTGATATGTAACTTCTTCTTCTTTCATTACCTAGAAAATGACGAATCAAGGCAACGTGATGTTGTGTTACTGTAATACATTACTGGCATTGACTGTCCACTGCCATCACCCTGTAAGTTATAGCAGCCTCTCTATTGTTCTGTCCTTTTTGCCCAAATTATCAGAACAGCAAGAATTAAATAGGATCTTTTTATTTCCTCATATGCCGATGCATATACTGTATATGTTGCATGTGTAGATTAGATTCTCAAAGAACCTCAGTCCCAGATCTTATGATCGATCACATACACACCAGAAAATTTGTACAAAATATATAATGTGTATATGGGCAGTTTAAATGTGACAAGCTGTGAGAATTCAGATAAGAATTTACCATAAACCCTCAACTTCAGGCCCAGATTTGTGGCAAGGCCACATAGGCCCGGGCCTAGGGTGGCAAAAAATAGGGGCGGCATGCCGCCCAGCCGCATTATGGGGACGTGTGCGTCCCCATTCAATTACACCAGCTGCGCCGGCGCTTTTCGCCGGCGCGCTGGGAAGGGGAAGTGTAGGCAGGCGCTAGGACTGAGTGGCCGCCTGGTCGGACCGCGCGGCCTAGGGGCGGCCGGCAAAGAAATCCGGCGCTGCTCAACTGTCCCTGTGCACAACTGCTTGCTACACCCCATATGTCCGAGTCACAAAACATGACTTTGTTTTCTTCTAAAGGCTGTGAGCCATTTCCTCTTCTTTTCCTGGAAAAAAATATTTATCAACAATATTACCGAAGTTATTTTACACCATTCACATGACCCACGTGTCACTGGGCTTCATTCCTCGCATGCCGCAGGCTGTGGTGCCAAGATGTGTGTATGGCGCATGGGTGCTGCTTGCTGGGTGAAGTCATTCCTTCTTCACTCAAAGAATTCGGGAAGTTTGAAGACATCTGTTCTCAGATTTCTGGGTGATGTCATTGGCTTTGGCTTTCAGTTCCTGTTATTTTTGGATGGCTATAATATAATTATATAATATATAAACAATATATTCCTTGGTAGGGATGTAGCGAACGTCGGAAAAAAAGTTCGCGAACATATTCGCGAACTTGCGCAAAAATGCGAGCGGTTCGCGAACGGTTCGCGAACCCCATAGACTTCAATGGGAAGGCGAACTTTAACATCTAAAAAAGACATTTCTGGCCAGAAAAATGATTTTAAAGTTGTTTAAAGGGTGCAACGACCTGGACAGTGGCATGCCAGAGGGGGATCAAGGGCAAAAATGTATCTGAAAAATCTGCCTGTGTGTGCTTGGAAGAGATAGTGTAGGGGGAGAGCTGTTAGTGATTTCAGGGACAGATGATAGTAAGTTTGCTGGCTAGTAATCTGCTTGATACTGCTCTGTATTGGAACAAAAAAATAAATAAAAGCAGTCCTTACAAGGACTACTGTTATTGCAGCAGTCAGCAGATGAGATCAGAAGCAGGACAGCTGCCCACTGCAGCTACATACAGAGCACTGCAGTAGAAGGTAGATTACTAGCCAGCAAAGCTACCTAAGCTTAAATGTCCCTCAAACCCCTGCAGACTTCTGTCCCTCCAATAACAGAGCAGTATCAACACGATTACTAGCCAGCAAACTTTCAACTGTCCCTGAAATCACTAACAGGCAGCAGCTCTCTCCCTACACTATCTCTTCAGCACACACAGGCAGAGTGAAAAAACGCTGCAGGGCTTCGGTTTTTATAGGGAAGGGGAGTGGTCCAGGGGAGAGCTTCCTGATTGGCTGCCATGTACCTGCTGGTCTGGGGTGAGAGGGCAAAAAAAAGCGCCAACAATGGCGAACCCAAAATGGCGAACGTCGCGCGACGTTCGCGAACTTCCGGCGAGCGCGAACACCCGATGTTCGCGCGAACAAGTTCGCCGGCGAACAGTTCGCGCCATCTCTATTCCTTGGACCTAGAAATATATTTCAGAATTATTTCAGAATTAAGTCCTGCTGAATGCATTTTGTTTTCTACTGAATCTTTGTGTTCTGCCTTGGTGAGATAGTTTCCACTAATGCAGGGCCCAGTTCTGTAAACAGAGCGTCGCAGATATTGGTGAATGATGCATGCCCTAGTGGAGCTTAATTATCTATAATCTATTATCTATAATTATCTATCTTAATAATCTATAATCAATGATGGGCGAATAAATTCGCATTGCTCGAATTTGCAGCAAATTTCTGTGTTTCACCGCCGGCGAATAAATTTGCGAAACTCCCCTGAAAATTCGCAGGCGTCAAAAGATTTTGACCTCACGTCCAAAAAGTCGTTTGCCCAAAATCGCCGCGTGTCAACATTATTCGGATGCCCATTGACTTTTCGGACACGTGTCCAAAATGGACGCGGGCGTCAATTTTCGAGATTCACTAATTTGTCGCCATTTCACAGGAGAAATTCGCCCATCACTATCTATCCATCACTATCTAAAATCCTTTCCACAGTTACACACCAGGGTCACTGATATCAGGGGTTAGGTATCATACGAACTCTCCCCGGTCAGAACTAGGCAACCAATGCCTATTCTTGTGTACCCCATGCCTACTGGATACATGGGGGAGATTATTGATCACTCATTTTCTCAGAAGACTCATACATTTCTGATTCAGAGGAAGCCCAAAAAGTAAATATGAAGCTCTGAAAAATTGAAGAATATTTTGAGAATAGATAAATAAAGATAATTTTAGGTATGATGTAGAGAGTGATATTCTGAGACAATTTGCAATTGGTTTTCATTTCTTATAATCTAAGGTTTTTGAGTTATTTAGCTTTTTATTCAGCAGCTCTTCAATTTGCATTTTAAGCAATCTGGTAGCTAGGGTCCAAGTTACCCTAGCAACCATGCACTGATTTGAATAAGAGACTGGAATATGAATAGGAGAGGCCTGAATAGAAAGATGAGTAATAAAAAGTAGCAATAACAATACATTTGAAGCCTTACAGAGCATTTGTTTTTTTTAGAAGGAGTCAGCGAACGCCCATTTGAAAGCTCCAAAGAGTCAGAAGAATAAGGCAAATAACTTTATAGATAAAAAAAAATAATAATGAGAACCAATTGAAAAGTTGCTTAGAATTGGCCATTCTATAACATGCTAAAAGTTACCTTATATAGGTGAACCACTCCTTTAAATGTACAAAATTATATATTAGGACATAAAGAAAAATGACAACGCGTTTTGTGCCTGTTGGGGCAATTACTAATGGGCTTATATGAAGCTGTCTCCAACTGGCGATCAGTGCCATTTCAACCCTAAGGCAAGGTAAGAACCTTTAAAGGAAAACTATACCCCCTAAATTGAACACTTAAGCAACAGATAGTTTACATCATATTAAGTGGCATATTAAAGAAACTTACCAAACTGGTATATATATTTAAGTAAATATTGCCCTTTTTACATCTCTTGCCTTGAACAACCATTTAGTGATGGTCTGTGTGCTGCCTCAGAGATCACCTGACCAGAAATACTGCAGCTCTAACTGTAACAGGAAGAAGTGTTGAAGCAAAAGACACAACTCTGTCTGTTAATTGGCTCATGTGACCTAACATGTATGTTTTGTTGGTATGTTTGTGAGTACAGTGAATCCTTCGATCCCAGGGGGCGGCCCTTATTTTTTAAAATGGCAATTTTCTATTTATGATTACCCAATGGCACATACTACTAGAAAAGTATATTATTATGAAAATGGTTTATTTACATGAAGCAGGGTTTTACATATGAGCTGTTTTATGCAATATCTTTTTATAGAGACCTACATTGTTTGGGGGTATAGTTTTCCTTTAAGAGCAACATTTATAAGTCTTTTTATGGAAATGTGTCTCTTTTAATGTAGATATCTATGGAAAGACTGCTAAAGACACAGAGCTTTTATACGATAGAATATTTTTCAAAGAATACTGCACCAGTATAACTGGATAAAGAAAATGACAAATTACACTATCCATTAAAAACATACAAGAGTATATAGCTTGAACCCTATATAGCTTTAATCTGTAGAGGTATTATAACTGTATAATTGGTTCAAACATCATTTAATGAATGGATGTTAGTAGGAGCAGGCAGCCTTATATTTCAGATTAATTGGCAGTACAATAGCGCCACCTGCTGGCAAGTCCTAGTCTATGGCTTGCGCTTGAGGGATATTGTGTATAACTGCAGTGTCAGCGAGAGATAAAGGGGCAAATTCACTAAGATGCGCCACACTTCGCCAGGCGTATTTTCGCCAGCGCTCCGCAAATTCACTAAAATCCGAAGTTGCGCACAGGGGTAGCGTAAGTTTTCGAAGTTGCGCTAGCGTTAATTCGCCAAGTGAAGCGAAGTTTCGCTTGGGGTGGTTCATTTGCATACGGCGCGAAATTCAAATTTCAATGGAAGAACACAAATCACCACTTCAAATGCCTAGAAAACCTTCAAATCAGCAAATATACATTTTATTTTGCCCTACACATGTGCCCACTGTCTAGGTAAGTTGCCATGAGTCAGGAGATGTAGGGGGGAAGGAGGGGAGCCCCAAAAATATTTTCGATCTTTTTCAGCCTATCACCCATCATGTAGAAAACACGCCAGCGTTTTTTGGGACTTAGAAAAAATTTTGACTTTTTTTGAAACAATCCCTATCTACTCTATTGCGCTTCGCCAGGTCTGAGGTGGCGAAGGAAGTCTAGCGTAAAAGGTAGCGTTCAGTATACTGCGCAAGTTAGTGAATTTGCGTAGTTACGTCGCTAGCGAAAATTCGCCTGGCGAAATGGTGCGAAGTAACACTAGCGAAACTAGTTAGTGAATTTGCGCAGTAGCGAAAAATGCCAAACGCTAGCGAATTAACGCTAGCGTTCGGCGCTTCGGCGCTTAGTGAATTTGAGCCAAAAGGAGACACTTTGTTACAATGTTCCAATTACAAGCAGGGTGTGCCAGGGACCTAAATTCATTGTTCAGACCCCATATGATGACCCCCCCCCTGATATTTGGTGAGCTAATAAAAAAGCTACAATCTTGTAAGAAAATGAACATTCAGCAGCTTGAAAGCTTTGAACTTTAAGGGTTAGTTCACACGAGGAGATTCTGGGAGATTTTTGTTGCCTGTCGACTAATCGCCTCGTCTTCTGAGCGACTATCTCCCCGAACTGCCTCAGTGTGTTTTCCCACAGGCTATAATGAAGAGTCGCCTGCGCTAATGCACATACGGCGATGCGTTTTCCATAGTCGCCCGAAGTTGCCTCACGCCAGTCGACAAAATCTCCCCGAATCTCCCCGTGTGAACTAACCCTAAAGGGGTGGCTTACCTTTCAGTGTGTTATAGATTGGCTACTTCTAAGTAACTTTTTGAATTACCCTCGATTTTTTATTTTATAGTTTTTGAATTATTTGCCACCTTCTTCTGACTCTTTCCAGCTTTCAAATAGGGGTCACTGACCCCATCTTAAAGACAAATGCTCTAGAATGCTACAAATGTTTTGATATTGCTACTATTTTATTCCTCCTCTTTCTACTCAGCCCCTCTCGTATTCACATTCCAGTCTATTATTCAAATCAGTGCATGGTTGCTAGGGTAATTTGGACCCTAGCAACCAGGTTGCTGCAATGGCACACTGGAGCGTTGCAGAATAAAAAGCTAAATAACTCAAAATCCACAAATAATGCAAAATGAAAATACATTTTCTCAGAATATCCCTTTTTACTTTATACTAAAAGTTAAAGGTCAAAGGTGAAGAACCCCTTTAACGAAATGTAAGTTACACATGGCTAGATGTATAAGGACAACTATACCCTACATCCACTACAGTACGCTGATATATGGCATCAGAACGTGGGGACTATAATTAAGCTGCTACTTGACTGCTGGTCCCTATCCATGCTCCCTGTTAATGGAAACTGACAGTCTCCGAATCCAAATGACAGGTGGGCTTTGACCTGAATAATCAATTTGAGCTTTTGTTGGTGGGGGGTATTTGAGGGATGCTTTATAAACATGCCAAATAGCACCAGGGCGGTTACCCATAGCAACCAATCTGGTCTTTGCTCCATTTCTTTACTTAGTAGACAAGCTAATTGCCAACCGGTTGCTATAGGTAAAAGCACTGGTGCGATTTAGGGTAGGACTCCACAAGCGTTTTAGTCACGATCCGACGCGCTTTGACAAAACGCATGCGACATGCAACAAAAATAAGTTAAGGAATAGAATTGTTGCAGCGTTGATCCGATGCGACACGACTGTCAAATGCAGACGCTGCTTCTGCATCCGACAGTTGTGTCGCGTTGGATCAACGCTGCAACAATTCTATTACTTAACTTATTTTTGTCACATGCAGTGTCGGACTGGCCTACCGGGATACCAGGAAAACTCAAGGTGTCAGTGGGCCCTCCTGCTTCTAAATATTTGGCTTATTTCATGGCCATTCCCTATTTCTATGAGAATAAAGAGGCTAAATAGATGGAATAATAAGTTATACTATGTAAAGAAAAGAGAATAGGAGAATAGAGGTTGAGTAAGTAAAGGAAGAAAATAATACTTTGAGTGGGCCCCTGGTCTAAAGGTTTTTGGGTGGGCCTCTGGTCTAAGGGTTTTTGGTGGGCCCCTGGTGTCCAAGTCCAACACTGGTCGCATGCGTCAAGTTGCATGCGTTTTGTCGCAGCCAGTCGGATCGCGAAAAAAACGCTTGTGGAGTCCTACCCTAAGCTCCACTGTATCCCATTAGTCTGAGACAATAACAATCTATTTGAATTAAATCTGTGGCCAAACTATGGCCCTCTATAGTAACATAACTTGGGCTCATGGACTCTACTGAGGGGACCCAGTGCAAACAGTCCCTCATCTCCAGGCCTCCCTCTGTACATCCCAGCTTTCACAGCACCGCTATTTTAAAGGTATAAGAGGGGATGGAACCCCAGGGCCCCCAATGACCATGGGGTCTGCTGTATAGGTAGTTAGGCCACTGCAATTAATAGATTGTCAAGGCCTGAGAAGGTAGGTTTTATGCAAAGATGTTACGGGGGTCACAGAAATATTCATGGGACTTGCCCGGCATACTCCAATTGCCTCCCTCATTACAAAAATAAATAGCCAATTTGTGTTAGGTATACACATACCTCCTAATATTTTGAAAATAAAAAGAGGGACAAAAAAGTTGCAGAGGCAACATTTTCTGACCACCTCCATTTTTTTTGTATCCACACCCCCTAATTACCATGTTCATTTTCCAAAATTTGGCAGGTTATGAAAGTTTGAACACATTTCTGTGTTTTTTTTTTCCAGCTATTACAGTTTTGCTAATGAAGGTGAATTTGCCCTTTAAGCTGTGAGTCTAACTTCTCCCAAGAGACCTGTTATCTTATATTGTTACAATTACTTATTTGCTTATCTCGAAATGGTTACAAAAGTATCAGTGTTCAGTGCAGAGAAAATCAGGACTTTCCAGCACAAATGAGGGACTGCGGGTTGTGCTGTCAAAAGAGGGACTGTCCCTCTAAAAACGGGACAGTTGGGAGGTGATACATACAGTAAAAGAATTACAAGCATCCCACCCCCATGCACACTTATGATTCCTTCAAAATAGAGCCACGTAAATAGCTACTACATCTCCGTAACACTCAGGCTATACCAGTGAATCCGTTTCTTCTATAATTAGTTCCCAGAATACTCCCCCCTTCATGGCCACTGGCTCTGGATACCAAACATCCCTTACCTTCAACACTGACATAGTGACGACTTGATAACTGACATTCCCTGTCCACAAACTCAGGCTGCCGTCGCCTGCCTGTAAATAAGGGGAATTCATAAACCTGACTTTTGTGGGGGGTGCTGGGAGTTGTACGTCCGGGGTGGGACCCGGCTTTGGATGATTACAGGATAAAAAAGTGTTAAAAAGATAACACAGTCCCCAAAATATCCCCTTTATAATTATCTCTATTAATTATCCTAATTAGCACTGTCACACTCTCCTGTTAATTGAGGGCTCAAAATCCTACAGTGGGGAAAATACCATGTGTGAATGCTGTATTATATACAGTATATATATATAATACACAAAAGCCATGAATATCCTGTAAATTATATCCTTATAAACGGTGAGTTCTGATGTCATCAGTTATAAACGGTGAGTTCTGATGTCATTTCTGTCACATGACTCACTGAAACTTGTGTATTATAATAAATAAAGTACTCCCTTTTGCAAAATATCAGGATGTTAGAAGTTACCTCGGAGTTCCGTGACCTGTATAAAAACACTCTGCCTTCGGCCTTGTGTTTCTATATGGTCATGAAACTCCTTGGTAATTTATAATATCCTTATAATTTACAAGAGGGGGTACTTTATTCACTATATATCAGTATAAGCAAGTGCTGGTAAGAAAGAGACAAGTCAGTGTATGTCCTGCCTTGGAACCAGCAGTTCGTATTTGATTATGTTGATCGGTGTCACTTCTCAGAACAGGCAGATGCCTCTGATACAGATCTCTAAGCTAATGGAAACAGATGCGAGTATCACTGTCTGGCCTGTAACTGGCCTGTAACTCATACTCATTCTTCTGCTAATAACATCTAACCCCTGCCCCATAAGTCATTCCATATCCTTCATTCTGCCATAGCATGGGCGACTTCCATAGCGTCCGTATCAGACTCCATCTCTAGTGCTATCGATGGAACAATTCTATGAAAGCAATGATTCAAGGGGGACCCTCTGAGAGTGGGGGGCAGGGGCATATCTATAGAGGAAGCAGACACTGTGGCCAGGAGGTATATGGGCCCCATGAGACCCTACCTAATAAGCAATTTCAATGTATATTGGTAAGACTTAACTTCTGGATATTTTGGGGCCCTAAAATAAATTTGCTGAGGGGCCCAGTAACATCTAGTTACACCACTGGTGAGGGGATATATAGTAGCACAGGCTCTATGTATGTACTAAGTTTCATAAGGATCCTTTTGGGATTTCCGTCTAAAATGAGCCCTGCAAACTTTTTGAGCATTTTGAGCTCTGCCTGCTCCTAGGGTTCCCTCGGGCCATTCTCTGCAGTTAAGCCCAGCCCAAGGTAAATGCTGTTGGGTGCAAGAAAGCCCTGTACTTAATTCCTGCCATAGTCCAATAAATGGATAGAGCAGAATGATGCCTAACTGTTTGAGATCCGATTATAAGTGCAAAGTGCACCTGCAGGACAAAGCCATATTAATAAATGGGACTATTTTATATCTAAGATTCAAGTCATTTCTTTCTATTTCCATTAAATGACTTATGAATGATCTTTCCTATAAAAGACTAAGAGGAGACTGTGCATGAATTGCTTATGAGAAGCCAGTGGGGTCCTGAGTCCAAAGACATCAGTCCTACCAACTCACACAAAAGCTGGGGAAGGAACTGACTCAAGGGAATGGGCTTAACTGGGCATCTGAAGAGGAAACGGACTCTGAGACCACTGAGGGGCCCATGAGGCATTTAGAGGGTTCAGTTCAGTTTCATGAAAAGTCTCTTATTCCCAACAACACCCTACAATGTGTTTGCTGCATCTGCCAGTAGTTGCTAGTTACTCCACTGAGTCATTTTTTGGAGTCTGGTATGGACAAAAGGATACACAGGCACCCTATTAGTACAAGATATATCCTGGAACCCCCACTAGAACAAGAGATACCCAGGCATCCTACTAGTACACCCTAATAGTTCAAGATATACCCAGGAACCCCCACTAGTACAAGATACACCCAGGCACCCTACTAGTACAAGATATACCCAGGAACCCCCACTAGAACAAGATACACCCAGGAACCTCCACAGGTCTGGATTCGGTCAAAATAGGCCCTGGCAATTGAAGTACACAGAGGCCCAGACAGCCCCCCACTGGCCCGATAAATAGTGACTGTCTATAGCAGTGATCCCCAACCAGTAGCTCGTGAGTAACATGTTGCTCTCCAACCCCTTGGATGTTGCTCCCACTGCCTCAAAGCAGCTGCTTATTTTTGAATTTCAGGCTGGGAGGCAAGTTTTGGTTCCATTGAAACCAGGTGCACTGCCAAACAGAGTCTCCTGTAGACTGCCAGTCTTCATGGAGGCTACTAAATGGTCAATCGCAGCACTTGTTTAGTACCTCCAGGAACATTTTTCATGCTTGTGTTGCTCCCCAACTCTATTTACATCTGATTGTTGCTCATAGGTAGAAAAGGTTGGGGATCCCTGGTCTATAGCATCTTTCAGCAGCCCCTCTGGCATTTGCCAGAATCCAATCCTGGCCTGAATTCCCACCAGTACAGAATATACACAGGCAGTCCCTTAATAAAAGAAATACCCAGAACCCCCACTAGCACAAGATTATGGTAATGGTACACTGAGTAACTCCCCTTTACTACTCTACTTGAAATAAAGATTATTAAACAAATGATCTACATGTTGGCAATTGTTGCTTCTTACCCAAAATACTGTTCATCTTCTGTCTTGCTTGCGCATTTGTCACTGAATTAAAATAGAGAAGGACAATGCAATCATTTAATGCATTAATATAAGCTCTGTGGTAGTGCAATACTGACACCTGCTGGATTTTTTTAGGGTAGTGAAGAATCTAAGCATTTCAATACACATTGAAAAAGTCAAGATGGGAAAATGAAGTGTTTGGTTGCTGGGGTCAGTCACAACAAAGGCTTAAAATAAATACAGCAATAAAAAATGATTTAGAAATGTTGCTTACAATGGGTCTCATCTCATGCTCTTACATGGTACATGATTTAGATAAGACAGCCTTAAATCATCCAACCCAATACAGTAAGGGTGGAAATTTATGAAAAGTAGGTGGGAATACTAGGTACATCATCATTTTATGGCTGGAATATAACTAGGCATGGCTGGGATGGATTACAGACCCAAAATGTTCTACTTTTTTGATGATCAAATGTTGGTGGGTGTGCTGTCTGGTTTGGATAAGGGTTATGGATACTAGTTATTTTTTTTTCGCCAGCAGAGGGCTCCTTGAATTAATCTGCTGAGCTCTTCTACATTAGTGCTCCAAAGTACTATATATTAGTACAGAGTATCAGGGCTGGAATTAGGACTAGGGAGAACAGACATGTGCCTAAAAGTGCAATAGTCACTGCTGACTCCCACCAAAGGCCCCAGGAAAGTATGTCTGTCCAAGTTGATATGAGTTGTGCAGGTCTGACAATCCCATCAGGAGATGATCACAGTGGCATGTTGATGTGGTCCTTGTATCATTGCAAAATAAAAAATCATTGGCCCCTGATTTGACCCCTTATGAGGGTCGCCAAAGGATCAGATCTTAAAATGTATGGCCAGTTTTACTCTACACTGAAAAGGGATGCACCAAATCCAGCATTCAGTTCGGGATTCAGCCTTTTTGAGCAGGATTTGGATTTGGCCATTAAATCTGAATCTTTAAAATCTTAAAAACCTTTTGTCGCACTAACAAGAAATTTACTATTTCATTTTTCTTTTAGACCCATTATTGCTTCATAAAATAATACCTGAATACCGAGATATTGGGTTTGGTGAATCCCTACTGATTCAGCACATCCCTATACTTTAATCATGTAGGTGTAGTTCTGTTGCCAGAAGGCTACAAGCAAAGCTTTTGTTCCTGACTGAGGCCCCCCTGCCTTTCACATGGTTCCTCACTGCAGTACAATATGGAGCAGATCCAGCCCTAAAGTGTAACTGTAACCAATGGCAGTTCCAGAAGCAGAGACTCTAAGCAATAAAACGGAATGCTGAATGTAGGATTTCCCTCTCTGACATCCTGAAAGTTTATTTTAATTTGAATGTCTTCCCTTAAACTAAACCTATTTATATACAGGAATTGGACCTGTTATCCAGAATGCTTCGGACCTAAGGTTTTCCTGCATAACAGATCTTCCTGTAATTTTGATCTTCATACCTTAAGTCTACTAAAAAAAACATTTAAACAGTTATTAAACCCAATAGGCTGGTTTTGCTTCCAATAAGGATTAATTATATCTTAGTTGGGATAAAGTACAAGCTACTGTTTTATTATTGCAGAGAAAAGGATATAATGCTTAAAAATTCGAATTATTTGATTCAAATGGAGTCTAAGAGAGATGGCCTTTCCGGATTATGGGCTTCTGGACACCAGGTCCATACCTATATGTTTAAAACAGAGATGCACCGAATCCAGGGTTCGTTTTGGGATTCATCCTTATTCAGCATGATTCGGAATCAGCCTAATCCTTATGTCTGGCCGAACCGAATCCTAATTTGTATATCCAAATAAGGGGAGGGAAGGGAAATCATGTATTATTTTGTCACCAAACAAGAAAGTAAAAATGTTTTTTTTTTTCACTTTTTCCCTTCCTGTCCCTAATTTGCATATGCAAATTAGGATTATGTTTGGCCAAATCTTTTATGAAGGAAACGGAAATAGTGGATTAGGTGCATCCCTAGTGTAAAAACAAAAAACCCCAAATAAAACACAGTGGGGATCATTTATCAACACTGGGTAAATATGCCCATGGGCAATAAAACATGCCAACCAATCAAATTGTTGCATTCATTGTTCTACCTGCAGCTGGCTTTAAAAAGCCCACTGATTGGTTGCTAAGGGTAACTGTCCATGGGCAAATTTGCCCAGTTTTATTAAATAACCCCCATTGTGTCAAAGTGTCTATCCCTACAGTAACACTGTATGTAAGGGGTCAGGAGTGGTACACCTTAGCAGCTGTGTAGTTGCCCTGGTTCCACTATTAGTCCATCCAGTTGATGCACAAGGAAACTTTGGGTGACCTTGGAAAACGAATCGCTCCGAGTGCCATTCCACCGCCGATTTACATTCTAGTTGGTGGGAAACAGTTCTTGGAGATTAATCTCCCCGAAAAAGAGGACGAGATTTGTCGCCGGGCAACTAATCTCCCCGAATCTGAGTGTGTTCTCTGACCCTTACCGGCAGCAAAGAAGGGGGGATGCAAGTTGAGCAGGGTGGGTGGAGTTGGGGTGGGGAGTAGGTGGGGCAGAGGCAGGATGTGGGTGGGCAAAGGCAGAACAGGAAATGGGCGGGAGGATGGAGATCAGAGTGCACCAGGCACCTCTGAAGATTTTTTTGCAGGGGTCGGCGCCACTGCACAGCACAATACAATAAACAGGTGGATGTACTGAACATATAGATTTACACACACACGCAGCAACCAATGACTGATAGAAGAAGTAAAGGTGGCCCTGCAAAAAAGAGCTTACAATCTAAAAGTATACCTGCCTATTTATCAACAACTGTTTATTAAATATAAATCTTCAGTGAAATGTTCCCAGTACATCCCCAGTAGGCCATTCCGATTTAATGGGGGACATAATCCCACTCACTCAAATTAAGCGTTTGCAATTTTACATTCATTTTACTGATGAAAGAAGGAAAAGCATACGCTTCTGACATTTTTTCCGGCCACTACCATGGCAAAACAGCAGGGGGTGGTCAAGTTTCACATTCATGATACTGGCAGTGCTAAACCACAAGTCCTGATTTCCACCATTAAAGTTCAGTAACCCTTTAACTACTAGGAACAACAACAAACGTTTCCATTCATGTATGGTAGGTGATAACATCATAAGGTTTTTGCATTCTTTTAACTTTCTTGCTAATTGGCAAAGAAAGGGTTAAAGCGGAGCCTATTGCTGTGTTCCCTACTGTATACACATGGGGCCCCTCAACAGCCACTGGGTCTGCTCTATTAATGTCCCTGGTTATGCTGCAAAAACAAAAAATTATACTGGAGGATTTTGAACCTGGGCAGCAGCCAATCAGATTTGGCTTTCCCTGTCTTAATTGCAGCTGCCTGAAAAAAAGTTAAACACTAATTGGTTGCCATGCGTTTGGTGGATTCCCCATAGTGAATTATGGCTATTTATATATATTTGTTAGTACAATGTTGCTGGTGTTTCACATTCAATATTGTGGTGTTTATACAAATGGCCTGTAGATGTCACTGTGCCCAGACTTAACCTGGCCATACACGGAGAGATCCGCTCGTTTGGAGATGTCGCCAAATGAGCGGATATCTCTCCGATATGCCCACCTTGCGGTGGGCAATATCGGGCTGATCCGATCGTGGGCCCTAGGGCCCAACGATCGGATCCTAACAAACGGGAACGGGCGGTCAGATCGCGGGACTGCATCATCGAACAGATGCGGCCGCGATCCAACTGGATTTTTAGTCCCATCCGATCGAGATCTGGCCGACTTCGGCCCGTCGGGGGCCCCCATACACGGGCCAATAAGCTGCCGACTCGGTCTGTCGGCAGCTTTTATCGGCCTGTGTATGGCCACCTTTATACTGTGCAAACTTCATACAGCTTAAAAGTGAAAGTTACTGGTGTGTAATGCCTGCATGACTCTGCTAATAAAGCACTGAAACGGAAGTTGGGGTTTTAAAGAGACAGTGACTAAGTATATCTATGTATGTTTTTTAGCTGTTTTCCTGTGTGCTGACAGATATAAATAACTATGCACATGGAATCAAGTGCAGATGTCAAGCAAGAAGCCAAGCCATTCTGTGCATGCACTGAGTGCCCTTTGGCACTGAAAGGGTTGAAAGAGACATTCCTCAGTCACTGGTGCCCTTCCAGATGGAGTTGCCCCCTCGCTGTAACCAGAGCCGGCCTGCACTGTGTATGTATGTGTGGAAGGCACAGGGAGAGAAGGCAGAGTTTTCTCTCTGTTTCCTGGCACTCCCTAGTCTGATCTGGGCCGAGACCCATTTAAAACAACATGCCTTATGTGTATGAGAGCGCGTCTGTAGAAAGGGTCTTAGGGGGAAAAAGGAGACAGAGAAAGATGGACAAAGACCCAGAGAGAGAGGTGGAGTGGAAAGAAGTGGGAAGACAGAGAGCGATGGGGGGCGAAAAGTGACAGACAGACTTTGGGTGGCTGGACAGAGAGCAGCAGAGGTGACGAGACAGATGAGCACAGCATTAACAAGTGCGGAGCAAAGAAAGAAAGATATTTTCTGACAGTTTCCAAAATAAACTGTCTGGTTTCAATGCTGCAGCTTTGCAGAAAAGGATATGTTTTTTTTTGAGTATTAAATCCTCGCTCGCTTTGCATTTATTCACTCAATATGCAGCCCAAAAAGGGAGCAGACCTAGGGGTTTATCAGGGGCTGCGGCGTGCATCTCCCTACAGGCGACTATCAAACAAAGTAGAATTCACACTGTAGATTTAAGGGCAACAAATGCCACACCATAACGTTTTACTCAATTAGAGGACATTTTAGGCTAATATCGTACCTGGTGCCAAATCGGCAACCAGCCTAAACTTGCCCTGTTATGACTCACTCCAAAATTCCACCTGGTTTTTATACCCACACCAACCCATCTAGACCAGTGACATCATACAGAATCAGGATGATGTAACTGGAGAGTTGAAATGCATATGATAATGTCACCAGTGGGGCAAATAAGTTATATAAACCTCATCCTGCTACCTACCCACACATCTTAATTGTTGGCCGAAACCTACCATACCTATCATTAAGCCTCTTTGGGGTTTACCCACTCATCATTATTGCCGGACCAGGTCATTCACAAATTGTTTTGTTATTAGCCTTAGTCATAAAACGAGGAGAACACTTTATTCAAGACATATGACACAATGGGTGTAGTTCTCATAGGGAAAACAGCACAGGACAAAACATTTAATGTCCATTTCCCATATAGATGTAATAATATGTATAATATGTAACACCAAAATAATCTTAAAGTATCAACTGTCCCTCTGTAGATTTACCACGATTTTATCGATGGAGTATCATCATCCTCAGTCAAGTCGCCATGTTTATGGCCCTTTGCACCCTGACCTGGTGTGGGTGTCTGTGTTGGCCGGCAGCACTGAATACATGAGGGGTGAGCTAAAAGGAGCACATAGGCCTGCCCCTAATTTGTTCATCATTCAAGAGTCTTTACCTTATCAGCTGCCTTAAGTCAGGTGGTAAGTACAGAGCTGCCTTTCTCCCATTGCTGCTTGCAATATATTTTTAATCCGGCACATTGTGTAGAGTGTAGCAATTCCCCCAGTTGAAAGTGCGGGGTAAATGTGCCCTGTGGGGCATTATTTTGCACCCCTTTAGTGCACTAGCACCTAGATCATTAACAAATGACCCCCTAAACATATTTCAGTTGTGCAATCAATAAATAACCTGAACTTTCCATCTGAAGATTGTCGAATTGGGATTGCCTCCCATTAAACATGCCTGCAAGAACGGAAAGGTACCAGGACCAATAGAGGACGATGAGGAATGAAGTAGATACAAGTTATCAAGTAATAAGCTGCACAGGCTGGAAAAAGAAAATAAGTAAATTAGGGTTTCAAATACAATTCTACAGGTATTTTTCAGTATAAAAATATTAGGGATGCACCGAATCCACTTTTTTGGATTCGGCCAAACCCCCGAATCCTTTGCAAAAGATTTGGCCGAATAACCGAATCCGAACTCTAATTTGCATATGCAAATTAGGGGTGGGAAGGGGAAAACATTTTTAATTCCTTGTTTTGTGTCAAAAAGTCACATGATTTCCCTCCCCACCCCTAATTTACATATGCAAATTAGGATTCGGATTCGGTTCGGCCGGGCAGAAGGATTCGGCCGAATCCGAATCCAGCTGAAAAAGGCCGAATCCTGGCCGAATCCCGAACCGAATCCTGGATTCGGTGCATCCCTAAAAAATATAAACTGTGTATAATAAAAATGTTTTCAATTTAGTTATTTAGCCAAAAATGCAATGTTTAAAGACTGGAGTGACTGTATGTGTAACATAATAGCCAGAACACTACTTCCTGTTTTGCTCTTGGTTTCCACTGATTGGTTACCAGGCCATATGGGTCATAATTGTTTGCTTTAGAATCTAAGCTAAATGCTGAGGATCAATTGCAAACTCTCTGAATATTTATGTTCCATTCCTTAAAGTCACTGACTAACTCAGAGTTAGAGAGCTGATAAGCAGGAAGTAGGGATGTAGCGAACGTCGGGAAAAAAGTTCGCGAACATATTCGCGAACTTGCGTCAAAAATGGGAACGGTTCGCGAACGTCACGAACCCCATAGACTTCAATGGGAAGGCGAATTTTAAAAGCTAGAAAAGACATTTCTGGCCAGAAAAATGATTTTAAAGTTGTTTAAAGGGTGCAACGACCTGGACAGTGCCATGCCAGAGGGGGATCAAGGGCAAAAATGTTTCTAAAAAATCCATTGTTGACACAGCGCTGCGTTTTGTGCTGTAAAGGGCAGAAATCACACTACATTTCTAAACCTGTGTAATAAAATGCTTTAAAACGTCCGGCGTCTACATGCCAATCAAGTCGTGTAAAGGTTACAGCCTGTTCACACGCAAAGACGAAACGCGGTGCTTACTGCAACGCAAAAAGACGCAAAGAGCTTTAATGAATGATACCGTCAAGTGAGCAAATAATAGTTTTTAATTACTAGTTGAGCTTGTCACCTCCAGGATGTTCGTCCTGTTGGTGGCAATATTTCTGTAGTGGTGTGTTTAGCAGTCACCGTGCTTGTGCGCACGTGCACGGTCAGGCAGAGGTAATTCAATGTACAGTGAAGTGAACCAAAAAACACTGATTCTGCAGTGTGGGCCCAGTTTTGGTGTACTTTATTGATCACCTGCGGTGACCATAAAAGATGCGATTTTGCCACTGTTGCAGAACCCTGAAAAATTAGGCATGTGTACTTTCCTGAAAAATTATCTTTTTTTTGTCGCAGCCACTGAAGCACAGAGGCCAGAAAAAATATGCCATATAAATGCTGAAAATATTAATTTTTTTTTGTCGCAGCCACTGCAGCACAGAGGCCAGAAAAAATATGCCATATAAATGCTGAAAATATTAATTTTTTTTTGTCGCAGCCACTGCAGCACAGAGGCCAGAAAAAATATGCCATATAAATGCAAACAATATTAATTTTTTTTGGTCGCAGCCACTGCAGCACAGAGGCCAGGAAAAATATGCCATATAAATGCTAACAATGTAAATTTTTTTTGTCGCAGACACTGAAGCACAGAGGCCAGAAAAAATATGCCATATAAATGCTGAAAATATTCATTTTTTTTGGTCGCAGCCACTGAAGCACAGAGGCCAGAAAAAATATGCCATATAAATGCTGAAAATATTCATTTTTTTTGGTCGAAGCCACTGAAGCACAGAGGCCAGAAAAAATATGCCATATAAATGCTGAAAATATTCATTTTTTTGTCACAGCCACTGAAGCACAGAGGCCATAAAAAATATGCCATATAAATGCTGAAAATATTCTGTTTTTTTTTGGTCGCAGCCACTGAAGCACAGAGGCCATAAAAAATATGCCATATAAATGCTGAAAATATTCATTTTTTTGTCACAGCCACTGAAGCACAGAGGCCATAAAAAATATGCCATATAAATGCTGAAAATATTCTGTTTTTTTTGGTCGCAGCCACTGAAGCACAGAGGCCAGAAAAAATATGCCATATAAATGCTGAAAATATTCATTTTTTTGTCACAGCCACTGAAGCACAGAGGCCAGAAAAAATATGCCATATAAATGCTGAAAATATTCCTTTTTTTTTGGTCGCAGCCACTGAAGCACAGAGGCCATAAAAAATATGCCATATAAATGCTGAAAATATTCTGGTTTTTTTTGGTCGCAGCCACTGAAGCACAGAGGCCAGAAAAAATATGCCATATAAATGCTGAAAATATTCTGTTTTTTTTGGTCGCAGCCACTGAAGCACAGAGGCCAGAAAAAATATGCCATATAAATGCTGAAAATATTCATTTTTTTGTCACAGCCACTGAAGCACAGAGGCCAGAAAAAATATGCCATATAAATGCTGAAAATATTCATTTTTTTGTCACAGCCACTGAAGCACAGAGGCCAGAAAAACTCAGGATTTACCTGGATTCAAATTAAACCAATAGGGTTTGCACCCTAGTTTGTAACGGTGGTGGAGGGAGGAGGACGCTAAAGGACAGCTGTATGTGTAGTCATGAGGCGTGCAGAGAAGGACAGCTGCATGGGGAGTCAGAATCAGAAACTCAGCACAAGTCTTCCGGCGTGCAGTAACCCTCCGAGATCCACCCCTCATTCATTTTAATAAAGGTCAGGTAATCCACACTTTTGTGACCTAGGCGAGTTCTCTTCTCAGTTACAATCCCTCCTGCTGCACTGAAGGTCATTTCTGAGAGGACACTTGAGGCGGGGCAAGACAAGAGGTTCATGGCAAATTGTGACAGCTCTGGCCACAGATCAAGCCTGCGCACCCAGTAGTCCAGGGGTTCATCGCTCCTCAGAGTGTCGATATCTGCAGTTAATGCCAGGTAGTCCGCTACCTGCCAGTCGAGGCGTTCTTTGAGGGTGGATCCCGAACGGTTCTGCCGCTGCCTTGGACTGAAAAACATTTGCATGTCTGACGTTACAGACTGGCCAAAGGGCTTTGTCCTTGCAGGTGTGCTTGTGGCAGGATTACTGGCACCTCTGCCCCTGGAATGTTGATGAGTTCCTGAAGTGACATCACCCTTAAAAGCATTGTACAACATGTTTTGCAGGCTGGTTTCTAAATGCAGCATCCTTTCAGACTTGTGATATGTTGGTAACATTTCTGCCACTTTATGCTTGTACCGAGGGTCTAGTAGAGTCGCGACCCAGTACAGGTCCTTCTCCTTAAGCCTCTTGATACGGGGGTCCTTCAACAGGCATGACAGCATGAAAGACCCCATTCTCACAAGGTTGGATGCAGAGGTATCCATCTCCGCTTCCTCGTTATCAAGGACTGCATCATCCACGGTCTCCTCCCCCCAGCCACGTACAAGACCAGCGGTCCCCAAAAGGTCACCACTAGCCCCCTGGGAAGCCTGCTCCTGTTGGTCCTCCTCCTCCACAAAGCCACCTTCCTCCTCTGACTCCACTTCTGACACCTCTGGGTTCGTTCTGGTGATTCCGACCAGAAATCGTGCGCTTCCTGCTCCTCGTCACGCTGGTCTACAGCCTCATCTGTCACTCGTCGCACGGCACGCTCCAGGAAGAAAGGAAAGGGTATTAGGTCGCTAATGGTGCCTTCGGTGCGACTGACCATATTTGTAACCTCTTCAAAAGGGAGCATGAGCCTGCAGGCATCGCGCATAAGCACCCAGTAACGGGGTAAAAAAATCCCCAGCTCTGCAGATCCAGTCCTACCACCCAGTTCAAACAGGTATTCGTTGACGGCTCTTTGTTGTTGCAGCAGACGTTCCAACATGAGGAGCGTTGAATTCCAGCGAGTCTGGCTGTCGCAAATCAAACGCCTGACTGGCATGTTGTACCGCTGCTGAATGTCAGCAAGGCGTGCCATGGCTGTGTAGGACCGTCTGAAATGGGCCGACACCTTCCTGGACTGCCTGAGAACGTCCTGGAATCCTGGGTACTTTGAAACAAAACGTTGTACTATTAAATTCAGAACATGTGCCATGCAGGGCACATGTGTTAAATTGCCCAGTCTCAGTGCTGCCAACAGATTGCTTCCATTGTCACACACCACTTTTCCGATCTTCAGTTGGTGTGGGGTCAGCCACCGATCGGCCTGTGACTGCAGAGATGACAGGAGTACAGATCCGGTATGGTTTTTGCTTTCCAGGCACGTCATCCCCAAGACAGCATGACAACGGCGTACCTGGCACGTCGAATAGCCTAGGGGGAGCTGGGGGTGCACAGGTGTGGAGGAGGAGGACCCAGCAGCAGAGGACGAAGAAGAGGAAGAAGACGAGGTAGAGAGCGAAGGAGGAGTAGAGGTGGTGGCAGAACCGCGTGCAATCCGTGGCGGTGACACCAACTCCACTGTCGTTGTTGAGCTACACATTCCCTGCTTCCCAGCCATTACCAAGTTCACCCAGTGGGCAGTGTAGGTGACATACCTGCCCTGACCATGCTTGGAGGACCATGCGTCAGTAGTCATATGGACCTTTGGCCCAACACTAAGTGACAGAGATGCGGTGACTTGGCTCTGCACATGGTGGTACAGGTGTGGTATTCCCTTTTTTGAAAAAAAATTGCGGCTGGGTACCTTCCACTGCGGTGTCCCAATTGCTACAAATTTGTGGAAGGCCTCAGAGTCCACCAGCTGGTATGGTAAAAGCTGGCGGGCTAAGAGTGCAGACAAGCCAGCTGTCAGACGCCGGGCAAGGGGGTGCCTCGCAGACATTGGCTTCTTACGCTCAAACATGGCCCTCACAGAAACTTGGCTGGGGGCAGATGACTGGGAATGGGAACTGGTGGTCAAGGTGGAAGGCGGAGTGGAGGGTGGTTCAGACGGGTGAAGGAGAGCAGAGGTAGAGCAGTAAGATGCTGGACCAGAAGGAGGGTGGCTTTTAGTTTGCCTGTTGCCTTTGAGGTGTTGCTCCCAAAGTGCTTTGTGCTTGCCGTTCATGTGCCTTCGCATAGAAGTTGTACCTATGTGGCTGTTGGGCTTCCCAAGACTCAGTTTCTGACTGCACTCATTGCAAATGACAACGCTTTTGTCAGAGGCACACACATTAAAAAAATCCCACACTGCTGACCTTTTTGAGGCTGGCAATCTGGCGGTAACAGTAGAAGTCGGCGGCGTTGGTGGCAATGGCGGGTGCGTTGGCCGGCTGACCACAGGTGCCGATACATGTTGTTGCCCTACTGTTCCCTGCGAGCTGTCCTCCCTGCTTCTTCTAAGTCTTATTCTCCTCCTGCCTCTCTGACTCTCCGTCTCTCCATCTGAACTACCCTCCTCTTGCTCTCTTCTACTGGGCACCCATAAAACATCAATCTCCTCATCCTCATTCTCCTCAGATGCATCAATTTCTTCTACCAGCTCACAGAAGGAAGCAGCAGCGGGGACCTCCTCGTCATCACTCATTATGTCCATCTCTGTTGTGTTCTCTGCCAGAATTAAATCTGGTGTAACGTCCTCATCTCCTTCATCTTCTTCTGCCAATAATGGTTGCGCATCACTCAGTTCAAGAAACTCATGTGAAAATAACTCCTCTGACTCCAGTGAAGAAGGGGCGCCGGTGGTGGAGGAAGTGTTACGTGGGGTGCCCATAGCAGTGGAGGATGAGGATGTTGTGGTAAAGTTAGAAACGGTAGAGGATGGGGTGTGCTGTGTAAGCCAGTCAACTACCTCTTCAGCATTTTGGGAGTTCAGGGTCATTGCCTTTTTAAAACTGGGCAATTTCCTAGGGCCACAGGATAGCATAGCAGCACGGCCCCTAGTGCCTCTGTGTGGCGGCCTGCCTTTGCCTGGCATTATTTTTAAAACAACAACAACAACAACTCAGGTGGTGTTTCTAGAGACGGTATTATTATTGACAGAATGTGAACAAGCTCACACAGCTAAGTGGCAGTGGTTTGAAAATGAAGAAGAAGAACACACTGGGCAAACAAGGCCTACAAGGTCAACGTATACACTACTACAGCAGTGGATACGGAATATATTATTGCTGCCTGAAAAACGTCACTCGGGTGGTGTTTCTAGAGACGGTACTATTATTGATATTTAGACAGAATGTGAACAAGCTCACACAGCTAGATGGTTGTTGTTTGAAAATGAAGAACACACTGAGCAAATAATGCCTACAAGGTTAACGTATACACTACTACAGCAGTGGATACGGAATATATTATTGCTGCCTGAAAAACGTCACTCGGGTGGTGTTTCTAGAGACGGTATTATTATTGATATTTAGACAGAATGTGAACAAGCTCACACAGCTAGATGGTTGTTGTTTGAAAATGAAGAACACACTGGGCAAACAAGGCCTACAAGGTCAACGTATACACTACTACAGCAGTGGATACGGAATATATTATTGCTGCCTGAAAAACGTCACTCGGGTGGTGTTTCTAGAGACGGTATTATTATTGATATTTAGACAGAATGTGAACAAGCTCACACAGCTAGATGGTTGTTGTTTGAAAATGAAGAACACACTGAGCAAATAATGCCTACAAGGTCAACGTATACACTACTACAGCAGTGGATACGGAATATATTATTGCTGCCTGAAAAACGTCACTCGGGTGGTGTTTCTAGAGACGGTATTATTATTGATATTTAGACAGAATGTGAACAAGCTCACACAGCTAGATGGTTGTTGTTTGAAAATGAAGAACACACTGAGCAAATAATGCCTACAAGGTTAACGTATACACTACTACAGCAGTGGATACGGAATATATTATTGCTGCCTGAAAAACGTCACTCGGGTGGTGTTTCTAGAGACGGTATTATTATTGATATTTAGACAGAATGTGAACAAGCTCACACAGCTAGATGGTTGTTGTTTGAAAATGAAGGACACACTGAGCAAATAATGCCTACAAGGTTAACGTATACACTACTACAGCAGTGGATACGGAATATATTATTGCTGCCTGAAAAACGTCACTCGGGTGGTGTTTCTAGAGACGGTATTATTATTGATATTTAGACAGAATGTGAACAAGCTCACACAGCTAGATGGTTGTTGTTTGAAAATGAAGGACACACTGAGCAAATAATGCCTACAAGGTTAACGTATACACTACTACAGCAGTGGATACGGAATATATTATTGCTGCCTGAAAAACGTCACTCGGGTGGTGTTTCTAGAGACGGTATTATTATTGATATTTAGACAGAATGTGAACAAGCTCACACAGCTAGATGGTTGTTGTTTGAAAATGAAGGACACACTGAGCAAATAATGCCTACAAGTGCACTACTATTGGTGCACTACTATGAAGAACAGCAACAGCACTGTACACGTTAAAGAACAGTAAGATAAGTAAAAGAAAAAAAAACATATATGTATATTAAAAAAAATATTTTTCTCGGGTTGGTGCTGCTGAACTACTAGGAGCAGCACAGTAGCACACCAGTCCCGCTCCCCAACACTGCTAGACTAATAGCACTGGGCTTATAGTAGCAACTAGCAAAGTAAAAAAACAAAAAAGAAAATAAAAGCAGTCCTTACAAGGACTATTGGGTTATTACAGCAGTCAGCAGATGAGATCAGAAGAGATCAGTGCCCACAGCAGGCAGCTACATACAGAGCACTGCAGTAGAAGGTAGATTACTAGCCAGCAAAGCTACCCTAAAATGTCCCTCAAATCCCTGCAGACTTCTGTCCCTCCAATACAGAGCAGTATCAAGTAGATTACTAGCCAGCAAACTTACTATCAACTGTCCCTCAAAGAAATCAGTGAAATCAGTAACAGCTCTCTCCCTACACTAGCTCTTGCAAGCACACACAGGCAGAATGAAAAAACGCTGCAGGGCTTCAGTTTATATATGGAAGGGGAGTGGTCCAGGGGGTGTGGGGGTGGTCCAGGAGGGAGAGCTTCCTGATTGGCTGCCATGTATCTGCTGGTCTGGGGTGAGAGGTCAAAAAAAAGCGCCAGGTAAGGCGAACCCAAAATGGCGAACGTCGCGCGACGTTCGCGAACTTGCGGCGGACGTGAACAGCCGATGTTCGCGCGAACAAGTTCGCCGGCGAACAGTCCGCGACATCCCTAGCAGGAAGTAGTGTTCTGGCTATTATGTTACACATCCAGTCACTCCAGCCTTTATACATTACATTTTTGGCTAACTAATTATATTAGAAACATTTTTTATTTTGTACAGCCTATCTATTTACCCAGTTTTAATTTTACACTGAACTTTTCCTTGAATTAACCTTACACGGAGTTTGCTAAGCAAAGAAAATGCTGATGGAAAAGGAAGGGATTGAAGGAAAGCTTGGGATATGTCAAACAAATGACATATCCCAAGAGATGTTGCAGCGTGACAAAAGTATTGCAATGGTTACACCGCACACCTGGAGTTTTACTCACTTTTTCTGCTTTGGTGGTGCTGGTTATCCTTCGGCCTGACGTGGCCTCCCAATAGCAGCAGTTTCAATTATGGATCCGCACACACCAATTTTCTGCAGTTTTTCTTTTATTTGTGTTCACCACCAATATCAACGTTTCGGGGGGTACAACCTCCCTTCGTCAGGATATCCTGACGAAGGGAGGTTGTACCCCCCGAAACGTTGATATTGGTGGTGAACACAAATAAAAGAAAAACTGCAGAAAATTGGTGTGTGCGGATCCATAATTGAAACTGCTGCAGCGTGACAAAAGACACAAAGCTGATTGTGCAGCACAATGCCTCCACCCAAAGGACATGCCACCGGAACTGTACACAGGTGCTCTGACCACTCATCTGGCTATTTACACCTTTCAGAGAAAAATGGGCTTATGAAAAGGGACCCTACCAAATCTTTTTAAGATTTCCCCAGGAGGGATCAGATGAAAACTAGATAAACACATTCCCTTGGAACTTTTTATCATGGCAGTTGAAGTGGACACTTTGCAGGTGATAAAACCCATGACAAAGCAGGAAAGTCAACACAGGTGTGCTAAGCCCTTCTTTCCAAGGTCCTGGCACTTTGTACACAAGGCAAATATCAAGGGTGATTCACTTAGGAAATTGCACAAGAGAAGTTAAAGAAGTGGGTCATTATGTGTTCTGACATTTCACCATCAAACCCAACATTATGGTTAAAGGCACACAGTTGTAGGCACATTCAGAGCTAAGGACAGTTCTCCACTTGGGATAACCCCATCTTCATTCTCTTGGACTTGTTTGGGGGCAGCCATGATGTCACTAGTGACATGAAACACACAGTATAAATGAGGGCAAACCCTGCCATGTTTATTGCATATAGTGCCACAATTCAGGGGCATGTCCTACAATCATGCTGGAGGAAGCAATAAACAATGCATGGTTTGCCCTCATTTGTACCTTGTGTTACATAGTTACATAGTTAAATCGGTTTAAAAAAAGACCAAAGTTCATCAAGTTCAACCCCTCCAAATGAAAACCCAGCATCCATACATAAACACATTGACCCCTCCATATACTCACATAAACTATATATACTCATACACTAACTATAGATCCTAAGATCAAAATAGCCTTGGATAGTATGTCTGTCCAAGAAATCATCCAAAGGCATTAACTGAATCAGCATCACAACATCACCCGGCAGTGCATTCCACAACCTCACTGTTCTGACTGTGAAGAACCCCCTACGTTGCTTCAAATGACACTGCCCAGAATTAGACAACTTGTTATCCACAAAAACCCACTAGATCCTTCTCAGTTAAGGAAACTCCCAACACACTGCCATTTAGTGTATAACTTGCATTTATATTATTTTCACCAAAGTGCATAACCTGCATTTATCAACATTGAACCTCATTTTCCAGTTTGCTGCCCAGTTTCCCAATTTAGACAAATCACTGTGCAAAGTGGCCGCATCCTGCATGGAACCTATAGTTCTGCACAATTTAGTATCATCTGCAAAAATAGAAACAGTACTTTCAATGCCCACCTCCAGGTCATTAATAAACAAGTTGAAAAGCAAGGGACCTAGTACAGAGCCCTGCGGTACTCCACTAACAACACTGGTCCAATTAGAAAATGTTCCATTTACCACCACTCTTTGTAGTCTATCTTTTAGCCAGTTCTCTATCCAGGTACAAATACTATGTTCCAGGCCAAAATTCCTTAATTTAACCAGTAACCTTTTGTGTGGCACTGTATCAAATGCTTTAGCAAAGTCTAAGTAAATCACATCCACTGCCATCTTAGAATCTAGGTCCCTGCTCACCTTCTCATAAAAGGAAATTCAATTAGTTTGGCAAGATTTATTATGCATAAAACCATGCTGGCACACATTCATAGTATTATGATTTGCAATGAAGTCCAGTATTTTATTCCTTGCAGATCCCATTCACCTCTATGTTCACCTTAAAATTAACTTTTAATATGATGTAGAGCTAGATATTCTGAAACCATTTGCAATGAGTCTTCACTTTTTTATTTTCTGTGTTTTTTTTAAATTATTTGGCCCTTTGTTCAGCAGCTCCCCAGTTTACAATTTCAGCAGATATCTATTCCTAGGGTTCGAAATACCCTAGCAACCAGGCCCAGGCCTAACCAATCTGGATACAATTCCAATCCTGTGATAGTAAAATAACCTAAAGACCTTCTAGTGGTCATGGGAAGGTATTGTACCCATTCTCTATTATTTTCCCCTATTTATTGCAGATTATTTTCTTTCTGCTGTTGCAAAGTTACAAAGTGTTGCTTGTCATAGATATTATTGGTTCAAATTACTTGCTGTACCGTCCATCACTGTGTCTCCTATTTAGAGGGTACAAATCAATATATTCAGGACTCAGAAAATATAGAGGGTCACAAACTGTAACAAGGCAATATATTTGTTGCAATGTGTTTAGCTAATCTGCCGTATGTCCATATTTTAACCAGCAGATGGTGCTGTATAGCTTTTCAAACACTCATTGGGCAAGAAAACTAGGCCATTCCAACCTAGTTCATAAGTCTACTTGTAAACAAACCAAGGGGCCGATCATAATGTTGTTTCTCATTTTAGACCACGCGTTCCTTTGCCTAAATCAGCCGCAGGTGCCTGCACCCAAGCCAACACGACTGTATCTGCAGGCAGAAGAGGGGCTAATTATCAGTAAACCCCCAAATTTCAGGATGGCCACCTCTCATAGACTCCGTTATAATTGAATGTTTTTTTTTTAATGATTTCCTCTTTCTTGTAATAATAATAAAACAGTACCTCGTACCTCCCAAATGTCCCGGTTTTAGAGGGACAGTCCCTCTTTTGACAGCTCAACCCGCAGTCCCTCTTTTGTACTGAAAAGTCCCTTTTTTCTCTGCAATTAACAGCCAGAAAAAGAAAGAAGAAGAAGATGAGATTTGTCGCTGGGGTGACTTATCTCCCCGAATCTGCTTGTGTGGCCTGACCCTTAAGGGCAATTCACCTTCATTAGCAAAACTGTAAAACTGTGCTCTTCTTTATATTCCTTCCACTCTATGGAACAAGCAGAGTAAGGGTGGGACTCAAGTCCTATTCATTCCATCAACAATCTAGCCAAGTACAACCCAATACAACGGAGAAACCACCAATATTCCAAGATATACAACTGTACCTCACTCCATACACAACAATATGCAAAACCTGTCATCGAATATCAATCCTGGATGCCTGCCTTAATGCCTGATCTTGCAGTGCCTCGCTATTTCAAACATTCCACCCACCCTTCCTTACAAGAAGCCCTGCGATGTGCCAGGAATGGTTGGCCTCTCCTGTAGCCTCTTGAACTCCAAATACTTCCAGAAAAACCCACCTTTTCGTGGAAGTCTAACTGACAGATTTGGCGTCAACACAACTCACTGGAATCTGCGTTGAACTATACAGACTATACAGACTATACAGACAGTCACAAGGATGATTGTCTTTTCCATATACTTTATTGTTTCATGATCTGGTCAAGCTTCTAGAAAGTAAGCTCTTGGGGAAAGGGTAAGGGCTTTTATGAACATTACAGAGCTCGTCTTGGTGACTATGACATAAATCATATGGACTCGAGGCAGCTTTCCCAAATGACTGCTATGAGGAGAGTCTTTGATTTGTGTGCTGTTGGAGAGGGTGATTTATGTCCCCACCGGGCCTCCTCGCCCCCTGCATTTACACATCACCCTCACACGGAATACAGTAGTTGCAGGAAAATGCTGAGGGCTGCCTCTGAAAGGAGATTCCTAATTTTAGATACCTCTGACTCATGCCCGACCACACAAGCTGACGCTACATTTTTAAAAACCTTTCAAACAGCTAAGTGTCAGTCTCATCACACCTGTCACCGGCATCGGAAAAAGTGTCAGGTTCTGGGCCCTGAAGGCGGCTATGGACATACGAGCTTTCCTAATGAGTTGAACAACAAGTATATAGGAAGTATAGGAACATATTAAGTTGAAGATGAGGTGCTGTTTACTCAGTACGGCACAGAAATGAATGCGGTTCCCAGAATCCTCCGGGGGGACGCATACAATGTAGGCCTTCAGATCAGTACAGGTGGCCAGGTTGTGTTATCCAAACAAGGCCGGCTCGCTGAGCAATGTGTGCCACCCTTTCACTAATGAGCTTTTCCATTTGCTTGGTATTAAAGTAGCAGACCAAACAACACAGGGTAGAACTGTAAATAGTGACATGCTGTAATACTACTCTCCCGCATGATGAACGTTGTTCAAATAAATTAATTGTATGGGGGGGGGATGTGTGACTATTTTGTCTTGGGATCCATGCTTAAAGCGATACTGTCATGGTAACAAAAATGTTTCAAAATGCATCAGTTAATAGTGCTGCTCCAGCAAAATTCTGTACTGATATCCTTTTCTCAAAAGAGCAAACAGATTTTTTATATTCAATTTTGAAATCTGACATGGGGCTAGACATATTGTCAGTTTCCCAGCTGCCCCCAGTCATGTGACTTGTGCTCTGATAAACTTCAATCACTCTTTACTGCTGTACTGCAAGTTGGAATGATATCACCCCCTCCCTTTCCCCACCAGCAGCCAAACAAAAGAACAATGGGAAGGTAACCAGATAACAGCTCTCTAACATAAGATAACAGCTGCCTGGTAGATAAAAGAACAGCACTCAATAGTAAAATCCAGGTCCCACTGAGACACATTCAGTTACATTGAGTAGGAGAAACAACAACCTGCTAGAAAGCAGTGCTGGCTCTGTCTGAAAGCACATGACCAGGCAAAATAACCTTAGATGCCAACCAATATTAGAAATAAAAAAAAAATACACTTGCTGGTTCAGTAATTACATTTTAATAAAGTGAATAATTTGCAGTGTAAAATGTATAATTTAAAAATACAACTACATCATAAAAATCATGATAGAATCCCTTTAAGCGTCAGTGGACACAGGAAGATTTAGGGAGATTAGTCGCCTGGCGACTTCGGAAAACGAATCACGCCGAGTGCCACCCCGCTGGCGATTTACATTTTAGCCGGTGGGGAGGAAGTTTGGAGAGATTAGCCAAAGAAGCTGAGATTTGTCGCTGGGCGACTAATCTCCCCGAATCTGCCTGTGTGCCCTGACCCTAAATCTGATATGTCCTGGCTGTGTACTTAGAGTGCTGCAGCATGTACAAGAATGTGGAATATGCACCCCTTACTATACACAGATTTCAGTAGCACATACCTTCTAAGCCATACCCAAATACCACAGAAACCTACTTTTTCTGTAATAACCTCAAACTCTCCCACCTAAAATAAATCTTCTGGTTGCCCACTGTGCAAAGACCCATGACATTTGCTTCTCTTCTCTTTCGTCCGGTGAAGATTGGTCGTTTGGTCGATCGGATAGGTTTGATTTTGAACCGACTGATCCCGCCAGAGCCCATTGCGCATCGTAATCGGATCGTTCGGCGCACGTTCAGATTACCCCCGATATAGTCATGCTCGTTAATGGAATATCTGGGAAAGATCCGCTCGTTTGGCGATGTCGCCAAACGAGCGGATCTTTGTGTCTATCGCCACCTTAAGACTCTTTGAGAATTAACTAAATGTGGCCATAGACGTAGAGATCCACTTGTTTGTCCGAAAATCAAAAGCACATTTAGTTCCACAAATTTTATGACCACGGTGGGGATTACAGGTCTGTCTTATTCCGTAAAGTACAGCAATGGCCTCATTCCCAGAGTGTCAGAACAGTGCTAAAGCACATAAAATATAACGGTAATATATTGATAAGCTATGTGATCATTATATAGATATATAGTCTCCCATGCATCATCCAGTTTCATAACGTGTGTGTGTTCAGGGGTGGACTGGAGAGATCTGCAGACACGGTTTTTCCCAGCCATGAGCACATCCACACCATTAAATCATTGAGTCGCCCATACAAACTGACCTGGAAGCACAATTGGAGCACTAAAGCTTCCTAGAAATGGTGAAGGGAGTAGTGAATGGAGGAAGAAGCAGGGGGACAGATCGGCATTCACAAGAATAAAATTATTTATTTGACTTTTTTGTTTTTTTTGCAACACTGTCCCCAGTTTGGGTCCCTGCCCTGGCATGTCCTGAAGGAATGAAATACTTGGGGGTTTTTTTCGGCCGGACCTATGTGGGTTACACCGTGACACAATCCCCTCTATGTTTGTTTGAATGAGGGCAGCATGTTTCATAAGTTCTTTCTCCAAACACATTCTTTAAATTTCCAATAAAATGCTCACATCTGGCTTCTTTTTTCTTTTTTTTTTCTTATCACAAAACAGTTTTTGCGCTAGAAAAAAAAATTGATTTTCGGCACTAGGACCACGCTGTGAAAATGATCCAAAAAGTCAACTTTTTTTTTTTTAACCTTTCAGCTCAGGCCTGGGAGATGCATTATGACATAGTTTTGGTGCAAAATCAGACTAATGGCACAGTTTACAATAACATTGTCCGTTGCCCAACCCACGACATGGAACTGTGCCCGTATAATAAAAGGAACCAGCACAAAAGTTGTCAGAATAAAGCTGAAGATATAGTCCTGAAGATGCAAATGTACATTTCTCCGACTCCCCCGTTTAAAAGCTGCTGGCAACTCGCTTTCTTCTTGACCTGCAAACACCAAGCTAATTGTTACTAATTCCTTGTTTAATTATGGAAATCCTTCTCCAATAGGACAGAGTAGAAAGAGGGGAAAAAAGCCCATTAGCACCTTGTACAAAGGACTCTACATAAATGTATTCACAGGATTCACAGTCACACAATCAGTTTCATCTAGCATGGGGGAAGACATCCCAGTCGCATATAGATATATATGTGTATTAAGCTGGCCATAGACGCAAAGATCTGATCGTACGAATCGAGGATTCGTACGACTTTCGGAACGTGTGTGGAGAGTCCCGACATTTTTCGTCCGGCGGAGATCGCTCGTTTGGTCGATCGGACAGGTTAGAAAATTTCTGTCGGCTGCTGATAATATCTCTGCGTGTATTGCCGATCGTACGAGACTGTCACTAGCTTTGGTTGGACATAGATATCGTACGATTGCTGTCAGGGGCAGAACATTGCTGATCTGTTCTTTAACTAATCTGACTGGTAAGACTTTGATCTGAATGGTTAGTGGCGGGTCGGGAGATGGGAAAGTCCGATCGTACGATGATTCGTACGATCGGATCTTTGCATCTATGGCCAGCTTTACAGAAGGGAATCCACATGGTTAACCGCAGGCTTTTTTGGGTTCAAGCCTCCAACATTAGGTCAAGGCCTTACAGATGCAGGTATTGGATCCGTTATCCGGAAGCCTGTTATCCAGAAAGCTCCGAATTAAGTAATGGTTGTCTCCCATCGACTCCATTTTATCCAAATAAACCAATTTTTTAAAAGTGATTTGCTTTTTTTCTCTGGAATAACAAAGCAGTACCTTGTAGTTGATCCAAACTAAGATATAATTAATCCTTATTGGAAGCAAAACCAGCCTATTGGGTTTATTTTATGTTTACATGAATTTCTAGTGGACTTAAGGTATGAAGATCCAAATTATGGAAAGATCTGTTATCTGGAAAGCCCCAGGTCCCGAGCATTCTGGATAACAGGTCCCATACCTGTACAAGCTTTGCTATTTAAATCGGATCTTGAAGAAGATTTAGGGCAGCAAATACTTGCCCCCCTCCCTTAAATCTCATGATACCTTTATTGCTGGGCTTCCACGAATATCTACAATTGCAACAACCCCTTTTTCCCACCCTAACTGGCCTTTGGGCTGCCCAAACCCAATCTGCTGCTTTTGGCCTCCTATCTCCACAGTTTGGAGACCACTGTTTAAAGGAGTTGTTTTTAATTTTCAGTATGGTGTAGAGAGTGATATTCCGAGACCATTTGCAATTGGTTTTCATTTTTTATTATTTGTGGTTTTTGAGTTATTTAGCTTTTTATTCAGCAGCTCTCCAGTTTCCAGCATCAGCAATCTGATTGCTAGGGTTCAAAATGCCTTAGAAACCATGGATTTGAATTAGAGACTGGAAAATGAATCGGAGAAGCCTGAATAGTAAGATAAGTAATAAAAAGTAGCAATAACAATATATTTGTAGCCTTACAGAGCATTTGTTTTTTAGATGGGGTCAGTGTCCCCTATTTGAAAGCTGGAAAGAGTGAGAAGAAGAAGGCAAATACATTTAAAACTATAAAAAAGGCCATGAAGGCAAACACACTAAAAGTTAAAGGTGAACCAACCCTTTAAAGTCACATGAAATTTTGGGCAGGGCTGCTCCGGGGGGACGGCAGCAGCCCCTGAAAGGTGCCTGCATTTGGGGTTCGTATTCAACTTAGCAGAACACCAAGGATTGGCTTGATCCAAGATTCAGTGGATTCCTACCAAATACACCTAGAAATGTTTATCACTGGTGAATGGTGTTGGGTTATTTACAATTAAAGGCTTCAGCCTATTGGTAGCCGGCTTGAAGGTATAGAATACAGTCCAAAAAGATTGTGGTGTAGGATTTACTATGTTAGAGAAGACTGAATGCAATTACTTTAACTAGACACACTCACAACTTCCCAGATGCACCACAATGTTTTTTTATACCACTAGACGGCCCTGTTCTATACAGTGGTGTGACTAAATGAAATTGGGGTCCACAGCAAATTCAACTTGGGGCCCCAAAACTTCGGTAAATTGACCATTTCTACCGAGATGTATTGAAATTATGCAATAATTAGGGCCCCCCACTGGGCTCTCAACACTCCTGGGCCTCCCTGCGACCACAGGGTCGGCTTGCTCTGTAGTTACACCCCTGGCTCCACAGAAGCTATATTGGGCCAGATTTACTAAAGGGCGAAGTGGCTGTCGCTAGCGAAAATTCACCTGAAATCCCATCTGAAGGAACATCGCCAATTTACTAACAGGCGTAGAGAAAAATTGGAAGAAACCATCACTAGCAACATAGTTTCGCGCCCTATCACCAGGTGAATTTTCGCTCAGGTGAATGTTCATTACTCCCCACATTCACTGAAATGCAAATTTTACAGAATGTTACCTCTTTCGCCAGAGCTTCCTTCCCCACATTAGACCTGGTGAACTGATAAAATGAAGCTACATCCTCCTCAATCTTCTGTTAGGGACATCATATCCTGTATGCCGGAAAGTCATAAAAATTATTTAAAAAACGCTAGCGTTTTTTCATATTTTAAAGCGGGATTGTCTTTAAAAGTTATAGCTATTAAAAAATTGTATTTTTGCATTTTTCTTTACAATTTGAGAGGCATGTCACATTTGTTTTAGGGTGGGCTCATGTTTAGAGCATTAGAGGATCTCTTTTTGTCTTTATTTTGCTGCCTTGGACATTTTTAATACAGGTATTGGGTCCGTTATCTGGAAACCCGTTATCCAGAAAGCTCCGAATTACGGAAAGTCTGTCTCCCATAGACTCCATTATAATCAAATAATCCAAATTTTTCAAAATTATTTCCTTTTTCTCTGTAATAATAAAACAGTACATTCTACTTGATCCCAACTAAGATATAATTAATCCTTATTGGAAGCAGAACCAGCCTATTGGTTTTATTTAATGTTTACAGGATTTTTTGGTAGACAAAGTATGGAGATCCAAATTACGGAAAGATCCCTCATCCAGAAAACCCCAGCTCCCAAGCATTCTGTATAACAGGTCCCATAGCTGTAAGAAGTGGCCACTTCAAGCATTTGCACCAACATCACAAATAAAGACATATGATCTATATGAACCCGCCCTATTCAAATTGACCTAAGCGTAAGAGTACTAATAAAGTTTGGATAGGCAGAAAAGAACGTTAGCGAAAGATCAATATGAAATGCTCGCGCTGATGAATTAACGCTAGCGAAACTTCACCAGTGGTGCTGATTGACTGCCAGATCCATAGCACTCAGCATGGCAGTTTCCACATATGTTACTACCAGGGCAGCATACCCTAAGCCAGTGATCCCCAACCAGTAGCTTGTGAGTAACATGTTACTCTCCAACCCCTTGGATGTTGCTCTCGGTTTCCTCAAAGCAGGGTCTTATTTTTGAATTCCAAAAATATGGAAGCTAATCTTAATTGCATATATAGTACAGGTATTGGACCTATTATCAAGAATGCTCGGGACCTGGGGCTTTCCGGATAACGGGTCTTTCCGTCATTTGAATCTTCATACATTAAGTCTACTAGAAAATCATGTTGACATTAAATCAACCCAAAAGGCTGGTTTTGCTTCCAATAAGGATTAATTATATCTTAGTTGGGATCAAGTGCAAGCTACTGTTTTATTATTACAGAGAAAAAAGGAAATTTTCATTATACTCGGAACTTTCTGGATAACGGGTTTCCGGATAACGGATCCCATACCTGTATATAGTGCCAAGTAGAGCCTTCTGTAGGCTGCCAGTCCACAAAAGGGCTACCAAAAAGCAAATCACATCCCTTATTTGGCACCCCAAGGGACTTTTTCATGCTTGTGTTGCTCCCCAACTCGTTTTACATTCGCGGGTAAAAAAGTTTGGGGTTTCCTGCCCTAAGCCGTCATTCTATCTTTGTGTTAGAGCTGAGTGCAATATAAGAGATACACCTAGTTGCACCCACCCCGCTGGCAGGTGACATGCCAGAGGAAAACATATTTCAAAGCAGGTTGCAGTCATCTGCACCATCCCTATTTAATGGTTGCTTTTCCTATGGAATCATAGCTCTCCCCTATTTTTCTCCTTGGCGGTGAATATCTGAAGCACACTCACACATTCACACACTTGCTGGGGACCCCCCTCCTTTCACACCGTCAAGCCTCGGAAGGAGTGATACTTTAGGGTGGGAGGGGGAGGGATAACTAAAGAAAAGTGTAATGCCTTGAAGTGGTAGAGCAGAGGAAGCACAGGGCTATGTAACACATCTCAGGCCGCTCTGCATAACTCAGCATCTACCAGGGTGACCCTTTTAGCCCTTACTAGAGATCTCTCTCTCTCTTTTACCCGCCGTTCCTTTAATTAACTCTCAGCACCTTATTTTCTCCCTGCTTGCCCTTTACTATATTCTCATCATTCCTATATTTTCACCCCTTTTTTCTGATTTTTTATTTCCTCCCCTTTTCTCCAGCTCACATTTTCCTGTGCCTCTGGTTGCACTATAATAGCAGGGACATTTGCAGGCAGTTATAAAGGGAAAAAAAGCAACTTTTCAGTGACATATTGCAGGATAACAGAATTGCGACCCTATTGGATGTTCCAGCCTTTATACTACCCCGGATAATACCCCTGAGCTGGAACGGAGGATTGAAGAGTAAGAGGAGTACCTGTCTTCTAACTGTAAGTCCATAAATAAATTCTGACATGTAAAAATGTTCCCACTTAAGTTAGAGAAACACTGTATCGGCATTAAGGTTTATCAGTTCGACTAATTCGGGAATGGTAGCAAAATTGTGAATATATATCTGTAAATACTGAATGTTCCTTAAATTCAGAGTTCTTCTAATGCTCAGATCACCGGTTGTATAGTCTCAATGCAAATATAGTACATTATTGCCATCCAATTAATTCCAGCCGTTTAACTATCATTAAACCATCAGCTTTTCCCAAATTTCTAGCACAAATTCTTTTTATTTTCTTTATTTGTTTTAACTTCCCCCCCCCCATAACGATCATTGCTATAATGCACTGCAGATCATTGGGAGAGTTAATAATACTTGCAGAAATGATCTCTGTCAACTGTTTCCATGTCTAGAAAAGAGAGGGACTTTTTCTTTTTCTTTGTGAGTTGAATAATTTTATCAAATTTAAAATAAAAACAATTGCATTGACCGGCCGTCATAGTTTGTGATTGAATCCAACTGCAAGTGTTGTACGTATTATATATATCGCTGAACAGTACCTGGGCACAAACTGTTAAACTATACAGCTATTTCTATGATTTGAGTTTATTTGCCAACTGAAGGGCGATAAACCCAGTTTGGACGTTTTAGGAAAGACAGTGGGATGAAGAATTTCTAGATCTAGGGAGAATACAGACATTATTGCGGGGGTTCACTAGAAACCTATATACAATTTGCCCTGCGCATTTTACAAGTATGGGATCTATTATCTGAAATGCTTGGGGTCCTTTTTATATCTTTATGCTACTGAAATAATGTTAAATATTTAAAAACCTTAAAGGATTGTTTTGGCACCAGTGTGGATTTATGCAGTTTTGTTACCATCAAGTACAGGTATGGGGCCCATTATTCAGAATGCTCAGGATCTGGGGTTTTCCAAATAATTTGGATCTCCAAAATTATTTAAACATTAAATAAACCCAATAGGCTGGTTCGGCTTCCAATAAGGATTAATGATATCTTTGGATCAAGTACCTGGCACTGATTTATTATTGCAGAGAAAAAGGAAATCATTTTTTAAGATTTGGATTATTTCATTAAAGTGGAATCTATGGAAGACAGCCATTCCATTATTTAGGGCTCTCTGGATAAAGGGCTTCCGGGAAAACGGATCCAATACCTGTACATGCTACTATCCTATTATTACACATACAGAAATATAATAATTACTATAAGTAATGGCCTTCCTGGATTTCAGAGTTTTGGATAATAGGTTTCCAGATAACAGATACCATACGTAATATAAAAGATTTGTAACAGTACTAGCCAATGGTCAAGCTGGAGACGGATTACTGGGATGTGCAGCCGTTGCCATTTGCAGGGAATGGAGTCTTCAAGTGTTCAACAGTCATTTCCAAATGAATGCTCTTTCTGTCCCCCCACTTTGACTGGGTCAGTTAACACCAGATTAATAAGGTAATAGGCTTTATTAACAAGGGTTAAAATCATATCCATGAGAAATGTATTGTTTTGGATGGGCCTACCATGAATAGAACTTAAACACCAGTGAATGGGGGTTAATTGAATCTACATAATGAATGACAATAAAAAGCTTAAGAATTATCACTTTCCAGTGGAAATTGGACTATCCATTTCCTTTCCAAAGGAAACATCTTTGCTCTCATTCCAAGGTCTAAATGCATACTGTGAATAGCAAGGGCTAGGGTAAGGGCACACAAAAAGATTCGGGGAGATTTAGTCGCCCGGAGACTAATCTCTTCTTCGGGCGACTAATCTCCCTGAAAAGCCTTCCCGCCGGCATTCAGAGCGCTTTGTTTTCTGAATTCGCCTGAAGTTTCGGGCGACTTCGGACGAATCGACCCGAGTGCCATCCCGCCGGCGATTTAGATTCTAGCCGGCGAGAAGGCTTTTCGGGGAGATTAGCCGCCCGAAGAAGAAGCGATTAGTCGCCAGGCTGCTAAATCTACCCGAATCTCCATGTCTATCTCTGCCCCTAAAGTCACACTATCATATTAGCTGAATGGACTTTTAAAAAGATGATCACCGACAAAATCGGGGCACCACCATAACATGTCAGCGGATATAATTGGCAACTATGGTATTCTATTATCTCAGTTTTGCATGAAGTTTCCTTAAACATATTCATTTCTTATTTATTAATGAATTAAGGGATTTGTTGACAAGCCCAAATCTATTTTTTGTCACTTCAGTTTTACATAGAGAGCAATAGAGGGATGTTCTAGACAGAAATTACTTTTATAGTACCCTTAGGTCTTAGGAAAAAGCAATAAATAAAGGAAAGGTGTCCTCTATTCCATTCAGATGAAACCCAATATTTAGCCAGTGGGTAGGCCATCCTTTTATCTCTTCTTCAGACTGATTATGAGATTAAAAATATATTAACGGTGTAAAGTAGACAGAAAGGGAGTCTATAAGGCTAAGTTAACAGTGACTATGCAATACACTGCAAAATTTGTCATGTACAAATCATTTATATATTCAGATATTTATCTGGACAGGACCAAATCTACACTGTTGTATAGATGATGAATAAATAAGATTACATAGATAGAATTATAATATAGATTAACAGTGTGCCTAGATTAAAGAAATATTGTACCAGCGTTAACGTCAGACGAGTCCATTAGGGGGCGCTGCTCATCAGTAACTAGGTTCCAGAAACAGCCCTCGATGAAAGCTGCAGGGTTCATTTATCTGTTACTTGGAATATCATGGTGAAGGTTTATTTTTTTATTTCATTCCAGGAAAAGAAAAAAAAAATCAGCTTTAAAATACAACTGGAAATTCAGCAAAATAAGGCAAAACCAATATTCCGTTTCCCTAAATGTAATACCTATACCCCACGCTTTCAGCTGACTTGTGGGAAATCTTCATCAGAGCATAGCTCCAAACTCACATCAGTGCACCTAAATCAAGTGCTGTAACCATGAATGACCCCTTTATATTATCAGCTGGTGCTTTTACAGTTGAATCCCTTTGATTTTTACCAAGGTTGCTTGTTACATAAAAATAAAGTTGCTTCAGGGCAGAGATGGTCAGATTCGTGGAGATTAGTCGCCCAGCGACAAATCTCCTCTTCTATGGGGCAACTAATCTCCCCAAACTGCCTTCCCGCCGGCTAGAATGAAAATCGCCGGCCGAATGGCACTGGGAGCTCTTCGTTTTTTTGAAGTTGGCGATAGTTTCCTCGTAAGGCAAGTTCGGGCGACTTCGGAAAACAAAGTGCTCCGAGTGTCATCTCGCCCCTGTGATTTTCCTTCTAGCCGGTGGGAAGGCAGGGGAATGTAGTTTGGGGAGATTTGTTGCCGGGCGAGTGTTTGAACATTTAAAAAGTGAGAATACTCTTTTTTTGACTTGGCAAGAATGCTATTTATTTATTTTCTTGACTAGTCAGTGTAACGTCATCATAAAATTAGCTAAATCCTGTGCTGTATGTTACAGGTGCCCTAAAATGTACCACTTGCAGGAACATGTGGGGGGTTATAAAGTTTAACTAATAAAGGAAATACGGTTGATTAGAAAAAAAACTAGACATAATGGTAGAATAAGTTAATGCAGAAACAATAAGTCGTGTTGAAGTACAGGTATGGGACCTATTATCCAGAATGCTCGGGACCTGGAGTTTTCCATAATCTGGATCTTCATACCTTAAGTCTACTAGAAAATCATGCAAACATTAAATAAACTCAATAGGCTGGTTTTGCTTCCAATAAGGATTAATTATATCTTAGTTGGGATCATATACAAGGTACTGTTTTATTATTACAGAGAAAAAGGGAAAAATTGTTAAAAATTTGGGTTATTTGGATAAAATAGAGTATATAGGAGATGGCCTTTCTGTAATTTGGAGCTTTCTGGATAACGGGTTTCCGGATAACGGATCACATACCTGTACATTTTTAAAAAGGATGATTTAGAAGAAATAGTGCAATAGAGTTTAACTGTTTCCCAGCAGAGGTGGTAAAGCATTCACTGAAAGCAAGGGCTGAGCAATGTGGAACTACATATCAGAGACATGTGACTTGTCAGGCTTTCATGACAAGTCAGAGTCTATTAAGCAATGATGGGAACTGTAGTTCAATAACAGTGGAGGGCTGACGGTTGCATTTGGCCAGCTAAAGCCAGATGATTGTTACCTGCTGTCTAATGGGACTCTTCTAGAAAGCCAAGGTGTCAAATTGCTTCCAGGTTGGATAAAAAGAGAAATACAATGTATTTAGGAACGCAGAAAATTGCATGGAAAGCCCTGGCCACCTGATGTAACTGTGTGCATTGTTAGTTAAAAATAAACATGGTCAGGATAAAACATATGGTAGGACCCTATGCTATGCTGTGTTGTTCATTTCCAGTATAATGTAGCCTATCTGCCCAGGGCCACAATGCGAAGGGCTCCTGCTATACATTCCCAAGCTGTCTATATAGGATATTCTTAAAGTCGATAGATCCACTGATAATATCGTAAGAAACTAATTTTCGTATGATATTCGGTATGTATGGCGGGAGATGAGGCAACCGATATCGTCAGAAAACTTGGATAGCGGTCGGCTCGTCAATCGAGCTGGCCGGAAATTTTTGATTGGGCCTTTGAAGGCCATCGGCCACTGTTACTGCTGAATCGTCAGATACGGTAGAATTCTATTGTTTCTACCTGTATATTTGACGATTCAGCTCTATACTTGTATATTGAAACTTGACGATTCAGCTCTACACTTTTATATTGAAACGAACAATCTTTCCAGGAAAGATCCTAATTGTAAAGTCTATGGCCACCTTTAATGTATGTATGTGATTTCCTGATGAGTCTGCCAGAAATGCCTTGGATGGGTATTATGGGCATAAAACGCATGTGACTTCACAAACATGCACATAATGAGCAATTCGGGGCAGCTTTTCATTATGCGCATGCGAGTGATCGGACATGCCTGCTCGCACGGGAGCTCCCGGGGGCATTTTTTTAAAAAAAAAACTACTGTTATCCCCAACAGGAATAAAGGCTCTGTTAGCCCGCACCTTTGGTTGGGGATAACATTTTTACCCAACAGGTGCCCTTTAATATGTTGTAAAGTTATTTAGACAGAACAATGTCTTTTACTCAAGAAAAGAAAATATATTTTTTTAGGGTTTCAGAGAATAATAATGTACCAGGTCTGTCATTTCATCTCAGCGGTGATACCTAACAAAATATCAACCAGATGGAAAAAGATTACAGACAGAAAAAGGAATCCCTAACAAACAACCATTTTCTCTTAAAAAAACAATGAAACAGAAAACACATGTATGTCCCCAGAAATCCCACAAGCAGATATCTTGGATAAAATGCTTTGCAATGACTTCCTATCAGAGCAAGCACACGAGTCATTATTAGCTGGGTGTCTGGAATCCCCCAAAAGCTCTCCAGGGCTAGCAGCAAGTGTAGATAAGTCATAGATATTATATACATGATAATACATGGGGAACGGGTTCTCCTGATCTGCAACAATGCCTGCTCATAGATTCTGTATCTGAGAGTGTCACAATGGCTTAGAGGTTTAGAATGGCCCTGATTACTACAAAAAGCTGCAATGGACGAGGAATGGCACTACAGGCGGCATATGCTAATCCTAATATGTATTAACATCATTTTCACATGAAAAGAAAGGAAAACATTGCCTTAAGCCATTTGTAGATACCATAGACTGCCTGGGTTCTGGTGGACATTTAAAACTATGTATCACATATTTTGGTTTAGTATCAGCAAAAGCTTTTAGAGTGTATGCTCTTCTGTCCACACATGAAAAAATGCATCACTTAAGTGGGGCGTAGGTGGTGTAGACTGAGCTGGGTTGTGGCGTGCAGAACAGGATCCAACAGTGGGGAGTTGGGTTCAGGGCACCAGACAAGTAGAATTGCTTTGGGTGCAAATACTTTTGTCCTGGCTCTGTTTTGATCCAGAAAGCTGTAATCTAGAAACCTCCGATTTAAGGTGGTCATACACAGGCAGATTAAAGCTGCCGATACCGGTCCTTAAGACCGAATCGGCAGCTTATCTGCCCATGCGTGGGGGCTCCCGACGGGTCCTCCCGATCGATAGCAGGCCAAAAATCGGCCAGATATCGATCATTCAAGTTTGATTATTTGTATGATCCAGGACCGTTTCGGCTAGTTGATGCGGTCCTGCGACACGTCAGAGCCCATTCATAGTATTGTAATCCGATAGCGCCCAGCCGTTAGTGGACATAATGGGTTAAGATCCGCTCATTTGGCGACCTTACCAAACGAGCTGATCTTATAGTGTATGGCCACCTATACTGAAAGGCCGTCTCCCATTTATCCAAAAAATCCACATTTTTACAAAGTATTTCCTTGTATGTGATCTTAACTAAGATGTAATTGGTCCTTATTGGAAGCAAAACCAGTCTATTGAGTTTATTTAATGTTTACATGATTTTCAAGTAGACAGGGAAAATGAAGATCCAAATTATGGAAAGATCCATTATCCATAGAGCCCTAGGTTCTGAGCATTCTGGATAACAGGTCCTATACCTGTATATGCAAAGCAGCTCAGGACAATATTTTCAATATAAGCACCCAAGGCTGTGCCTATGAATTAGGTGGCAGCATTAGGGGGGCAACCTAGGGTGTATATATATATATATATATACATATATATTTATTATTATTTATTATTAACATGTATTTATATAGCACCAACATATTGCGTAGCACTGTAGAGTAAATGTGATTATACAACTACATCACACGAATTACATACATAGAATATACGGAGTAACAAACATCACAATCAATACAGGTACAAAAAGGTGAGGAAGGCCCTATGCATAGGCATACAGTCTAAAGGGAAGGGAGTAATACACAAGGTGTGGGAGTGGGCAAGATCGAATTAAGTGGGTGAGAAATGTGGTATTGTATGTTGTGTTGCGTTTGGTAGTTAAGCAGAGTGAGGGTAGGCTTCTCGAAAGAAGTGCGTTTTCAGAGATTTCTTGAAAGCAGAAAGGTTGGGAGAAAGTCGGACAGACCGTGGGAGAGCGTTCCAGAGGAGGGGGGCAGCCCTTGCAAAGTCTTGAATGCGAGCATGTGAGGAGGTAATGAGAGAAGAGTTGAGTAGTAGGTCAGTAGAGGAGTGTAGTAAGTGGTTGGGTGAGTATATAGAGATGAGTTCAGAGATGTAGGGTGGGGCAGAGTTATGAAGTGCTTTGAAAGTCAGTGTCATTAATTTGAATTTGATTCTGAAAGGTAACGGAAGCCAGTGCAGGGATTGACAGAATGGCGAGGCAGAGGAGGAGCGGTTGCTGAGGTGTATGAGCCTCGCAGCAGTGTTCATTATGGACTGGAGAGGTGACAGTCTCTGGAGGGGGAGGCCAATTAAAAGAGAGTTACAGTAGTCTAGATGCGATATGATGAGAGAGTGAATAAGAATTTTGGCAGCGTCTTGGGTGATAAATGATCGTATTTTGGATATGTTCCTTAGGTGGAAGTGACATGATTTAATAAGTGACTGGATATGAGGAGTGAATGACAGGGCAGAATCTAGGATAACCCCAAGGCACCGGGCCTGGGGAGAGGGGGTGATAGTGGAATTGTTAACTATGATGGATACTTCGGGGATGCTAGTGGTGTTAGTTGGAGGAAAGAGAACCATTTCAGTTTTAGAGTGGTTTAATTTAAGGTAGCGTTGCGACATCCAGGTAGAGATAGCGGACAGGCAGGAGGAGACGCGAGTTAGGAGTTCTGGGTTGAGATCAGGAGATGAGAGATAGATCTGAGTATCATCAGCATAGAGGTGGTAGTAGAAACCATAAGAATTTATTAATTTGCCAAGGGAGGAAGTATAGAGGGAGAATAGTAATGGTCCCAGGACAGAGCCTTGAGGAACTCCAACAGAAAGAGGTAGGGGAGAAGATGATACTCCATTGTAGGAGACACTGAAGGAACTATTGGTGATGTAAGAAGAGAACCAGGACAGGGCTGTGTAACGAAGGCCAAGTGACTGGAGGGACTGGAGGAGGAGAGGGTGATCTACAGTGTCAAATGCGGCTGAAAGATCAAGCAGTATTAGTAGTGAGAAATGATTGTTGGCTTTAGCAGTTAAAAGGTCATTAGTTAGTCGAGTCAGGGCAGTTTCCGTGGAGTGTTGTGGCTTAAAACCAGATTGTAGGGGGTCCAGCAGGTTATTGTCAGAGAGGAATGAGGTTAGTCGGTTGTAGAAAAGGCGCTCAAGTAGTTTAGAGATGAAAGGTAGCAGAGAGATAGGTCGGAGGTTGTCAAGATTGGAGGGATCAAGAGAGGGTTTTTTCAGAATGGGGGTGACAAGAGCATGTTTTAGTTGAGAAGGAAACAGTCCAGTTGAGAGCGAAAGATTAAACAGGTGAGTTAAGGCTTTGATTAGACCAGGATTGGTATTGCGGAGAAGTTTTGAGGGAATTGGATCAAGCGGGCAGGTGGTAAGGTGAGAGGAGGCCAGAAGCTTTGAGACTTCCTCATCAGTGACAGGGGTGAAGGAGCACAGGAGAGACTGGGGAGTGTGGAGGGAGGGTGGTGGAAGTCTAGGGTGGTTGAGTAGTGTAATGTCCCTTCTGATAGTGTCAATTTTGTTTTTGAAGTGCTCAGCAATATCTTGAGCAGAGACAGATGTGCATGGAGGGGGTGGAGAAGGGGAAAGGAGAGTGTTAAAGGTGGAGGAAAGTTGTGCTGTTTTTTTTAGAAAGGGAGTTAATATAAGTACCCCCTCTTGTAAAATAAAAGGATATTAGAAGTTACCGACCATATAAAAACAAGAGGCCGAAGGCCAAGTGTTCTTAAACAGGGCATGGAACTCTGAGGTGACTTCTAATATTCTCATATTTTCAGGGGGTACTTTATTTATTATAAATAAGTGAGTCATGTGACTGAAATGACATCAGAACTTACCATTTATAACTGATGACATCAGAACTCACCGTTTCGTATGTCAGGTTTTAAGCGAGAGAGTGTGCAAAGCATTTCATTTGAACTTGATGTTGAACCTTAGATGCTAGAGCTATAACCCCCTTTAAAGAGAACTAAAGCTTAACTAAAGAAGTAGCTAGAAATGTTGTACATGATTTTTGGGGATTCTGTACCAGCCCAAGGTAACCACAGTCCTTTAGCAGTAAAGATCTGTGTCTCCAAAGATGCCCGAGTAGCTCCCCATCTTCTTTTCTGCTGATTCACTGCACCTGCTCTGTGCTGCTGTCACTTACTGAGCTTAGGGACCCACTCACAATATACAGCACACATAGAATAGAAATGTCACAATATAAGGCTGATTAGTAATTAATACAGATAATTACTACATGGCAGCACAGAAACCAGTGCAATTAGCATCAGAATTTAATAATCAGCAAACCTGTAGCATCAGCTTATATTACAGACCAACCTCATTTTCTGCTGGATAATTAGTGACGAGCCCTAAGCTTAGCTTCTCAACAGCTGCTCAGAGCCCACTGAGCATGTGAGTGTCACAGACACTTTCCAAGATGGTGACCCCCTGTGACAAGTTTGAAGTCCTGGATCATTGCTGCTATTGACAAGCTGAAACTTTAGGCTGGTGCAATAAGTTCAGTATATAAAATATGGCATTTTTAGCCACATTCATTTTTAAAATTTGGTTCTCCTTTAACAGTCTGTGGGTCACCCTATCAAGGCACAGCTGGACAGTCATTGCAATCGCCCTGGGTATGGCCAGTTGCCCAAGTGTGGAGGATGTATCACTGACATAGAAACACACACATGGCTCTTTACCGGACTGGAAGTGTGTGGCTTTGTGGGAAGGGACTGCTGTGGGTTTGGCTTGAACTAAAAGGCGGCTGCTTTGTGTTTGGAAACAGACAGGTTGAGAGCTGCGCCAGCACTTTCTCTCAAGCTCCGTCTGCTTCTCTTTCACACACTCACTAATGTACATTTCTCTTCTGCGTCTCTGGGTCATTTCTAGCCTCTTTTTCTATTTCCATGCTGATCTGACAGCTGAGACGGTATGATTTAAATCTTTCAATTTTTTCTGCATGAATTGGCAGAAATCAGACAGATTTATGGTTACGGGAAAATCTGTGGGACTGGGCACTTTATCAGTGATCCAACAGATCCCCTTGAAGACAGGATTAAGGCCAGTGGAGCATCAAACACCAAACAAAGAATCATTATACGTTCTAAATGACGCCTTCCTTTTCAGATCTGGTTCCATGCTGGTTTGTGGTTTTCCATGTGCTGGTTTCCAGCACTGTAACAGACCACTAAAAACACAACCATCCCACTAAGTGAATCTGCCGGATCAGTCATGTACCCATCTTTGCTTGCTGCTTCACTGGAAAATACATCACGCTTACATCAGCTATTTCATTTGGAGATCATAGTTATATTAGTAATGTATTAGAGGTGTGGTTCACCTTTATAGTACATTTTAATATGTTGTATAATGCCCTATTCCTAGCAATTTTGCAGTTGTCATCATTGTTTCTTTTTCCTCTGCTACTTCTTTCTAGCTTTCAAATGGAGGTCACTGACCCCAACTGTCAAAAAACTTTTGCTCTGTGATCTTACAATAATATATATATATATATATATATATATATATAATTTCAATATACATACAGACAGGGTCGGACTGGACCAGCATGACACCGGGAAAAAACCCGATGGGCCCCAGCTCTCTGGGCCAGACCCCCTCTCCCAATCTCCTGGCCCTACAAAACAATTTGCGGTGCCGCGCATGTGCGGCATCGCATTAGGGGGTCCAGAGGGGGGCCCTGGACAGCAGCCCTGGACAGAAGTCCCAGTGGGCCCCAGGCCCCCCAGTCTGACCCTGCAAACAGATGAACCTCTGGACATTTTGGGGCCCTAAAATTTGCTGTAGAGCCCAATAATTTCTAGTTACACCTCTGAGTTAGTTTTTATTCCTTATTCAGTCTCTCCTCTATTCATGTCTCTCGTTCAACCCACTGCTGGGTTGCTAAGGTAAATTAGACCCTGGCAATCCAATAGCTGCCAAAATTCCAAACGTGAGAGTTGCATAACAAAAGCTACATGACTGAAAAAAAACACAAAAATTAAAAAGTGAAAAACAATTGCAAATTGTCTTAGCATGTCTACATTATACAAAAAGTTAATTTAAAGGTGAACAATCCCTTTAAAGATGACTGATGCCGAGATTAGATGTTTGGGATGGGGGTGCCATTCAGGTATTTTCTTACCGTATATACTCGAGTATAAGCCGAGTTTTTCAGCCCCAAAATATGCTGAAAAACTCTACCTCGGCTTATACTCGGGTCAATCGCAAAAACGGTCGCCGGCGCCTAAGAATAGTCGCTGGCGCCTAAGAATAGTCACCGGCATCCAAGAATAGTCGCCGGCGTCCAAGAATAGTCGCCGGCGTCCAAGAATAGTCTCCAAGAATATTCGCTGGCGTCCAAGAATGGTCGCCGGCATCCAAAAACGAGATGACGGCACCTCCAATGGGAGCAGAAACCCTCAATTTTTGGATTGAAACTTACCAGAAGCTGCTGCATTTCTCACCTAGGCTTATACGCGAGTCAATAAGCTTTCCCAGTTTTTGGAGGTAAAATTAGGTACCTCGGCTTATACTCGGGACGGCTTATACTCGAGTATATACGGTACTTCTTAGATTCTTAAATTATTATTCTCAAACTAATGCCTAGCTCCTTGGGTACATGACCTAAGCAAAAACAACAGGTTAAACAAGGCAAACATGATGGAACAATAAATAATGTGCAGTGTGACACCCACCCCCCTTTACTGGGAGTATCTAAGGTGTTGAAGAGGGCCCAGTGTGAATCCAGTTATTATATTCATTTTTTTTAATTGATAGTCTGAGGGATGTTGAAATATTATCAATGGTTTATCATTGATTAGGGATCCGCCGAATCCAGGATTCGGTTCAGCCAGGATTCGGCCTTTTTCAGCAGGATTCAGATTCGGCTGAATCCTCCTGCCAGGCCAAACCAAATCTGATTCCTAATTTGCATATGCAAATTTTTGTCACAAAACAAAGAAGTATAAAAAGTTTTCCCCTTCTCACCCCTAATTTGCATATGCAAATAAGGATTCTGATTCAGTTAGATATTCGGTTGAATCTTTCGCAAAGGATTTGGGGGTTTGGCCGGAACCAAAATAGTTGATTTGGTGAATGCCTATCATTAATGGTTCCCAACGTAAGGGATTAGCCCCCTGGGGGTTGGATTTGAGGAGAATGCCTATTTCTTCTCCTACATACACCTGAAAGCCCAGTTTGAAGATAAGTTGTGGAAAGGTCCGGGGTGAAAACTTTTTTAAATTTTGCTTTAATACTTTTGGAATTGAAAGGCTGCCACATCTGTGTTTTCCCTATATCTGTAATCTCATTATGAGATAATGGGAGCCTGCTGAGGTTGGACCGACAAGAGAAAGTCGAAGCGGTAAAGTTTGACAAGCACCCTAGGCAGAGGGATAATCCAAGGGCTACCCCATTATTTAATGTTGTGAAGCATGCTATTTATGTAAAATCTAAACCAGTGTCACTCCACATGCTGAGAATCATAGCTGACGGCCCCTGATCACAATGGTTGGGGAGTTGCATGCGGTGAGAGTAAGGGTGGAGGGCTTTTAAGACACAGTAGGTCAGATGGGGAATTACACAGTCAATTGATGATAAATGTCTAAGACATCACTGTATTGTCCAGGGTAGGAACTCAAAGAGCAATCCTCCAGGTAGTAGTAGTAAAAACAGGTCTTTATTGTAGTACAAGTATGGATTACAGCCTTATGCGTTTTGTGTTCTCACAACACTTAATCATAGGCTATGATTAAGTGTTGTGAGAACACGAAACGCGTAAGTCTTCAATAAAGACCTGTTTTTACTACTACTGCCTGGAGGATTGCTCTTTGAGTGCCTACAATACAAACAATACGGTGATGTCCACTCTCTTATGCTGAAGATTTGGGGCAGAGCACCTGAGCCTCCTTTTTTACGTGGTGAGTCTTTAAAAATAAATCTTTGTGTCTAATACAAGCCTTGGTTCTAGCAGGTGATTTACCAGATGGGTCCCAACCCAAGTCAAAACTGGTTTTTGTTTTTAATTTTCTGCGTCAGACATCGGGGGCAAATGCATCAAGGGTCGAATATCAAGGGTTAATTAACCCTCAATATTCGACTGGGGAATGAAAATCCTTCGACTTTGAATATCGAAGTCGAAGGATTTTGGGCAAATACTTCGATCGAACGATTTGAAGGATTTTAATCCAACGATCGAAGGATTATCCTTTGACCAAAAAAAGTTAGCCAAGCCTATGGGGACCTTCCCCATAGTTTGGTAGCTTTTAAGTGGCGAACTAGGGGGTCGAAGTTTTTTCTTAAAGATACAGTACTTCGACTATCGAATGGTCGAATAGTCGAACGATTTTTAGTTTGAATCTTTCGAAGTCGAAGTCGTAGTCGAAGTAGCCCATTCGATGGTCGAAGTAGCCAAAAAAACACTTTGAAATTCGAAGTATTTTTTCTTCTATTCCTTCACTCGAACTTAATGAATGGTCCCCTGTATCTTTTTTTTCACCCAATTCTAGATCAGCTAAGAGAGGAAAGATATGACCAAGGGGAAACAATTGAACGTGAGTCTGTTTATATGTATATAGTGTCTCAGCCAGTAAGTAGTTATACGTTTCAAACTTACATTTCTGTACCTATAATTGTAAGTGACAAAACGTAACCTAATTTCCCATCACCTTGCAATGTCCCACCACTGCTATCCTCCAAGGGATGGATGGAGATCAGAGATTTCTAGATAGTGGCGGCAGTATTGGTAGTGACCCCCCATACACTGCCCCCTGGTGGCTGCACTAGTTGCCATTTTGCCACATACATCACACTCACTCCTGGATAACCTCCTATAAATCTAGACTGCTGCATCTGTCTGAAACCCTCACCGAAGCCAGGACCCTGACAGGACTTCCACCTGTACTCTTCAAGGTGGCCCTAAAAAAAGACATTGTTATGAGGCCAATTTATTAAACTGCAACTTATACTAATCAGCCTTCTTGAAACCAAGGGGCAGATTTATCAAGGGTTGAAATTTTGATTTCGAATTTTTGAGGTTTTTTTTATGGTCAAAACTGTCAACTGTCGACTAGGGAATTTTTCAAATTAGATTTGAGTTTTTTTTAAAAAAATTCTAATTCGATTTTCGAGATTTATCATACTCTGGCCCTTTAAAAACTCAAATTTGACTATTCGCCACCTAAAACCTGCTGAATTGCTGTTCAAGTCAATGGGAGACATCCAGGGACCAATTTGGAGTTGTTTGCAGCCTTCCTGACATTTGAGGGTTTTTTTTCGGATAAAAACTCAAATCAAGTTTTTAAAAGTTGAATCGAATTCGATTCTAGTTTTCGGGTCGATCCTATTCACCCGGGTTTTACAAATTCCGTTTTTTTAATACATTTCGGTTGGTTGATTGATTTCGAGTTCATGGGAGTTTATTCGAAATTTGAAATTCGACTTTTGATAAATGTACCTCCAAAAGTCCGAAAAAGTGCCACTTTTCCGGGATTTATTATGCAACAAAACTGCTACAATTCCAAATTTTAAAAAAATCCACCAAAAACCTGTCAAAATCATGTAGAAGTCGCAGATGTCCCTTTTAAAATTGGAAGATCTTTCTTTGATTTGCGGTTTTAGAGATTTTCAGGAGTTTTTGCTAGGGATGCACCGAATCCAGGATTCGGTTCGGGATTCGGCCAGGATTCTGCCTTTTTTAGCAGGATTCGGATCCTTCTGCCGGCCGAACCGAATCCGAATCTCAATTTGCATATGCAAATTAGGGACGGGGAGGGAAATGGTGTGACTTTTTGTCACAAAATAAGGAAGTAAAAAATGTTTTCCTTTTCTCACCCCTAATTTACATATGCAAATTAGGATTCGGAATTTGGTTCAGTATTTGGCCGAATCTTTAGAGAAGGATTCGGGGGTTCGGCCGAATACAAAATAGTGGATTCGGTGCATCCCTAGTTTTTGTACGACAATACGAAAAAGCCTTAGTTATTGTGCGACAAGTTGGAAAACTTGCGGTTTTCACCACTTTTCTGTGACTTTTTGCAGTTCGGATCTATTAATAAATTCTATGGCATTCGTGGTTTTAGATAAAATGAGTTTAGTTGTGATTGCAAAATCTCTAAATCCACTAAAATGTAACTGTTGATAAATAGGCCTCTACGTGTTCTAGTGACTTCATTTATTTATTTAGCACCAGTTACACAGCAATTTCCATTCATTTATAACAAACAGGGGGTCTTACAATAATTTGACAAACAATGGTGGGATCAGAGGGACCACAGTTGGTAAGTGTTGCCAACACAGATTAAGTGCATATAGTATGCCTGTGTATAGCTACATTTTGTACTAGAAGTATTTTGACTGTTGTTTTTTTTTTTATCTCGGCTGGGCAACTTTTCAACTATGCACTTTCAAATGAGAAAGAGAGAGAGAGAAAGAGAGAGACGTCTGGTGTTTTTAACCCTTTTTTTTGTAAAGGCAGATATATAAAACTTGTGGGCCCATGATTTAGTAGCATGCAAAGTTTCATGGGGTCATTACATTATAAATCATTGTGAGGAAGACAACCATATTCTTCTACTAAATTTACAGTTAGTCTTCATTAGTTTATAGAATATTTACATATTTTTCTGCAACTTTCAGGTTCGAAACGTGCCAGGTTGCTTAAAAACAATTACCCCAGCAACCTGCCAACAGTTATATAGTGAATAAAGTACCCCCTATTGTAACATATAAGGATATTATAAGTCACAGAGGAGTTCCATGACCATATAAAAGCACAAGGCCGAAAGCGGAATGCTTTTATGCAGGTCATGGAACTCGGAGTTTACTTCTAATATCCTCCTATTTTCCAACAAGAGTTTCTTTATTTAGTATAATAAACAAGTTTTAGTGAGTCATATGACAAACATGACATCACTACTCACCGTTTATAGCAGATGACATTACTAGTCACCGTTTATAACTGATGACATCACTAGTCACCGTTTATAAGGATATCATTTACAAGATATTCATGGGTTTTGTGTATTATGATGGAATATTAGAAGAGGGCCTTAAAACAAACAAAAGACAATAGGGGTTAAGAACAAGAATAACAATTAAATTGAACCCAGCTTTACTGCTTGCTTTTATCAATGCATAGAAGCCAACCTCCTAAAGTGCTCCTTTATTTTATTGAGCTAGGAATAAAATACTACCAAGAAAAATGATTTTGGATAATGGGATGCACTGCAGAAATGTTAAAAGTGTTTTGGTATACCTTAATAACAATAAACAACGAAAAATGTCTCTACAAATGGGCTATTAACCTGCATTGCTCTGTATAACCTCTTATACATTTCACTTAATAACATTTATTAATATATAACATTTATTAATTACATATTTCTAAGTTTTATATATATATATATATATATATATATATATATATATATATATATATATATATATTAGGGATTCGGCCGAACCCCTGCGAACCCTTCGCAAAAGATTTGGCCGGATACCGAACCGAATCCGAATCCTAATTTGCATATGCATACTATGCAAATTAGGTGTGGGAAGGGGAAAACATTTTTTTTACTTCCTTGTTTGGTGACAAAAAGTCATGTAATTTCCCTCCCCATCCATAATTTGCATATGCAAATTAAGATTTGGTTCGGCCGGGAAGAAGGATTCGGCTGAACCCGAATCCTGCTGAAAAAGGCCCAATCCTGGCCGAATCCCGAACCTAATCCTGGATTCAGTGGTGCATCCCTAAAATATATAAATAATATATACACACAGGTATGGGATCCGTTAACCCGGAAACCCATTACCCAGAAAGCTCCAAATTGCAAAAAGGTTGCTTCCCAAAGACTGCATTTTATCAATATAATTAAAAATGTTAAAATAATTCCCTTTTTGTCTGTGATAATAAAACAGTACCTTGTACTTGATCCCAACTAAGATAAAATTAATCCTCAGTGGTGTAACCTGCAAAAAAAACTTCAGAGGAGCCTGGCGCACTCCAATCCCCATGCTCCCACCCACTTCCTGTCCTGCATCTGCCCTGCCCACCTCCCGCCTCTGCCCTGCCAACGCCCCGCCCAACTCCACCAAATCCAGCCAGACTTGCTTCCCCCTTCCTCAACCGTAAGAGAGAGAGAGAGAGAGGCTGGGGAGGAGGGGTTTTTTTTATTAACTACAGAGGATCAGATGTCACAGTCTGGGCCCCCCTGTTTCCTGGGCCCCCAGGTGACTGTGGGGTCTGCATCCTCTATAGTTACGCCACTGTTAATCCTTATTGGAGGCAAAACCAGCCTCTTGGGTTTATTTCATGTTCAAATTATTTTCTAGTAGACTTAAGGTATGAAAATACAAATTATGGAAAGATCCATTATCCAAAAAGCCCAAGGTCCCGAGCATTCTAGATAACAAGTCCCATATATATGTATATACAGTATATCTTGGCACATCCCAGACCTGAAGAAACATCCCTGAACTGTAAACTTTTCAAGCTGTGACAAACAGAAGACAGTTTTGGGGCTGAAATCCACCTTTACCAGCAGAGTATTTCAGCCAGGTTCATGCCCGATCTGTGCCATTGTGTCCGTGGGGCAGTTGGTGGGTTGTAGACAATCAAGCTGCTGATATAGACATCAGAGTGTACACATACACAAATAGCCTTGTCCATTTGCCATCATTACTTATAGTGAATGCAGATATACTGAGAGAAAAGCTCCCCAAGCCTATGCTTCACGAACCCCTGTATGGAATAAATGATTAGGGAGCCACTAGGATGCCATGTATGAAGTGAGGGTATGAAAACTTTAGGCCCAAATCTACACCAAGACGGAGAAACATTTAGGCCACCAAGACATTCATAAATGAGGTGCAATACAGAAAAAAACTGTCATGTTTTGGCTCTATTTGAGCCATATGTTCCTGGGAACAACTTTATTGATACACGTCTCTTTTATTCCACCTCCATCTATTTCCTATATAAGATGTTTCGTCATATAACCATGCATATACATTTTGATAGAAAGCAGAGCAATGTTGTGAAGGTTATTTCTTCCAAAAGGGTTTTTCCTCACTGAATATCAAGCAAATGTTATGCACCAGAATCGCTTGACTTTTGCCTCAAGACATATAAGAAACTTTAGCAGTGTTTTGAAAATACAACTAAATAGCCAAGTCCTGAGCCAGTTCTGATACTGTTCCCCATAGGAAATTAAATAAAGAAATATGGCGCGGAGAGAAAAAAAAAGATATGTGTACATGGAGAATTGGCTGAAAGCCAGAGAGTAAAGAGTTCTTGTAAGTGGATTATTTTCAAGTTGGACTAAAATTGCAAGTGGTGTACCACAGGGTTTCAGTTCTGGACCCAGTTGTATTTAAATGTATTAACTATCTTGAAGTAGGTCTGGAAAATAATGGATTTTTTTTTTGTAGATGATACCAAGTCATGTAAGGTAATAAATACAGATGAACATGTTCCTTTCATTAAAGAGAGCTTTTGGATAAGCTGGAGAAGTCAGCAAGTAAATGGGAGATGGAGTTTGATGTAGGTAAAGTTATACACAGGTAGTAAAAACGAGGAACCGGCATATAAACGAAATGGCCTGTATTTATGGGAATCTGCGATGGAAAAGTGTTAGTAGACCACAGACTTCGCAACAGTGCTCCATGTCAGGCAGCAGCTCCAACATCAGATATAGTTGTCTATTTATGAACATTCATGTTGAGAAATTGGTCAAAGCAGAGAAGGAAATGTTTCCAGTTTTTCCAGTGTATAAGTTAAATCGGCTGTATTTGTGGGAATCCATGATGGAAGTGTTAGCAAGTCACTCTGCAACAGTGCTCAGTGTCAGGCAGCAGTTGCAAAAGCAGAGTTGTTATTCCAACTTTGCCTAATACAAGTATAAGGGGTCTTTCGGTAATTTGAATCGCCATACTTTAGGGCAGAGAAACACACTCAGATTCGGGGAGATTAGTCGCCCGGCGACAAATCCAGTGGCGTAACTACCGGGGGAGCAGGGGGTGCGATTGGGCCAGGGCCCGTACCCCCTCAGGGCCCCCCGGCAGCTCGCGCGACTCAGGTAGAGATCCAGGCTTACAGAGGGGGGCTAGGAGCCAGGCTGCACTTCACGCGACAGGGGCCGCCCCCCTCTAGTTACGTTACTGGACAAATCTCCACTTCTTCGGGGTGACTAATCTCCCCGAACTGCCTTCCCTGCCTTCCCGCCAGCTAGATTGTAATCACCAACGGAATGGCACTCGGAGTGATTCGATTTCCGAAGTCGCCCAAAGTTGCCGGGCGACTAATCTCTCCGAATCTGAACGTGTGTCTCTGCCCTTAAGTCTATAATGCCCTTAATATATTAAAAACATTAAATAAACCAAAGAGTGGTTTACCTGCAGCAAGGAGTATTAATATCTTAGCTGGAATCAAGTACAAGGTTCTGTTTTATGGTTATCCGGAGACCTGTTATTCAGGAAGTTCTAAATTATGTAAAGGCCATCTCCCATAGACTTCATTTAATCCAAATAATCCAATTTTTTTAAAACAATTTACAACAGTACCTTGAACTTGATTCAAACTAAGATATAAATACTCTTTATTGGAAGCAAAACCGGCCAATTGGGTTTATTAAAGGTTTACATAAAACATTGACAGGGCTTGTCTATTTAACTTCAACTACCATATGTCTATGCCATTTTACATGTCTTTCAGTAATCTGTGTTTCCTTCTGTTCTGTTTCAGGGATATGTTGTACCTACGGGAGATGCCTCATCTGTTCCTTCTTGTGTCATTTTTTCCCATGCTCCCTCACTCCACATCTTCTCCTTTCTCTGGGCAGCAGCAACCGCACTCTATTCCAGACCCCTGCTATGATGAGCATGGCCTTCCCAGACGCTGTGTGCCAGAATTTGTCAATGCAGCATTTAACAAAGAAGTCCAATCCTCAAGTACCTGTGGGCGTCCGGCAACTCGCCACTGTGATGCTACAGACCCTCGGAAATCCCACCCAGCCTCTTACCTCACTGACCTTAACACGGCTGGGAACATGACCTGCTGGAGATCGGAGACCTTCCCTCGTCACTCTTCTACGAACGTCAGTCTCACCCTCTCGTTGGGAAAGAAATTCGAGGTAACCTATGTCAGCCTTCAGTTCTGCTCTCCCCGCCCTGAATCTGTGGCCATTTTCAAGTCCATGGATTATGGGAAAAGCTGGGTCCCATATCAGTATTACTCATCACAGTGTCGTAAAGTGTATGGCAGAACTAGCCGTGCAAGTGTTACCAAACAAAATGAGCAAGAGGCTTTGTGCACAGATGGACAAACAGAACTTTATCCTCTGACTGGTGGACTAATAGCCTTCAGTACATTAGATGGACGACCTTCTTCCCAAGACCTTGACAACAGCCCTGTTCTGCAGGACTGGCTGACTGCCACAGATATTCGTGTGTTTTTTAGCCGCCCTCACCTTCTGGGAAACAAGGATTCTGAGGCAAGAGATGAAGGCCCAGGTTTCTACTACTCAGTGGGAGAGTTTCAAGTTGGGGGCAGGTGCAAATGCAATGGGCATGCATCCCGCTGTGGCAAGGATAAGGAGGGTCGCTTGATCTGTGATTGTAAACACAACACAGAGGGCCCAGAGTGTGATCGGTGTAAACCCTTTCATTATGACCGTCCATGGCAGAGAGCCACTGCACGAGAGGCCAATGAATGTATGGGTAAGTCTGAGGCAATAATGCCATCTCATATTCAAACCACATGCTTAAGGAGTTACTAACTGTATTTAATACTTGTGTTCAAATGCTTAACTGTCTTTAAGATATGAAATGAACAGTTTTAGTGAACTTATTTAAATATAAGTGTTGCAATGCAAGGTCGGAGTGGAGGGGCCAGCTGCTTCAGGGGCCTCCACATACCCCTGTGCATATTATTTTCCTGCTAGTGAATGGGGCTGGGAGGGAGGTCGGACATCGATAATATTGGGTCTGGGCTGGTGGGACCCACAAGGGCAGGGGGCCCATTTGGTTTGTTCCCAGTGTCACACAGGCCCAGTCGATGATGTTCGTCCCAAAACCCACGGGACACATGGGTCTGGCGAGTTTGCGCTGCATCAAGTCTTCACCTAACCTAACACTTCTGGCTCCTCCATTTATAGATTTGCAGCTGCCCCGTCCATCTCGTGACATTGCTGCTTTAAGTGGAGGAGCCGAGCCAGGTCGGGCCAGGTGCGGGTTGGGCGAGGGCGCGTTAGGTAAATCTGGACCCACACATCACTACAGTCCAACCCTGTCGCAATGTTTGGTCTCTTCAAGAATGCAGTGCAGAGAATGAGATACTTGTAGCACAATATACAATTTTTATACAATACAATGTATTCTTCATAAAAAGCTATTTCACCCTTGGGAGTTGCAAAACTACTTGCCTTCACTCAGACATTCTCTTAACAAAGGCTTTAACTGAGGGAAGGAATGGGTTTGTTTACACAGATGGCTTCTCACTGGACTGGAAGTGCAATTTTAATTTACGATTTTTGTCTTGTTCAATGCAAAATAAAGATTTTTCTTAATTAAAAGATTAGGCAAAAAGTATGCTTAGCACAAGCCCTATTCATTGAACTAATGTTATAACACCCTGTTAAACCTCAATAAAACACCAAATCTAATTATAAAAACAAAAACAAATACTTTGCACAATATGCAGATGTCACGTAATATACGTAGAATAGGACGCTCTATGGTCACATTATATTTTGACTTATATGTTCTTATCATTGGAAGACAAATATAAAGTAATTCCCTGCATGAAAAGTTTCTGATAATAGACCCCGTATAGATTCCATACTGTACATCCCAATGGATCACTTTTCAGTAAAAAATAAGGGGAATTGTTTGGGGGTATGCATATCTGTGTGACCATTTCAGCACATTAGCACACACTGATTTACACACACACAAAATGCAAAAGTAATAGGCTTGCAAAATGCCATTTCTATTATCACTTTCTAATAAAGCAACAGTTTATTCTATAGCTTGCATTCATTTGCAGGCAGGAATTACAAATAGATTCCAACAATCTGTCATATAGAGAGTGAAATTAGAGCTCACACTCTAGTTATCATAACAAGTTAATATATAAACACTAAGCTCCGTTATTGGATTTTATAGGACTGTGGTGAACAGTGAATGATTTTACAGGCTGAGGCCCCCAAATGAAATATACTACATATGACTGTGGAAAAGTCATCCCATTGTTGCTCACTGTGGGCTTGATCCCGATCAGAGAATGTATAAAAGCTTGGCTTGAGCCATACAGTGCATCCATCCCTTGGACATTTAAGAGAATGTATGTATTCCATTTAATTTTGCTTTCGCGCATTTAATGACTTAACTACCATACAACAGACCCTGCAAAGATGGAGGATAACAGTCGACACAGTCAATTGGTCTGTTTCACCAGCTCCCTGGTCCCTTGATGGCCACTGCAAGCAATCAATTAAGAAAGCCTAAAGGTGGCCATAGACGTTGAGATCTGCTCGTTTGGCAATGTCACCAAACGAGCGGATCTCTCCCTGATATGCCCACATTGAAGTGGCCCAACGATCTGATCATAATGAATCCGAAACTGTCTGATCGAGATCTGCCCGGCTTTCGGCTACATATCGATCGGGGGAGCCCGTCGGATGGCCCCACACACGGGCCAATAAGCTGCTGACTGGGTCTGTTGGCAGCTTTTATCGCCCCGTGTATGGCATCTGCCTTTGAGAACAGATGCTCTAATTAGCACCAATTAAAGGAATCCTTTTTGGTCTCGGAGGGAGGTCCTTTTGCACAGAGTCTGTCACCCCACATCACTGCTCAAGAGAAAGAAACCATTAGAAGGCTGGTGTCTCCATGAAACTGTGTCAGATTAGGTCTCCTAGAGTCCTCCAGGGAACATCAAGGGTCTGCTCTCACAAGAATTAGATGTAGACAGTGCTAAATATAATAGGTGACACGAATTGTAGATCTATGGAGGAAATTTTAAAAAAATACAGGCCGAGATGGCAGCTTATTGACCCTTGTATGGGGCCCCCTGATGGGACTCCATGACCAATATGTGGCCAAAATCAGACAGGTTTAAAAGTCCCATTGGAGCAAGGACAGCATCGGCTCCAGCAGCTTGTGATCTGATCAATAGATCATAGGGCTTAACAATTGTATCAGTCCATATCAGTGAAAGATCCTCCTGAGCAGTTCCTTTAATGTATGGTCATCTTTAAAATTTAGCTTTATTTCTGGACCCAGTCACCAAGAAAGCAAATCAAACAGGGTGCATTCTTTCCATAGCAGTGTTGCTCTAACCAGCATTTGCTCCTATATTCCATAGTTAAAGGTGAGATAAAGGTGAGATAAAGCTAGCCCTACAAAGTAGGAATTGCAAACTTAATTACAGATTCAAGATCATTCTTATTGGTTCAGTCAGCTGCAGGTTGAACACTGAAAGCAATCATCTGATTGGTTGCCATGGGTTACTGCACTGGTGCAAATTTGCCCAATGTTTATAAATGTGCCCCACTAACTGTTTTTCATCCGGTTTAAAGAATGCAAAAATTGTAATTGTTTGCCATGGATTGCAGGTTGTCGTGCAAATTTGGGGGCAGATTTATCAAGGGTCGAATTTCGAGGGTTAAAAAACCCTCGATTTTGTCCCTCTAAGTAAAATTCTTTTAATTCGAATATCGAATTCGAAGGATTTTAGCGCAAAGCTTCAATCGAATGATCGAATAAAAATCGTTCGATCGAACGATAAAATCGTTTGAATCGAACGATAAAATCGTTCGAATGATTTTAAGTGATTGATGGAAGGATTTTTATTAGATCAAAAAAAAACTAACATTGGCTAACATTGCACCACGGTAGGTTTAAAGTGCCGAAGTATGAAGTCAAAGTATTTTTTTAAAGAGACAGTTCTTTGATTATCGAATGGTCGAATAGTCAAACGATTTTTACTTCGAATCGTTCAAATTCAATCTAATTTGACCAATTCGATGGTCGAAGTACCCAAAAAAATACTTCCAAAATTCCATTTTTTTTCCATTCGAATTATTCACTCGAGCTTAGTAAATCTGCCCCTTGGTGTTGATAAATGACCCCTATTCATCACCAACCCCTCCTTGGCATTAGTCTTCCATCACCCCCACATTTTTAGGCACCTTTCCAGAGACCATCTCCCTTATCTTTGCCTTTTCCTAAGTCTCAGTCCATTCTTCCCTTTTCAATAAGTTCTCGCTTTTTGTAACTTTGTATCCATTCCTCGCTGTGCAGCCTTTCTCTCCTGCCTCAATAATTCTCGGCTGCCCACCTGTACCCCCCCCCCCCTCCAGCTCACTTAGTGACTTTTTAACAATGGCACCTCATCTGCCTTTGAGAACAGATGCTCTAATTAGCACCAATTAAAGGAATCCTTTCTGGTCTCGGCGGGAGGTCCTTTAGCACAGAGTCTCTCACCCCACATCACTGCTCAAGAGAAAGAAACCATCTGTGTGGGAGGCATCTAGCAGCATCAGCCAGTGGCCAGAATGGAACGATCCTGTGCCAATATCAGGAAATTCTACACCTGCGTGACTATAAAGAGTTTGGAAGCTGTTTATGGTTGTGCTTTAGCTTCTGCACAAGAAAAGGAAAAAAAAACTATTAAAGGAAAACAAAGTTTATTTCTTTAATATCTGTAGTTAATTGGCAACAATTATAGATGGTAAAGACGACTGTGCCAATAAAAACGTTTTCTAAAGCTTTATTGTAGTCAGATCTCATCTACATTGAAAAAAAAGAATACGGATGCGGACGTTTTATTTCAAGTTTCATGAGATTTTTTAGATTCTGCTTCTTATTCACTTTTAGAGTAAAGAAAATGGTAAGCGCGCATTCCCATTGGTGAATTCCTTTGTTTCCTCTAAGTTTTTGGTCAGTAGAATTCTCATTCAGTTTTTTGTCGTCAGCTTCTATAGAGACCCAGTTGGAGAATTTTATGGTTGGGTTCAGGTCTCCTTTAAAAACGAATGCAAGAGTAGTCATCAGTAAGAATTCTGCTTTCCAGCTAGGGTTGCCACCTTTGCCAGTAAGGGGACCATGATGGAGATGCCTAGGCCTATGACTACGTTTTTGAAGACATAAAACACGTATTGCTGTGGACACAATAAATATTTTACTTTGCTGCAACAACCTGGTGGAAGATTGCCTAAAGGTGGCCATAGACATAGAGATCCGCTCGTTTGGCGATGTCGCCAAATGAGCGGATCTCTCCCCGATATGCCCACATTGAAGTGGGTGATATTGGGCTGATCCGATCGTGGGCCCTAGGGCCCAATGACCGAATCATAATGCATCCGATATTGGTGGTTGAACCGGGAACCGCATAAACGCACAGATGCGCCCGTGATCCAACGGGATTTTTTAACCTGCCCGATCGAGATCTGGCTGAAATATCGATCTGGAAAGCCTGTCAGATGGCACCAAACACGGGCCAATAAGCTACCGACTCTGTCTGTCAGCAGCTTTTATTGGTCCGTGTATGGGGGCCTTTATTTGAGTGCCTGCTCAACAATACTTTTCGATTGGTCCAATTCCTATGCTGAGGGCTCAGGGTGGTGCACCTGGGCCACTTCCTAAACTTGGTGAGTAATAACTCTACTGATTGGAGACCCCCTTTCAAGTGTCATTATATTATTTCTACTGGTGTCCCACCAGCCCAACTCTGGTTTAAATGTAATCTGCTGCCCATTGCCCTGTCTTTACAATGCATTGACAGACATTTTTGGTGTGGAATGCATAATGTATACTGTGTCTTTTGGCCACTGTAAACATGGGGCAGAAGCACTAAGCAATGAAAATCAATATGTGACACCAGACAAAAAGTTTGTTGTCTGTGATTCAGAGATCTGGACAGACAATATACAACCAGACCACACCAGGTATAAGGTGACGGTCTGGACAGGTGTCAACCCTATTAGGCTCATTGTGCTGTTATCTAACATTTAACTGCAAATTAGATGCTTCCTGATATTACTCTGTAATCAACAAGAAGAGGCAGAGGTATTGTGATCTAGTTTGTAAACAGAGACAAAAATTGCCAGCGTACAGTTTGCCTTTAAAAATAAATATTACAAAAAATTAGGTGTTATTACCACACTTTGGCCAAAATATGTAAGCTCATGTTGCACGCCATCATTGTACGTGAGTCCTAAACTATTTGTGAGCATTCTAAGTATGTAGTTCATTTAAAATCAAGCTCCCCAGCAAATAGTGTGACGAAGTAGTAAGACCAGTGTGGACTTACCCTTAGCTCAGGAAATATAGTAAGAAAGCAGGAGCTTTTAATAGTGATGGGCGAATTTGCGCCGTTTCGATTCGCCGAAAAATTTGCGAATTTCGCGAAACGGTGAAAAATTCGCGAAACGGCACCAGCGGCCGTTTTTGACGCCGGCGTCCGAGAGCTTTTAAGCCGCAGCTAAGCTATTTAGTTGTTCTGTAACATTGCAAAAAGCTGCACTGCTGAGCCCCCAGCTCTCTAATATAGGTGGCACAAGCAATACCCTATCACAAGCAATACCCTATCACAAGCAATACCTTATTATGAATCAATAATCTATTATGTTGTCTGGGAGCCCTTACAATTAATAGCTCAAATCCACAAGCAAAAACTAAAAGGTGAAGGTGACACACAAAAGAAGTCAGCAAATAGTGCCATGCATTATAGCCCTGACTTTCAGAAAGTTGAATTAGCTGTTGGGAATACTTATTTATCCCCAACACCAACTGGGGACACAGCTAATTGCTGCCTCTACTTTACATTAACACACGGAGCACTGATCAATAAAGTCAAAGAATGACAGTATCCCTTTAAAACTTGACAGTTATAGATGTAAATGTTTAACTATATATAAAGTAAACGGTATGCACTGTATATAATTTTGATTATAATTTTTGCCAGTAGTGCGCCTATTTGTTTAGACTCTTTCAATGCACTTCAGTCAACAAATGTAGATGGCAAGCTCTACAGGGAAAGGACTTTGTGCAGGTTAAACTCTGTGTACAATGCTGGCTGGTTATAATACAGTAAGTAGCATAATTAGTAGCTTGGGATAAAAATAATAATAACCTTCTGCTTCCCACATCCCACACTAAGGCCAGTGACTGGGTTAAACCTCAGCAATTGACTGGCCACCTTCTGGCAAGTGTAACATGGTTCAAAAACACAATTGTCTGCATGGGAGGTACAGTTAATTGGCCTTTGCAGCTTCTAGCCCAGGCAAGTGTGACAGACAGTAGCAAATCATGACAAGGACAAAGCTGACGATGGTGACTGCACTTAGAATTAATCTGGGATCTGTAACACAGCATACCTCCCAACATTTTGGAAATAAAAAGAGTGAAAAAAAGTTGCAATGCGTTGAAATTTTTTTTGACCACGTCCATTTTGTGACCACGCCCCCCTATTTACCATGTTCATTTTACAAAATTTGTCAGGTTATGAAAGTTTGAACATATTTCTGTGTTATGTTTTCCAGTTATTACAGTTTTGCTAACGAAGGTGACCTGTTATCTTATATTGCTACAATTACTTATTTGCTTTTCTCAAAATTGTTACAAAATGATCTTATCTTCTGCTGTGGCTGTTCTGGGCTCTCTGCCAAAAGCCAATTAAGTTAGAAACTTTGTTTCTTTTTCTGGCTGTTCAGTGCAAAGAAAAACGGGACTTTCCAGTACAAATGAGGGACTGCAGGTTGAGCTGTCAAAAGAGGGACTGTTCCTCTAAAAACAGGACAGTTGGGAGGTATGAGTCACGGGAATAACCTTATCTGCAAATGCAAAGGAGCATTTATATATGCAAGTGCTTGCTCAATTTTGCATCCATTATAGCACTTTGGACTTGCATTCAAAATTAGCCTTATGGTCATGGTCTGTGTTTTATTTTGGTGTCAGTCAAGAACTTTTGATTACAATTGTGTTCCATAATTACAGAGTTTTTATATCTTTAGCATTTGTCTATTTAAGGGTAGGACTATAGGACGATTTTGGAGCGTTCAAGCGTCTGCATCTGACAGTCGTGTCGCGTCGGATCAACGCTGCAACACCATCCGACAATGCATTCACTTACCTTATTTCCATCGCATCCGATTGTTTTTGCGCAGTGCGTCGGATCGCTCCAAAATCGTCCATGTAGTCTTACCCTTACTGTTGTTCTTACCTTGAATATGCAGAACAGTTGTAGACTCCAGTCCTTAAGAGGGATATAAATGAGCTGGAGAGAGTGCAGAGACTAAGTGCAACTAAATTGGTTAGAGGGATGGAAGACTTAAATTATGAGGGGAGACTATCAAGGTTAGGGGGGGCGCATGACGCTTGTGAGGGGTCATGATTAAATTTTGCACAGGGTCGGACTGGCCCGGCAGGACACCGGGAAAAAACCCAGTGGGCCCCGACCCTTAATGGGCCCCCGTCGGGCCAGACCCCTCTCCTGATCGCATTCTAGAAATAAAAGTTCTTTTAGATGCTGCGCATCGCCATTTGTGCATCGCCATCTGCGCATGTGCGTGGCGTCATTCACACAGACACCATCACGCAGGAGTGCAGAGGGGTGCCTTCATGCAGGCACGTAAAAGTAAGAGGTCGGAGGCCCTGGACAGAAATAAAAGTTCTTTTAGGTGCTGCGCATCGCCATCTGAGCATCGCCTTGGGCCCCCCAGTCCGAACCTGACTTCACATTAGAGGACATTATAGAGAAATAACAGTGGACCTTTTTTGCCATAAAAAGGATCACAGCACCAGAGGTCACCCCTTTAGACTAGAGGAACGTTCAATTGAAGCAGTGTTGGTGGCTCAGCACAGTCGCTTAAAATTCATCATTTCTCTCAAACTTGTGCAGGAAATATAGAAAGAGAAAGAAACATCCCACAAATAGTAGAATAATTTATGGCCTCTTAGGAGTTTATGAGCACTTGTGCCTAAATCATAAAGCAAAGTTTTTCCAATGTCCCAGTGTTATCCAACTCCCCGGTCCTTCTCTTGAACATCACTGTCAGGACCACTTCATATAAAATAACTTGTATTGTGTTTTGGTTCTTCCTAGGGATATACCTAATTGCAGCCATTTTTATGACATGATTCCGTCCAATTGAATTTTTGGAATTTGCTCAAATTTCAATATGCAAAGAAGATTTTGCATTCGATTCAGTAGTTGGTCTGTTAGTGGAGGATTCGTTATTTGACTGAATCTAAAATTTCTGATTTCAGTACTTGGGCAGCCTTCGGGATAGAGGCAATATAACTGTAGGGGATCCTGTCATTTGCCGGGATCCTCAATCACTGAATGCAAGGGGTCTTAAATGGTCCCCTTATATTGGGCCCAATAGGAAAATGTGAGTTTCTGTTAGGGGGCCAGACCCCAAGATGTGCACATGGATAGCAACCCTATGCTTTGAAAGATGCATGTCAGGTTCTCCTAAAGCTTACCTTCAAGGTTCATTCTCACTGTTTGACTCTTTTTCTTTTACTTCCCAAGGGTTCCTAGTACCAGGACCATTTGTACTGTAAGGCAAGATGAGAACCTTGACTCAGAGAGCACTAGTGCAGGGGTAGTACAATAGCACTCAGAACAAGTTATAGAGGGCACATATATTTGAGAGAGTAGGAGAGCACAGCAGGTAAATATACAAGTAGTGGTGTTTGCCTCTGTGCTTGAACGAAAAAGTTATCAATCAAAAATAAGAAGGAAAAAGAAAAATCATAATAAATGGTTCCTCACCGGGACAGCCCCAAGTCCAAGGGTTGTCTGGCAATTTTTCAATCTGTAGAATTTAAAGTGGGGTGAGGTCCATTTGCTAGTAAATGAGTAGCTCAGGTTTTAATAAAATAAAAAGATTTTATTAAGACATAAAAGTAGCCTAACGCGTTTCGTGCCTAAATGGGCAGCCTATGAGTAAGTGCCCATTTAGACACCTACCACATTAGACTTGTTGTATGTCCTAATAAAGTCTACTAGGAGAGCACAGCAATATGAAACTTTTGACCTTAATGGATTGGTGGACCCCACTCATCCAAGAGAGGAGGTGAGAGGGGGACCAAAGTGACCAAGCTCTACTGCAGTGATCCACAACCAGTGGCTCATGAGCAACATGTTGCTCACCAACCACTTGGATGTTGCTTTCAGTGGCCTCAGAGCAGTTGCTTATTTTTGAATTCAAGGCTTAGAAACAATTCTTAGTTGCATAAAAAGAAGGTGTATTGCCAAGAAGAGCCTCCTATAGGCTGCCAGCCCAAAAAAGGGCAACCAAATAGCCAATCACAGCCCTTATTTGGCAACTCCATGGAATTGTTTCATGCTTGTGTTGCTCCCCAACTCTTTTTACATTTGAATGTGGCTCATAGGTAAAAAAAAAGGTTGGGGACCACTGCTCTAACGTCTTAGAAGTAAAAATTACCCAGATCATTGCAGCCCAGCGCACAAGCACAATGGCTTATCAATACATGTCCACCTGGTGAGAGGAGCATGGAAGAGGTTCTACCTGGAACAAAAATTCTAAGGGACTTGGGTCTTAACTTGCCCTTGAATTCAAATGCAAATTAATAGTATATCCACAGATGAATTCACAGCTGTTCTGTCTGGCTCTGCATGGTAATGCTGTGTGCGTTTTATGGTTCATAAAGCCTGTTTGAAATTGCTCTGTAACGACTTTGTCCCACCAGATGAGTTTGACACCCCCCCCCTCGCTTTATAGGAATGTGGGGGGAATTTAAAATTAAAAAAATGTGGGCAAACCACCTGCAACATGTGTCAAGTAAAAATCCTATAGATTCCAAAAGGATGGGTATTTTTTTTTTTTTACTTTGATACTTGCAGTGAAATTGCTTTGCTCATGATCTGCTCCATTTGTGCCTTAAAACTCGTGCCCCCGTGTATTTCGGGAACAAGGAGACCACCCAGTACCAGCAATATGCAGTAGTAATTACTTTAGCATGTCTCTTTGGGCCCGGGCGTATGCATGCCTGTGAATGTGCTTCCACTTCATTTAGTCACGGGCGCCTGGGCATCATCACAATTTTCCTGTGTCCTCCATGGACTTCAGAAATGGACAAGGATGCCCTCTCCGCCTCTCTCTCCCCTTAATAACGTGATCCTTGCTCGCGATGCTAAATTATTTCTCTGACACGTTCATGAATTTCACAGCATGTCTGGAAAAACTCGCACCTTAGTCGAGGGGGTTCAAAAAGAAAAAACAAAAAAAAAGGGCGGAGGGGGGGGGGGAAATCAGCCGAAAGAAAATCTTGTTTTCATTATACCCTTTAAAAAAAGTAAGAGGTGGAGATGGCCTGTGTAGGTGGAGGTTCGGTTGAGGGGGGAGGCTCGGGCTCTTGCTGCTGAATTTAATAATGCACATGTGGCTTATGAATCCATCAGGCCCCCAGCAGCTGTAAAAAAAATTGGAAATGACTTAAACAGGGTTGGGCAGTTACAATAAGGGCTGCATCACAATGGTTTATAATGCAGTGTTGTATCACAACTTTACTCTAGAGCTGACAATCTATTCTTCAGCTATGTTTTTCCCCACATAACCCCTCCTTCCCACTAAAATATGCCTTTTTTCCATTCCTCCGACGGCTTTAATTTTGTTTGCATTCTGACCTCCCTGCACCTGGCTCTGAGGGGTAGTGAGAACACCCAGCATCTGGAATACAGATTTTACAAACCTGCAGCCAGACTTCTTTATACTCGTGCACATGTGTCTGTTTATTCTGCCTCCTCACCATTATATTTAGATAAAGGGCTTCCAAACTTACGGGTCAGGACCAGTGAGTGGGCTGCTGTTATCGCTATTCCAGAAATAAATCTATTTATACAAAATAGTAACTAACGAGGGCAACATTGTTCATCCAGAATCAATTACTGGACTGTAAATTTGATTCCAATACTTAGGGGCAGATTTATCAAGGGTCAAAGTGAATTCGAGGGAATTTTCGAAGTAAAAAAATCGAAAGTCAAAGTAATTTTTTGGATACTTCGACCATCGAATAGGATACTACGACTTCGAATTTACTTCGAATTTGATTTAAAGTAAAATAGTTTGAATATTCGAATATTCGATAATCAAAGTACTGTCTCTTTAAAAAAACTTCGACTTCAATAGTTCGCCAAATTAAACCTGCCGAAGTGCTTTGTTAGCCTATGGGGACCTTCTACAAAAGTCTTTACACATCGAATTAAAATCCTTTGATCGATCGCTGAAATCCTTCGAATCATTGAACGATTTTAATTTGATCAATCGATTGCCAAATTTGTTGAAAAAACTTCGAATTTGATTTCGAAATATTTTCAGCTTCGAAATTCGACCCTTGATAAATCTGCCCCTTATAGTGATTACTAATACGTTATAGGATTTTCCATGGCCATGTCAATTTTAGTTTAAAAACCTTCCTATAGCTATTCTATTCTATTATACATTTAGGGAGTTATTTACTAAACTACGAATGCCAAAAACCTGAAAATGTATGTTTTTTAGTATAAAATCTATATTTATAGTAAAAAAAAAACACGAATTTTTCCGAATTTATTATACCCCGAGGATGTAAAAAGTCAGAATAGGAAAATCCAGCAGCTTAGACCTGCCGAGGTTGCATATAAGTCAGTGGGAGAAGTTCCAAAGATCTGCGCTGGGTTTCGTGCAATAATCTGAAGATTTTGGGTGAAAATCTGAAAAATGTGTACGATTGCCATTTTTCACGATTTTTTCATTTTTTTCCCCATAAACAAAATGTTCGGGAAAGTGTAATAATAATAAATATAATAAATAAAATATAAATATATAATAATATAATAAAAATAATACATTTTATAATAAATAAGGCAAAAAAAAAACTATGCAGCATTGTTTCAGAAAATAAGCACAATGGCTTATCAGTATATGTCCACCTGGTGAGAGGCACCTGGAAGAGGTTCTACCTGGAACAAAATTGCTAAGGGACTTGGGACTTTACTTGCCCTTGAATTCAAATGCAAATGAATAGTATATCCACAGATGAATTCACAGCTCATGGCTCTGCATGGGCATGGTGTGTTCTTTTTTTATGGTTCATAAAGCCTGTTTGAACTGATAGTAAAAAAAAAACACAAATTTTTCAGAATTTATTATACCCCGAGGATGGAAAAAGTCTGAATCCGAAAATCCGGCATCTTAGACCTGCCGAGGTTGCATATAAGTCAGTGGGAGAAGTTCCAAAGATTTTTTTGATCTGTGCTGGGTTTCGTATGATAATCTGAAGATTTTGGGGTTTTTGGGCAAAAATCAGAGTTTTTGGGTGGAAAATCTGAAACATTCACATTTTTAAAGATTTTTTCATTTTTTTCCCCATAAACAAAATTTTCGGGAAAGTGTAATAATAATAAATATAATAAATACTATAATAAATATAATATAAATATATCATAAAATTAATACATTTTATAATAAATAAGGCAAAAAAACCTGTGCAGGGTTTTTTCAGAAAATATTGAGATAAATTCGGACTTTGATATTCTACCTGCATTTGGCAGTGCTGTAATTCATGTGGGCAGGCAGGGAAAGGCATCTGCCCGTCTTGTGCCCGCCAGTGTTGCACTCTGAATTTTTTTTATCCATCACAAGATGCACAGCAAAGCCAGACACCCAACACAAGTGATTTGGGAAGCGATTTTCCACACTTAGGGGCAGATTTATTAAGGGTCAAATAGTAAATTCGATTTTTTTTTGGTGTCAGAATTCACACATTCAAATTTTGATCCCCCAATTTCGAATATCAATTTGAATGTGAGACTCATCACACCTCGACCATGGAAACAGTTCTAATTTGAATATTCGCCACCTAAAACCTGCCGAGTTCATTTACAAGTCAATGGCAGAGGTCCGTTGAACCGTTTGATTATGTTAATTGAAATTCTGACCGTCAGGTTTTTCGTTGGGAAAACTCTGTTTGAATTCAATACGAATTTGATTTGAATTTTCAGGTCGAAACTTTTTGATTGAATGTTAGACATTAAGGGGCAAATTTACTTATGGTCGAATATCGAGGGTTAATTAACCCTTGGGGGCCGATTCACGAAGGGTCGAATATCGAGGGTTAATTAACCCTCGATATTCGACTGGGAACTAAAATCGTTCGACTTCGAATATCGAAGTCGAACGATTTTGCGCAAATCCTGCGATCGATCGATCGAAGGATTTTTCGTCCGATCGAACGATTAAATCCTTCGAATCGAACGATTCGAAGGATTTTAATTTAACGATCGAAGGAAAATCCTTCAATCAAAAAATCCCAGGCAAGCCTATGGGGACCTTCCCCATAGGCTAACATTGACTTCGGTAGCTTTTAGCTGCCGAAGTAGGGGGTCGAAGTTTTTCTTAAAGGGACAGTACTTCGACTATCGAATGGTCGAATAGTCGAACGATTTTTAATTCTAATCGTTCGAATCGTTCGAATTCGATCGAATTCGATCGAATTTAACCAATTCGATGGTCGAAGTACCCAAAAAATACTTCGAAATTCGAATTTTTTTTTATTCGAACCCTTCACCCGAATTTCGTGAATCGGCCCCTTGATATTCGACTGCCGAATGTAAATCCTTTGACTTCGAATATCGAAGTCGAAGGATTTACCGCAAGTAGATCGAACGATTTTTCTACGACCTAAAAAACATTAGAAAGCCTATGGGGACCTTCCCCATAGGCTAACATTGCACTTCGGTAGGTTTTAGGTGGCGAAGTAGGGGGGGTCGACGTTTTTTTTAAAGAGACAGTACTTCGACTATCGAATGGTTGAATAGTCAAACGATTTTAAGTTCGAATCATTCGATTCGAAGTCGAAGTCATAGTAGAAGGTCAAAGTAGCCAATTCGGTGGTCGAAGTAGCCAAAAAAAACACGTTTTTTTTATTCTATTCCTTCACCTGAGCTAAGTAAATGGGCCCCCAAAAATGTTTTTTAAATAACCTCCCATTCGAGTTGTGAGTTATATTCGAATTTATTGCAGTAAAAAAGAAAAATTCACATAAATTCGAGCTTTGATAAATCTTCCCGTTAGTTGTCTTCAACCTGCATCTGGGGAATCGATAAATGACCCCTACTGTGTACATGGATGTTCCAGGGGGTCTAGGAGAAAGCTTGGGTTTCATTTTAAAAGTATAATTAGTAGTAAAAAGGTTTCTAAAGTCGTACTGACACCCTTCTGCAAAAATCTAGAATATGTTTGTATCACTTTAATCTGGGTTTTTATCTGAATATCGTTTAAAAATACCCTATTGTCAAAAAAAACCGTAATGCAACTGGACAGGCAAAAAAAAACCAGCTGAGAATTCCTGATGGTTTACTCTGCTCTGTGGGCCTCCCAATGGGTCCACATTCTTTGGTAATCATATACATATTGGGTTAAAAAAACTGTTCATGAAATTTATTTTTATGACGTCTATGGCTTTCTGTCTAAAGCCATGGGGGTCAAACACAAATTCACATTAGATTTGCAGTTTGGTACTTTGAAGTAGAAAGACATCTTTAGCCAGTTTAAATTTGAGTACTTTCAAAAAAAAAGACGGATTTTTGGGGGTCAACTTACTGTTACGGGCACTTAAGACTAGTGATGTGATAATCAGGTTTGAAAAAGCAACTGAAATGTTTTGAAAGTTTGCAGTGATTATCATCTTTTTTAGCCAATAAGGGTGGTGACATGGTAATGTTCCGGGGAGATTAGTCGCCCAGCGACAAATCTCCACTTCTTCGGGCGACTGATCTCCCAGAAATGCCTTCCCGCCAGCTAGAATGTAAATCGCCGGCGGGATGGCACTCGGATTACTTTGTTTTCCGTTGACGCCCGAAGTTTTCTTGTGAGGCGATTTATATTCTAGCCAACGGGAAGGCATTTCAGGGAGATTAGACGCCTGAAGAAGAGGAGATTTGTCGCTAATCTCCGAGGAATCTTAGCGTGTCACCATCACCTTCACAACACATAGGGGCACATTTACTTAGGGTCGAATATCGAGGCTTAATTAACCCTCGATATTCGACCGTCGAAGATAAATCGTTCAACTTCGAATAACGAAGACGAAGGATTAAGCGCCAATCGTTTGATCGAACGATCAAAGGAATAATCGTTCGATCGAACGATTAAATCCTTCAAATCGAACGATTCAAAGGATTTTAATCCATCGGTCGAACGATGTCGATCAGAAATTGGCTAGAAAGCCTATGGGGACCTTCCCCATAGGCTAACATTGATGCTGGGTAGGTGGCGAAGTAGGTGGTCGAAGTTTTTTTTAAAGAGACAGTACTTCGACTATCGAATGGTCGAATAGTCGAACGATTTTTAGTTCGAATCGCTCGATTCGAAGTCGTAGTCGAAGGTCGTAGTAGCCAATTCTATAGTCGAAGTAGCCAAAAAAATACTTCGAAATTCGAAGTATTTTTTATTCTATTCCTTCACTCAAGCTAAGTAAATGTGCCCCTTAAGCTGTTTCAGATAAAAAGTTTTGCCCTATCCCAGCTTTGATAGAAAGACATATTTATCAGGGATGAGCGCATTTTTTTGCCTGATTTATGTTTCGCAAAAGGAAAAAATGTCCTCATGCGTTTTTTTTTCATGACATTTGTCATGAGAAAAAAAGATCCATTGACTTCAATGCAATTTCAACTAAGTTTTGACATCTCAACAATTTTGTATCCGTGAAATGGGGAAGATTCGTTCATCACTAATACTTTTTCAAAATGTCATGGTATTCAGGAATAAACTTATTGTTATTGATGGGTGATTTTTTTACCTTGCATTCTAGTGTATGTATATTTCGACATTTTACTACTGTGACATTAGAAAAAAATTAATTAAAGGGCTGGTTCACCTATAAGTTAACATTAAGGGGGGAATGTAATTAAAGTCGCAAAGAAAAAAGCTATTCGCACCAATAAGAATAAAAATCCAAATCTCAAAATGTAATATTGTTCCTTAAACTGTTATTGCATTGCGAATTCTAATTGCGCACTCTTAAGAAGAGCTGGAAGGTGTCTTAATCGTTTGGAGCAAACATAACGACTTTTTCAGTGAGAAGTTTTATTACATTTACTGCGCATTGGCGCAAACGATAAAATTCGCAAACGGTCTTCCACTGTTGATATTGGTAGCAAAAGCTATATTAAATTTGCGCAAAGGCATAACTTTTTGCATGGCGAATAGTTTTTCCATTACCGACTTTTATTACATTCCCCCGTTAGTATATTATAAAATGGACAATTCTACTAATTCTAAGCAACTTTTTTTAGTAGTTTATTTGCCTTATTCTTCTGAATCTTTCAAGCTTTCAAATGGTGGCCACTGACCCCCATCTAAAAAGCAAATACTCTGTAAGGCTACAAGTTAATTGTTATTGCTACTTTTTATTATTCATCTTTCTATGCACACCCTCACCTATTCATGTTCCAGTCCCTAATTCAAATAAATGTATGGTTGCTAGGGTGATATGGACCCCAGCAACCAGATTGCTGAAATTGCAAACTGGAGAGCTTCTGAATAAAAAGCTAAATAACTCAAAAAACACAAATAATAAAAAATGAAAACCAATTGTCTTAGAATATCACTGACTACATCATACTAAGGGGCCGATTCACTATGGGTCGAATATCGAGGGTTAATTAACCCTCGATATTCGACTAGGAACTACAATCGTTCGACTTTGGATATCGAAGTCGAACGATTTAGCTCAAATCCTGCGATCAATCGATCGAAGGATTTTTCATTCGATCAAACGATTAAATCCTTCGAATCGAACGATTCAAAGGATTTTAATCCAACGATCGAAGGAAAATCCTTCGATCAAAAAATCCCAGGCAAGCCTATGGGGACCTTCCCCATAGGCTAACATTGACTTCGGCAGCTTTTAGCTGCCGAAGTAGGGGGTCGAAGTTATACTTAAAGAGACAGTACTTCGACTATCGAATGGTCGAATAGTCGAACGATTTTTAGTTCGAATCGTTCGATTTTCGTAGTCGAAGGTCGAAGTAGCCCATTCAATGGTCGAAGTAGCCCAAAAAAACTTCGAAATTCGAAGTTTTTTTAATTCGAACCCTTCACTCGAATTTAGTGAATCAGCCCCTAAAAGTTAACTTAAACACAGATTTTTTTTTTTTTGCAAAAAATCGTAAAAACTTGATCACATGAACAGCATCTAATATTCATTTTCAATGAATACGCAAAACGTAAACATTTTTTGAAAAACTCAAAAATAGCTTGAAATTCGAAAATACAGTTCTATCTACTTTTACAGAAGTTGCCCAGTTTTTAAATTCAGGTTTTAATTGATAAATCTAGAAAAACATGACTTTCAAAATAATTGTGATTGATTTTTTTATACAACATAAAAATCCAATCATGGAATAAACACTATCTCAAATTAATAAATCCTTGTTACAGATGCAGGATTGCACAAAAGGTCAGATTTAAAAAACGCCGGCTGTCTGCTTGTCCAGTAACTGAAAAGGAAATTAAACTAGGGATTCACCGAATCCAGGATTCAGTTCAGGATTTGGCCAGGATTTGGTATGATGCTGATTCGGCCAAAACCTTCTGCCCAGCCTAACCAAATTTGCATATGCAAATTAGGGGGAAGGGAAATCGTGTTACTTTTGGTCACAAAAATGAAATAAAAAATTAGGATTCGGTTCGGTATTCCGCCACATCTTTGGTGAAGGATTCGGGGGTTCAGCTGAATCCAAAATAGTGGATTTAGTGCACCCTTAAATTGAACACAATATTTTCCAAAATAATCTGCAGTGTGACACCTGACTTGTACCAAATGGGTTAAACAAAACTATTCAAACTTACATAATATAACAATGTGATGAAACACCCGGGGAAGGCAATGAAATTCATATTTCTATTATTCTGCAGTCTCATAAAAAGACTACTTGTCTTTTGTAGGGGCAAGATAGTCACAACACAGTATAAGAAACTTGTGATTTCCATTTATTTTAATGGGTTGTGACGCCCAGCAATTTGTCAAAGTCACTTTTCCAAGGAAAAGTCAGGACATAGGCCTAACACTTATTGCAGGCTCATAAAATATTCCGGAGTTTGGTGGAAAAAATCCCACTTTGATGATATCAGTAAATTCATTTGTATTCTAACACCAACATTACATTCAATGATGCTATTTAAAGGAAAACTATACCCCCAAAATGAATACTTAAGCAACAGATAATGTATATCAAATTGAATGACATATTAAAGAATCTTACCAAACTGGAATATATATTTACATAAATATTGCCCTTTTACATCTCTTGCCTTGAACCACCATTTCGTGACTCTATCTGTGCTGCCTCAGAGATCACCTGACCAGAAATACTACAACACTAACTGTAACAGGAAGAAGTGAGGAAGCAAAAGGCAGAACTCTGTCTGTTAATTGGCTCATGTGACCTTACATGTGGTTTGTATGTGTGCACAGTGAATCGTACGATCTCAGGGGGCGGCCCTTATTTTTTAAAATGGCAATTTTCTATTTATGATTACCCAATGGCACATACTACTAAAAAAGTATATTATTATGATAATGGTTCATTTACATGAAGCAGGGTTTTACACATGAGCTGTTTTACTCAGTAGAGACCTACATTGTTTGGGGGGTATAGTTTTCCTTTAATTCACTTTTTTTTAAAACCAAGGTTTTATTCACACACACATATATATATATATATATATATATATATATATATATATATATATATATATATATATATATATATATATATATATACCGTATATATATATATATTTTTTTTTTTTTTTTTTTTACCCCTAGCGAATGAAGCCACTGTGATTTATTATCCAGAAAAAATAGTTCATTCATTTTCTTTCTTACGAGTCGACTTAAAGTCTTAAATCAGTTCTGCAATCCCAACGTGCCCTTCTATTTCTTCAATTCTCTGGCCAGGAAGAGCACTCTCCCCTGTTGTTATGAAAAGCATAAATCACAGCGAGCGTTTGCAAGACCCCTGTTTCTAAAAAGCACATTAAGGAATTAGAAAAAGGTTTCGCCTGCGCTCTTTATTCTATAATTGTAGGGAAAAGCTATTTTTAACGGATACTAATGGGTCCCCTATGCAGAGTTAGGGAGAACAGACCATCAGAAATATGCAATTATTAGGGCTATGGTAATTGCACATTGATCCTGTTTCATTTAATGGTATTGAAGTTTTAAATTAGTGCAGCCCTGCTAATTGCATTTTTATACACATGCCCAAATTTTGCAAATGAGCCAGTAATCTTCATGTAAAGGGCAAGAATTATTTAACCCTTTTGCTTTCTTGCCTACTCCCTTTCTTTTTGGACAAGGGTCACAGCTGTTGCAAATGTAACTGAGCTGACTCCATTGTCAAACTGGCCCCCTTAGGGGCTACTAGAACATCTGATATTGAGGGCCCGTCTGACTTTAGTTGTAATAAGTATAATACAGGGTCAAGCTATGGCAGCTGAGCAATGGGAGAAAACATTGGGGCTGTGGGAGATCAGTTTGCAGAGGCCACGGTGGGGAGGCAGAGGATTTTTATGGGGATGGAGGGCCTCAGCATCTGGAGAGTTGGGGCTTTGAAGCGATGACCATGTTGGGCCCTGAATACCCCAGTTCGACATTGGTTGTATAGCCTTATGATGGGAATAAGAAAAGCCTAGGCCCACTACAGAGATTCTCTGGTGCTTTTGTAGCATGTAGACATGTCAACTTAAAGGCAGCTATCAGGGGGTACTCCGGTCAGGGCCTGTGCAGGGTGGGCCCCTAAGAAAAGCAAGAGTGTACAGAAGGAGTGGGCTTGATGGGGAGTTTTTTAAATTGGTTTCAGCATAATAGGTGTGGCTGGAGTGGATCAGGGACATGAACCTACATTAATGGGACTCCATTCTACTAGTTGACAGGGACAAGCTGACTAATGGGATGATACATTAAAGACCCTGAGGGGAAGGCCCTGCTAATAGTATGGGGCCCCATGATAGCCCTGGTCTGCTAAACGTTATCTATTTTTTTGACTCCCAGTTCCCAGTGTCCTGCAGAATAAGCCCACTCTCCCTGGGCAGAGTTGTGGGCATAACTATTGGTATGACAGTTTGTAATGAAGCCTGACTAGAACCCTCACATCCCCAAAAAATGGTGGGTTGACATTTCTGTATACAGTATATATATATACATATTTACAGTAGAACCCCCGTTTTACATCCCATCATTTATGAGTTTGCATACAACATTTCCTGCTCATGGTTTATAGTGTTTATAGTGTGCACTATAAGAGCAAGTTACACATAATGATAAAAGATAAAAGATCTGGATCTGGAAAGATGTCCTGGTGTAAATAATATGTACATCATTAAATGAAACATTACATTAATATCCAGAATCCAGAATGCTCAGGACCTTTGGCTTTCCGGATAACAGATATTTCTGTAATCTGGATCTTCATACCTTCAGTCTACTAGAAAATCATGCAAAGATTAAACAAACCCAATAGGTTGGTACAGCTTCCGAAAAGGATTCATTTAATCGTAGTTTGGATCAAGTACAAAGTACTCTTTTATTATTACATAAAAAAAACATTTATTAAAAACATTTATAAATTAATATTTATTTAGTATTAATATTTTTAAATATTTGGATTATTTGGATAAAATGGAGTCTATGAGACATATGGCTTTTCCCTACTCTGGACCTTTCTGGATAATGGATCCCATCCCTGTATACATTTAATGAAACTGTCCAGTAACATGGGCTGAGAAAAAAAAAAAGATAGGGGTAGTAATATTATCCTATTCATGGGAAGAAAGCAAGAATCTGTTGGGACAGGTGTAATTGGATACATATCCACTTTTAACGCAATGGGAAGGCAAAGTGTAGTTAAACAGGTTCTGCTTGGTATCACATGCAAAATCTAAGAATTATATTGACCCCCCCCCATTCAATTCTCCAACTGGACTCACCTAAATGTAACATGAACCAAATATGTGTGTGTGTGTTGTATTGTAGCAGTGCTTATTGTGTGGCAGAATGTTGTGCTCTAGTTTCCACGTTGCCCACCTTGGCTGAAGCATCGTACTTAGATTAGGGCTGTCATTTCTGGGTTTTTTTCATGTTCAATAAGCGAATGTTCAGTCCCACCCAAAAACACATTGTTCACGCTGAAACTGCCAAAATGAAAAGGTGATTCATCTTAAGACAGAGAGAGGAACCAAATCCAGCATGTAAAAGGGGCAAGATCAGTTCCCAAATGAATAGCTGAATCGTATAAATAAACGAAGGCAGAAAGACTGAAATGTTCATGGCACAGCCACTGGGAATGTTCCAGGCACACACTCACTCTGTATACAGTATATACACACTTTAGTGCAGACACACAGCTTGTTCAGCTCTGTCAGTGTATAAACACATAAAGGGAAACATGTATATGTATGTACACATTCCTCTCTCCACATTCACACAGGCAGAACAGATATTCAAACAGACAGACATAGACAAGTACACACAAACACAGGTGGATTGTGCCAGACACACTGACACATATACACTGACAGACAAACACATATATATACATTTTTATATATATACGCAGTGGATATAATGAGGCTTCTGACTCCCCATCTCTTTGGAAACGTATAGCAACAAGGGTCACAGCTGTTGCAAATGTAACTGAGCTGACTCCATTGTCAAGCACAGTCTGAAATATAAATATACAGTCTCTAAGGTTGTATGTGTAGAACAATATACTGACTAATTGGCTGTAATAGAGTCTATAACCAGGGGCCTTCTTACATGGAAACTGTATAAAAAATAATCAAGGATCTTGTATCCAATAATCCAGTTTCCAGCGCTGTCAAACAGAAAAGTTTTGGGTTTTTTTTGGCTAATTTGCCCTTTTTTGTGTACTGTAGTAATAAGGAGTTCATTCCCGGAACTAGAGTTAGGCTCTGAAGACATAAGGGGTTGTATACTTACTGCACCCCAGTTTGCAAAAACGCAGGCGTCACATCGGATGAGACAGAAATAAGGTGAGTAATAGAATTGTGGGATGGTGTCGCCGCGCTGCACGCTGTGTCTGCATCCAACAGTCGTGTCGGATCAACGCTGCGACAATGCTATTACTTACCTTATTTCTGTCGCATCCGTAGTGACGCCTGCACTTCAGATCGCACCAAAATCGCCCGTGGAGTCCTACCCTTAAAGGCATACGCATACCTCCAAACTGTGCCGTTTTTTGCAGGACACTACCAATTTTGATAGCTCAACCTGCTAACTTAATTGAGAGCCCAGAATAGCCCAGAATAGATTTTTTTGTAACAATTTAAGATAAGCAGGTATCTTGGGAGAACTAAAGGCCCCAATACACGGGCAGATAAAAGGTGCAGACAGACAGAATGGGAAATTTACTAAAGGGTGAGGTGGCTAACGCTTGGGAAAATTAGCCAGTGTGACATCATTTCGGCACTTCGCCGATTTACTAACGGTAGCTGTCTGGCGTAATTTCGCCAAGGAGATAGACTCTGACGCAACTTCACACTCTAACGCCAGGCAAATTTTTGGTCTGGCGAAAGAACTTTACTGACTCTTGCGCCAGACTTGCCTTCGCCACCTCAGACCAGGCGAAGTGCAATAGAGTAGATAGGAGTTCCTCAAAAAAGTCCCAAAAAAACGCTGGCGTTTTCCTATTTAAAGGGTGATAGACTGAAAAGATCGTAAATTTTTTTGGGGGTACCCTCCTTCCCCCCTACATTTGATAACATATGGCACCTAAACTATACTGTGGGCACATGTGTAGGACATTATAACAACTTTATATAATTTTATTTAGGTTCCCTGGACTTGTGTAGTGTAATGTATTTGCTGCAGCATATACGCCTATTGTACTTTAACTGCACGCCGTATGCTAATTAGCCAGCGCAACTTCGAACTAATGAGCGTAATTTCGCCAGTTTTCGGTACCCTGTGCGCAACTTCGGATCTTCGTGAATTAGTGTTGTCCAGGCAAATTTACCCCTGGCGAAGTGTTGCGTTGTGCGCAAATCCATCGCTGGCGAATTTTCGCCCGGTTAGTGAATTTGCCTCAGAGTCGGCAGCTTATTAGCCTGTGTGTGGGGCCATCTGATGGGCTTCCCCAATCGATCTGGATCGGGCATCTGTGCATCTATGCAGCCCAGCGATCTGACCGCCCATATCGGATCCAATCATTGGGCCTTACAATGTGGGCATATTGGGGAGAGATCTGCTCATTTGCTGATATTGCCAAACAAGCGGATCTCTACGTCTATGGCCACCTTTAGACTCAAAGCTCAACTTCATTAGCAAAACTGTTACAACACATAAAAACGACAGCAATGTGTTCAAACTTTCATAACCTGCCAAATTTTGTAAAATGGACATGGTAATTAGGAATTGTGGCCATAAAAATGGGCGTGGTCAAAACATTTTCACCACCCTGGAAATCTTTTTGTCCTTCGTTCTATTTCCAAAATGTTGAGAGGTAAGCATACGTAGCCTGTGGATTACTTTGTAAACACCCTACTATATTCTGAAGCCCATCTACCATTAAGAAGATGCCCTATTCACCACCCTGTCCAGGCCTGCTGGTTGAGCGTCAGCTCCAAACCAAGAGCTGGAATTCAATGGCCGCTCAGGCTAGGGCAGAGTAGGTGGCAAAATCATCCATTTGGCTCCTGAAACACATAGATCTTATATTTTATCGGGATCTGGAACATTTCCCATAAATCTCTGCACATGTTACAATAGGTCCTTTATATAAGAACATCTTGTGTTTTTTAGCATGTGTTTCTGTAACCTTGGCTTTTTTTTATGCCTCTGCCAAAGTCAAAGCACATTACTTAAATAACGTTTTTTTGCAGAGGACAATTTTGACAGGGTTGGCTCTCAGACAAATCAACTTAAAGAGAAAAAAAATGAAGAAAAGATTGTATAAAAAAAGAAATCGATTGTGATTTTATAAAGCCTTCTAGTTAAAAGTCTAAATAATGCACAGATCTGATGTGTGTGGAGGATCTCAGTTCTCTTTCTGACCACATTCTGTCCTTCTCTCTACAGCCTGCACCTGCAATCTGCATGCCCGGCGCTGCCGCTTCAACATGGAACTCTACAAGTTATCCGGGAGGAAGAGCGGAGGCGTCTGCTTGAACTGTCGCCATAACACAGCCGGGCGCCACTGCCATTACTGCAAAGAGGGCTTCTATAGAGATGTTAGCCGGGCCATCACTGACCGCAGGGTTTGCAAAGGTGAGACGGTGTTTAGCTAGCACATAAAGATCAATGTTGGCCATCAATGTACTGATAAAATTATTAATGATTTTCAGGTACGTGTTTGATTCCCACACTATCCAGACTTCTTTCTATGTACCATGGATTTTGGCCTATTTGTCAGACATGTTCCAAAATGTAATCTGCTGGAGCACCATATTGGCCTGTGCATGGTGCATCCGCAGATAAGGATAACGTGCATGTCAGCTTGGAATAAGGAACTCCTTTACATTGACTTTAATGCATTATGACAAAAAAAGTCGCCATAAGAAAAAAACACCCATTGACTTTGCATTAGGACCAAAAAATTGCCATGAGAATAAACGTTCATTAACTTTAATGCATTTGGAGTGAGAAAAATTGTCGCGCGTTGACACCCATTGACTTCCATGCGCTTTGAGAATTATGCTCCGTTTCGCGATTTTTTTCTCAGTTTAGCGAATTTTTCAGCAAAACGGGACAGATTCACCCATCACTAGTCAGATAAAGGCCATCATAAAGCATTACTTGCTAAAAGGGGTGGCTCACCTTTAAATTAACTTTTAGAGCTCACAGGCGTTTTTGCCTGCGCTCCCTTGCATTGCGCTTTCTTCTGTTCAGCGTATGAAGGGGGCTGTACCCACACAGACGCATGTAAGTGGCAAATGCAGGTGGGACACAGCATTCTGCATTTCACCTGCGTTCGTCGCATACATACGCCTATGTGAGTACAGCATCCTTCAGAATAATTGAGTGTGTCTACTCCTGCGCTCCCCTGCCGCTGAACGAAAGAAAGCGCAATGAGCGCAGGCAAAAACGGCTGTGTGTAAGAGCACTTAGTATGATGCAGAGAGCTATATGCAAAACAATGCACAGTCGGTTTTAAATTTTTATTGTGTGTTTTTTGGAGTTATTTCGCTTTTTATTCAGCAGCTCTCCAGTATATATGGTTGCTAGGGCCCAAATACTCTAGCAACCAAGCACTAATTCGAATAAGAAACTGGAATATTAACAGAAGTCCTGAATAGAAATGTGAGAAATAAAAATTGCAATAATGATACATTTTTAGCCCCATTTGAAAGCTAGAAAGAGTTGCAAGAAAAGAAGCAATTCAAAAACTATAAAATTAGAATAAATGAAGGCCAATTGAAAATTTGCTTAGAATTAGCCATTATACAACATACTAAGGGGTCCGTTTACTAAAGTGCGTTAAAAATATTCGCACATTTTATAGACAGAATTTTCGCCAAATATGTTATCGCCAGTTTACTAACCTGCGGTAAAAGTATTTTTTTCGCCAGGAAATTCTCAAGGGGCAGGAAATATCCCATAATAATGGGGTTTTTTTACCCATAATTCTTTGCTGACAGGAGAGAGATCTGTAGCTATTGCTGACAGAATGTTTTGGCTTCTGCTTCTATCTGGTGCAACAGCAGCAGTTTCAGCTCAGAGGCTTATTATTGGCAGCAGCATCACAGTCCAAGGATTCGTCAGCCTCTACGCTTTTTTGGTTTCATTGTGATTGGCTACATTAAACTGTGCATTTCTATGAAGCAAAGAGATTGACTGGTATCATTTCTTGTTCCTATGAGTCTATTGGCAGAAGGGTTTATATGATGCAGACATGTTTGATTGGTGTTACTCTGGTGATGTTGTTGGATGGTATAATCATCAGTCAATAAAGTTTATAAGTTTTGAAGATGCATTTCTGGCCATAAATGTCACAGTAAAAATTTGCCATAATAACCGCCATAAAACAAGACTATTTTATAGCATAAATATTCGCAAAAACATAATTTTTCGCCAGAAAATTCGCAACTCGTTAAAATAACCGCTAACGTAATCTGTTTCATTAACGTAGTTACCGCAAGTGATCACAATGACTTCTGAGCGTATCGCTGCTTAGTCGCTGCAAATATTCTGGCGTAAAAATATTCTCAGCGATAACATGCGAAAACTTAAAGTCAGATTAACCGCACTTTAGTAAATGGACCCCTAAAAAGTTAACTTGAAAGTGAACCACCCCTTTAAGTGGAAACAAAAATGTCCTGTATTTCTTTTTGTGCCCAAAATTGTCCTACTTTTTTTTCCTCTTGAGCAGTGACTCGTGTCAGTTAATTAACACATACTCTTGATTTGTTGAGAGTGGATCCTGGGTTTTAGGTTCTCTGGTGGAGAGAGACATACCCGCAGAAATGCAGTCCCAACTGCCGTCCTACTTCTATTTCTTCTTTTAACCCAAAAATATCTACTTTATAAATAGTTAATTCTTGGATATATTAGTGCTTACAAAACTCATATCCCCCCAATACAATCCAGAACCCCTGACTGCTCTTCTCCCACCTCCTGCTCCTTTACATTTTCCTTTTACTTCCTAACACGTTCTTTTTCCACCGTTACCATTAAAATAAATCCTGGAAAGAATTTCCCCTTGTTCATAGCTTTCACAGTTTTTTTTTTTGCAGTCCAATAACAAGGTGGCAATTAGTTTCTCCTAATGAGCCCTAACGGGTACCCCTCCCCCCGCTCCGCCAATCCTTTGCCAGTTTGCCATTGGCTAAATGACTCTACCAGCTGTGAGTTTCCCCATTTGGGTTAAATTCCTCCCATTTTTCACACGGAAAATACAACTCTGCCTTATAAACAGCTGCAGCTGAGGTAGCTGGTGTGAGAGGGTTTATGAACAGCTGTTTAGAGGGACATTTACTGCATTGCAAAACTTTCTTTTACATTTGTTGCTGGTGCTCACCTCGCTGTTGAGCTTCTCCTAGCATGAAACTACAACAACGCACACAAGCACGCAGGGTGCCAAGAAAGGGAACCACACCACTGTGTAGACATCAACTCTTTTATTATTTATTCATTTATTTATTATCTCTTACCGTATTTATATAGTACCAACACAATTATGCAACATCGCAGGAGCTCTGGCCCAGTGGAGCTTACAATTGAAATTAAAAAGTAGAGTCAGTTTATCAGGAGCCAATTGACCTTAAAGGGATACCGTCAAAACGCATCAGTTCATAGAGCTGCTCCAGCAGAATTCTGCACTGAAATCCATTTCTTAAAAGAGTAAACAGATTTTTTTTTTTTTAATTTTGAAATCTGTCATGGGGCTAGACATATTGTCAGTTTCCCAGCTGCTCCCAGTCATAAACATAAGCTCTGATAAACTTCAGTCACTCTTTACTGCTGCACTATAAGTTGGAGTGATATCACCCCCTTCCTTCCGCCCCTCCCCCCCAGCAGCCTAACAACAAAACAATGGGAAGATAACGAAATAGCAGATCCCTAACACAAGATAACAGCTGCCTGGTAGATCTAAGAACAGCACTCAGTAGTAAAATCCAGGTCCCAATGAGACACATGCAGTTACATTGGGACTGGGAGTAGGAGAAACAACAGCCTGCCAGAAAGCAGTTCCATCCTGCTGGCTCTTTCTGAAATCACATGACCAGGCAAATGACCTGAGATGGCGCCTACAAACCAATATTACAACAACAACAAAAAATACACTTGCTGGTTCAGGAATTACATTTTATATTGTAGAGTGAATTATTTGCAGTGTAAACAGTGTAATTTAGAAATAAACTACACCATAAATACCATGACACAATTCCTTTAACCAATAGCCTTTTGTTTTTTGGAGTGGGGGAACACAGACATGAATAGAATATAAAAGGGGTTGTTTACATCATCCAAGGGCTAGAGCACTAAGGAGCGCAACAGCACACCCTATAGTGCTCATTTAGCTCTCTGCTTCTCATACTGGATTGAAAATCTGCCACAAGGAACCATGTGTGACATCAGGAGGCACCACCTGTTGCTCAGGCACCACTTGTGCGTCAAAATAACGTGCAATTTAGGTGGTGAGTAAGTGGGTGGATGCCTACATGCCTCCTCAGTGGCAAAACTAGTGGGGCCTGGCTCACTCCGATCCCCATCCTCCCACAAACTTCCTGCCCCACCCACTCAGTGCCCTGACTCCACCCACTCCAGCTCCGACTCCACCCACTCCAGCCCCCACTTGCGTCCCCTTTCATCGCCGTATTTAAGAGAGCGACTTTTTTGCACTTTCTTTTTTGCATTGTACAAACTCCTTGCAGTTAGTGGCAGGGTTGCAACTGAACTCAGGACCCCACTGCTGCAAGACAAACATGCTATCCATTGGTCTAATTTCTGTGCAGAAGACCTTGTGATTGCAGGGGGTCCTGAAACACCAATGAAAACAAGACAATTTAACTTAACTTGATGGGAAACAATTTGTTATTTATTAGGTCAAAAAACTAGTAAAGGTGGCCATACACGGGCCAATAAAAGCTGCTGACAGACCGAGTCGGCAACTTATTGGCCCGTGTATGGGGGCCCCCGACGGGCTTCCCCCGATCGAGATCTGGCCGAAAGTCGGCCAGATCTCGATCGGATGGGACTAAAAATCCCGTCGGATCGCAGCCGCATCTGTTCATTGATGCGGTCCCACGATCCGACCGCCCGTTCGCTAGGATCCAATCGTTGGGCCCTAGGGCCCACGATCGGATCAGCCCGATATTGCCCACCTCAAGGTGGGCATATCGGAGGGAGATCCGCTCGTTTGGTGACATCGCCAATAATAGTGAGCTTTAGTGAGATGGGCCAATAATAGTGAGCTTTGTGCACAAAATGTCATATAATATTGTTGATGTTGTTTGTTGAAGATGGGGAGGTTGATTGAATTATTGTAGCACAATGGGACTTAGAACTAAAAGTAGGGTTTACATTGAGTTTACCGGGCTAATCCAAGTTAAAATAAACAGTTTATTATTCATAGATTATTAAAGGAAATAAATGATGAATAAACTTTCCCTTTTACATTAAAGATAGAGCAAACAATAGTTTTCTTATCACCCAATTATAGGTTAAGCCTTGCAGAATGTGAGAGAAAGGTATCTATTAAGAACCTCAGCTTTATTTACTGTATCTAACACAAAATTATAGTTTTGCATACGATAACCTGTAATTTCATTAACCTAACCGACAATGTGTGTGTGCACAAATCTTCCTCATGTGCCTCATTTAGATTCCATGTCAATTACACTTTAATGTACCTTTTTTTCCAGGTTCACAGGCGTTTTGAACATATAACCATTCCAGATGTGCAACTTGTAGCTTTACATTGTTTGTGGGATTGTCTTTGGGGCCTATAGGGGCAGCGGCGATATGAACCATTATTGGCTAAGGCACTCATTTGTGAAAACCACAGGGTGTTTCCATAAGTGAAACTGGCCTGTGATTGAGCGAATACCCTATTCCCAGTCCTATTTTTCAATATAGGCCAATGATACAGTGCTGTCAGATGAGCGATAGGCTGCAAGTCAGACTGCTTTCTGACAGTCTATTAAAATGAGCTTTCCTATGCCTATCTACCAACCTATAAATGCAGTTTCACCTTAAAGGGGAACTATGGCGAAAATGAAAATTTAATATAACCTTCAGCACACTGAAATAAGAAGTTTTCTAAATACAATGAATTAAAAATTCTGTAGCGTTTCTGAATTAATCAAGTTATCTTCACGATTCCTCTCTCAGCATCTGTTTCTCTTCATTCTCTCTTCATGCAGGAGTTGGGTGTCAAATATTAATTGACAGTTAGATCCAAAATATCTTGTAGCAGGGCTCCTTTTGCCTAGAAGATGTATTAGAGCTCACTCTATTAAAATCACCAGACATCATGTCTCTCTACATGCAGGATTTGTGCAAAAGGCAGTTATTTTGTTTGTACTGGAATCAGTTATTTGAGTGAGTTCTAATTCATCTGCTAGGGAAGGAAGCACCTATAAGACCATATTGGATTTAACTGTCAATGAATATCTGATGCCCAACTGCTGCATGAAGACAGAATGAAGAGAAACAGGTGCTGAGAGAAGAATAGTGAATATAAACTTGATTATTTCAGAAACAATGTTGAATGTTTAATTGATTGTATTTAGAAAGTTTTTTATTTCATTATGATGAAGCTTCTATTAAATGTTCATTTTTCGCGATTTAAAAGGAGCAATCTTTAGCAGACATTTTCTTATTCTTGAGAATGCTCATTCTTTCTTTTGAGCTCTATAAACATCTGTTGCGTTTTTATTATTTAGAAAGGAAATTCAAGATGACACCAATGCAATAGTGTAGAGCTACAACCACAACTGTGGTCTTTAAGTATTCAATTCAAGATTCCTTTATTTGTCAATACAGACTATATAGTTATACAGCATATGGAAATCAAGTTTAGGAACTTGTACACAATGTCAGATTCACTGGTGGCTTAGCTGAAAGCTTGGTTACACTGTCAACTCATGTTGGCCAACGTGGTTTATGATTAGCATTAAACTGTACTAATGGATTCAATATTTCTTCTAGCCTGTGACTGCCATCCTGTGGGAGCAGCAGGAAAGACCTGCAACCAGACCACTGGTCAGTGCCCTTGTAAAGATGGAGTAACGGGCCTTACATGCAATCGATGCTCCAAGGGATACCAGCAGAGCCGTTCTCCTATTGCTCCCTGTATCAGTACGTTTTTTTAATTCAAAATTGTTTTAACCTATTTAATGTAATTGTGTACTGTCTTCTGCTCACATAATCTCCCTTGTGCCTTAGAAGGTTATCACTATTTGATTCTATCACCATTAGTGTTATGTATGATGTAAAATATTTCTATCCCTGTATAACATTTTTCACATTTATGCACCTAACCAGTGGCACTCTAATATGAACTCCCTCCCAGCTTTTCCTCCCATAACTAGCTGTAAAGCTCATTTTAGAAATCCTGTAGAGAAGCTCTAAGTGCAAGTTGGGTCTAAATAACTAGGGATGCACCGAATCCAGGATTGGGTTCAGGATTCTGCAAGGATTCGGCCTTTTTCAACATGATTCGGATTTGCCGAATCCTTGTGCCTGGCTGAACAGACTCCTAATTTGCATATGTAAATTAGGGACGGGGAGGGAAATCACATGACTTTTTGTCAGAAAACAAGGAAGTAAAAAAACTGATTAGGAAAAGCTAATTTGGTTCGGTATTCGGCCGATCTTTCACAAACGATTCAGGGATTCGGCCGAATCCCAAAAAGTGCATTTGGTGCATCCCTTTGAATAGAACACCTGTTCTATTAAGTCATCCCAACATGGAATACAATGCTATGCTTTCCAACTACTGTACTGTATACCATTTTGTACTTTGTAATCTCTTTACTGTCCAACACCATGCTATTTCAGGTAGCCTCTCTTCTGTCCAACACCATGCTATTTCAGGTAGCCTCTCCTCTGTCCAACATTGTGCTATATCAGGTAGCATCTCTTCTATCAACCACTGTACTATGTCAGGTAGCCTCTCTTCTGTCCAACACCATGCTACATCAGGTAGCCTCTCTTCTATCCAACACCGTGCCATGTCAGGTAGCCTCTCCTCTATCCAACACTATGTTAGATTGTACTGCGTCTCTTTAAAACAACCTAATATACTGGACTTCCTTTCTTCTATCCAACACCATGCTATGCCAGACAGCCTCTCTTCTATCCAACACAGTGCTATATTGGGTTGCGTCTCTTTAAAATAACATCTTATACCAGGCTTCCTTTCTCCCATCCAAATACATGCTATCCCAGTCTTCCTCTCTACTATCCAATACCATACTATATGAAGTAGCCTCTTTTCTATCACCCTGCTGCACAGAACAACACCTCTTCTGGACTACATCATTGTGGCTATTCCCACCTCATTCCCAACACTATGCTATACTAGGCAAACCCAGTTCTGTCTAATACCATGTTACACTGATCATGGCTTCTGCTAGACATCTTCAGCAAAAATGCAGGTTTTGGAGGATGACAATCAAACATGGCATTTGTCCTGGGCCACCAGCTTCAAAGAATGACCAACCCATGTCTTTCTGATTGTAGGTAGATGGTGGGAGGTGTAGTCAGCAACGACTGCATAGCAAAAGGTTGGATGTCCCTTGGATGTCCCTTATATGGACTGCCTGGTACAATGCTACTACCCATCCCTTATTATAGTTTAAGACTGATTTTCCTTTTCCATTCTGTGTAACTCAGCCCCACACCACACTACATCTCCCAACCCACCCTTTTCCTCTGCTGCTTAACCCTGCGTTCTTGTCTGTGCCGGCCCCTACATCAATGTATTTCATGTCACGCTTGGTTTAGGAGGAAAGTACAGCATTTAACATAATCTCTTTACTTTTCTATCACCCTCAGAAATCCCAGCCATGGTCCCTACCCCTGCTCTCACTAGCACAGAGGAGCCAGCTGGTAAGTTATACCATATGCTAAGGGTGGGGGGCTGTCTACAAGAAATCAACCCCAATGTAAACAAAATTACCCTTGCTGCCAGTTCACTGTGTCGGGAGGAAGATGTGGGATGCCAAATGTTTAAAGTGTGCATCAAAACACTGGGAGTTTTTTTTTTCCTATTCTTGCATTCTGAAAGAAGCTGCTCATGGAGCTTTCCAGGCTGCTAGCCAGAGGATATGCCAGGCCGCAGGGGACAGAGTTCTGGGACAGTAGGGGTTAACTGGCAGCTGTCTTGTTTCAGAAATGTTAAAAATAAAAAAAATGTTAGCATCGTAATTATGAACAGGGGGCATCAAACCAAGGAAAGGACAAAATGCACTGTATAACAAAATTGCCATTTAAAAGGAAACTGTACCCTCTCTACAAGTATATCACATAAAATAGCTCATATGTAAAACTCTGCTTCATCTAAACAAACCATTTTCACAATAATATATATTCTTCTAGCAGTATGTGCCATTGGGCAATCCTAAATAGAAAATTGCCATTTGAAGTACTAAGGGATTGTACAATTCACCGTGCACACAAACATGTTAGGTCACATGAGCCAATTAACAGACAAAGCTCTGTCTTTTTCTGCCACACTTCTTCCTGTTACAGTTAGAGCTGCAGTATTTCTGGTCAGGTGATCTCTGAGGCAGCACACAGACCAGCAGAAAATGGGGGCTCAAGATAAGAGATGCAATATTTACTCAAATATACAGTACATTCCAGTTTAGTAAGATTCCGTAATAAGCCACTAAATATGATGTACACTATCAGTTGGCTAAGTATTCATTTTGGGGGTATAGTTTTAATTTAAAGGGTCGGCCTGACTAGAAGCCAGTGAAATTACTTACTAGCCAGTATACTAAACTTCTGATGTATTTAGTATTATATAACTGGTTTCACAGCAGGTCTATCCTGTTAGTTGGGTGTCCACCTGCAAAAGATTACTGGCTTTCTTATGTTTTTAGCTTTCTTCCCTATGAATATCATTGGCATCAAGCATCGTTCTTATGAGCAAGGTAGAACCCCTGCTAAAGCCACTGCAATGAAGGTCTCCCTTGGGTGCTAATTCATCCAGGCCCGGATTTGTGGCAAGGCCACATAGGCCCGGGCCTAGGGCAGCAAAAAATTAGGGGTGTGCTCGTATGGAAGGGGGTATGTGGGCGGGCGACAGGACCGCGTGGCCTCGGGGTGCCTGCCCACAAAATCTGGCGCTGAATTCATCTGGCACCTAGCCTACCATGCATGCCTGGTTCGGAAAAACAGAACTTAGGGTCTCAAAAATATTGTTTGGGGCGCAGGAAAGAGCACCTGATCAAATGAGACATCACCCAGGAGGAAAGATAGTAAGACCAGGAAGCCATGGCTGTACTTGTAGAGGGCTATAATATGTTGGAAGTCTACTGAAAAGCTGTAGCACCCAGAAGAAACTACCGCAATTCCAAGCAGGAACCTAAGGTGGTAGGGGATGGTATAATCTACAGAATTTAAATAGTTGAGTTAATGTTACCATACACGGGCCAATAAAAGCTGCCGACAGACCAAGTCGGCAGCTTGTTGGCCCATGTATGGGGCCCTCCGACGGGCTTCCCTGATCGATATCTGTCCGAAAACAGATGTTGATTGGACAGGACTAAAAATCCCATCGGATCGCGGCCACATATGTTCATTGATACGGTCCCGCGATCAGACCGCATGTTACCCTTCATTATGATCCGATTGTTGCGCCCTCAAGGTGGGTATATTGTGCAGAGATACGCTTGTTTGGTGACATCACTCAGTGTATGGCCATCATTGGTGGTGTGGGTGGCTTCAATTGCAATTTCTATAAGAAAAGGATAGAATGTGCCATAACCAGCCCCTTACCCCCTTTGTAGCTCTAGTTCTGCTCCGCAGCCAGGCTAGGGGATTAACGGGGAGACCCTCTGGTCTTAAATCTACCTGTGCTTTATTGCAGAAGGCTATATGCCATCCCTGCAGGGTTCTTACCTTGACCGATAACTTAAATGCCCCTGTTTCTAGCTGTGCATTCTGGGACTGTTAGTGCACTGGGAAGGCGTTAAAGAGATACTAACATCAGAAAATAACCTTTTTTATTATCTATCATTGCATTATCTTGCTGTTTATAATTTTGCCGTAAAAGTATTTGCCTGATGCTTTTACATTACATTTCTTACCCCCATGATCCTCTATGAGGGGGCTGCCATATTTATGCAGCAGGAGTCTGTTAGCATTAGAAACTCTAACTGACAGGTTAAGAAGGGACAGTCAGGTTGGCAAAACTGTCAGATTGAAAACTTCAAGTGACAATTACTTACAAAAGCAAAACTATCAGTAAAAAACGATCAACATGACCTACAGGTAACTTTTAATGTAAATTAATATTTTGAAAAGAAAATGTTTAGTGTCGGTATCACTTTAAGGAAAGAAAAGGACTTTTATTGGGATCTGTGAGCAACTGATGGTGATAGTGGGAAACTGCACTAAAAGCCTTGGGATGAATAGAAAAAATAAGCCAAGTCCCATATTTTATATTTGAATGGTAAAAATGTTTTGCAACTTCCATTTCCTTGCCCCTATTTTATATAGACTTTATTGTGCACTGTACACATTTTATTTAACTCACATTCATATTTTCCACTGCCTGGGGACCGGGAAGAGTCTTGCCTAAGGTCACAAGTAACTGACAAGATAATTAACCCAGACTTCCTTACTGGCAAGGCTCTTAAGGACTGTACCACTCCTTATTTTCCTTAACCCTTCATAAAATCTCTACATTTACAGTCACAGGTCATCAAGCAATATAATGGTTTCCAAACTTCCTGGATACCGTGTGCCCATAACCAATATCCAGATCATAGGCTGATTGGATAAACTTGTACACAGAGGTGTAGTCTCAATTCGGCCAGGATCCACATAAGAACATATATTGGGTTGTCAATGGGCCTTGGTTTTCCTTTCAGCACTGAGCCAAATTGCATAGTAAGATGCCCAAAAATGGTCCAACGATCATACATTTGGATCAAAAATGGATGAAATGATAGAACTCCATGCTGCCAGCCTTGGTTGAGTATGAGATGAGAGTGTCAGGTGGTCTGATACATGTGCTAAATAATCTCATCACCAGAAAGAAGATACTTCAGGTTGTCCCATAACCTCCTTCCCCTACCAGAGTGATAGTCAGTGGCCAATCAAATGTTGCATAGTTCAGATTGGTTGGTAGTTGGATTTCCACAATGGCTGCAAAGCTGCTAGTTTGTCAGGCTTCTACCGTCTCTTAAAGCCTATATATCCTAACCGTTCAAGCGTAGTCGATAAGCAGGCCGGGGTCAAGGCAGGCAGAGTTCAAGCGTAGTCGATGGGCAGGCCGGGGTCAAGGCAGGCAGAGTTCAAGCGTAGTCGATGGGCAGGCCAGGGTCAAGGTAGGCAGAGGAGTTCAAGCATAGTCAATAAGCAGGCTGGGGTCAAGGTAGGCAGAGTTCAAGTGCAGTCGATAAGCAAAGCAGGAATCAAATCTGGAATCAAAATCAACAAGATACAAGTTCACAGGAGCTAAGTTTATAACCAAGCAACTATTTCCTGAGCGTCCTTTTAAGGAGGGCATTTGGCGGCAAACGTAACAACGCCTGTGATCAGCATCACATTGACGCACACGTTCACATTAGCGGACGTTTAGACGCCCGCGTCCGTTTTGGCGTGCGGGAGTCTGATGACGCACACTCGTCTACTTTGGAGCACGTCTTGACGTGAGCCAGTGCCGGATCCTTACACAGTTTAATATCACTGTTGTCAGCTGTGCTCTGATTTACAAAAGGATAGACAGGGCACTACGTGTTTGTAGGGGTCATTTGCAATGGGGAGATGGACATTTTTTGGATTTTGCATAGGGAGTGGTGAAGAATGGCCGCAGGCTTCTGCACACCAGCGGGTTTCCCCCCACAAACACAGTGCTGACTGTGTTAGTACAGCTCTGAATTGGTGAGGGGCAGGGGTGAGGCATGTAGGCATCCCCTTCCCCATTCCAGACCACTAACTTGCGTGTCATTCAGACACATACAGTATGTTATGGAGGAGCAGGAGGAGCAGCCAGCTTTGTGGCTCTGTTCTTAGTGCCTGCCCTGCCTTTTTTTATCCAGGGTCAAGGAGCAGAGCACAGCTTACCCTAGGATACAAGGGCTTCTTAAGTGAGAGCAAAGAGGAGCGCATTTGTGCCCCTTAGCACTCTAACACTTGTGCCTTGGGATGAAGTAAATATATGCAGGCAGGTTAATTGGCTCCTAATAAAACTGACCTTAGTGTGTGTAAATGGAAAAGGGACCTTAGATTGTAAGCTTCACTGGGGCAGGGACTGCTGCTTATTCAGTTTAAAGCACTGAAGAATACGTCGGCATTGTATAATAGTACTTACCTTTGTATAGTGTAATATAGATTATATATTTATATGTATATACAGAAAGAGAAAGGGAACATATGAGGCTATAAGGATTTGCACAAAGATTGTATAAAACTCTGCTGTAAATCCAGGTGCTGTAGTGGAATGACAGCTTGCAAGCTTCCCTCGTAAACAGTCCCCCTCTCTCTCTGTCCTGCAGTCAGGGTGGAGGCCCGTTCAGCTCTGTTTGCACTGACATTTTTTTGCAAGACTCTCCCCTCATTTTCTGAAACTGAATCTGCCCGCGGAAATAATAAGACTCGTAACCCCTTCGGTACCAGGCAACCTGACATTGCCTGCCTTGAACTGCTCAGCTTGTGTGGAAATGTTTACCAGGGTAAATAGTGTAACAAATGAAAAGAAAGACTGGCACCTGGAATATATTTTGCACCTTATAGTTGCGCTTTACTGTATATATTATCCTGCCACTTTCACCAGTCTGTTGGCAGAACAAAGGTCACAGTGAAGATTGCTGATGGTCCAAATATCTTCGTTACATAAAAATTTGCCCCCATTTGCTGCCAGCGAGGTCATCATTGCCAGTCTGAGTCATATAGAAGGAACTGAAGGGTTACCTTTACGAAACTATAAACTCACCTAAATACAAATAACCGTATTGAGACTACTATGCTCTGAAGAGGGGCTAGGCCTGTCTTCAGGAACACAGTGAGGTATACACATGAAGCGAAACGGCTAACGCTAGTGACTTTTCGCCAGCGTTACCATCCGCAGCGACATTGCCATTTCACTAGGGAAAGAGACCGTTGCTTACGCTCGTTCGCACTCTATCGCCAGACGGATTTTCGATCTGGCGAAAGGTTGTTACTCTGCAAACTCAGTAAAGTGTGATTTTTAATGAACATTACCTCTTTTTAATGAACATTACCTCTTTCCCCAGAGTTGACTTCGCCACCTCAGATCAGGTGAATTGCTTAAAATAAGCTACATCTTCCTCAATCTTCTGTCACTTACATCATATCCTGTGTGCCGAAAATGCATTAAAGTAACAAAAACGCTGGTGATTGCCTGCAAAAGTCCTGTCTTAAACTTTTTTGGCTGACTTTTTTGTGTAACTGGTTTTCTCCAGACATTTCCTAACATATGGAACATTCATTTTACAGTGGGCTCATGTGTAGGGCTTTATATTAACTCTCTTGTCTTTATTAAGGTTCCCTGGACATTTGTAATAAAAAGTGGTAACTTCAAGCATTTGCAGCAACATTTATAATAAAGACGTCCATACAACTTTAAATTACCCGCCGTATACAAATTGACCTAAGAGCAAGATCACAAGCGAATTTTCACTAGGCACAAACGAACGCTATTGCATCTTCGCTATGAAATTCCCGCACTGCTGAAGTAATGCTAGCGAAAAGTCGCCAGTGTTCGGCGCCCATTGCGCAACTTCGCATATTAGTGAATTAGCTTAGTGGCAGCGAATTTGCACCTGGCGAAGTGATGCGATGTGTGCGAATGGGTCGCTGGTGACAATTAGTCCTTTAGTGAATCTACCCCAAAGAGTGTAAAATAACACACAGAAGGATAGAATAACAAGCAGAAAGATGTAATAACATACAGAAAGTCAAATAACAAGCAGATGGACAGGGAGAGGTGAGAACGCTGTGCATGCAGAAGGATATAACCACATTCGCAAAGATATAAAAACACTCTCAGTGCTAGAATAATATCCATAGTGAATTCATGATATGCAAAATATGGTATTATCTTGAGCTTTTTGGGACAACATAGGAATGGTAAAGGCTTAAAGGGGCCATTCACGGCCAGTAAAGCTGCGGACTCAGCGCTTCCAGACCAGGCCTGGTCTAGAATCTGTGAATTCTGGCAAATGCCAGAGGGGCTGCTGTAAGTTTCCATATAGATTGCCGCTATTTATTGGGCTGTTGGAGCCTCTGTGTGCCTAAATGACAGGGCCTATTTTGAATCTCAGTCCAGACCTGTTCCAGATCAAGTCGGTAGCCTACTGGATCTGTGTATGAGTCCCATCATTGGGCCTGCCCAACCATAATTTGTCGAAAAAAACACATATGCCTTATTGTTACAATGTAGACTATTGAGGTCATTGGGCCTATCTGGGCCCAGACAAAAAAGGGGCACAGCATCGCCGAAGAGGGGGAAATAAGAGATTGACTTTAATGTAGAAAAGTAAGAGTATATGAAGTACGGTAGAAGTGGGTTAATACTTCCTGTATATTAGAACAGAAACAGAATTGTAAGCCGATTTGATTTCCATGTGAATGAAAGCTTTGATACATAAGTCCTCGGGACTGCTCTGCATAGAACCATTACCTATAAACTACTCTTGTAGGACATGGGAGAACGTTTTGTTGCAAAGCTTTTTAGCTCAACCATAAAGCATTGTTATGGGCAAATAGGTTACTAGGAAGGCAAAGCAGAATAGGTTCTCAACATCATTACTGTTGATACACTGGGTCTCTTTACCATGTAATACCAACTTAATTTGCACTTTTACTATCAAGTATAAGGGTGTTAAAAAGCAGCTACACTTGTTGAATGTATTAAGTGAGTGAATCTTTGAGAGCACAAAGGCAAGATATAAGGCATAGTCATGCTATGGTAAACACAGAAACATAGCTTGAGCTACTTTTACTGCATTAGTCACTGTGAATAAAGTTCCAAACCATTCAGTGTAGATGGGCCTCCCAGGTGCAATGTTTTTTACTCGTAGAATGAACAAAGAGAGTTGACATGGGCAGGATGTGGGCAACCCCTGGCACAACACTTCCTTGTGCATGAATGCCGGTGGATTCAAAGCTTTCTTCTTAGGGCACGTTACAGTAAGTACAGGGCTCCCTTGTGCTCATGATGTCATACAAAGAGGTCTATGGAGCCCTTGAATAGATGGGGGCGCAAAGTAATTACAGCAGGACAACATCCTTTCAACAGGATCCCATTACTGCCCATTGTGTTCCAGCATTTGTGGTGGTACACAAATAAATGAGTCCTTTCATCTCATCTGGCTCATGTACACATCTACACCCAGAACCAGGCCAAGTAGTGTTACTCAGTCTATGAGAAAGTGCCCCAGTAGGCACAAAACGCGTTAGGTGGTCATCTGTATGTCTTAATAAATTATTTGATTTTTTATCATGATTTTGGTCTTTACTTTTGGAGAGAACTCACAACTTTTTGCTGTTTTGGATTCTTGCGCCCATGGATTGGGGTGAACTGTGAGTACCCTCTCCCGTTATTGATTATTTTTGGATACTTTTTCCTTTGATTAATAATGGTACAATTATTGGCATTGCGCACCAATTTCTTTAATTTTTTGACACAAGTAGTGTTGGTGCTTAAGGCCTCTTTGCTTGATTGGCAAACCCACCTCACTCCCACTCACTAATCCATATTACCCCCCACACTGCTGAGAACACACACCACCCTCCCCTGCCACTCACTCCACATGGCCCCTTACCTCCATCTCTGCCTATTGCTTGCCCCACAGTTGTGCCCAAGGCACGTGCCTCTGCTACTTACCCTTGCTCCGACCCTCACCACACCTTTAACTTGGCACAATCATCATTGTTACTAGGCTTAGTAAGATGCAGCTACTCTGACTTGTGTGACCGTTTCAGAACTGTTCAGTTGCCCTTTCATGATATACTGTATAACTGGAATAATAAATATATTTTTTATTAGAGCAGGCGTCCAAACCCCAACTATGCCAGGGTCCACAGCAAACATGTGATTGGGCAGCAACTGGCTGGAGAGGGCCAACTATGATACAGTAGACCCTGCAATTTGTGTCCCCTTAAAGGAGAACTCAACTCCCCAATTAAGAAAAGCACCTTCCTACTCATCTAGATAGTCTACCCCGCATACTGAGTTCACCTTTAAACCCACTTCAGGGGTCTGCTGTATGGTAGTTATGCTACTGACAATATCAGTATTCTTTTGTATGTGAATCACTTGTGCATCGAAGCATTGTCCATAGGTACATCTGGGGGAAATATACATACACACACCATAAGGAATGGCTTACGTGGCCCGTTAACTGTGTGATTACAATGGTAACTACTTGTGGATAAAACCAGAACAGTTTACGGTAACAGTAGCCGAGATTTGCTTTCAGCGGCAAAACACTGATACATTGGTCTAAACACCCAAAATCCTCTAATAGTGTGCAGAGACAATTTGGCACACTGGAACACTCCTATCTTTTTAAAATATAATCGAGAGAAAAACCTGTGATCTGATAGGATTGCAAGATGTTAACTGAAAACTGCCGCCTCCTATTATGCCTTACCCCAGGCCCAGGTGGTCAGATTTTGTAATGAAATTGGAAAGACAAAACCTTGACATGTATAGACAGCTTATACACTACTGTACACTTTATATACTACTGTGTATAGCCAGATAATACAGCGATATTGTACTTATGGGACATTATGTTACAGTGCTGTGCATTCCCAAGTAATATAGGGGCAAATTTACTAAAGGGCGAAGTGACTAACGCAGGCGAAGATTCGCCAGCGTGACGTCATTTCGGTACTTTGCCGATTTACTAATGGTCGATGTTGTAACTTCGCTAGTGAAGGAGATAGACTCTAGCGGTACTTCGCTCCCTAACGCCTGGCGAACGTGTGCTCTGGCGAATGGATGTAACTATGCAAATTCACTAAGATGCGGATTTTACTGAATAATTGAATATTACCTCTTGCGCCAGACTTGCCTTCACCACCTCAGACCAGCCGAAGTGCAATAGAGTAGATAGGGCTTTTTTTTTTAAGCCCTAAAAAACGCTGGCAACTTTTTCTTTTTCAGGGTGATAGGCTGAAAAGGAGCGTAAAATATTTTTGGGGTAACCGGCTTCCCCCCTACATTTCCTAACATATGGCACATAAACTATACACTGGGCTCATGTGTAGGGCAATATAACAACTTTATTTTATTTTATTAAGGTTTCCTGGGCTTGTGTAATGTAATGTATTTGCTGCAACAATACGTCCATTCAACTTTAAATTCCCACTGTATGCAAATGAGGCAACCTAGCGCAACTTCACTTTGCTTGCCACAGTAACGCTAGTGCAACTTCGTCAGCATTCGGCGCCAGGGCCGGATTTACATAGTGGGTGCCCCTAGGCCAACTGCCGTTTCGTCGCCCCTGTCCCTCTCCTTTATTCATGCAAATTTTCATCATCTGGTGATTGGTGCACAGGAAATTTAAAAAATGATTGTACCTCCAGCGCATCCCCAGTGTTTTTGGGTGTGGTTGGGCAGCATGCCGCCCCCCTAAAATCCTGCCGCCCTAGGCCCGGGCCTAGATGGCCTTTCCAAAAATCCAGGCCTGTTCGGTGCCCTGGACGCAACTTCGGATTTTATTGAATTAGCGTTATCCTGGCAAATCTACTCCTGGTGAAGTGTTGCGTTGTGAGCTAAGCCGTCGCTGGCGAGGAGGCTAGTAAATTTGCCCCATAGAGAGTGAGTGCTCATTCATATTTATGCAGCGGCAGTCGTCTCCGGCAGTGCAGCTGTTAAAACCTGTTGTGTCGATCAGTGAGGTCATTCTAATCAGCATTATACTAAGGGATCTAGCCACAGCTTCTTACAAAGCAGGGAACTGGGCCCTCAGGATTTACCTGTCTGTGCCCAGCACTCACTTGGCATGTGACAAGATTTCCAGTGTCACCCTGGCATGGGTCCCTGGCACGCTTAGCACCCTCCACCCCAGAACAGATGGCCTTTTCACCCTGGCTTGTGGCCAGAAGCTGCTGGGGGAGAACATCCATTTAGCTTCCTGCTCCCTGTGCACTTCACACCCTGATATACACACTGTGAAACTGGGCCAACTATAAAAACCCCCTTCTGCTTAGCCAGAAATGTATATGAGATGTCAAAAAGCAAAAAAATTGATCATTCTGCCTAGAGGCCGAATTCCAGGTATCTAGCCTTAATGTACACAGTCGCTCCATGCATAACTGCCAGCATTACAGAACATTTCCAGGGACCCCGTACCACTGGGTATTCATTACGGCATCATTTGTTATAGCGTGGAGACAGCAAATAAATGGAATATTATTTGCATATCATGGAGAAATAGAAAACGGAGTGGGAACTGGTAACTAGCCATACAAACACAGGAAAGATAGCATAGCAAGGGGGGATACCATACCAGGGGGGAAATGAAAGGAGAGAGATCACTGGTGACTAAGCTTTTGAGATGGGGCCCCCTGAAGATTTTTTTTTTTGTAGGAGGGCCCGGCTCTCTCAAGTTACGTTGTAGGGGTACCACCACCCTAGACCTGGCGGCAGCTCCAAGGCAATTGAAGGAAAGATATGCGGCCAGTTAGGGTAAAGGCACACCTGGCGATTTGGGGAGATTAAGTCACCTGGCGACTAATCGGCTCTTCTTTGGGGCAACTAATCTCCCCGAACGGTCTTCCGCCAGCTATAATGAAAAATCGTCTGCGGCATGGCACGCGAGGAGCTTCGTATTCGAAGTCACCCGAAGTTTCCTTGTGAGGCAAATGCTTTTTTGAAACAGAAAGGTTGCAACCCCCCAAATACAAATGCTAGAAGCAGATACTTGCACCCAGGCACGGATTTGCGGCAAGGCCGCATAGGCCCGGGCCTAGGGCGGCAAAAAATAGGGGCGGCATGCCGCCCAGCCGCATTATGGGGACGTGTGCACCCCCATTCAATTACACCAGCTGCGCCGGCGTTTTTTCGCCAGCGCGCTGGGAAGGGGAAGTGTAGGCGGGCGCTAGGACCGCGCAGCCGCCTGGTCGGACCGCGCGGCCTAGGGGTGGCCGGCAAAGAAATCCGGCGCTGCTTGCACCCGATTTGTGGAAAAATGCAAGTGAAATTGTCTCCTATTTGACACACTGGAAGCAACTGTGACAGACTCACCTCAAAGCAATGCTGCAATCAACTCTAGGAATGCATTTTAAGTTATAAAAATAGCGATTTGAATGTGAAATTGTACTTTGCACGCTGTACTCACAGTCATCAATGAACCCTACTCCATTCATGGAAGACTGCCTACTACATTAGTCTGTTCATCAGCAAGCTGGCTTCTGCTACATTGTTTCAAAAGAACGACTTTAGCAATAGAATAGGACAGATTCTGCTATCCGGGTAGCAGTTTTCATTTATGGATGAATTTAAAATCGCTGAAAACACGTAATGAATGCAAATTGGAAACTTTCTTAGAATAAAGTTTTCTTTCATTAGGCAAGATTTTATTGTATAATGTACATTCCCTACCTGGACTTTTCCATGTCAGTATGGGAGGAAGATATTTTGTCAGACTCTCCCTCTCAGTTACCCATTCCAACTTCCCATTCCAGTATAGTGATACGCTCAATGGTAATTTCTCCGGTTAAGCAGACATGACTGTGGGGGTGGTACAAATGATACAGAGCTCATTATGTTTCCTTGCAATTAGTGCAGATTCCAGAAAGAAGCAGTAAGTGGAAAAACCTATTTTCCATTTCAGCTGTTAACTTAACCTTGCAATTATTCTGAATTAATGAAAAGAAGGACCGAGCACACGTTAATGCACATCTACATCTGCAAATGCAGTTGCAGTCCCTGCAGTCACCACCACATTCATTAAAGGGGTTGTTCACCTTCCAAACATTTTCAGTTGTTTTCAGATTGTTCATCAGATATAAAAACCCTTTTTTCAATTGCTTTCCATGTTTTATTTTTGCGACCACAACTAAAACCAGAATTCTGGGGAAAATGTGCTCCAAATGGCACTTTGCTCGCTACACTTGTGGAAGTACATGTGCCCTGTAGTATTTATACAGCTATATTGGTCTGGTGTTGAACACAGTTATAAGGTATGATGCACTGTGCTTATAGGCTCACATAATAATGGCAGAGGTCTGGCCTGGCCGGTAAAAATTATGCTTCATGCCAATGTTATTAATAGGGAAAAACTGCAAGAATATATGAAGGCATGTATTTTTTTTTTTTTTCAGAAAAGCTTCACTCTTTGATGGTCACTGATATGTCTGTTGTTGTCTTTTGTTAGATTGTGAGCAGTACTGTAAGCCTCCCAAGGGAAACTACAAGATCAATTTGAAGAAATACTGCAAGAAAGATTTTGGTAAGAATTAGAATTGTGCTTCAGTGGGTTATCTAAGGTAGTGCTTGTTAAACATTTTCAGTTCAAGTACTTTAGATGGTCCACCCTCTGTACAGGGCTTGTGTTGCTCGGGCCAGGTCAAAAATCATGGGATGAACGGGTACTAGTGATGTGCAGGCCGGCCCGAAACCCACAGGTCAGACTGACTTCTGAACAAGATTTGTGGGATCCAAGCAGGTTTGGGTCAAGTTCTTACTTCCACCCTCCCCGCCCACAAACTTATTGTGACCTGTTTACTTCTCTGTCAGCTTTTATAGGCATGTTTGCTACGTCCACCACCTTTGTCATATCAAAGATGAAATAGGATGGGTGCATGTCTATAAATAGAGGAATCTTGCCGGGTCGGGCACGAGTTGGGAGTGGGCGGGTTACGGTTGGACGCATAAAATATTTCTAGCAATTGGCTGGCCTGACTCAATGCCATCGCAGCCCATGACCTGAGCATGCACTAGCACAGTGGTCTTCAACAGTGGCTCATAGTACAACATATTTCTAGCAATTGGCTGGCCTGACTCTGCCCAATGCCCTCGCAGCCCATGGCTTGAGCATGAACTAGCCCAGTGGTCTTCAACTAGTAGCTCATGAGAAAAATGTTGCTCACCAACCCCTTGGATGTTGCTCCCAGTGGCCTCAAAGCAGGTGCTTATTTTTCAATTCCTGACTTGGAGGCAAGTTTTGGTTGCAAAAACCAGGTTTATGGCCAAACAGAGCCTCCTGTAGGTTGCCAATCCACATATGACTAATAGATAACCTTTACTTGGCACCACCAGGATTTTTTTCAGGCTTGTATTTCTCCCCTGGTCTTTGTACATTTGAATGTGGCTCGCAGGTTACTGCATATTTGATACTGGGGATGCAAGTAAGTGCAAGGTTAAAGGGATGTCATCTCCAGGACCTGATTTCCAGGGGATAGTGTCCAAAACATTCCACTTGCTAACTCACTAGCAAGCATTGGAAGTTGGAGTGCTACCTGATTTAAAGGTGACATAAATAGAAGGTTTACAGTATATGTCAGTTAAACTACTTGCCAGTCTGTAGCCTCACAAAGCTTTAGGGCCACAGGTGAGTTTGAGTGAATAACATTCGCACGTAGAACAGCCAAGGTCACACCATATCAGCGATCACCATGAGTGCACAGAGATCATAGCGTAATGTGGACTGTGCATGCCCTTTCCAACACTGTGCCATTGATTGCCACATAATAGACCCTCCATCAACTCAAATGTTGGAAGAGGCTCCAAGAGGGGAGATGACTCTTGGTTATAAAAGGATTCCGTCCTGAGAGAAAAGTCTCCTGCGTATTTATTCATGGGACAGTATATCTCTCTCTTCCCTCTCGCTTTTCATTCCACTCCTTTTCTTTCTCTGCCAAGAATGTTAAAAAGGATATTGCCTTAAAAAAAAAAAATCCAATATCTGTGGGAGGGTACGATATGCTAATGAAATGCTAATAATCACCTGGCTGTGCTGCCATTGGACAGAGACTGATGGTCTCTAATCAGTGTGACACGGTGACCATTCATCCTGAGCACAGAGGGGAAGCAACTCAGTGATGTATTGCGGGGAATCTTGGCATGTGGAGAATAGAGGGGGCGTTATGGTCTGTGAGGCTAGAGGCTCCAACAGGCCTCCCCAAGCTGTCCCTGTCAGCCAGACAATAAAAACCCTGCTGATAAATAGAAGTGGGAGGTAGCAGTCTCATATCACAACCTCACTCTCTACCTCCGGTAGCCAAAGCAGTAGACTCTGTGGCCAACAACCAATAGAGAGAAGATTATTCACTCCATATGCACCTAGCGCTAAGGGAAAATGTGTGTTGCCCAACTAGAATGTTAAACAAGTGAAACTTCCAGCATACTGCAAGTGTTAAAGCTGTGAGTTTTAGTCTAGACACACTAGGGATGGTTTTCATTTTGGGGATGTGAAGTTTTAGGTAAGTTGAATGCCCTATTAATGGTATAATTTCAGGACTGGGAATAATAATTTGCATTAATACAACATTCGCTGCATATAACAGTAAATTAGAATGTTTAGCTTATTATAATGCTCGTTATGTTATTTAGACATTCCTTTTGCCGAATACAAGTATGCCAATGACTATACATGTATCTCTTACCAGTAGCACGCATGAAACAGCTTCCAGAGGCAGCCTAGAAATTAGTACACGTGTGTTGGCCACATGATCCCAAGCAATATCTATGTTCAGTGGATAGCAGATGTAATATGCTGATGCACCATGTTGGCCAGTGCATGTAAAAGTGAAGATCAGCCATAGGCAGCTGCTCCAAAAAGTCAGGCCATTCTGGCAAATGCCAGAAGGGATTCTGTAAGATGCCATAAACAGTCTATTTATTTGCATGTAGGAGGGCAGGTTTGGCCTCTGTGTAATACAAGGGCCTATATTTAATCCCAGTCCAGACCTTGTTCAAGTTGTTGGCATGGCATTAATGAACAGAGCAGCACAAAGGTATAGTATCTTACATGCAGTCCATCATTTGGCCCATGGGTCACATACTGTGTAGGATCAGCCAATGAATGGTGAGGCTGTTCTCTCACACAAGTAAACATTCAGATATACAGATAAACTCAACTTTCCCTTAAAGGAGAAGGAAAGCTTTCAAAGCAGTATATTGCCAATAGATTAGCCAAAATAGTGCAAGCAATAACACTATATTTATTCTGCAGAATGCTTTAGCATACATGAGTAACAGCTCTAGAAGCTCTTTATGCTTGTTTAGGATAGCAGCTGACATATTAGCTTGGTGTGATACAACTTCCTGCCTGAGTCACTCCCTGCTCACTTGTAGCTGTGGGCTCAGATTACAGCAGGGAGGGAGGGGAGAAAAGGGAGGGAGGGAGAGGAGCATACTGAGCATGCTCAAGCCCTACCCTGGAGGTTTATGCTGAAAACAGGAAGTCTGATACAGAAGCCCATGAGTACACAATAGAAGAAAAGAAATGCAGTGTTTCTTTTGACAGAGGACTCAGAGCAGCATTACTTTGAGGGTTTACTCGTGTATTTATATAGACCTTTCTGATAAAGCTTACTTAGTTTTAGCCATTCCTCTCCTTTAAGTATAAACAGGGTTGACCTTGAAAACAAGACCCCATAAATAGGTAATGTCTCCATCATATGTTTGCTAATATATGGAGCTTAGGAAAAATTCACAGAAAAGGCCTCGCTATAGTATGATAGTAATGTGCCTTCTGTATTGCATTACAAAATCAGAGAACTTGAGTAAATGTGGGTGCAAACATCCAAGTGATTAATTTCTTATTCCATGAACTTACTCTTTTCATACAGTGGTCCAGGTGAATGTGCTGGAGATGGAAATGGTTGGTTCATGGGCGAAGTTCACGGTCAACATATTGTCTGTCTACAAGTGCCGAGATGACAGAATAAAACGGGGGGACAACTTCCTATGGATTCATATGAAAGACCTGTCCTGCAAGTGTCCCAAAATCATGCTGAGCCGCCGATACCTAGTGATGGGCAGCAGCGAAGGGCCTGGAGAGAGACCAGGACTCACAGCCGACAAGAACAGCATGGTTATCCAGTGGAGGGATGCTTGGACCAGGCGGCTTAGGAAACTTCAACGAAAGGAAAAGAAAGGCAAATGCCTCAAAGCATGAAAAAAGACATGTTAAAGACATTCAGAACTCTGTATATATATATATAAGTCATTGCTCTTGGGATTGTGGACTTTCTAATACCACCCAATTTTAGAGGTGTTATAATAACCATGGTGCTGAGATTGCAGCCCAGACGAGATCCACATATGTGGAATGAGGCTTCTTCTTGAAGGATTATGACTCCTGTAATCTCACCCATTGAATGTAGAGTGAGATCATTGCAGTTCCTACTTTCCAGTTTCCATCTATTGCAGAACCACTCCAGACCCTACATTGCTGAACATGAACAGCTCCCATAGCCTGCAATAACAGCTCAAGAATGTCTTGGGTTGAATTCTGTTTTTCTGGAGTTACCAAGGCTAGAGTGCTATATTCTTAGGCACTGATAACAGGAATTTACGAGACTTGGCGGTCTACAGCTCTCTTGATAAACATTTATTGGAAATTTTACATGAAATGTGAATAGAGCATAACGGGAAGGGCCACGCGTTAGCCATGTTCTCTCAGACAATGATTTTTGCCAGAAGGTCTCCTCTGTTCTGCCTTAAAGGGCAATATTTACATGACTTTACCGGTGGATTCTTATTGAAACAGAAAATAATATGACATAGCTTTACACATAAGGCTATTAGCATCCTTTTAACCTGGTGCAATTTTTAGTTGAGCTCAGTACAAAAGCTGTTCCTGTGTTATTCCATCTTAAAAATACATCTGGATACTTGACGCCCAAAATTTTCTGTTCTTTATGTGATTACACACAGACTGCCACGGGCGTCCGACGGGTTGTGCTGACCCTTCGGCCCAACGATGCAATTTGTTTTCCCTAGTTAGGAAGACCTGCAGAGTACTGTATAGCAATTGGAATCTCTGCCAAAGAACACAGCAGTTGATGACTCTTTCCCCAGAGTTACGAATAAAAGGACCATAGGAGGGAAACGGTGTATATTTGTTCAGATATGCAAAATAGTGTGAGAATGTACATTTTTGGTGTTTTACCTGCTTCAGTAAAGACTGTCCTTAGCGGCGGTGCTCTGTAGTGCAAGTTTAGGCCGCAGAAGGAGAGACTAACATTATTTGTGGTTTGTGTTGTATTTTTTGTATTACGTAGCCTTGGAACATGGAAGGGCTGTATGTATGCCCTCTTCAGTTCCCTATCAATGTCACCTGAAATACGCACACAGGTCCAGAATGGGGTGATGATGCTCAATATGACATCAGTACCATCTATAGGTCCCATGTGATACTGGCATATAACATACCACCCAGCATTTGAATAATAAAAAGAGGAACAATTTAGTCCATATCCCTGCTCCTCTTCACCATGCCCTCAAACCACCTGGAGCCCTGCCACTTTCCAGAAAGGCTTCTTTTTCTCTGAGCTCTGCCATTTGACCTTCTCAATCATAAGCACTGAGATGTATGACAAAATGGGGTAACCACAGGAAGCATTAAGGGAGGGCAGGCAGAGGAGTTTCTTACTGGGGCCCCTCTTTTTGTGGAGTTTGTTCCCCTTAGTGACACTGTCAGTTTTTCAGGATGTTCTAATTGTATAGGTCTTTTGGGAGGCCAGCCACAGCGTCAGACTGGAGTTTACAGAGTCAAATTCTGTCACACTACATCACCCTGCCCCCTGCTGCCAATCTGGCCACCCCTCCACTGCATACTACAATGCAATGCCCACCAAAAGATTCAGGGTGGTTGGGCCCAACAGGACCTATTGGGTTTTTCCGTGGTGCCTTGCTGGGCCACTCCAGCTCTGCAAAAGAAAGTTGCCCCACTCAAACTCTGTGTATGGTATCAGGTCTGTTCTTGGCAGCATCAGGGGATAATTCCCTATAATCAATGAAAAATAAAAACTCATGTCCCGGTCCAAACAGTCACTCTTCCATTGTGCCTACTCCACATTGCACAGACATTTCCTCTTATTGGTCTCCATTCCAGTCAATGTCAAATTCACAGGGTTTAGTGGGTGAGAAAAGCATTCCGCAAATGGCAGTTAAAATCAAAGAAGAGACTTTATTGTTGTATAAAATAACAAACAGGCATCAGTTACAGATGTATTTTCCTGTGGTCACCTGACGCGTTTCATGCCTCTCTCTGGCACTTCATCAGAGGTTTATACAAAAATAAAGTCTCTTCTTTGATTTTACTCCCATTTGTGGAATGCTTTCTCACCCACTGAACCCTGTGTTTAATTCCCTATACCTCCCAACATTTATGCCACATCTCAGTCTACTAAGATACCACTGATGCTCTCATCACTTCCTGGTAAGCCCTGTACATTCAGGGGCGCAGAATTTAGGACTGTTCCACCAAAATATTGTTATTGAACAGACCAGCCAGGAGTCTTGTAGTTTAACTGCAGATAGAGGCTCGTGAAAAGTTTAAAGGGGGCACAGTCTTCTTTTCATTAATCTCCAGGTTTTGGGCAGGAAAGATTCTGGCAATGAATTTTGTGCTATGATCTCAATGGATAAAAATTGTTTCTCATTAAAAGCTCTCTCTTTTTCTCATTTTCAGGCACTGGAAAAAAAATGTTGTTATTGATTCACTTGGCTCTATATGGCCAGCCAGTGCAAGACAGAAACGAGCAGCCTGTTTTTATATAACTCTACACTACAGTTATTGGTCCAACAAAAAAATATTAAAGGGCTCTACTCCCTAAACCTCAAGGAAGATTTTTCAAGGAAGATTTGTTTACGTACATTAAAATGGCACTTTTTCAGGAACCCCATTGCCCATCAAAATACTTTTTCCTCACTTGGAAGCCGCCGCTGTTGTGCCTATTGTTTTACGGAACAGTGTAGAGGACAGGCTACTCAAATCATTCATTAGCCAACACTCCTTATGGCAAGAGTCTCACAGGTATGAAGAAGAAGCAGGGCCATCCACCCTACGCGTTTCGCACCCACTCAGGGCACTTTGTCATGGGCTCTCATGACTAAGTGCCCTGAGTGGGTGTGAAACGCCTAGGGCAGATGGAGATGCAAATTATACATTTTTTAACTTTGTACAAATAAAATATATACTTTTAAACTAATTTTCTCTGGTCCTGTGGATCCGTCTGAGTGCCGGTTGGCCCTGCTTCTTCTTCATACCTTTTCCGTATCGCTCCCTAAAGCTGGGGGTCTGGGGGCTGGTGAACCCAGACCACATTTACTCTTTGGTGAGTCATTTACAATTTATTCTGGGGCACCTTGTTTCTTCTAATATTTGTAAGCGCCTTACAGGGCCACATTATACTCCTGGGACACCCACTAGGTGCAGAGGTTGCTGTCTGCTTTTACACCCCTTCGAATAAAAATACACCGATCGTTTCTGTGCCCTAACTCTCAGCATTATGGAACCACTCAAAATAGCCAACCATTTAGTGGGAAGATCCTACACAAACTCTTGTTTCTCTCTGTATTACACCTGTGTATAATATAAAATGACTTGCTTCCATGTGATTGCCACCTCATCTTCCTCAGGTGCCTTAGTGGGTTTCCCCTGCTCTCATGCACATTCAGTACACCGTGTGTGCAGAGAAAGTACAACGTGGCTTCTAGATGCTATTGTATCTTCAACAACCATTAGGGGACTGCCAGTTTCCCACAACTACTCTAGGCCATGACTAGGGTTGCCACCTAGCAACCTAGCATTTTATCGGCCTGGCCAGTAAAAATGATGGTTGATCCCAATGTTATTAATAGGGAAAAAAAAGATAAATATATAGGAAGGCCGGTATTCTTTTCCAGAAAAGCTGGCAACCCTAGCCATGACACTGGCCAATTATACCCCACTTTCAGTCCTTCAGTCAATGGATGTTTTCCTTGTGTTTACACTGTCTGTATTTCCCTTTCTCCTTGTGGCGATGGAGCAGGCTCCCGCCTTGTAAACATCTTTCCAACATGGAAACACATTCAATAAAATGATTTATCTGACCTTGTAACTGTGTGTTTTTCCTTTTGTACAGAGTATCCACAAGCCAAGTTGAAATAACGTGTTTGTTGCACTGTGTTCATTTTTTCCCATCTGCATCAGATATTATTTTGTAATTGATCATGGAAAATAATGTCACAACGACCGCCTTCCAGATGTTTATGCAAAGTGCCAGCATGTTTAAAGGGGGATACAGCTTATTTTTCCTTTCTTTTTAATCCTGTTGATTTTTCCTAAAATATGTAGGAGGAGGGCAGACATTACTATATGCACAAAACATTCCCTCTATACATAGTTGCATTCATTCAGAGGAATAAGACAAAGGGGCACATTTACATAGGGTCGAATATCCAGGGTTAATTAACCCTCGATATTCGACCTTCGAAGTAAAATCCTTTGACTTCGATTATCGTAGTCAAATGGATTTACCGCATTTCCTTCGTTCGTAAGATGGAAGGAAAAATCGTTCGATCGAACAATTAAAATCTTCGAATCGAACGATTCGAAGGATTTTAATCCATCGATCGACCGATTTTCCTTCGATCAAAAAAACCTAGGAAAGCCTATGGGGACCTTCCCCATACGAAATAAATGAAAAAGACATAGCATCAAACGAAGATATGATGGCAACAGCTCCCTGCATAAAACAATAACCAACTGCCAACCAATCAGAACTGTGAGTTGGTGGCTCCAAATGCAGCCCTGAAACAAACACAGACATAACAAATTCAGGAATCCTGAGAATGAACTACATGTTCTCAAAGACTGTTCTAGGGTTATAAACCAGATAAAATCCTTAAAAATGCCAGCCACACTGTGCGGAATTATAGCAGCAGTGTTCCATTATACAATGCAGAGCTATTTAATGCTCGGCAATCAGCGTTATTAATCCTCCTGATAGGTTTATTTGTTTTTGCCACTTGCTTAAATGTTTGCAGGATTTATTGAGGGCACCTGGTGTGCAGCACCTTTTGTGGTCTGTAGTTAGGAACCTGAATGTGTCACTGCTTTCCCATGTTCATGAGTTTGATTGACTGCTTCCGAGGCTGCTGAACCTGGGGGTGGGGGAGAAGTATAGAGGGGGCAATATCTGAAGGGAGAGAGGCATCTGGATGAGAGAGAGAGAGAGAGAGAGAGAGAGAGAGAGAGAGAGAGAGAGAGAGAGAGAGAGAGAGCAGAAAGAAAGACTAGAAAGAAACAGGGGGTGCCAGGCAGATTTAAATGGAATGAGATGACAATTCATCACATTATCATCAGCTACACACCTGTTTATTGAACAGTTTTGGCACCCAAGGTGTAATTGGGAGAATGGAATGCAGGTATTATTATCAGTCAGTGGGAGGGGGGAATATATGTGGCACTTCTCACGGGTATAAAAAAAACTCTTTTATTCTAAAGACAAATTTGTAAGCTCAAGGTCTTGGGTCGAAAGTCTTCATAAAAATCAGGGAACACAGACTCTTACTGCAAGTAAATCATTTGCTTACTTTGGTGAGTGTGTGGGGAACAGTCAAATTGTTCTGCTAATTTGATCATTAACAGAAGGAGGACTGGCTTTTTAGGGGGGAGGCTACAACCAGGGTTGTAGTGTGTGTGCTGCTAATGCACCTATTGTGCCCCCCTCTAAAGTTGGTGACGGTGTCCCACGGATGCCCTACCTAAAATGATTTTGCTGTGAGGTCAGCAGGACAGTTAGGGTCATGGCAAGCACAATTAAAAACATACCTCTTGGAATCTCTATTGGAGGCACATGATCCACTAGGAAATAATAGAGAAGGGACCCAAAACATCCCTAATTTTAATGCAGGTGCACTCTGCTCTGTGCTAAAATCCACTCCATGTGCTTATACCATTTGGCAGTAGCCTTAGTATTTCACAAACTGTAGGGCTAGTCCCCTAGGTTTCACCAGACCAGTGGTATTGGAAGGCCAGTAATGGTTGAGCAGAATGCATTTTTTCCTCCAGGATACACCATAAAGACCAACTTGAAAGCCAGTTAGGGTAAGATTTGAGCACAAAGTAATTTTTTTCCTCCTAGATACTCCATGAGAAGACCAGCTAGGGTGATATTTAACTTGAATGCATGTTTGTCCTCCTAAGATATATCCTAAATGTGTGGCTGTGGCTCGTGAGTAACATGTTGCTCACCAAACCCCTGTACGTTGCTTCCAGTGGCCTCAAAGCAGGTGCTTATTTTTGAATTCCAGGCTCGAAGGCATGTTTTGGTTGCATAAAAAGCAGATGTACTGCCAAACAGAGTCTCTTGTAGGCTGTCAGTCCCCATAGGGTCTGCCAAATGCTTGCTTGTGTTTCTCTCCAGATCTTTTTGCTAATGAGTAAAAAGGGTTAGGGACCCCTGCCCCAAAGCCTAGCCTGGAGGTCAGGTAGGGTGAGATTTGGGGTGAAAACATATTTGCTTATACAGGTTTATCTGAAAACCCATTATCCAGAAAGCTCCAATATTACGTAAAGACCATCTCCTATAGACTTCATTTTAATCAAATAATTAACATTTTTAAAAAATGAATTCTATTTTTCTCTTAATAATATTTTTCTCTTAATAATAAAACAGTACCTTGTACTTGGTCCTAACTAAAATGTATTTAATTTGTATTGCTTGCAAAACAATCCTGGGTTTAATCAATGTTTAAATGATTTTTTAAGGTATGAGGATCCGAATTACAGAAAGATAACATCTGAAGCAATCTGGATTATAGGTCCCATAGTTGTATATTGTGGCAGCATGGTTGATACAACAATATATTCATATTTATGAATTGGGGGAGGGGGATAATGGACATCAAAGGGGGTGGGTAGAACAAAAAGTCAGAAAACTACAACCTGGTGCAATAATTTGGGCTTTATTTTAGCTAGTATTTTGGCATATATTTTATGGTATTATATAAATTAAATTGATTTAGTTTGTATTAATGCCCAGCCCAGGGTTGAGTTGTTGTGTTAGCAGGGGCACTGCAGTGTTGAAGGTAAGTGAACAACTAGCAATGTCTTTAGGGTTTAGTATCATGGCAGGCACAGTTGGGATGGGGGGCTAACCTAAACAAATGATGGACCACAAAGGGCAATACCAACAAAACGTCAATTAGGGCTTTACTCCTCTAAATGTTGTTGTAATCCTGATAAACTTGTCATCTACGCCAAGGCTGAGAGTTGTTTTGGGTTGGCTTGCAGGCGTCCAATACCCTAATTAGGCACATCATGTCAGTGTTTGTTCTAAGTACTGTCACAATAATACTTTGTGAGAGTCAGAAGTAGAAGTGACCACAGCACGTGGGATGCATGTAGGGTTGCCACTTTTTCTGGAAAAAAAGACCGGGCTTCCTATATAATCATCTTTTTTTCCTATTAATAAAATTTGGGATCAACCATCATTTTTACCGGCCAGGCGGGTAAAATACCGGCCAGATGGCAACCCTAGATGCATGAGATATTTAGGATGCAGAGTACAGAGTGGGATCTGTGCTTGAGGTGCTGGCACCTGCTGGGTTAATGTTGGCCTGTTTCTTTCCTGTGCTGGCCAGCATTGCAAAGGGACAGGTGCACAGGGGCGGTCTGTTTTCTTGCCTTTCATTCCGAGAGGAAGAATTGAGCCTTGTAGCCGAGGCAGGATTCCTCCCGTTCTTCTCATTGCTGCCAGTAACCCAACTCCAGTTAAAAGAGCCGCCCTCTCTCCCCCCTCAAGTCAACCCCAGGCTGCCTGGACTCACACCTGCATGTCTGACAGCTCCCTGGGAAACAGGAGAACCGCACTTCATTTTATATTTCAATTAAGCCAAGCGGTGATTAACAGAGAACATATTTCCCTCTCACCACTGCCCGCCTGCCTTCCCTCCTTTATACACAGAGCAGTTATATCTCTGTATGGAAACCATATACGTGGGGGGGGTCATATGTCCTTTCATATAATTATATAAAACATACACTTAGCACTTTGTTAATTAAATTCACTGCTGCACACAGTAGGTTTAAGGTGCAATAAGTTTTTGCCCAGAGCTTTGAGTCTGGTATTGGGCAGGTAGTAAGATGCAGGTATGGTGCCGGATCCAGTTCAAAATTATGCCAAATACAGACTGAGCTCCCGCTCATTATCATACACAAAATATCCTATACAGAAACCAGAGAGGGACAGGACTTCTTCTTTCCCCTAATGACACCAAACTCTCAATTTTAATTCTTCTCAGGCATAAACAACCCATAACTCTCCTGCTTACTACCAGCCAGACATCATTGACACGTACCACTCATTCCTTGGGCTCCATAACTCTCACCTTCTACTCAAGCACATGGCACAAACATCTCATCCTCTGCTAATCCACAGTCATCCAGCTACATCCTTTTTGCCTTCTACTTCTGGGATTCTTAACGCGCTGCCAATACACCACCGACATGTCATGTATTGGATGCCGGGGGTGGAACATGCAACCCATTCTTTCCATGAACACTGCATGCACAAATGTCTCTGCTAAACCCAAGCATTCACAGTCCTTCATTAGCACAGAGAGATAGAAACTGTAGAGTTTCTGGTTATTACACAAGAAAGCCACAGATATTATAGAATTATCACCTTGGTCTCTGTTACAACACATGTGCAATGGCATTAGTCACTTAACTCCTCCTATCGAACGTCATTAGGGCAATCATCTCCTAATATGCAGCCGTCTGAGCACCTACTCATTTCCTTTTACCACATAGACATGAGAACACCAGACCACCTTCCTCTCTTCTTCCCAGTATATGGATTTTGTGGCACCTACACCTCCCCTCCTCCTAGTACACAGGTTCCTCAATCTACAAACTTAATTTCCTCCAATTTATAGATATCATGGCACCTGCTTTATCCCTCCTCCTAATACATAGAGACCACCTATATGTGTGTTTGTGTGAATACTTATGTCAAGGTACCCTTTACCTCCTCCTAATACACAGAGACATTAGGCCACCTAATTCTCTTCAACCAACATGTCAATATCAAGGCACCTGCATTATCCATTTCACCTTTAATCTGCACTTCTTTGTATAAAGTTGATATTTTCATAAAGCAAGTGTGTGTATTGAATGTTTTCCTAATGGGGCCACCCGCAGGTGTATTCCCGGATCCCATTAGGTGGAGGCACTGCCAGAGAAGAGTTTTCCCAGTACCCTTTCACCTAGCAAAGGGAACTTAGGACCTGTAATTGGTAAGAAATGGTATGATGTATAACCTTTGGCACAGGGGGGTTGCCAAAAAGGGGTTACAGTATATAGACATCAAGGACCCTTTCCCCTATTAAAGGGGTTGCTCACCTTTGAGTTAACTTTTACAATGATGTAGAGAGTGATATTATGAGACAATTTGCAATTGGTTTTCCTTTTTTTATTATATGTGGTTTCTGAGTTATTTAGCTTTTTGTTCAGCAGCTCTCCACTTTTGCAGTTTTAGCAATCTGGTTGTTAGGGTCTAAATTACCCTAGCAACCATGCCCTGTTTTAAATAAGAGGCTGCAATATGAAGAAGAGAGGGGCTGAATTAAAGGATATAAAATGTATTAACAGTGCAACATGTGTTGCTTGACATAGCATATGTTTTAGATGGAGTCAGTGACCCCCATTTGAAAACTTGAAAAAGTCAGAAGAAAAAGGCAATTCATTAGAAAAACTATAAAAAAATAATGATGACCAATTGAAAAGTTGCTTAGAATTAGCCATTCTATAGCATAAGAATAGTTAACCCCTTTAATAATATCTACAGTCCACCCATTTCTAATATACAGATATCACAGCATATCACATATTACTCCCCCCCCCCACTCTCCTCCAAATCCATAGATATGCACACATACCTTTCCCCACCGGAATACACAGAAGCAAAAAATGTTCCCTTCCAGTCTACACAGTCAGCGCACATCTCTAATACATAACATTACCGTAAGTGCAAAGGGTTAATAATGTAGACACCATTTTTATTTCACCTACAGACTTTTTTCCTTACTCAGTATCCTCCAGTGGGATTGGTTACTCTTTTCATCTCTCTCTTTGGCCGCATTTAAATGTCCTGTTTTGATTGGCTGGCCCTGCATCCACCCCCCAGCGGATACAACTGTCTTGGAACACGATCAGCAAAAAATGAGTGGAAGGAAGAAGTGAAAAGTTCAGACTATGACATGACTGAAGAATTTAGACGTAGCCAGACAGATAAGCAGACAGAGGAATAACTATAAAGGCATGGATGAGGGAAACTACAGTAGGTATAATAATGTATAATTATGAAGTAACAATTGGGCCTGATGGAAAGCAATTCTGTCTAATGGATCTCAAACATTAAAGGGGATGGTAAGGGCACATGGGGAGATTTGGAGAGATTTAGTCGCCAGACGACTAATCGCCTCTTCTTCTGGGCGACAATCTCCCCGATCTGGCTTCCCCTACCTTGCCGCCGGCTATACGGCACTCACGACGCTTCATTTTCCGAAGTTTCCTCGAGGCAACTTCGGAAAACGAAGCACCGCGAGTGCCATAACGCTGGCGATTTTTCATTATAGCCGGCTGGAAGTTAGGGGAAGGCAGTTCGGGGAGATTGTTGCCCTGAAGAAGAGGAGATTTGTCCATGGAGCGACTAATCTCCCCGTGTGCCCTTACCCTAAACTCTTCCACTTCAATTCCAGCCTCAAGGCTTTATAAACTTTATAAAGGAGAACTAAACTGGAAAAAAACTAATTGTGGCTAAAAATGCCATATTTTATATACTAAACTTATTGCACCAGCCTAAAGTTTCAGCTTGTCAATAGCAGCAATGATCCAGGACTTCAAACTTGTCACAGGGGGTCACCATCTTGGAAAGTGTCTGTGACACTCACATGCTCAGTGGGCTCTGAGCAGCTGTTGAGAAGCTAAACTTAGGGGTCGTCACTAATTATCCAGCAGAAAATGAGCTTTGTTTGTAATATAAGCTGATGCTACAGGTTTGCTGATTATTAAATTCTGATGCTAATTGCACTGGTTTCTGTGCTGCCATGTAATAATTACTGTATATTTTGAGTCGGTCCCTAAGCTCAGTAAGTGACAGCAGCACAGAGCATCTGCAGTGAATCAGCAGAAAAGAAGATGGGGAGCTACTGGGGCATCTTTGGAGACAAAGATCTTTGCTTGGGCTGGTACAGAAGCACACAACATAATGTACAGCAACTATAGCTACTTCTTTAGTTAAGCTTTAGTTCTCCTTTAAAGTACACATATCCAAATGCACACACAGAAATAACGTCTGTTCCTACTGCTCTTCTGAGCACTTTTCAATTGCAGATAAGAATGATACTCATTGGAGCATTCCCTTGCATTTCTTAAGAAGTATGGGAAGGCATTTGTGTACAGCTAGGGATGTCTCTGATCTAGAGCTACCAGCACCCAGACACCCTTCAGATGTTAAAAGGCTGCTGAGAGCTCTAATTCAAGAAATCTGGAGGGCTGAAAGTTGTAATTCTAGCTCTAGTCATTCTAAAAGTGACTGGGCTCCTGCTGGAATAATAGTAGCTTTGCCCTTGATATTACTGAGTCCTGTCACATACCTCCCAACATTTTGAAAATAGAAAGAGGGACAAAAAGATTTGCTTGTGTAGTGTGGCAGAATTTTTCAGACCACGCCCATTTTATGGCCACACCCCCTAATTACCATGATCATTTTACAAAATTTGCCAGGTTATGTAAGTTTGAACAGATTTCTGTGGTTTTTAGTATAGTTATTACAGTTTGCTAATGAAAGTGAATTGCCCTTTAAGCTGCAAGCCAAGAGACCTGTTTATCTTCAATAGTTACAATTGTTTCTTTGCTTATCTTAAATTGTTACAAATATATCGAAGTGCACCTGTCCTATTCTGGGCTCTTATTTAATTAAGTTTTAGAAACGTTGTATCTTTTTCTGGCTGTTCAGTGTAGGAGATCAAGAGAAAGTATTTCAGTAATAATCCGGGACTGTGGAGATGTCAAAATCGTGACTGTCCCGCGAAAAAACGGGACAGTTGGGCGGTATGCTGTCAGATGCTCCATGGCAGCATGGGACCAGACTGATGCAATATTTGAGGACTTGGTATGGGATGGGCTTTTAAGTTTTAAGAATGGGCTGGGATTGGTAATGGGCATTTTTAGGTGTAACGGGGCATGGCTAGGTTGGAACATGGCACCATTGAGCATGCTCTATGTCAATTTTCTTTTTTTTAAATTGTGGCCACCTACTAATTGAATAAATACATAACTAACCACTTTTAGTTGGCAGGACCACCAGCCAGAGGTCCAAGACAGGCAGTGATCTAACAACCCTGGTGGAAGGGTCCTAATAAATAGTATGGGGTAAATAGTGGCCCAGCCCAAAGAACTAGAGAGTTTAGACGGGTGATCATTTTTGATTTCTTCAGTTACTGCGGAACACAGGGGTGTAAAAGGTAGGTGGGTCAGCAGTAATAAAGAAGTCGTTCATCATTGCACAGATGACACAGAAGCCCATGAGATATATATATATATATATATATATATATATATGCTCAAGATTAGGCAGATACTCAGCAATGCGGACCATTAGGGATGTAGCGAACGTCGGAAAAAAAGTTCGCGAACATATTCGCGAACTTGCGCAAAAATGCGAACCCCATAGACTTCAATGGGAAGGCGAACTTTAACATCTAAAAAAGACATTTCTGGCCAGAAAAATGATTTTAAAGTTGTTTAAAGGGTGCAACGACCTGGACAGTGGCATGCCAGAGGGGGATCAAGGGCAAAAATGTATCTGAAAAATCTGCCTGTGTGTGCTTGGAAGAGATAGTGTAGGGGGAGAGCTGTTAGTGATTTCAGGGACAGATGATAGTAAGTTTGCTGGCTAGTAATCTGCTTGATACTGCTCTGTATTGGAGGGACAGAAGTCTGCAGGGATTTGAGGGACATTTTAGCTTAGGTAGCTTTGCTGGCTAGTAATCTACTGTTCTCTTTAAACAACTGCCATACGTTGCCCTTGTAGGCATTGTTTGCCCAGTTTTTTTGGACGCAGCCACTGAAGCACAGTTGCCAGAAAAAATATGCCATATAAATGCTGAAAATAGTCATTTTTCGCCATACGTTGACCTTGTAGACATTGTTTGCCCAGTTTTTTTTGGACGCAGCCACTGAAGCACAGTTGCCAGAAAAAATATGCCATATAAATGCTTAAAATAGTAATTTTTCGCCATACGTTGACCTTGTAGACATTGTTTGCCCAGTTTTTTTGGACGCAGACACTGAAGCACAGTTGCCAGAAAAAATATGCCATATAAATGCTGAAAATAGTCATTTTTTGCCATATACGTTGAGTCAACGTATGGCAATAAATGACTATTTTCAGCATTTATGTGGCATATTTTTTCTGGCCTCTGTGCTTCAGTGGCTGCGGCCAAAAAAACTGGGCAAACAATGCCTACAAGGTCAACGTCGTTGACCTTGTAGGCATTGTTTGCCCAGTTTTTTTGGCCGCAGCCACTGAAGCACAGAGGCCAGAAAAAATATGCCATATAAATGCTGAAAATAGTCATTTTTTTGGTCGCAGCCACTGAAGCACAGTTGCCAGAAAAATTATGCCATATAAATGCTGAAAATATAAATTTTTTTGGTTGCAGCCACTGAAGCACAGAGGCCAGAAAAATTATGCCATATAAATGCAGAAAATATGCATTTTTTTGGTCGCAGCCACTGAAGCACAGTTGACAGAAAAATTATGCCATATAAATGCTGAAAATATAAATTTTTTTGGTTGCAGCCACTGAAGCACAGAGGCCAGAAAAATTATGCCATATAAATGGAGAAAATATGCATTTTTTTGGTTGCAGCCACTGAAGCACAGAGGCTAGAAAAATTATGCCATATAAATGGAGAAAATATGCATTTTTTTGGTTGCAGCCACTGAAGCACAGAGGCTAGAAAAATTATGCCATATAAATGGACAAAATATGCATTTTTTTGGTTGCAGCCACTGAAGCACAGAGGCCAGAAAAATTATGCCATATAAATGCAGAAAATATGCATTTTTTTGGACGCAGCCACTGAAGCACAGTTGCCAGAAAAAATATGCCATATAAATGCTGAAAATAGTAATTTTTCGCCATACGTTGACCTTGTAGACATTGTTTGCCCCGTTTTTTTGGACGCAGCCACTGAAGCACAGAGGCCAGAAAAAATTAAACCAGTAGGGTTTGCACCCTAGTTTGTAACGGTGGCGGAGGGAGGAGGACGCTAAAGGACAGCTGTGTGTGGAGTCATGAGGCTTGAAGAGAAGGACAGCTGCATAGAAGTCAGAACAAGTCTTCCGGCGTGCAGTAACCCTCCGAGATCCACCCCTCATTCATTTTAATAAAGGTCAGGTAATCGACACTTTTGTGACCTAGGCGAGTTCTCTTGTCAGTTACAATCCCTCCTGCTGCACTGAAGGTCCTTTCTGAGAGCACACTTGAGGCTGGGCAAGACAAGAGGTTCATGGCAAATTGTGACAGCTCTGGCCACAGATCAAGCCTGCGCACCCAGTAGTCCAGGGGTTCATCGCTCCTCAGAGTGTCGATATCTGCAGTTAATGCCAGGTAGTCCGCTACCTGCCGGTCGAGGCGTTCTTTGAGGGTGGATCCAGAAGGGTTGTGGCGCTGCCTTGGACAGAAAAACATTTGCATGTCTGATGTTACAGACCGGCCAAAGGGCTTTGTCCTTGCAGGTGTGCTCGTGGCAGGATTACTGGCACCTCTGCCCCTGGAATGTTGATGAGTTCCTGAAGTGACATCACCCTTAAAAGCATTGTACAACATGTTTTGCAGGCTGGTTTGTAAATGCCGCATCTTTTCGGACTTGTGGTATGTTGGTAACATTTCTGCCACTTTATGCTTGTACCGAGGGTCTAGTAGCGTTGCGACCCAGTACAGGTCCTTCTCCTTAAGCCTCTTGATACGGGGGTCCTTCAACAGGCATGCCAGCATGAAAGACCCCATTCTCACAAGGTTGGATGCAGAGCTATCCATCTCCGCTTCCTCATTATCAAGGACTGCATCATCCACGGTCTCCTCCCCCCAGCCACGTACAAGACCAGGGGTCCCCAAAAGGTCACCACTAGCCCCCTGGGAAGCCTGCTCCTGTTGGTCCTCCTCCTCCTCCTCCACAAAGCCACCTTCCTCCTCTGACTCCACTTCTGGCACCTCTCCCTGCGTTGCAGCAGGTGCCTGGGTTCGTTCTGGTGATTGCGACCATAAATCGTGCGCTTCCAGCTCCTCGTCACGCTGGTCTACAGCCTCATCTGTCACTCGTCGCACGGCACGCTCCAGGAAGAAAGCGAAGGGTATTAGGTCGCTGATGGTGCCTTCGGTGCGACTGACCATATTTGTCACCTCTTCAAAAGGTCGCATGAGCCTGCAGGCATCGCGCATAAGCACCCAGTAACGGGGGAAAAAAATCCCCAGCTCTGCAGATCCAGTCCTACCACCCAGTTCAAAAAGGTACTCGTTGACGGCCCTTTGTTGTTGCAGCAGACGTTCCAACATAAGGAGCGTTGAATTCCAGCGAGTCTGGCTGTCAGAAATCAAACGCCTGACTGGCATGTTGTAGCGCTGCTGAATGTCAGCAAGGCGTGCCATGGCTGTGTAGGAACGTCTGAAATGGGCCGACACCTTTCTGGACTGGGTGAGAACGTCCTGGAATCCTGGGTACTTGGAGACAAAACGTTGGACTATTAAATTTAACACATGTGCCATGCAGGGCACATGTGTTAAATTTCCCAGTCTCAACGCTGCCAACAGATTGCTTCCATTGTCACACACCACTTTTCCGATCTGCAGTTGGTGTGGGGTCAGCCACCGATCGGCCTGTGACTGCAGAGATGACAGGAGTACAGATCCGGTATGGTTTTTGCTTTCCAGGCACGTCATCCCCAAGACAGCGTGACAACGGCGTACCTGGCACGTCGAATAGCCTAGGGGGAGCTGGGGGTGCACAGGTGTGGAGGAGGAGAAGGAGGACCCAGCAGCAGAGTAAGAAGAAGAAGAGGAAGAAGACGAGGTAGAGAGCGATGGAGGAGTAGAGGTGGTGGCAGAACCGCGTGCAATCCATGGCGGTGACACCAACTCCACTGTTGTTGTTGTTGTTGAGCTACCCATTCCCTGCTTCCCATTCCCAGCCATTACCAAGTTCACCCAGTGGGCAGTGTAGGTGACATACCTGCCCTGACCATGCTTGGAGGACCATGCGTCAGTAGTCATATGGACCTTTGGCCCAACACTAAGTGACAGAGATGCGGTAACTTGGCTCTGCACATGTTGGTACAGGTGTGGTATTCCCTTTTTAGAAAAAAAATTGCGGCTGGGTACCTTCCACTGCGGTGTCCCAATTGCTACAAATTTGCGGAAGGCCTCAGAGTCCACCAGCTGGTATGGTAAAAGCTGGCGGGCTAAGAGTGCAGACAAGCCAGCTGTCAGACGCCGGGCAAGGGGGTGACAGTCAGACATTGGCTTCTTACGCTCAAACATGGCCTTCACAGAAACTTGGCTGGTGGCAGATGACTGGGAATGGGAACAGGTGGTCAAGGTGGAAGGCGGAGTGGAGGGTGGTTCAGATGGGTCAAGGAGAGCAGAGGTAGAGCAGTAAGATGCTGGACCAGAAGGAGTGTGGCTTTTAGTTTGCCTGTTGCCTTTGAGGTGTTGCTCCCAAAGTGCTTTGTGCTTGCCGCTCATGTGCCTTCGCATAGAAGTTGTACCTATGTGGCTGTTGGGCTTACCAAGGCTCAGTTTCTGACTGCACTCATTGCAAATTACAATGCTTTTGTCAGAGGCACACACATTAAAAAAATCCCACACTGCTGACTTTTTGGAAGTGTGCGATCTGACGGTAACAGTAGAAGTTGGCGGCATTGGCGGCAATGGCGGGTGCGTTGGCCGGCTGAACACAGGTGCCGATACATGTTGTTGCCCTACTGATCCCTGCGGGCTGGCCTCCCTGCTTCTTCTAAGTCTTATTCTCCTACTGCCTCTCTGACTCTCCGTCTCTCCATCTGAACTACCCTCCTCTTGCTCTCTTCTACTAGGCACCCACAAAACATCAATCTCCTCATCATCATTCTCCTCAGATGCATCAATTTCTTCTGACACATCACAGAAGGAAGCAGCAGCGGGGACCTCCTCCTCCTCCTCATCACTCATCATTATGTCCATCTCTGTCGTGTTCTCTGCCAGAATTAAATCTGGTGTAACGTCCTCATCTCCTTCATCTTCTTCTGCCAATAATGGTTGCGCATTACTCAGTTCAAGAAACTCATGGGAAAATAACTCCTCTGACTCCAGTGAAGAAGGGGCACCGGTGGTGGAGGAAGTGTTACGTGGGGTGGCCATAGCAGTGGAGGATGAGGAGGATGTTGTGGTAAAGTTAGAAACGGTAGAGGATGGGGTGTGCTGTGTAAGCCAGTCAACTACCTCTTCAGCATTTTGGGAGTTCAGGGTCATTGGCTTTTTAAAACTGGGCAATTTGCTAGGGCCACAGGATTGCATAGCAGCACGGCCCCTAGCACGGCCTCTGCGTGGCGGCCTGCCTTTGCCTGGCATTATTTTTAAAAAAACAACAACAACAAAAACTCAGTTGGTTTTTCTGGAAACGATAATACACACAGCTAGATGGCAGTTTGAAGAAAACAGTGTGCAAATAATGCCTACAAGATCAACGTATACACTACTACAGCGGTGGATACGGATTACGTAAAATATATGAATGCTGCTTGAAAAAAAGTAACTCAAGTGGTTTTTCTAGAGACGATAATATTATCAATATTTAGACAAAATGTGAACAAGCTCACACAGCTAGATGGCGGTTTGAAGAAAACACTGTGCAAATAATGCCTACAAGGTCAACGTATACACAGCGGTGGATACGGATTACGTAAAATATAAGAATGCTGCTTGAAAAAAAGTCACTCCGGTGTTTTTTCTGGAGACGGTAATATTATGGATATTTAGACAGAATGAGAACACGGTCACACAGCTAGATAGCAGTTGGTTGAATAACACACTGGGCAAAAAATGCCTACAGGGCAAATAATGCCTACAAGGTCAACGTATACACAGCGGTGGATACGGATTACGTAAAATATAAGAATGCTGCTTGAAAAAAAGTCACTCCGGTGTTTTTTCTGGAGACGGTAATATTATGGATATTTAGACAGAATGAGAACACGGTCACACAGCTAGATAGCAGTTGGTTGAATAACACACTGGGCAAAAAATGCCTACAGGGCAAATAATGCCTACAAGGTCAACGTATACACAGCGGTGGATACGGATTACGTAAAATATAAGAATAGAGATGTCGCGAACTGTTCGCCGGCGAACTTGTTCGCGCGAACATCGGGTGTTCGCGCTCGCCGGAAGTTCGCGAACGTCGCGCGACGTTCGCCATTTTGGGTTCGCCATTGTTGGCGCTTTTTTTTTGCCCTCTCACCCCAGACCAGCAGGTACATGGCAGCCAATCAGGAAGCTCTCCCTTGGACCACTCCCCTTCCCTATAAAAACCGAAGCCCTGCAGCTTTTTTTCACTCTGCCTGTGTGTGCTGAAGAGATAGTGTAGGGAGAGAGCTGCTGCCTGTTAGTGATTTCAGGGACAGTTGAAAGTTTGCTGGCTAGTAATCGTTTTGATACTGCTCTGTTATTGGAGGGACAGAAGTCTGCAGGGGTTTGAGGGACATTTAAGCTTAGGTAGCTTTGCTGGCTAGTAATCTACCTTCTACTGCAGTGCTCTGTATGTAGCTGCAGTGGGCAGCTGTCCTGCTTCTGATCTCATCTGCTGACTGCTGCAATAACAGTAGTCCTTGTAAGGACTGCTTTTATTTATTTTTTTGTTCCAATACAGAGCAGTATCAAGCAGATTACTAGCCAGCAAACTTACTATCATCTGTCCCTGAAATCACTAACAGCTCTCCCCCTACACTATCTCTTCCAAGAACACACAGGCAGATTTTTCAGATACATTTTTGCCCTTGATCCCCCTCTGGCATGCCACTGTCCAGGTCGTTGCACCCTTTAAACAACTTTAAAATCATTTTTCTGGCCAGAAATGTCTTTTGTAGATGTTAAAGTTCGCCTTCCCATTGAAGTCTATGGGGTTCGCGAACCGTTCGCGAACCGCTCGCAATTTTGCGCAAGTTCGCGAATATGTTCGCGAACTTTTTTTCCGACGTTCGCTACATCCCTATATAAGAATGCTGCTTGAAAAAAAGTCACTCCGGTGTTTTTTCTGGAGACGGTAATATTATGGATATTTAGACAGAATGAGAACACGGTCACACAGCTAGATAGCAGTTGGTTGAATAACACACTGGGCAAAAAATGCCTACAGGGCAAATAATGCCTACAAGGTCAACGTATACACAGCGGTGGATACGGATTACGTAAAATATAAGAATGCTGCTTGAAAAAAAGTCACTCCGGTGTTTTTTCTGGAGACGGTAATATTATGGATATTTAGACAGAATGTGAACACGGTCACACAGCTAGATAGCAGTTGGTTGAATAACACACTGGGCAAAAAATGCCTACAGGGCAAATAATGCCTAAAAGGTCAACTTATACACTACTACAGCGATGGATACGGATTACGTAAAATTTATTATGGCTGCTTGAAAAAAGTCACTCCGGTGTTTTTTCTGGAGACGGTAATATTATGGATATTTAGACAGAATGTGAACACGGGCACACAGCTAGATAGCAGTTGGTTGAATAACACACTGGGCAAAAAATGCCTACAGGGCAAATAATGCCTAAAAGGTCAACTTATACACTACTACAGCGATGGATACGGATTACGTAAAATTTATTATGGCTGCTTGAAAAAAGTCACTCCGGTGTTTTTTCTGGAGACGGTAATATTATGGATATTTAGACAGAATGTGAACACGGGCACACAGCTAGATAGCAGTTGGTTGAATAACACACTGGGCAAAAAATGCCTACAGGGCAAATAATGCCTAAAAGGTCAACTTATACACTACTACAGCGATGGATACGGATTACGTAAAATTTATTATGGCTGCTTGAAAAAAGTCACTCCGGTGTTTTTTCTGGAGACGGTAATATTATGGATATTTAGACAGAATGTGAACACGGTCACACAGCTAGATAGCAGTTGGTTGAATAACACACTGGGCAAAAAATGCCTACAGGGCAAATAATGCCTAAAAGGTCAACTTATACACTACTACAGCGGTAGTAAAATAAAAAAAAGTTAAATAAAAAAAAATTAAAGTTGGTGCTGCTGAACTACTAGGAGCAGCAGATTAGCACACCAGTCCCACTCCCCAACACTGCTAGACTAATAGCACTGGGCTCTTATAGTAGTAGTAGTAGTAGTAGTAGTAAAACAACAAAAAAATAAATAAAAGCAGTCCTTACAAGGACTATTGCTATTGCAGCAGTCAGCAGATGAGATCAGAAGCAGGACAGCTGCCCACTGCAGCTACATACAGAGCACTGCAGTAGAAGGTAGATTACTAGCCAGCAAAGCTACCTAAGCTTAAATGTCCCTCAAACCCCTGCAGACTTCTGTCCCTCCAATAACAGAGCAGTATCAAAACGTTTACTAGCCAGCAAACTTTCAACTGTCCCTGAAATCACTAACAGGCAGCAGCTCTCTCCCTACACTATCTCTTCAGCACACACAGGCAGAGTGAAAAAAAGCTGCAGGGCTTCGGTTTTTATAGGGAAGGGGAGTGGTCCAGGGGAGAGCTTCCTGATTGGCTGCCATGTACCTGCTGGTCTGGGGTGAGAGGGCAAAAAAAAGCGCCAACAATGGCGAACCCAAAATGGCGAACGTCGCGCGACGTTCGCGAACTTCCGGCGAGCGCGAACACCCGATGTTCGCGCGAACAAGTTCGCCGGCGAACAGTTCGCGACATCTCTACGGACCATCTGCTATGACCTTCGGCAGCAGAATATGAGAATATAAGGCCTGTAGAACAGCTTCCTTATAAGTGGGAGACAAGAAAGGTGCGAGCAGAGACACAGAGAGTTGTCAGGGTGAAAACACGACAGATAAAAAGAGTGTGAGACAAGCCATTTATATATATAGAAACAGATCCAGAGGCGTTGGAGAAATATTTATACAAGGCGAGACGCATTCATTTAGCTGATCAAAACATTACACAGCGGAACACTCATCAAAGCCAGATTCCCTTTAACCCTCCCTAAACATACGGAGCAGATGCCAAGCTGGCAAGGCTGGGCTTAGGGCAGAGCAGAGAGGGCATTTACCCTGAGCCCTCAGCACAATATAAACAGTTTCAAATGGGGTTTTTCCTTCCTCTGGTTCAAATAGTGGTTTTTTTTTCACCTCCATCTACTACGTAATATTTACTGTGGTTTAACCGTAAAGTGATACTGACACTAACAATTTTCTTTTCAAAATATTAATCTGCATCAAAAGTCATGTTGATCATTTTTTGCCTATAGTTCTGCTTTTGTAATTAATTGCGTCCGCTATGTAAATCCGCCCCTGTCTGCAATGGTCATATACAGTATCTACAGTTGTTTTTTTGGGGGGGGATTCTACTTGTTGGGGGCCCCTTGGAGGGGAAAGACCCTGCTAATATTGAAGTATGGGGCCCTGTGAACTATACTCTGGAGAAGCATAACTTTGCAAATTTACATTAGGGCTTCAGTTTCCTTTTTAAAAAATGAAATGTAAACATTTCCTTGAATTCCTACGTTTTCTGCATTGCTCCATACCTCTCCCTCTCTAAGGTCCCCGTATAAAGACATATTAAAGTACTTCCATGATAAGTACAGATCTATATTTATCAAAGCTCCTCAGCACTGAACAGCCTCTCCTTCGCAAGCTCTAAGCATTCCCAGCAATATATGTCTCATAGGACGTATACAGAAATACAAAGCTCCCTGGTCTCTTTATTACATCTGTTAATTTTCCCAAACTTTGCAAATCCGATCCCTGTATTACACATATGAAAGTATATTACTGAGCCAAAGAGGTCTCTTTACCTTTTATTGAACTGTATTACATACCCTTATAGAACCAATGGGAAAATAAGGCCTCCCCCAAATAACATTACAAGGTAGAAATCTGGCAGATTGCTTCTGCAGTTGTACAAGACCCTGATCCTTGCATCTCTCTCTACAGTGTATGGGATTTTTTATAGTATTATTTACAGCATATGGCGATTAGAAACAAAATACCACCCATACTCAGCATAATAGAAGCTATAGGACCTTTCACCAGGGAAATATTGACCTCTGCACTTTGGTTGGGTGATACCCTGGGCACCAGAGGGGGTCTGCAGTTTGGGACAAAGTCCCTTGCCGAAAGATTTCTCTTTAAACAGAAAAAAGCCTGGGGGTTAAGGTGTTAACCCTACTGTTGCCAGAATTGTCAGGGAAGTGCTCTGGTGCTGTTTGAAAAGTCTGTATAATATTTAGAGAAGCAAGTGATGGATGAGCTGATTCTGGAGCCAGAGAGAGAAAAGGCTGGGAGAGAGGATGCAGAACCCACATCTATTACATGGACTCACAGTTAAAAAGAGAATTAAAGTGATTGGCAGACTTTGATTGTTTTTAAAGTACATGAGTTGACTATACCATATTGCAGGCAGCTTGGTGATATGGCCACATACCTACAGTGTACAAATACATTGCAATATGTATATATATATATGATATTTGGCATGTACTATTAAAGGTAAAAATGAGCTAAGAATTGTGCAGCCATCTATATTAAGGTCTAGAAGAATACATTGCACAGGTGACCTCCAATAACATGCACTAGGGGTCACATATAGACCTCTGCAGCTATTTTCGCTTTCTGACAACCCTGTGTGGCATAAAGGCTTGGTTGTTACTGGCATCTCTGCTGTATTCCACAAAGTTCATTATGTTGAACCGCTCAATATGACTACCATTAAGGGCAGAAGGAAACGCCGTGGCTTTAGTGACGCCCAAGAAAACCGTGAGTCCATCCCTCAGCAGCTAAAGAATTATGTATTGTTAAGTATTATTGTGTTATTTATTGCCTTGACTGGCAAGCAGTAGAATTCGGCAAATGCCAGAGGGGCTGTTGTAAAATGCCAATAGTCACGATTTACAGGGCCTGTGGGGCCCAGTGGAGGCCAGTTTAATACCTGTTGTCCCCTGTTCATTTAATATTAGAGATTGTATAGACTTGGGGCACTGTTGACAATTAGGGAACAGTGATATATATATATGCAATGCACCTATGTCTGCACAGTGGGTTTGGAAATGGACCTTCCTTTCCTAATTTATTAGAATTAAGGAAATGTTAGCACTCTTGGTTTCTTGATGAATGGAAACCCAGAGAATTGATGATATGGTAATGCTATAGAAATGGATTAAGTACCCTAATCAAAACAGACATTACAGCTCCTGTTTGTATGACTAAAGGTGGCCATAGCTGCTCAGATAATATCATACGAATCGTTCGATATTCGGTGCGTGTATGGTGGGAAAAGAGCTGAACGATATCGGCAGAAGACTTGAATATCGGTCGGCTCGTCGATCGGGCTGGACGTTAAATTTTGATTATATGCCTTTGAAGGCACTTAAACATCGACCATTGTTAGTGCTGAATCATCAGATACAGGTAGAATTCTATTGTTTCTATCTGTATATCTACCTGTATATCTGACGATTCAGCTCTACACGTATGTTTTGAAAAGAACAATCTTTCTTGAAAAGATCTTTTCCAAGAAAGATTGTAATTGTTACGTCTATGGCCACCTTTACTGCTACTGAGACATAGCCAGGAAAAGTCATCACCTAAAATATACACACAAGCTAGGCTGCAAAGTATGGCCTGATTGGTTGAAGTAACCTACACCTGTCTCATATTCTGGACAAGCCTGTGTAAGCCAGCAGAAATAGCGCCACAGAGCAGAACCTTTGTGGAGATAAAATAAATGTTAATAGCAGAGATGGAGTCAACAATGTAGGCCCTTGCATTAAGACAAGGTATCTAGAAGAAGAATTAGTTTAAAGGAACAGTAACACCAACAAATGAAAACGGTTTAAAGGAAAACAAAACCCCCCCATTGTGAAAAGCCCTATCCACTAACATCCATAGTGCCCCCTCCCTGCATAGTGCATTAGTGAAAATGTGTCCCTAATTGTGAATGTCACATATCCGTACAGATTAGCGCAGTGGAGCTCAAGGGTGCCATCTCCGGCATCTTTGGTTTTCTCCTTTTTTTCTCCTTCCTTCCCTTTGGCCATTTACGGAGATTTTCCGCACAAATGCAGGACCAAATAGCTCAGTGAAAAAAAAACGAAGTGCACTTGAGCTCCACTGCGCTACTCAGATATGTGACATTCACAATCACTAATGCACTATGTGGGGAGGAAGCAGGGAAGGGTCACTATGGAGGCTAGTGGATGGGGCTTTTCACATTAGGGGGTTAAGTTCTCATTTAAAGTAATGAAAATATAAATTTGTGTTGCCCTGCACTGATAAAACTGGTGTGTTTGCTTCAGAAAGACTACTATAGTTTATATAAACAAGCTGCTGTGTAGCCATGGGGACAGCCATTCAAGCACAGGATACACAGTAGATAGCAGATAAGTACTACTATAGTTTATATAAACAAGCTGCTGTGTAGCCATGGGGGCAGCCATTCAAGCACAGGATACACAGTAGATAGCAGATAAGTACTACTATAGGTCATATAAACAAGCTGCTGTGTAGCCATGGGGGCAGCCATTCAAGCACAGGATACACAGTAGATAACAGATAAGTACTGCTATAGTTTATATAAACAAGCTGCTGTGTAGCCATGGGGGCAGCCATTCAAGCACAGGATACACAGTAGATAGCAGATAAGTACTACTATAGGTCATATAAACAAGCTGCTGTGTAGCCATGGGGGCAGCCATTCAAGCACAGGATACACAGTAGATAACAGATAAGTACTGCTATAGTTTATATAAACAAGCTGCTGTGTAGCCATGGGGGCAGCCATTCAAAGTACAGGCTATACAGCAGATAACAACAGATGCACTCTGCAGAATATCATTGAATTCCATTACATCTGAAAACCACTTAACCTGTGCCTTTTCTCCTTTTTCAGCTTGAATGGCTGCCCCCATGTTACACAGCAATTTGTTTATATTAACTATAGTAGCCTTTCTAAAGCAAATAAAATATCTACTTTAAAATATTTTTTTTGTTGTTACTGTTTCTTTAATTACCCGGTAATGTATAATGATGAACTATATGGGACAGGACCTTCTGTAACAGATAACCTTCATCTGATTAATGGTCAGTTCATTATTGTCTCCCTTTCTACACACATGCAACACTTCTTTGGCCCAAAAAACAATAACTTATTTGACAAAGATTTCAGGAGCAAGTTTTTGTTGATTACAACTAGGGATGCACCAAATCCAGTTTGGGATTCGGCCAGGATTCGGCCTTCTTCAGTAGGATTTGGATTCGGCCGAACCAAATCCAACCCCTAATTTGTTTATGCAAATTAGGGTCGGGAGGGAAATTGCGTGACTTTTTGTCACAAAACAAGGAAGTAAAAATAGTTTTCCCCTTCCCACCACTAATTTGCATATGCAAATTAGGATTCGGATTTGGTTCGGTATTCGGCCGAATCTTTTGCAAAGGATTCGGGGGTTCGGCCGAATCCAAAATAGTGGATTCAGTGCATCCCTAATTACAATTTAGGAACTCAATCTTTTAATTCAACATAAAATCTGGTTTCTCCTGCAATGGCAAGGCAAATTAAAAAATAGTGTATTTATAACATAAAGTAGGAAATAAGAATCTTCTATACCTGTTTAGTTGTGGGATCTCATCAATAATATGTTCCACAACTCTTGTTTCTGGCACTTTCTTTCTGCATTAAAATGAATGCACAAAAACAGGATAGTTCTACAGAGACTATCAGTGATGAAGATGCTAAACTAGACAAATATTTATTTGTACAAGAGCAAGAAGTATTATTTTTAATATTGTATCGATGAAAGGTGGATCAGAAAGTGGTCTTTTGGGTTGGTCACCCCAGTACGCCAAACATCACATATGCATTCTTCTAAGAAACATTAGAATCACAATTGTCCTAATTGTCATTTAAGAGGGTTCAATAACCTTTTAAGAGAAGGAAGGAGGCCGTTCTCTGGTTACAATAAACTTCAACAGGCATGAAACCTGGACTTCAGCAAAATCTTGAAATCACGGAGCACCAGCAATATTAAAACATCCGTTTATTTAGAAAATAGTTAAAAATTAACAGAGCATAGTGAGCCCAATTGCTCCATAGCTTTACGCGTTTCGTGGTTAACCCACTTCCTCAGAAAGGCGAAACCTGGACTTCACTGGTTATACCAAAGACTAAACTATCACTTTTATAATAAGTTTAAGTATAGGAAGTGTGCTGGTCTTTTACATGCAGCGAATCTGATATCCCTAACAAAGCTCTTCCATTCCAACAGTGGGGCTGTGTCTCCTCATTTCTTTATTCATTTTCTGTTCTTGTAACTAGAATTTCGAAAGGAAACTATCAGGTGGCACCTTGAAGATTTCAGAACTTCTTTATAATATGTTTGGTGATTGCAGAAGGATGTACCGTCAATTAAATTCATTGATGCATGTCTAGTAAGATCTCAGATCTGCTTCTCCTGGACTATTCGTCAGTTAATAATGTGTCAGCAAGTTGCATAGCAGTTTTCTGGAGAGTGAAAGTAGCCATGCAAAACCCAAGATTTGGGTTATCAGACCCATCAGCCTACAGGCCAGTGGACTGATAGTGTATAATTTGGCCATTCACACAATCACTAATGGATTAGAAGGGAAATAAAGCTTTATGTTTGGACAAAATGGCTATAATCTGATTGGAGCTCATCTTGTATTATGACAAAAGAAAATAGGGTCTTACTAGAAATAGAAATGGTGTCTTGGCACTGCTCAAGATGACTGGGTAAAACTCTTATGGACTGTGCATACTAATGAATGGTATTTCCAATACCTTTAGTGTCTTTTTCTGGTGACCTTGGGTCTGGAGATATGTATAAGATATGTGTGGATCTATATCAATATTTCATACAACAGTTTTGTCTGCTCCAGTGGTGTCTTTCTGGGTATTTTTCAGAACCATCTTAGCTTGCCTTGCTCACTGTCTCTCTCTTGTTCTCATTTTGGGACCTACTGGGCTGAAGTCTTTACATGGTGTAGATTTAATTTATTGGTTCTCCAGACCTAGAAATGAATATGCCAAAATAGGTGAGATGAGACCATATAAAATGTAGAGTTTGGTGCCAGTGGGACTGTAGTAATGCAGGAATAACCAATAGGAGTGTAACAATGTATGGCTGAGTGCCAATGGAATTATAAAGACGTACATTCAGGTGCCACTGGGGCCGTAACAATGCATAGTTCCTAATTAAAATAATGCAGAGCTGGGCGATCCCCTTATTATTCACCCAACACTATTCAGCTCTCTGTTAACTCTTTTAAGATATCTCCTATACCAGTGCCCAAAGACGATCCGGATGCAAGTGGATTTTGCTTAGGTAGGGAGGCTATCAGGTTTTTCATTTCATGTGTCATGGGTTAGTGCTTGTCAGTTATTTGCAGGTCATTGAGACTAATGAAAATCTTCCACCCACCCTCCCTCTGTGAGCTCTTAACCCTCTATAAGCTGAAAAACTGGCGTTGATTTTGCTGTCACACTGACGTCAGCAGGGATCTAGCCAAAATAAACACACTTTATTGCTGACCCATCCGGAAATATAGAGTTAAGTATCAAACAACCGTGTATACAGTTTGTTTTAATATAAGAGGTTTGGAAATGAATGTGCCTGCTTAATTATAATTCCAGGACTAAGATACATGAGTAATACAATTTATACTTTAATAACACACAGAGATGCTGTGGGAAGCAGTTTTCCGTTTGCATGACACACTTACTCACTCATCAAGAAGCTGGACACCACTGTGGGAAGAAATATCACGAAAGAAACCCGTTTAAAATTGCTTAACTACCACAAAACAGCAACAATGACAATTGTCCCTTGTATAGCAAAATTAAAATTAAGCAAATAAGAACAGCATCTTTAATCTGGTGAGTGAGCCAGTATCCAGAATATTGCATTCAGCTGTTCTAAACTGCATTATGTATATACTAAAGGGTAAATAGTTGGTATGCCCCTGCAGCGCAATTACACATAGCGGGATAGAGAGAGACACCTGCAGACTTACACCAGCCGCCTATCTGTCAGTACCAGCTAATATCAAGGAAATCCTCTTGTCTCTCTCCAAGCGGTGCTGAAAATCATGGGAAGGTTCCCTTCACGTCTGTCGTTCTGTCAGTCCAGCCCTGTCACCCTGTCCCCAGCTATTCTGCCACCCACAAGGAGCACCTGTAGCCTGGACACAGAACTGAGCCAAAAAAGAAAATCTCTATGTATGACATAATTATCTGTATTATTATCCATCATCTGAGAAAGTCTTTGACAGGCAATGCTTATGGGAACTTTTAAAAGAAGCATCTGGGGAGTTTCTGCAGCAATTATCACTCAGTAATGGTATGCATTTACATAGTACTGTAATATCTATTGAAGTTAAAGTATTCATGAGAATGTGTTCATCCATTTAATAAAAGCTTATGGGAATGTCTTGTGAATCAAGAAAACTGACGCGAACAATAATAGATTTTAGAAACGACACAGGCAAATTGTTTCTGAGACTTGAGATGAAACAAGGATAAGCAAGAACATTTCAAGATTTTGAAAAGTTCACCAAACAGCACCTTTTTATTATTTTCATACGTTTTTCAGTATCCCGACCAAGATATCATCGGATATCCATACATTGTCCGTGTTGGACAATGCATGGTGCATGGCCACATGTGGAATAAGAATTAGGGTGGCAACAGACATTACAATTACGATCTTTCCTGCAACCATTGGTCACAGGAAAGGTTATTCGTTTTCTAATGGTTAGAGCTGAATCATCAGATATACAGGTAGAAACAATAGAATTCTACATGTATCTGATGATTCAGCACAAGCAGTGGCCAAAGTGCCTTCAAAGGCCAAGACGACCGATATTCAAGTCTTCGGCCAATATTAGTTCAGCTCATCTCCTTTAGAACTGCAGTTGTGCTTTTGGCTATAAAGGTACAAAAGTGCCCATATGTTTGGCCCACATGCACTGAGAAAACTGAATCTGCTTGTGTATGGCCACCTGTCATGGGAAAACATGGGGTTTTTTTTCAAAATGCATAAGTTAAAAGTGCTGCTCCAGCAGAATTCTGCACTGAAATCCGTTTTTCAAAACAGCAAACTGATTTTTTTTATATTTAATTTTGAAATCTGACATGGGGCTAGACATATTATCAGTTTCCCAGGTGCCGCCAGTCATGTGAATTGTGCTCTGATAAACTTCAATCACTCTTTACTGCCTAGTGCTGCAAATGTGAGTGATATCACCTCCTCCCCCCCCTCAGCAGCCAAACAACAGAACAATGGGAAGGTAATCCAATAGCAGATCCCTAATACAAGATAACAGCTGCCGGATAGATCTAAGAACAGCAATCAATAGTAAAAATCCATGTCCCACTTTGACTCCTTCAGTTACATTGCATAAGAGAAACAACAGCCTACCTGAAAGCAATTCCCCCATAGTGCAGCACTGGCTCTTTCTGAAAGCACATGACCAGGCAAATTGACCTGAGATTGCACCAACACACCAATATTAAAGTTAAAAAAAATACACTTGTTGGGATATCTAGTATAGGTCGATCTAAAAAACAACTGGACTTGCTGAGTAATCAATGAAAACATTTCACTACTCATCCGAGCAGCTTCTTCAGTTCAACTAATCCATTAGAGTTACAATGTGCCATTGTAAATGGATTAGTGGAAGAGTTTATATGCCGAGAACTTCCCACACCAGTCAGTTGAACTGAAGAAGCTGCTCGGATGAGTAGTGAAACGTCTTCATTGATTACTCAGCAAGTCCAGTTGTTTTTTAGATTGACCTATACTAGATATACTATGACCTGGATGAATGAAAATCTTCATAGTCACTTGTTGGGATAGGAATTAAATTTTACATAGTAGAGTGAATTATTTGCAGTGTAAACAGTGTAATTTAGAAATAAATACTATATCATAAAAATCATACCAGAATCCCTTTAAGGGTGATGGCAAACAGCATGTTAGTACTATTGATTCCGTGTAAAGGTGGCCATACACGGAGAGATACGTTTGTTTGCCGATATCACCAAATGAGCGGATCTCTCCCCGATATGCCCACCTTGAGGTGGGCAATATAGGGCTGATCCGATCGTGGGCCCTAGGGCCCAATGATTGGATCCTAACGATAGGTAATGGGCGGATGAACAAACAGATGCGGCCGAGATCCGACTTGATTTTTAGTCTGTCCGATCGACATCTAGCCAATTTTCAGGCAGATATCGATCAGGGAAGCCCGTCGGAGTGCCCCATACACTCGGTCTGTCGGCAGCTTTTATCGGCCCCTGTATGGCCACCTTAAATTGAAATCTCCATTGCTATAAAACATATAAATCACATAAGTGCTGGAAATTGTCTTCTCTTGCATTTTCTGACAGTTACAGGATTCAATCAATCAAGTGTGTATGACAAAATGTACCCTGTACCATTACCCTAAGAGAATGACAAATCTAGGTATACACCCACTGCAGCACATACAAACACATTAACACACAGTAGGACACACTCAGCAGTAAAGGACATAAAGCAATGCTATGTACACAGCAGGATACACACAGCAGCACAAACACGCACAGACACAAGGGGACAAACATAATCATACACACACACAGCAAGACACATCCAGTAGCATAAACATACACAAAGGGAAAAAAGACATACTAAAACACTTGCACACAGCTAGACACACACTTCTCACTCAGCAAGCTGTCATTAACATAACAAAGTACCCTTGGAGAGCAGCAGCAGCAGGGAAAGATTGGTCACACAGGATTAAACATAAGGCTCATCTCTCCTGGCCCACTCAAGGGTAGCCACTGGGCTACTATCCCTTCAGCTGCCTGTGAATGGATGCACAAATAGCCCTGTCATTATTGAGAGACACAGGGAATGCAGATTTTTCACATTACAAGTGGAGAGGTGTCCAGAGGGTTATACTGTATAAGAACAGAGGCAACCTTTTGCCACAGTCAAGTGAATGACAGCAACCAATGAGATGTTTATTTTCAGTAGGTTAACTAGACCTGGAAGTTTCTTCTTGGTGGGTATGGATTCTTGGGCCATGGCAAAACTTTGACCCAGCACAAAAAACAAAATGCCAAGAAAATTCAGAGCATAACCATCTGACATTATTCTGTGTTTAACATTATACTTTATAATAATCTAATCCTGTGTTTTGAAACACAGGATTGTGTTTTGCCTAGTAGGATTCTTTGGGTGCTTGTATATCTTAGCTGGCCACTACTGCTCTACATGTTCAGTGTTTAGTAGCATGCGCCCACCCAGACCTCAATGAATTGTGCTGAGTAATTGTTCACAGTCAGTTAGGTTTTGCAACACAAATATAAGACGTTATTGTTACCTTTATGTTCTAGCAACTTCGTCCGTGCTGTCACCATAATGCCCTACGATCATCATCTTGCTCTGTTACAGCTGCTGTTCCTCACTTTGTCTACCTACAACTGCTCTTCTGAAGGGTCTTTTGGTCACTGACCATATTGAAACCCTATAAAACTTCTGTATAAACTCCCCCGCCCCAATTTCGATTGGCAGCTGCCCACATACCATTTTTCTTCTTTCATCTAGGCTCAATGTGGTCCTAAACATAAAGAAAATAAAAAAAGGTTTAAGAAGAAAACAATTGCTATATACTAATATATATTTTCCAATGGAAAGCTTTTTGTTGTTCTGTCTCCTCAAATAATAATTAGAGATGGCGCGAACTGTTCGCCGGCGAACTTGTTCGCAGCGAACATCGGGTGTTCGCGCTCGCCGGAAGTTCGCGAACGTCGCGCGACGTTCGCCATTTTGGGTTCGCCATTGTTGGCGCTTTTTTTTGCCCTCTCACCCCAGACCAGCAGGTACATGGCAGCCAATCAGGAAGCTCTCCCCTGGACCACTCCCCTTCCCTATAAAAACCGAAGCCCTGCAGCGTTTTTTCACTCTGCCTGTGTGTGCTGAAGAGATAGTGTAGGGAGAGAGCTGCTGCCTGTTAGTGATTTCAGGGACAGTTGAAAGTTTGCTGGCTAGTAATCGTTTTGATACTGCTCTGTTATTGGAGGGACAGAAGTCTGCAGGGGTTTGAGGGACATTTAAGCTTAGGTAGCTTTGCTGGCTAGTAATCTACCTTCTACTGCAGTGCTCTGTATGTAGCTGCAGTGGGCAGCTGTCCTGCTTCTGATCTCATCTGCTGACTGCTGCAATAACAGTAGTCCTTGTAAGGACTGCTTTTATTTATTTTTTTGTTCCAATACAGAGCAGTATCAAGCAGATTACTAGCCAGCAAACTTACTATCATCTGTCCCTGAAATCACTAACAGCTCTCCCCCTACACTATCTCTTCCAAGCACACACAGGCAGATTTTTCAGATACATTTTTGCCCTTGATCCCCCTCTGGCATGCCACTGTCCAGGTCGTTGCACCCTTTAAACAACTTTAAAATCATTTTTCTGGCCAGAAATGTCTTTTTTAGATGTTAAAGTTCGCCTTCCCATTGAAGTCTATGGGGTTCGCGAACCGTTCGCGAACCGCTCGCATTTTTGCGCAAGTTCGCGAATATGTTCGCGAACTTTTTTTCCGACGTTCGCTACATCCCTAATAATAATTTCACCCTCTTCCCCAAACGCATGGTGCCTTAATCTACTCTGCTGACAACTTGTCCTGGTTGTGACAGCAAATACTGTGTAGCAACCATTACATATCCCTTAATTATCACAGTCTCCTTGTTGAACATCAGTTTTCATTTCAAATATGCAATAAAGTAACCGCATTCATTAAAACATAATCTTTCTGATAACACCGCTGTATACATCTCCAATAGCTTATTTCTGGATAAAGACAGCTCAATACAGCGGTTACCTACAGCAGTTGGTAAATTGTTTTCTGTAGAAAAATTTATATCAAAAAATGATATAAGTCCCAAAGCTTTCTTCAAGTAAAAAATATTAATTTATTGAAGTACATTTTAAAAGAATTATAGCTGGTCTTTTAAAATGTACTTCAATAAATTAATATTTTTTACTTGAAGAAAGCTTTGGGACTTATATCATTTTTTGATATAAATTTTTCTATAGTTGATGGCCCTTTTGAACTGGGGCGAGTCCCGTGGGCTTGGTTTGATAATAATATGGACTCCCGACTTTGTATAAAATTGTTTTCTGTGCTTGTTTAGAAAATTTTCAAAGATGTGTATAACATAGTTACGTAGTTAAATCGGGTTAAAAAAAAACAAAGTCCATCAAGTTCCATTCCAAAATGAAAACCCAGCATCCATACATACAAATCTCCATACTTTCACATAAATTATATATGATGATTATGCCTCAAATTATGCGGAGGCCTATAACAGGGAGCATTTTCTATGGAGCCACATTTCTTTTGCTGTTACAACAAGATCACCAAATGGCAAATGGTGCTCATATCTCCACTCCTAATTGTGAAGTGTTCCAATCATTCGTGATATACTGCAGGGGTCCCTAATCTTTGCTTTTTATTTGTGAGCCACATTCAAATGTAAAAAGAGTTTGGGAGCAGCATAAGCATGAAACGTTCCTGGGGATGCTAAATATGGGCTGTAATTGGCTATTTGGTAGCCCCTATGTGGACTGACAGCCAAGAGGAGGTTCTATTTGGCAGTACACCTTGTTTTTATGCAACCAAAATTTGCCTCCAATCCTTAAATTCAAAAATAAGCTCCTGCTTTGAGGCCTCTGAGAGCAACATTCAAGGAGTTGATGAGCAACATGTTGCTTGTGAGCCACTGGTTGTGGAGGATCACTAATATACAGTATCTAGTAGTGATCAATCTCTGAGCAGTTGCCGGCAAGTCAACAAATTTCTGCACGGACCCAAAATTATATTTAGCCCAGGAGGGTAAGCTGAACACAGTGTTGATGCTCCAGGCTCTATCTTTATGGTTTGTTTGTGTCACATAAGAATTCAGATCTGACTGATTTCCCAAATAACAAGTCCCCCCTGAGGTTCACGTGTCAAGGGAGCACTGCAGTTGGCCACAAGGTTAATGAAGGGTTTGTAAGATGAATGGGAGCTGATGTTTTATGCTGGTGCTGTGACCTTCCTGCACTGAATTGTTCCATTTTTTTGTATCTTCATTTCTCAGTCTCTAAGAGATACAGAGTGCTGCCCACCCCTGAGCCACTCATCTCCTCACTGCCAGGCTTGCACAATGGCATCTCTTGTGAGACGGGGGTGCTGCCAGGCTGTATTACTCCCCATGCCACACACTGGGGAGACTGGCACCATCCCACTCCCCTACACCCTCCCATTCTATTCATGGGTTTATTAGCATGTCAATGTGACTGTCACCCAGCTCTGTTACCAAATGTCAGCAGGGAATGAAAAGACAAGGGGGGTTCTGGGAAAAAGAGGGAAGGAGCAAAGAGGAAAGCAAGTGTGAAAGGAAGAAAGGCTAAGAAATAAAAGAACGACAAAATGGAGACATGCTCAAGCCGAAAGCGAAAGACATGGGAAAGAGAAAAGCAGAAAGTATGGTGAATATATCTGCAAAATAAGAGAAAAGAGTAGAGAATCCATGGAAACAACCAAAGGAGTTTGTGTTCATTTGTTCCCTCTTTTTTTTGGTGTACAGGGCATTTTATGTCTTCATTGCCTGCAGAATGTTACATTAAAAGAAATGTAAAACCAAACGGAACATTTTGCTGAATGACAACAAAAAATGTAATTCTAAGCAACTTTACAATAAACATACCAAGGGGTGATTTATCAAAATCTGAATTTATTTTCTAAAATATACTTCGACCAAATCCGCAGAGGTTATTTCCCCTTATTTATCAATACATTTTCCTGAGAAATTCCATTGTGGGAAAAAACTCGAAAAAATCGTGAAAACCTTAGGAAAATTCGAGTTGTACGAATACTCAGCGCAGATCAGGATATCTTCAGTACTTCGCCCATTGACTTATATACAACCACGGCAGGTCCGAGATGTTGGATTTTCAGAATCTGACTTTTTCCATCCTCGGGTATAATAAATCACGAAAAATTCGGAAAAAAAAAATTCTGATTTTATAGTCAGAAAAACTTTTTCAAGTTTTTGGTTATTAATAAATAACCCCCTAAACGTCTGTAAAAAATGAAAACCCCATGCTGTTCTCTGGTTTTGACTCATGAAACAGTCTAGTAGACGTCAGTGCTCCTCCAGGCTGCTAATCAGTTGGTACACTGCTTTCAATAGCAATTCCTTTCAAGCCACAGACATATTTTCATGAATATATATTGGAAAGTTGTTTTGAATTCCATATTCTCTCAGTGTTACTTTTGAGTTTACAATCCCTTTTCACTTCTGGATAAAGTGCCAACCATTCAGATTTTGTTTTACACTGAGGACTGACCACGAAAGTGTAATCTGTGGACAGAAGTGTAGTTTATTTTGATATATGCAGCTATTACCACAGCTCAACAGAGCCTAAGCCATAGCATATACATCCTTGATACATTAAACGTCATAATGGTTTCCATATGCTATGATCTGCAGCTAATATTAGCATGATAATTAATGGGGGAATATTGGTATGCAAATTTTCAGACAGCAGAAACCAAGTAAAATGTTAGTGAATACCCTTTCGGAAGATTGAGCTTTTTAGAGCTTCAGGACCCAATGTCTAAGGAAAGGCATTTGTTTTCCTAAAAAAAATCTGTATTTTTTGTTAAAGGGGCACGGTGTTCAACTTTATTCACATAAAAACATTTAGAATATTTCTCAAATTTTAATATGAAAATTTAGGAAATAGCTTGCATATTAAAATGCACCTTACAATAATGTAACAGTAAAAAATCACCGGTAGTATGATTTTCCCATGGGTGAAAAAGTAGCACCAAAACACCAAAATTTGCTTAACGCTGATCTAACACTACTGGCTGCTGTTCTCCTGAGGGTGCAGATACAAGAAAAAGCGGATTCAAGTGGAGGGGCTGTTTCTCAGGCTGCTCTTATGTGTGTGTCGATACCCTCTCGGCCTTTGACAAAGATCAAGTGTAGATCAGGGCCTTTCGGCTAAGATCAAGTATCCGTTATCATGATCTTTTGTGAAGAATGGAGAAACACTTGGTCCTCTGGTCAAGGCCCTTAAGGTAAACTTGATGAAAGCGGAGGCGCTTGGCTCCCGGGAGGGGTGTTTGATGCTTTTTTTTTTTTGAGTCTTGCACAACGCACTTGTGCATCTTGCTTAATCTTGCTTCACTTCCTTTGCTCCAGCCATTAGGAGAGCAGGAGAGCGAGGCACTCAATGCCATAGTACTTTGCACTCTGACACTTCAGCTTGCGTGTCTTTTTTCATGCATTCTTTTCATTGGATTGGTGTCATAGTCCTCTGGGCTTGTCTCCAGGCCAAGACTTGCACCCTGGGGGAAGCTACGGCAGAACCCAGGGTAGACGGTCTAGCCACCCTAGGCTCACCGTAGCTTCAGCGAAGGTGGACCCATCCACTCATGCTGTTCTTTGGCCTGGCCTGGGACACTTGAGCAACGGAGCCCATGCCTTCTGGTAGGACTCACTGAGGATGATTCAATATCATCTCTTCTCCAGAGTGTCAAAGGGTGTGGTTTTCTGTTGTGTTCAGACAGGAGCAATGTTCGGCCTGTATTCATGGTTGACAGACAGGAGGCACTAATGCAATTCCTTTTATCTGAGCAATGTTTGGCCTGTGTTCGTGGTTGACATACCGAAAACACTGCTGCAATTCCTTCTTCCAAGCAATGTTCTGCCTGTCTTCATGGTTGACAGACAAGAGGCACTTCTGCAATTTCTTCTTTCTGAGCAATGTTCTGCCTATTTTCATGGTTGACAGACTGGAGGCACTGCTGCAATTCCTTCTTTCTGAGTAGTGCTCTGGCGGTGCTCAGGTGTGCAGAGAGTAGAGTCTTGCACCGGGTCGGGTCCCCATAGAATCCATGCAAACCGGTTGGGTTCTATGTAGAAAAACCCTGATTCCCTGACCATGAGGGATAGTCTGCAGGTAACCTGTCTGGGTACCCAGTAAATGTGAGGGACTGGTCACTCCTTAGCGCTGCAGGCAATTTTTTTTACCTTTCCAGGTGAATAGGCTGCTGAGTGACGTCACTTCCGGTTTATGGTGACGGAAGGTAAGTTTTATTTATAGCATACCTCCCAACTGTCCCTTTTTTGGAGGGACAGTCCCTCTTTTAACAGCTCAACCCGCAGTCCCTCATTTTTACTGGAAAGTCCCTCTTTTCTATGCACTGAACAGCCAGAAAAAGAAACAAAGTTTCTCACTTAATTGGCTTTTAGCAGAGAGCCCAGAACAGCTAACAGGTGCAAATAAGATACTTTGTAACAATTTTGAGACACAAAAACACAGTTTAGATAAGGAGAAATATTTTCGAACTTTCATAACCTGCCAAATTTTGTAAAACGAACATGGTAATTAGGGGGTGTGGCCACCGAAAGGGGTGTGGTCAAAAAAATTGCTGCGCTACGTGCGGAAAAAACATTTTTGTCCCTCTTTTTACTTCCAAAATGTTGGGAGGTATGTTTATAGGATCTGGGTCAGGTAGTGACTCTGGGTATGAGGATATGTTGGGTGACGGGTGCGGGTCAGGTTAGGGGTCAGCATGGCTGGGTCGGACATGTGGCCTTCCAATTGGACTCATGCAAGAATCTAGCAGAAAGGACACACTGCTGCAATTGATTTGAGCAAAGCACTGGATGTGTTTAGGGATGACAAACAGGAGCAACTGGTGAAATTCCTTCTTTCTGAGCAATGTTGTTCTTGTGTTGCCAGACAGGAGACACCGCTGCAATTCCTTCTACCTGTGTTTTCAGGAATGACAGCCAGGATGCATTGCTACAAATAGTTATTTCTGAGCAGTTCTCTGTCTGTTTTCAGGTGAGGCAGACAGGAGTAGGGATGTAGCGAACTGCCGATTTGGTGTTCGCCAACGCCGTGCGCGAACACCGGCGAAAAATGCTAACGTTCGCGGACAGTTCGCGAACTTCGAACACCCGGCAAAATCGTCCAATTCATTCGAATCGAACGATCGAAGCCATTCGATCGAATGCTTTTCATTCGATTGAATGCTTACAATCGTTCGAACGAATGGAAATCGTTCGATCGAATGCTTACAATCGTTCGAACGAATGGAAATCGTTCGATTTTTAGCGGTCAAAGGAATTCGAATGGTCGAACGATTTGTATTCGAATCGAACGCGAACTCAAAATGCGAACGTTCCCAAACGTTCGCGAACATTCGGCGGACGCGAACGGTCGGAGTTCGCACGAACTAGTTCGCAGCAGAACAGTTCGCTACATCCCTAGACAGGAGGCACTGCAGCAATTTCCTTTATCATAGAGTAGTGCTGGATGTGCTCCAAAACAGACAGGAGGCATTGCTGCAATTAGTCCTTTCTGAGCTGCACTCAGGTGTGATGAAGTGTAGCAGACAGGAAGAATTACTACAACTCCTTCTTTCTGAGCAGACCTTTGAATGTGCTCAGGTGTGACACTAAGGCACTGCTGCAATTCCTTCTTTTACTGAGCAGCGCACCACCCACATGCAGTGTACAAGTAAAAGCTCTGCAACTTCTTCCACCAGAAACCACAAAGATGAGACAGCTAAAGCCAAACTTTTCTTACTGCACAAACAAGGGGTAATCTTGTACGAAATCCAATACTGTCATTAGTTTAGAGGTGTCGTTCTAAATATTTATAGAAATATATCATAAAATGTCTGGTCTGTTCCCCTTACAAACAGACCTTTTGGTAAACACTAAAAACTGGATAAAATCATGTCTGCAGATGGTTTCATTCTTTCTCTAAAAGAAAGTAGAAGGAAGAAAGAAAACAAACATGATTTCTGTGGCTGCAGATACAAGCATATAATGGATTTGTTTCCCCTGGCAGCCTTACCAGCCCTGTGTTCGGCACTTAAGCTGCTGAATCAGAACTGCTTTTGCAGGGAGTCTTTCCATTTTGAGGGAACACTATCTCTGAAATCCAAGATCTGACTGCATGAAAGAGAAATCTGTAATATTCATAAATATGAATCCAAAATTTGTAAAAATGGATTTTAATACGCACTGTAATTAGAATATGTGCACATTTTCCTCAAGCGAGTGAGATCCTTTATGATGATGATATTTATGTTGTACTGCAAGTCTGTGTATCAGCAATGGTAGACAGGGAGATGCATTTTGCCACCAGAATGATTTCCAGCTCCACGGGTGGGGAGCATTTCTCAGCAATAATGGCTTGACCATTAAAGTTAAAGGGATACTGTCATGGGAAAAAACATGTTTTTCAAAATGAATCAGTTAATAGTGCTGCTCCAGCAGAATTCTGCACTGAAATCCATTTCTCAAAAGAGCAAACAGATTTTTTTATATTCAATTTTGAAATCTGACATGGGGCTAGACATGTTGTCAATTTCCCAGCTGCCCCAAGTCATGTGACTTGTGCTCTGATGAACTTCAATCAGTCTTTACTGCTGTACTGCAAGTTGGAGTGATATCACCCCCTCCCTTTCCCTCCCCAGCAGCCAAACATGAAGAACAATGGGAAGGTAACCAGATAACAGCTCCCTGACACAAGATAACAGCTGCCTGGTAGATCTAAGAACAACACTCAATAGTAAAAACCCATGTCTCACTGAGACACATTCAGTTACATTGAGAAGGAAAAACAGCAGCCTGCCAGAAAGCATTTCTCTCCTAAAGTGCAGGCACAAGTCACATGACCAGGGGCAGCTGGAAAACTGACAAAATGTCTAGCCCCATGTCAGATTTCAAAATTGAATATAAAAAAATCTGTTTGCTCTTTTGAGAAATGGATTTCAGTGCAGAATTTTGCTGGAGTAGCACTATTAACTGATGCGTTTTGAAAAAAACATGTTTTCCGATGACAGGATCCCTTTAATGGAGGGGCAACTGCGAACACTTTGCTGTCCATCGATCAGCTGGAAAAATGTGGGGATGTCGAAAAGCCAGAAATCTCCCCTCATGTCATTGCCTTAAAGTCGAATGATAAATCTGATAAATCTGAGTACGGTAATGTTAGGGTGGGAAAGTTGAGACTAGAAGGAGGCTATGTTTGGACCAATGTCCAAAACAGTGGTCTCCAAAAGGGTCCAAGTATCAGACAGTGGCTAAAAGCAAGCAGCAATCAGAGCAGTCAGAAACAGGCAGAGAGTTGGCATCAAAATCGCAGACAATTAATAGCACAAGCAGGAGCTTGCAGTAATAAGATCTACAATTGGGCATTGACCCTGGCTTTAAGCATCTTATTCATTTTTACATTTGGTGATGCTTTTGGCATGGTGACATAACATTGCGTGGCGTTTGTGTGGTGATATGGCAGCCCAAATAGATCGGGAGACAACACAGAGTTGAGTTAAAGCCGTGTGCCATGAATTATTATCATGTATTTATAAAACGGAAACATATTCCGCAGCGTTGTACAATACATGGGTATATACATTAAACATGACAGAAAAATGGCCAGTAACCAATACAAGAGGTAAAGAGTGCCCTGCCCAAAAGAGCTTACAATCTAAAAGGAAAATTACAAACTTTTAATAACATTCGTGTCCTTTTTAACTTATCTTAAAACTTCCCTTTTCAGTCTTGTCATTCTGTATTTTTTGACCTGAAAAGGGGAAGGGATGACCAGAAGCTGGTGGGCCTTGAGGCAAATTAAACTAATCTGACCATTCATGGTTGTGGCCTTTGCAAACTGGGGAATAGTCTAGAATGTAAAATACCTCCTGCTAAATTCTATAAACCAACAGGAGGGCTACAGCAGTTGAGACACATGGCTGCATAGGTGAAGCTGAAACTAAGCATTGGGCAAATTTAAAGAGCGAACTGACGTTTTTGGCAAAAATTCCCAGGTCAATTTTCGCTCAGGAGAAGAAGCGCAAATCCACTAATTTACCCTTTTCACCAAAGTCTACTTTGCCAGGTTCAGGCTGGTGAACTTCCATTGTAAAGATAGGGCAGCCACTTTTAAATTGCAATCAACATCGCCCTTTCCATGCTAATTTTCTCCATAACGGAAATTCTCTAAAGAATTTTCTATTACTATTGTATGGGGAAATATTCTAACAAATTTTCGCAGAGACTTTATGCCTGGAGATAATTCCCCACATTTCTCTTAAAAAAGTGAACTTTTTAGTAAGTATGGGGAAGTGAGGTGAACTTTAGTGAAGTTTTTTTTTTTGTATTTAATTTATTTATTCAGTTTTTTTTTTTTTAAAACAAGAAATAAAGTACATAATGGGACAATACAGCAAGAAATGTTTTCTCATTACACAATCATCTTTGTCTCATATAGTTCATTTATCTGTATACATAAACATATAGAAAAAAAGAGAAAGAGGAAGAGAAGGAAAAAAAAATTTAATACTATCACCCTCTTCTGAGTTGACCTTCATTCTTTAGGAATTCGCGCCATTGTTCCCATAATTTACGTTTGCTAATTTTACCTCTTTTTTTTGCTATTATTTCTTCTATACCTCTTATTTCTTCAATTTCCTTAATCCATAGTCATTTATTTATTGGTGTTTTTGTTTTCCATCTATGTGGTATCATACTCCTTGCCACAGCTATCATTAGTTTAATTATTGGATCTATAATGATTCTCTTCTTTTTATAATCATATAAAAGTACAATTTGTACTGTATCTGATATATGGGTTCCCATTTTCTCTATTGCATATAGTACATATTCCCAGAACGGTCTGATGAACTATAGTGAAGTTAGATGAAGAAAAAATTCATACTTTAGTAAATGTGCCCTAATGAGTCAGTATTACCTTCATATAAGCCAATAAAAACTACATTCACATTTTCATATATTCTTTAAATAAGTACAAATGGATAATTAAAACTAAAATTTTGGGTGGCACTAGGCTGTAGAGTAATGATTACATGATATACTGTTACACAAACAGTACATGCAGGTGCAAGTTTCAATACAAAGGCTCAATATAGGTATGGGATCTGTTATCCGGACACCTGCTATCCAGAAAGCTCTGAATTACTGAAAGGCCGTCTCCCATAGACTCCATAATAATTAAATAATCAAAATTTTTAAAACTGATTTCCTTTTTCTCTGTAATAATAAAACAGGGCCCAAACTAACATATAATTAATCCTTATTGGAAGCAAAACCAGTCTATTGTATATATAAAATGTTTACATGATTTTCTTGTAGACATAAGGTTTGAAGATCCTAATTACAAAAAGATCTGTTATCTGGAAAATCCCGAGCGTTCTGGATAACAGGTCCCATACCTTTACCAATATATTAATTGAAATGTTAAATAGCCACAAATGGATGGTTGTATCTTTAAAGCAAATATGTATACCGTATATACTCGAGTATAAGCCGAGTTTTTCAGCACTCAAAATATGCTGTGCTGAAAAACTCTGCTTTGGAATCCAAATCGCTAAATAATTTGTGAGGACAGATTCGGTCTTTAAACTGTACAAGCTTTTCAGAACGTGGGCCAAAGCTTTCAGTTTAGTGAATCCTAAGGACGGGCCTGGGAGAGGGGATCCCAGTCACTGTACTATAGATAACCCTACAAATTTGCATCGGGAGTCTCAGTCCAAAATCTTTGTAGAGCGTAAGGGAAAGAACGCTACCTGTTACCCAACGTTCCAGCGCAGATCACTTCCACGTCACAGCCTCGATCTCGATTGGACGCTGGTCAGTGGCGGAACTAATGCCCCCCCCGCAGCTCGTGTACCGCCGATACTGCTGTATCTTTCAATGATGTTCCTGCCATCCTTTTTGGTATCTGCCTCGCAGGGCGATATTATTTGATTGCGATAGTCAGAAGATACCATTCTGCAAGCGCAGGGGGGAGTGGGGATTACCCCAGTTGACGAGGAAGAACTGCGACCGGAGCAGGTTAGTGTCACTGTGGTGCGCATTTTCATCCCATGAGGGAAACTCCAGTTGGGGTTTCCCTGTCAGTGGAGTGTGCTGTTAAAGTCTTTTATCATGTTGCCTTTGGTGACAGCAGTAGATTTTCCATTGTGGGGGAGAGGGGCAAAACTATCAAGAAAAAGTTTTAGGGTGTTAAGGTGCTGAGAGATTAAATGAAAATTGAATGAATGTAGTAGAATATTCAAGCTTTAACTGCTCACAACATTCTGTAACCAGAGCTTATGAGAACCTTACCTCAGAGGGCAGCACCCCACATGTAAGCAGGGGCAGCAAAAAAAAAAAACATTCCTGGTGTTATACATGGAATTGCCATGCCATCCTACAGTGAATTCTGGGGGCATTTATACATGGAATTACACTGTGCAATCCTACTGTGAATTCTGGGGGCTTGAGTTTTTTTAGGTCAGTAATGCTGTGTTCCAGCAACCTCTAAACATAACTGGCTATAACAATTATTTAGAATAGAAAATGCCAGTTTTTACAGAATTGAAAAGTCTCCTTTTACCTGCTGCATTTCTCACCCTAGGCTTATACTCGAGTCAATAAGGTTTCCCAGTTTTTGCAGGTAAAATTAGGTACCTCGGCTTATACTCGGGTCGGCTTATACTCAAGTATATACGGTAACTATAGATGTTAGAAGTTCAGCCTTTGCGCACACTCAAACTCCGATCGCTCCCCTCTCCCTACAAGCACATGTTTTGTTAAGTGTGTTTGACCAGTCACAAACATGGAAAATAAACCATTCAAATCACACGTGTATAATGTCAAAAGGAGCCATGAAGTCACCAAGACCCACTTGCTGTGTCAGCAACACATGGAAATCTCCTGAAAACAATAAAAAACATTAATGCTTTCTGAGTAAAAACACTGTTATGGGGAGGAATAATTGATTGAAGGAATAATGAAGTATTAATTGGACAGCACCTCACTATTTATTTCCTCTGTATATATAATACATACCATGCCTATAGATATATATATACTCTACCTGCTCTGTGCATAAATACGGATACACTAAATCTGCCCACGCTGTACCTGTATATACAAATAGTTGGCCTCATTTTCCGGGCTCCCTCCCAGGCATTAAATTCTCCAAAACTGTAAGAAAATAAGAAGCATTTTTTTCCCCTGCCGTCTCTATTTATTTAACCGAGAAAAAGTTTACACAGCTTGTGAGGGATACTGGGAAGGGCCTGACTCAAATTCGTTTTCTAACCTTCTGATGGCCAGGTTAACCCATTCCATTAAAGGAAGGTCAGATTCAGCTGAATTGAGATAATATACAGGATAAGCCAGGTATGACATAGGATATTTTTTTTCTCTTGCCCTTAAGAATTTCTATTTAATTACTATCTTCCTTTTACACACAGGTGTATAAAGCAGAAGAAAGGCACATATAGTGGTACTTCTAAGGCCTATTTATTTCCTGGGTAGGGCATTGTCCAGGGCAATGATTCTTTATAAGCATCTTCCAAAAGATGACATTTGAATGAAGACAGGAACAGTGTAATAAATGGGCAAAATGAGCTCTTTCACCAGGGCCCACTTGCCCACTGGACTAGTGTTGCCACCTGTCTGGGTTTGAATTAGACAGCCTTGTTTTAACAGGGGCTCTGAGGTTCAGTGTTGCTTTGCCCAATCTAGTGTTGCCACCTTTTCTGGAAAAAAATACCAGCCTTCCTATATTTGTGTGGTTTTTCCCTATAAATAACATTGGCATCAAGCATCATTTTTACCGGCCAGGCTGGTAAAATAACAGACAGTTGGCAACCTTAACCCTGTCCCATCAACATCACTGTTACTTTTTTATTGATACCAACTAAAGTAGGTATGTGTCTATGTGAGTACTATTTACTGCTGTATTATATGCTTGCTTGTAAAGCAGAAGAATCCTGGAAAGGAAACTTAGTGGGGCTCATTTATAAACACTGGGCAAATTTGCACCCGGGCAGTTACCCATGGCAACCAATCAGATGTTTGCTTTTATTGTTTTCCTTGCAGCAGGCTGAAAAAAATCGAATCACTGATTGGGTGCTATGGTTATTGAAGAAAAGAATCTGTCCAGTCGTTTGCAAAACATATTTTATGAATGGGCAGAAAGACACGGGAGCATTAGTAGAGGCATCACAAGCAGGTGACTACATGTGAAATTTTGTCAGCATAGCTTGTTGCCCTATGCTCCACCATATTCTCAAAGGACCACATAAACTATTTTTGATCTGAGAAAATTTTCTTACATCTCGACAAAAGGGTCCCCTGTATTGGGCTGTATTTTGAAGCCCATCAGGATAAAATAAACTATGGCTAACCATAAACTGCATATACTAACAGTGTTGTATTCCTGGATATTGGATTATAGAGCACAGGATCAAGCTGCATACTCTCCTCCCCTTTCTCTTCTCTAAAATGCCAGTGCTCACCCCATCCCTGGTCCTACTCACTGTCTCCTTTTATAGTATTAAAGTCTGTATGCAGCTACATTCCTGGCACACACAGTCGGCCTCACCCCTTCTCCTCTCTGATCTTACATAGTGCAGCTTTCAGCCTCAGGGGCCCTTCCATCCAATCAAAGGCTCATTCACCTCTTGGGCATCGCTCCTGGACACAGACGTTGAGAGACACATGCTTGCTCCTATCCACTGTCATTCTCCTTATTTACCTGCTGCCACTTTCTCCGATGGTCTGGCCCAGATCATTTACCATTACAAACTATGGTGAAGATGAAACAAAAGAGAGTGTAGTATGCTATTGCCACTGCCCAACATGAGGATATTCTCCAATTTGTATTAGCCCTGTTCTGTTGTGGGATTTCTTTCATTTAAATTGCTCTGCATCTATCCCTCATTATTTTTCCTACCCTCATATTTGTTATATACCTATCCCTACTCTATTATTGGCCCTTTCTCAACATATAAATGTCCTGTGCCTCAACCTGCTTTATTATACACCCAACCCCCTATAGCTGCCAGGTATCTATTCTTGTTTTAATAGAGCCATACTAGTGATGAGCGAATTTATTCGCCAGCCATGGATTTGTGGTGAAATAACAAATTTGCAAAAATTTTTGGCAAAACTGCAACAAAAATTTGTAGTGGAAAAATTTGCAGCGAAAAAACGCCCATAAGAAAAAACGCCCATTGACTTTAACGCATTAGGACAAAAAAGTCGCCATAAGAAAAACGCTCGTTGACTAATACAGTATAATAAAAAAAAGTTGCCATAGGAAAAAATTAAAAACTGTTGAGGGGTCTATTTTAGGACATTTTGTAATATACATTCATTATTTATTTTGTTTTTACATTCATTATTTATTTTGTTTTTATGCCAAGATATTAAAGGGTATATTTGCTGTTAATATAAATGAATTTTGTTACAGCAGTGCCACCTGCTGGTCAGTTTCCCACCATTTTGACCACCAAGTAGTCAAGGAAGTTGTCAGGAGAAAGAAAGCGGCTGCTCTGATGTTCTTCTGCTTAGGAAAGATGTGAGAAAGGTTTCTAATTTTTTTCCTAAGCAGAAGAACATCACAGCAGCCTCTTTCTCCTGACAACTTTCTGGACGACTTGGTGGAAAAATTACCAGCAGGTGGCGCTGTTGTAACAAAATTCATTCATATTAACGGGACATGTATCCCTTAATATCCTGGAATTAAAAAAAATAAATAATGAATGTAAATTACAAAAAGTCCCCTCATCAGTTTTACATTCACTTATTTTAAATTTTTACTTATCCTTTAAGCTGTCAGTGCTATTTTAAGGCTTCCTTGGTTAAGTTTAAGCATGGCCTTGAATTCAGAACGACAATGTAAAATCTTGGCTGCAGGATAAACGCTGTCATTTCTTTTTTTTTTTTTCAGAATTATGACTCTTGGTGAGTTCAGAACTTTTATCTGTTACCTCAAGTGGTCTCCGGTAACTGAATTTCCCTGACAGCATGTTTGGACAGGTAGTGTTCTCCTGGCATCTGCCAAACCCAGACCTTTCCATCAGACTGGCAGATGATGAAATGCCATTTATCAAACCCCAGGACGCATTGTCATCGCTCCAATAGCAGTCCAATGGCAGTGTCCTTCACCTCACTCCAATGCTTGATGTTACATATGGTTATATTAGGTTTGTTTACCTCTGATCACCCATAATCCACCCCCATTCTCCCTACTAATAGTTGTAGTAGTGCTGACATTGCTTCCAGATATAGAGGGTTCCAACTGAGGACATGATACATTTTTCTATATATATATATATATATATATCTTTATAGATGAACACATTTACACGCCGGTAGAATATTGCTCAGGGAGGTACAAAGAAAAGCTCTGCTGCTAGGAAAATATATAGGAACACTGATTATTTGGAGTTGTGATGGAATTAGCTTCCGTGCTGTTTAGAAATAATAAGAAAATAGTCACTGTTTATAGTGTTGCCAATGATTAAACAAATACTGCTAATTCAGCAAAGAAATTGTGGGCTTGAATTATACCCTCAAGATCACACACAGTGAGAATAAGTAGCTGTGGCTCAAACTGAAGCCGCATGCTTGTGTGGTTAACACCAAACCATTAACCACTTTGCCATACCTTCAATCACATGCCAATCCCAATGGGATGAAAACCCTCTCGACATATGCCTTATTGGTATGGCTGATTTATACTTCTGCATGTGTTGTTAGGGGCAAAATCAGTAAAAAGAATCCTTGCATCTGATACAGGGGAAACAAGAATATCCTATGGCAAAAGAGCAACAGCAGGAGCTTATTGCAAAACAGAGGAAGGAGAGATGGGTTTGATTAGAATATAAAAAGTACACACACACATAACAATCAATCTATTTAAAATAATTTTCTAATATAATTTAAAAATGTTGTGTTTTATTTCGTTATGTATTTCATGTTGTTCACCTGACCCCCCCCCCCCGACGGCCAGCGGTACCATACACCAAACTGTCCTGTTTTTCGCAGGACAGTCCCGATTTTGACAGCTCAACCCGCAGTCCCAGATTGTTACTGAAATGTCCCGACTTCCTCTTTGATCTCTTGCACTGAACAGCCAGAAAAAGATACGACGTTTCTAAAACTTAATTGGCTTTTGGCAGAGAGCCTAGAATACTGGCAGGTGCACTTAGATACTTTGGTAATAATTTAAGATAAGCAAAGAAACAATTGTAACAATTTACACACAGAAAATGCAGCAATGTGTTAAAACTTTCATAACCTGCCGAATTTTGTAAAATGAACATAGTAATTAGGAGGGCGTGGGCGTGGTCAACACATTTTTGCCACATTATGTGCGCCTTATCTTTTTGTCTATTTCCAAAATGTTGGGAGGTACTCTCTACCCCAACATTGAGGATCTCAGAATACAGTTGCACCTGTTGGATGTTGTGCAGGTGTTACTGCCCTCCCTGTTTGTTGGCCAAAATTCAGAATCTTTAAAGGAGAACTAAAGTCTTAAAATGAATATGCACAGGTATACTGTATTTTATTTACTAATCTTATTGTACAAGAGCAGAGGTCCAGCAGCGCTACAAAAGTAATGATCCATGTATTCAAATTGTCCACAGCAGCTCTCCATTATGGACCTTGTTAGGACATATTTCAAGTTCCAGTGGCACTGCACATGCTCAGTGTGTTCTGGGCTGCCGTAAACAAGTTAAACCTAGGGGATGAAGCAAAGGATCAAAATTTTAAAGGGAAAGTGAGCTTGTAATGGAAGGCTAATTAGCAGTCAACTTTTATGTAGAATGCACTAGTCACAAGGATGCTGTGTAATACAATTCAAACTTAATTACTAATCAGCGCTGAATTGTGCATTCTTCACTGTACATTGTAAGTCTAGCCCTACACTCAGGTAACTACTAGAGAATTAGATATTAACCAGCAGAGCTAATGGATATCTGTCAGACTTGAAGTGGAGTAGAAGTTTTGACTTAATTGTAAGATTTTATAGCCTAATTCTTCTGCTGCGATGTAGCTCTTTTTAAATACTTTGTTTTTCTTTTCCAATTACAAATTCACTAGTCTTAAAGGGATACTGTCATGGGAAAAAAACATTTTTCAAAATGAATCAGATAATAGTGCTGCTCCAGCAGAATTCTGCGCTGAAATCCATTTCTCAAAAGAGCAAACTGATTTTTTTATATTCAAGTTTGAAATCTGACATGGGGCTAGACATATTGTCAATTTCCCAGCTGCCCCAAGTCATGTGACTTGTGCTCTGATAACCTTCAATCACTCTTTACTGCTCTACTGCAAGTTGGAGTAATATCACCCCCTTCCCCCCCCCCCCCCCCAGCAGCCAAAAGAACAATGGGAAGGTAACCAGATAGCAGCTCCCTAACACAAGATAACAGCTGCCTGGTAGATCTAAGAACAACACTCAATAGTAAAATCCAGGTCCCACTGAGACACATTCAATTACATTGAGAAGGAAAATCAGCAGCCTGCCAGAAAGCATTTCTCTCCTAAAGTGCAGGTACAAGTCACATGACCAGGGGCAGCTGGGAAATCGACAAAATGTCTAGCCCCATGTCAGATTTCAAAATTGAATATAAAAAAATCAGTTTGCTCTTTTGAGAAATGTATTTCAGTGCAGAATTATGCTGGAGTAGCGCTATTAACTGATGTGTTTTGAAAAAAATCATGTTTTCCGATGACAGGATCCCTTTAATTTCTTTATAAGGGGCATAACCACTAGTAAGGCTACGTAATTGTCAGATCAATCACAGTGGGACTGCTGGGTAATAGTTCTATGCCGAGACTGCCCTGTAAGCAAATTTCATAATTGCATTTTTGACTCATTTTCTTTATATATTTTTTTTTAATTATTAGCATATCCATTTCTGCCTGTTCCCAGCCTGCAAATAAAAATTCTTTCCGGGTGTTAGAGTTACTGATCCCAGCAACAAAAACTGTGTATATAATTGCTATTCTTATATTTTTAACTCATGAAAAATATAAGATTTATCTTCCATTTGGATTTGAAAATTACTCCCTGGTTGCTAAAGTACACAATGGCCTATAAATATTATTTTGTTACTATAGCCAGTTGCACATTGTCTTAGAATTCTCTTGACAACAAGTGAACATTCCCTTTAAATTTGGGAATTCTTTATAGACAATAACTTTATTAACAATCCATATGTCACCAAGTAGTGCTGTTACTAGGTTAATTCTTTTTTTAGCATTTTTGTGGCAAGCAATACGGTAGCTTTCACTTTTATTAATTAATAAACATATAGGAAGAAGGGTAAGTTATACTTACAAGTGGTATATAGATGAAAGGAATATTAACCCCAATTATAATATATTTTAATAGTCTGAGAGCACACAGGACTTTAAAGGGGCAGTTCTCCTAGCAACTCTGTAATTGGTTTTCATTATTTTTAATTTTATAGGTTTTGAGTTATTTCCATTGCTCTTTTGCCTCTTCCCAGCTTTCAAATGGGGGTCAACGACCCCATCTAAAAAAACAAATGCTCTGTAAGGCTATACCTGAATAATTATTGCTACTTTTTATTACTCATCTTTCTATTCTGGCCTCTCCTATTCATAGTCCAGTCTCTTAGTCATACCAATGCATGGTTGCTGGGGTAATGTGGACCGTAGCAACCAGTTTGCTGAAATTGCAAACTGGAGAGCTGCTGAATAAAAAGCTAAATAACTCAAAAACCACAAATAATAAAAAATGAAAGCCATTTGCAAATATCACTCTCTACGTCATACTAAATGGTTTTTTAAGGGTAAACAATCCCTTTAAGGTTTGGTAACTGTATGAAGGTGACCTGGTGTATAAAGTGCCTCCTGGGGTAGTGACTGACAATTTTTGCACTTTTTAGCAAATCTGTCAAATAATCCATACTGCCATAAGTTTGGGAGGGAAGAGGGACTAAAGATGTTAGTTTTAGCCAGGTTCTTGTAACATCACTCAAAGCAAGTTATGAAATAAAAACATAAGTACATATCATGTCAGCTTTGATACCATTTTAAATAACTCCACAAAAGGATTGATAGTGGCATAGTCCTGCTATTCATTGACAAATACATTTCAATTTCAAATTTAGCTGAAATTCAACTATTGATAATTGCAAGACAAACACTGCCCCCTTCTGACCAAGTATGCAATTCAATTTGAAATGCTCATTTCCTCATTCAGGATTGCCTGCATATCTTTTTAACCATGCAATAGTGACCACAACTTGTAGCATGTGGTACTTTCTGATTTATGGTAACAGCGGCTTCCTCAGTGGTACTGGCAACATTCTTGCATGCATCTTTTTTCACTGCTGGTTCAACAGCATAACAAGATGCTCCTCTGTCCCCCAAGCTGATTTATAAGTAGATCTGCTGAACTGTGGCAGTGGCAGGCCCGGACTGGCAATCTGTGGGTTCTGGCAAATGCCAGAGGGGCTCGTATAAGGTGCCATAGAAAGTCATTATTTAGTGGGCTGGTGGGGGCTGTTTGGGCGTCTGCGTGGGCTGATTGGGCCTTTGTGTACCTGAAATGCCAGGGCCTATTTTAATTCTCAGTCCGGACCTGGGCAGTGGTACCCTGTAGCTGAAGCATGAGTTACCATGGGTACATTACATGAGCGGTAAACACTTCAGTCGTGTAACTACCAGCAAACGCAGGAGAAGGCAATTCATAGATTTACGGTAAGGTGGAATCATATATCACCATACAGAATGGTAGATACTCCGCTCACTGAAATACATTGGACCAGATTTACTAAAGGGCGAAGTGACTAACGCTGGCGAACATTCGCGAGCATTACCGCTTTCAGGGACCTTGCTGATTTACTAACGGGCACAAGCCACTTCGCTAGTGATGGAGATAGACGCTAGCAGGCTAATTTTGGCTCTGGTGAATGGATGTTACTCAAATTCACTAATATGCGATTTTACTGAACATTATCTCTTTCTCCAGACTTGCTTTAACCAGCTCAGACCAGGCGAAGTGCAGCGGAGAAAATGCAATTCTAAGCATTAATACATACATCATACATGAAATATTTTCTGCGGTTCAATGTGTTAATGTAATTGCTATTGAGAGCAGACGAAAGTCCATACATGCGCTCGATCTTGTGCAGTTCTGCAGGCACTAAGGTCATTGGCTGCCATGCAACAGCACGAGACACCCCCTTACATACAGTAGATAAATCACTGTAATACTGGGTGGAATCACAGCATCCCAGAATTTTTATGCCGTATATATTTGTATTTTTCTGCCTGTGCTGTAGGCTGGAACAGAACCGGCTGGATCTGAAATACAGTGTACATTTCTAAGAGACAAAAACATTTTTTTTGGACTTTTTGCTCAAGCTTCTCAATGGGCAGTGTCCAATAAATCCAAAATGCCCTGCTGCTGACATGCTTTCATATTGAATGATTACACTGCATACTCTGCTCGCCTCAGCACTTTCTGCCTGTGCCCCTGTTATAGTGAGAGAATAAAGGCTTTATTCACACGTCATATAGTGAATTAAGTTGGCTGTACATGTTTAAGATCCGCTCGTTTGGTGGCAAAACATGGATGATCTCCTACGGTTTGACCCTGGGGCCAGTGATCAGATCATAAGGGTAGGGGTGGCTTACAAAGACAAATTGGTTGGAAGAGGACCACATCAGTGTGCCGATGCAATCTGTGTCTAGCCAATTGATATAAGCTGATTTTTTTTTCTTTCATTGCACCCAAAGTGCACAGTGCGAGTGCCACCCAGTGAGTCCTACTCAAAGGCATGGGCTCCAAAATACTCTAGAGCCTCAGGCCATAATTAAGGCAACTAAAGTCTAGAGTGGGCCCCGCCATCCCTGACCCCCGCCCAGCACAAAAGGCACAGGCAGGGGGCAAGAGTCTACAGACTCTCCTTCACCTCACGGCTAGGGAGAGTCCCTTTACCACAGATCCCGCCGAAACTTCCCCCAGGGCACCAAGTTTATAGCCTGGATGCAGAGCCCAAAAGGACTCTGTGCATGCCAAAGGCCGCAGAGATGCAGACACATATAAAAAACATAAAAAAGTATATGCCGCAATTAATAAGTGCCATTAAAACAAGTGCTTGAAAAATAAGTGCTTAAAGTGCCATGGGCTCCAGCCGGCGGCCGAATCCAGAATAGTGGATTCGGTGCATCCCTAGTTTTGTGACAAAAAGTCGGCCAAATACGAATCCTGCTGAAAATGGCTGAATCCCGAACCGTATCTTGGGTTCGGTGCATCCCTACTTTTCAGACATATGTCGCCCTAGAATTCCAGTGTAAATCTGGGCATGTGCAACTTGCATGGGAAGCATCAATAGAGACACATATTTGACACAACATGTTGTTGCTGGTAAGGGACGGCATTTTATTTGTTCCTTAGTACACTGTGAGCCCTGCTTAACCAAGTATCAATTACTGCAGGTCCCGAGGGTTCCCACCCTGCATGGATCACTTTAGGCTTTCAGCTGCAGGCCAAAGGGCAAAGCTATTGATGAACACCCTTATGTTATTGATCAGCCATTCCACAGCACTAGGCGAATGGCTTTTACTCTCTCAGGGCCTCGTTTGTTTAATTACGGTTACTCCATTAATAAAATGAGTTTCCATTCATGACAGACAATATAATGTACGATGAGCCATACATAGCATGGCCACATTTCTATTTCTGGTAGTAAGCAGGAACGGAATATAATAATCATTTGTAATCCGTGCATCATTGCACCATTGGTTGTGGCCTCCCTTTTCAAGTATGTTGTGGTTAGAAGGAGAAATAGGGCTGCCGTACACATCGCTATCAAGCATTTGGGAAACGGCAAACTGGAAAATTATTCGACTCAATGACTTTTGAATCTAAACTGAACTGTGCCTTTTGTTTTCCCCATACAAAGTTCCAGCGCCTGACCGCAACATAATTAAATTGCAGTAAATTAGAACGTAAAATAATACAGTCAAATACAATGCCCGTTGCACATACAAAGACTGAAAGGTGGTGACATTATACAAATACATTTGTCCTGAGACTTGAGCAGAAGCCATCGGAGTGTGCCACACAGAGCCTGCAGCTATACTAAGGAAAATTGAACTACATTTAATCTAAATACAGAAACGTATTGAACCATGAGATGATGCTGTAATAGATCTGCTCCGTCTCATGCTTATGTGCTTGCTTTGTCTCCGGCTCCCTCGCCCCCTGTATTTGTGCCGCAGACTTTGGCAGGTACATAGCTGTGTGACCGGATCTGGTTGGGAATAATGCACCACAGAACTATAACAGCAATCCCTAACCTAAGCAATTAGCATTGTTTTTTTGTGATTGTTCCTAATTTATAAAGAGGCAAAATATTTCTTAAAGGCGGTACAAAATAGACGGGAGGATAGGTATAATTGTATGCATTCAGTTGTATCAATTTATACTGCGTGTGTGATGCCATGAATAAATACATTAATATTTTTTTTTCTACAAAACAAACCAAAGATATATTTTTCCCTTTGAGTTTATAATTATCCTGATTAATAACTAATGGTAATATTGCAATAAGCTGATGAAAGCTTAATTCCAAACATTTATACATTTCCATTAACAAATCCTTCTGATAAACCAATGCTAATTTCTATCTAGTATCCTTACTCGTTTTTATATATCTGATGTTGGGGGGCTCTGTTGAGACAGACATTAGGGGTCCCCAACCGTTTTTATCCATGAGCAATATTCAAATGTAAAAAGGGTTGGGGAGCAACACAAACATGAAAAAAGTTCCTAGGGGTGCCAAATAAGGGCTGTGATTGGCTATCTGGTAGCCCCTATGAGGACTGGCAGCCTACAGGAGGGTCTGTTTGGTTGTACACCTGTTTTTTGAAATTCAAAAATAAGAACCTGCTTTGAGGCCACTGGGAGCAACATCCATGGGGTTGGTGAGTAACATGTTGCTCATGAGCCACTGGTTAGTGATCACGGATTTACATGTTCATTACAGAGATTGAGTCCTGCTTCCAGGGTTACCTGTTTGGTATCAGGTGCCTCTAGGTTTATGGCCCCAAAAACTGCCAAGGGCCCAAATTAGTATCCATGAACAAAACACCAATGGCACATCCGATGCTGTTAAACTAGTTGTGGGTTATTTATTAGCTCATAATTGTGGCAAAGTTTCGGGCCTATACAAGACCCTTTGTCAAGCCTAATGGTGCAATACACAGAATACATATACAAAATACAAAAGAGGCTTAATCACTCCTTCTACCCACCCCTCAATCAAATCATTAATCAATTCATTTTTTTTTTTTAAATTCATTGTGTTCATTTCTTTTAAAATCAAAAAACCACAAAGTCCGTAGGTATCAAGTGTAAATATGTAACAATATATCAAAGTGATACAACTTCCTGGTTAAAAAAAGATTACAATTGTAGCATAAACATTTTTTTTATGATTGTGTAAAGTTACAATAAGTCATTTCAATGTGACATATAATTTATAATGCTTGATTTGTAACAAAAGTGGAATTGATCTGACAATCCTGAGACATCTCCTTGTACCTTAGAAACATACAGCTTCATTGTATGTCCCAATAGGCATCGATACTCGATGTTCATAGTAGATCAAACCCCCAATCTAGATTAGATGAACATTCCTGGGGTATAATCACTATTAAGACCGCGTGGCCAAATAGTATCCCATCTAGATTGGGGGTTTGATCTACAAGGATGGAGCAAGGGATTGTGAAAATAAACTTTATTATTTCAGAAACAATGCAGAATATTGAATTGATTGTATTAAGAAAGTTTCTTATTTCAGTATAGTATGAAGCTAATATTAAATTTAATCTCTAGGTAGAATTACCACTAAGAGAACTAGAATGTAGAAAGTGATGGCAACATCTATAGTAAGAGAATGATGTGCTATGATCTGTGTCTTCCAGGACATGCCAGAGACTGAGAAGCAACATTAGATTGACCTATACTAGATATACTATATATATACTAGATATACTATGACCTGGATGAATGAAAATCTTCATAGTCAACATTAAAATAAGTTACCTTTACACACAACATTGCAAACCATGGATCATGCTGAATATGGCCGTTTTGTGGACTGGGACAAGATGGAAGGTAGTGGGCAAGAGCAAAGCACTAAGGTGCTTAACTGCACTGACTTCCAAGAATTGAAACAGATGGCTCGCCAAAGAATCACTCGCTAAGGGCTAAGGTGTACCAAAAACTGATCAAGGACATACCTTGTCGTACTGTGACACCCGATGCATCCGTGTACTGTGATATAGTGGGTAAGATAGTGGGAAAGCGTTCTGCAAGCAGCCTGCCTCTCCCAGAATTCGTAGACAACCGCCAAATCCCCAGCTACTGTTTGAATTCCGAAGGCATCAGAGCTGTTTGGAAAATAATCTCCTGTATCTCAAACCAGTTCCCAGACATTTCTTTCTGTCCTGCTCTTCCGTCCTTGGTGGCGCTGCTTCTCCACTACAGTCAGGACGAAGCCGAGTGCATTGAAAACGTCTCCCGAATCTTGGCATGCAATGACCCCAATAGAAGACTAGTTGACCAAACCTTCTTGGCGTTTGAATCCTCCTGCATGACTTTCCGAGATCTTGCCGGCAAATATTGCCAAGTTCCATACAAGCTCATGGTGGTGGTGTCTGAAGATGTATTAGAGGTGTACTCTGACTGGCAAAGATGGATCTTTGAAGAACTGCCTTTTGCTTACATTACACGCGTTTTCGATGTGTTTCTGGTAGAGGGTTACAAAGTGTTGTTTCGTGTAGCCCTGGCTCTCCTTAAGTTCTTCCATAAGGTCAGAGGTTGGCAACCTATGGAGTTCAACCATGTTAAAAGAGACATTCAGATGTTTGTGAAAGACCTCAACAAATGTGTGACTCCTGAAAAGCTTTTGGAAAAGGCATTTGCTATCAGACTGTTCTCACGCAAGGAGATACAGTTGTTGCAAATGGCCAATGAGAAAGCCCTACAGCAGAAAGGAATTACTGTCAAGCAGAAAAGGTAAGAACATTGGACGTTTGTAATAGAGTTGTCATTACACTTAGAAGAAATGTAGAATGTAACTAGTAAAATGCACAATGGGAACCTTGTAATTTAACCCTTTGACCCCTGCATCATCAATGGGTAGCGAGCGGTACCTGTCTTTGTCTTAGCAGTTCAGTGATAAAGGGGTATAACCTCGTTTCTGGCTCATCTTGCAAAGTTGCTTTTCGGTCATCTTCAACTGGAGTTTCTCTTCAATGCAGTTGGACACAGATGGATGAATTGCTGTAGTAGGTAACAAGGTGATTGTGTTCAGATCACACCAAGCCCTGTTTTAGTCACAAAACCTCTGTAGTTCCTAAACTGCCACTACTCATGTACAAGTCATGTACTTTAACCTAATTAAAACAAAGCAAAAAGTGGTGCTCCAGAATATCAAAATACATGTAATAGTGAATTGCTCACGAGTAGATCAAGTGGTCCAGATGCACCAGCCCCAGACCCTCAGCTTCAGGGAGCGGCAAACCACTTTATGCAAAAGAAAAACAGGGCTATCCGGCACTCAAAAGAATCCACAGGGTCAAAAAATTAAAGTAAAAAACTGTATTTATCGGTTAAATTAAAAAGTCCACATCTCCATAGGCCCTACGCGTTTCGTACCCTAGGGGTACTTAATCATGGGTTGAGTTCCCATCCGGGAAAATGAGCTTTTAAAGAAAATTCCAACCAATTAAAACACTTTATTGTTTTGAACTGGTTCCTTTAAGATATGTATGGGATACTTTAAGGACTGTTACCTTTTTCTTCTTTTTGTCTTTCCTTAAACGTTTTTGATTGGTTGTAGTTTTCTTTAAAAGCTCATTTCCTGTGGATGGGATAAGTACCCCTAGGGTACAAAATGCGTAGGCCCTATGGAGAATTGGAATTTTTAATTTTACTAATAAATACAGGTTTTTTTTGGGCCTGTAAGTGCAGGATAGCCCTGTTTTTATTTTTGCTTCAACCTAATCAACCAGATTAACCTGGTTTGGTTAAACAGCAATAGAGCCCTCCCCCCATCCAATTTTGGTTTCAGTGAATAGCAATATATTGTGATGTTTGGGGGATCACAGCGGGGTTCTTTCACCAAACATGCAGGCCACTCCACGTTAAGGGAAATATTTACTTTATTTTCTTCAGTTCAAATAAATCTCTCACAGACAAGCAGTGGCATAAGGGCTGGGACACACTGGGCGATTTGGGGATATTTAGTCGCCTGGCGACTAATCGCCGCGACTTTTCCCCCCGAATGCCTCCCCTGGCTCTGCGCCTGGCTAAAATGAAAAATCGCCTGCGCTAATCACACGCGGCGATTCGTTTTCCGAAGTCGCCCGAAGTTGCCTCACGAGAAAACTTCGGGTGACTTCGGAAAACGAATCGCCGCGTGTGATTAGCGCAGGCGATTTTTCATTTTAGCCAGGCGCAGAGCGAGGGGAGGCATTCGGGGAAGATTGGTCACGGAAAGTCGCGGCGATTAGTCGCCAGGCGACTAAATCTCCCCAAATCGCCCAGTGTGTCCCAGCCCTAAAAAATCAAAACAGCTTCAATTCAGCAACAAAATAAGTCCCAACAAAAGAGCCATGTACTTGCCCAGAAAACTTGCAGTGTCCAGTCTGCCAGGAGTGAACTCCCTAGTCTTTTAGAAAAGAACTTTCTCCAACTCCACAGTGAGTAGCCACACATGAAAAACCAAACTTTTCAGTCTCACCCAGCAGTGAGTTTTCCACCTCTGAGAAAACACTCCCACCCCTTTCACCTGCTGCTCACCTCCATTAAACACCCCTTGGATGTCCAGCCCACCTCTGGCTGGTTAACCCCATGGTGTCTTTTTTAGAGGTAATTTTTAAAACCTAAAGAATGGGGATATATATCGGTCATCTACAATATATCCCCCCCAGCTTCTACAATATATATAGCAATAGCAACATACTTATTCTAACTGTTGTGTTTGTTATCAGTGAAACTGAAAGTACTCTAATATCTTCATTGTTCAGACCACTTAAGCTGGCCATAGATGCAAAGATCCGATCGTTCGAATCCTCGAACGATCGGACTTCCCCATCTCCCGACCTGCCACTAACCTTTCAGATCAAATAAAGTAGGAAAATAACAGATCAGACGATGTTCTGCCCCTACAGCAATCATATCAAAGTTATGTCCGATAAAGCTGAAACTCGTCAGATCGTCAATACATGCAGAGATATTATCGGCAGCCGATCGACCAAACAACCGATCTCTGTGGGACGAAAAATGTTGGGACTCTCCACACAAGCTCCGAAAATCAAAGGAATCGAGGATCGGGTCTTTGCGTCTATGGACAGCTTCACGGTCGAGCTGAATGCAATGACTCAAATCACCCTTTCCAGATAAACCTCCTGCATAATGAACTCCTCCTTAAATGTAAACCTTAGATGGAGAGACTGGAATGGAAGGCACTCCCCAATGATTTAATTTGCATATCTAATATCCCAGTGCCAGGCTGAGAAGAAGAGAGAAGATAGCAGTGATTTATAAAGAAGGGGATTACTGTGGTTTCAATCTAGCAATTAAGGTCACTTGGAAGAGGGTGCCCCAACAATTTGGATTCCCCGTAGCTTTCCTTGGCCTTTTAATCTGAATTAAAGTAATAGGCATAATACATTTTTAACACACATTCTGTATATTTTGCTTGTGTTTAAACAAAGTTTATCCCTTCATCATACTATTCTAGACACTGCCTCATATTTCCATACTTTCCAAACTGTAAGTATAACTATGGTGCCTATGTATACACTGTTTCCCGATGGAACACAGGTAGGTCATTACTACTGATCTCTTGCAACGAACAATATTTTTCTCAATGTTTTAAAATCATTTAGAAAAGACTCAAATCATTTAAAAGACTCAAGCTAATGGGAGTATAAAGGATACAGTGACATTTGGAATAATGTGGGAAAGCAGCATGACATCTTTGTGTTGTAGAAATGATTCAAGATCATCAGTAATGTAGTTTATTATCTGGGTTTACCATGAGAAACTAACTATAGCAAAATGATGGCACAGGTATCCCCATTAACTAGCTGATGACCAAATAAAGGCCTTAATTATATGAATGATTTTTATGTACAAACTGCATACCAATACTTTATTTTATTATATAGCAAAAAAAAAAAATAATAATTACCGAGTAATCCATGATCTTACTAAATGTCTGTATCTGATGATTGATTGCTAATCTATATTGCTGTTTAACTGCCATTAGTGTAACTAAAAATCTTAATTCTGAAAGGACATCATATGTAGTCGTGATGCTAATCTCAATGACATTTCTTGGAGCCTCATAATTGGTGCGTGGAGATGGAAATTTGGGGTAATCAAAACTAATTCCCCAGGTGCCCAGAAGATATTCCTTTTGAGTAAAATGTATGACTAATAAATATTTCTTCTCTCTTTCCTTCTTGTGGGTTCACTTCACCTTCCTTCCACCTACTGTATAACTTGTGTATTTCCAGAGTACAGTCTCCTGTCTGGTAAGTAAATACAAATCGGTTTCTTTTCTTGCCCTTCGGCTGCTGCTTCAGCACTTCTTATTTTTAGCCCTGTGGTCTGTTTTGGCTGTCTAACTAGTGGGACCTGCTAGCAACGAATGCAACCAACCCAGCCAAAAGTTCTCAACCCCAGCTTGATATGCCCTCTCTGATTTAAGAGAAGAGCTATGTATTGGATACATCACCAGAGGTGGCACAGGAAGGGTGGTGAAGTCACCAGCAGGGAGCATGTCTGCTAAAGGTTTGGCCCACACTAGGATCTGCAGAACTTAGTAAAATTAAAAGTAAAAGTTTTAAAGCGCTCATTAAGGGGTAGATTTATCAAGGGTCAAATTGTAAATTCAAATTTAAATTTTCAGTGCTCATACACAAAGAGATCCCTTCGTTTGGCGATGTCTCTCCCCTATATGTCAACCTTGAGGTGGGCAATATCGGGCTGATCCGATCGTGGGCACTAGGGCCCAACACTCGGATCATAATATAAAGAATACTGGCGTTCGGATCGCGGGACAGCATCAATGAACAGATGCAGTCCGTGATCCGACAGGGTTTTTAACCCTGTCCGATTGACATCTGGCCAACTCTTGACCAGATGTCGATTGAGGAAGCCTGTCTGAGGGCCCCATACATGATAAGCTGCCCATGAGGTCTATCGGCAGCTTTTATCTGCCCTTGTATGGCCACCTTAACTGACAGTTTAAGCTAGATCAGTGTGGATTGCAGATGGAAGGACTATAAGCTCAATCAAGAAATGCTTACCATGCAAGAAGCTGACTTGGGACATTGCCAGTCTTTTCTTAGGGAGCTGCTTCTGCCAGTTAGTCTATACTTTTTAAATATGAAAAAAAAAACACTTGGAACGTCTAGGTTTAGTTACATTACCATGTAGGGCATTACTTACCATGTTTCACTCTGGTGCTTTGGACCTAGAGACAACTGGACAGCCATGATGATCTCTTTGTGGTTCTTTATTACATTTCTCTGGAAAACCTAAGGAGCCTCTGCTCCACCATGGTGTTTCCAAGGGATCATATAGACCTTGCAATGTAAAAACCATCCCTATCTGATGATAGGGTCCAAGCCCAGCCCAGCATATCTGAAGATATGTGGAGAGCAAGAAGTAAGGAAAGAGTTTGCACAGGATCTCCGTGAGCATAGCATGAGGATGGAATTCTCCTATCTATGTCCCTTGCAATAATAATAAAACTCCGTACAGACCAATGCAAGCAAACAAAAATGCAGATTACAGAGGGGCACTTTGTGCCACAACAAAATAATAAGCTTAAAGCTGGCTGTACACATTGATGAATGTGGTTAAGACACCCCAGTGGTGGACTAAATACGGCTGATTCCAATCGATAAAAAGAATGGCACACACTGTGGACCTATCATTAAAAATGCATACAGAAGCAAAAGCCTTTTCAGCTGACAGAAGGGAGGCATGAAAGATTATACCTCTGGGCATGACACGCAATCCCAGATCATTTGTTCATCAAATGGCTTATGCAAGCATGACTAGCATACTACTAACATGTTGCATGCTTGGCTTTGCGTGTGTGGGTGGGTGGGGGCGAGAATTTGTTATTTTTTTTCATTTTTTTTAAACACTGGTAGCAAGGGCCCCTTATAAGTTAAAAAAAACTGGGGCCCCAAAAAAATGTTTCAAAATTTTTTTTACAATTTTTTTTTTTTAAAAAAAAAACTCATTGGTGGCCCCCTTACAAGTTAAAAAAAATTGGGACCCCAACATTTTTTAAAAAAAATGGTGCCAGGACCCCCCTTAGAAGTTACAAAAAAAATTGGGGCCCCCAAAAAATTTTTTTTAAAAAAACATTGGTGGCAGGGGCCTATAGAATATTAAAATAATACATTGGTGGCCAGGGGGTTAAAAAAAACACAAACTGGTGTTCAGTAGAATTGAACTCAAGACTTCAGGACTTCAATTTCGGCTGTTTGAATGACTTCCGGTCTTTTCACCGCTTCAGGACTTTGGCTTTCGTGTTTTCGTGCTTTCGGCACTTCCACATTCGGCAACCTGCGAAATAGCCACACGGCTCGGGAGCTCATAAGGGGGGCCCGGCTCTTTCAAAAATGCAGCACTGCCGAGCCCCCCTTCAGGCCCGGGACACTTGTCCCCCCCTGATGTCGGCCCTGCCTGAAAGCACATGTTGAATGAACACTTATTTGATGTTCAATTTTTGGAACTATGGCTTTAAGGGGAACTATTGTGAAAAAGAAAAATGGAATATAAGCTCCAGCATATTGAAATAAGAAATGTTCTAAATACAATCAATTAAAAGTCCTGTACTGTTTCTGATATAATCAGTTTATTGTCACTATCCCTCTCTCGGCATCTGTTTCTCTTTATCTCTCTTCATGCAGCAGTTGGGTCTCAGATATTCATTGACCAATAGATTCAATATATCTTATAGGGGGGCTCCTTTTACCTAGACGATGTATTAGAGCTCACTCTATTAACATCACCAGACATCATGTGGGACATTCACTTAGAATCGTAGTTGCGCTTCGCCAGGCGTATTTTCGCCAGTGCTCCGCAAATTCACTAAAATCCAAAGTTGCGATCAGAGGTAGCGTAAGGTTGCGAAGTTGCGCTAGCGTTGATTCACTAAGCAAAGCGAAGTTATGCTAGCGATGGTTAATTTGCATACAGCGCCAAATTCAAATTTCAATGGAGGAATATGTAGCAGAACTACACAAGCCTGGGAAACCTTCAAAACATCAAATAAAATTTTTATTTTGCCCTACACATGTGCCCACTGTATAGTTAAGTTGCCATGAGTTAGGAAATGTAGGGGGGAAGGAGGGGAGCCCCAAAATAAAAAAAATTTCAATCTTTTTCAGCCTATCAACCATAATATAGAAAAAAATTTGAACTTTTTTTGAAGCAATCCCTATCTACTCTATTGCGCTTCGCCTGGTCTGAGGTGGCGAAGGAAGTCTAGCGTAAAAGGTAGTGATCAGAACAATGCGTGCGTTAGTGAATTTGCGTAGTTACGTCCGTTGCGCAAATTCGCCAGGCGTAAGGTTGTGAAGTTACACTAGTGAAGTTACGCCAGCGTCCGTAAGTGAATTTGCAAAGTAACGAAAATGCCCAACGCTAGCGAATTGACGCTAGCGTTAGGTGCTTCGGCGCTTAGTGAATTTGCCCCTATGTCTCTCTACATGCAGAATTTGTGCAAAAGGCAGTTATTTTGTTAGATTTTTTTTTGCACTGAAATCAGTTATTTGAGTGAGCTCTAATACATCTGCTAGGAAAGGAACCCCCCTATAAGATATATTGGATATAACTATCAATGAATATCTGACACTAATGTGCGGTGTCTATTATTATACTTCTCTAGGTCAGGATTTTCTGTACAAGTGAAACTGACAGTCAGTGGAAAGGGGGCACAGTGCTGACACTAGGCCAGTGAAACCATGAGTCAAACAGCCTGCTATTCATTTCTGGCAATGTTCTTTTCTAGTTACCTTTGTTCACATTGCTTAATCCTCTTTGGCTAGGAGTTATCTTAGGAGCTAAAGAGATATCTATGTATGTAGTCGGGACATTTAGCCTACAATTGTGCTTCTGGCTATGTACAATATGCACACATCATGTAGAGAAGCGGCTCATGAATGGGATGGTTCACCTTTAAGTTAACTTTTAGTATGTTATGGAATGGCTAATTCTAACTGATCATCATTATTTATTTTGTACACTTTTTAAATAATTTGCTGCCTTCTGACTCTTTCCAGCTTTCGAATGGGGGTCACTGACCCCATTTAATAACAAATGCACTGTAAGGATACACATTTATAGTTATTGCTACTTTTTAATACTTGTCTTTCTGTTCAGGCCCTCTGCTATTCATATTCCAGTCTCTTTTTCCAAACAGTGCATGGTTGCTAGGGCCACTTGGACCATAGCAACCAGATTGCTGAAATTACAAACTGAGTGAGCCAGCCAACAAGGGGACAATGTAAACTGCTCAGGCAGATACATTTGATGACTGTGATGGCTGGCTTGTCCATAGACAGGTGCCTTTATCTCTGGTAGATAAATTTAGGGTGATCAACAAGCTAAGCAAAGCAGTGACTATGAAGGAAAAGAAATCCTGGCCTAAAAAGATGCTGTGTAAAGGTGACATAGACGCAGAGATCTGCTTGTTTCGCCAAATGAGCAGATCTCTCCCCGATATGCCCACATTGAAGTGGGCGATATCAGGCTGATCTGATAGTGGGTCCTAGGGCCCAAAGATCGGATAACAATGCATCCGAAATGGGCAGTCGGATTGCGGGACCGCATACACGCACAGATGCAGCAACGTTGTAACGGGATTTTTTAATCGGGGAAGCCTGTTGGATGGCCCCACACATGGGCCAATAAGCTGCCAACATGGTCTGTCAGCAGCTTTTATCTGCCCATGTATAGGGGCTTTAAGAACGGTGACACTCAACAAATACACACTGTGTAAGAACACTGTCGGGATTTACCAGCAGGGCCGCCATCAGGGGCACAGGGGACAGGGACAGCACCGAAGTCGCGCCGCCTCCTTCCAAAAGTCCCGAACAGCCGAAATGCCGAACAGCCAAAGTCCTGAAGCAGTGAAAAGACCCAAAGCCACAAAAATAGCTGAAGCTGAAGTCCTGAAGCGGCAAAAAGACCCAAAGTCAGGAAAACAGCCGAAATTTAAGTTCTGAAGTGGCGAAAAGACCCAAAGTCACGAAAGGAGGCGAAGTTCAAGTCCTGAAGCAACAAGTTCAATTCCTCTGAACACCAATGTGTTTTTTTTAATCCAATGTATCCACCAATGTATTATTTTAATACCCTATAGGCCCCTGCCACCAATGTTTTTTAAAAAAATGTTCTTTGGGGCCCCAATTTTTTTTAACTTGTAAGGGGGGTCCTGGGACCAATGCTTTTTAAAAAAAACTTTTATGGGGGGCCCTGGCGCCAATTTTTTTTTTAACTGATAGGGTTGCCCTGGCGCCAATATTTTTTTTTTTAACCTATAAGGGGCCCTGGTCCCCAATAGCTAATTTTATAACTTGTGTGTGTGGGGGGTTACCTTTTTTAGTGCTGATGTCTGTGTGGTCTTTTAACTGTGATGTGGAGTGGATGGGATCTGGGGCGGGGCTTGGGAGCCAGGTGGGCGGGCCCAGGGGGCCCCATAAATTTTGTTGGTCGGAGCCCAGTGATTTCTAATGGCGGCCCTGTCTACCAGTAAACCTTTAGCTGGTGATCAGTAGATCTCAAGACTCTGTCAAGAAACAGCTTGTCTAAATCACCCTCCTGTTTTATTCTTTTCATTCAGACATTTATTATAATAATATAATAATAATACATTATAATTGATTAAATTATTAAATATAGCAATATAACTTTCCCTATAAATCAATATAATATTTAAGATATACAAAATGCTAACAATGCTATTATGGATGTAGATCATAATAGGACAACATCACTAAAAGTAGACCCCACATTAGTAAAGTATGGGCATTCCATCCAGACAAAGGTCAGACAAAATGGCAAAACCTTAAAGGGATCCTGTCAAAGGAAAACAGATTTTTTTATATTCAATTTTGAAATCTGACATGGGGCTAGACATATTGTCAATTTCCCAGCTGCCCCAAGTCATGTGACTTGTGCTCTGATAAACTTCAATCACTCTTTACTGCTGTACTGCAAGTTGGAGTGATATCACCCCCTCCCTTTCCCCCCCCAGCAGCCAAACAAAAGAACAATGGGAAGGTAACCAGATAGCAGCTCCCTAATACAAGATAACAGCTGACTGGTAGATCTAAGAACAACACTCAAAAGTAAAAACCCATGTCCCACTGAGACACATTCAGTTACATTGAGAAGGAAAAACAGCAGCCTGCCAGAAAGCATTTCTCTCCTAAAGTGCAGGCACAAGTCACATGACGAGGGGCAGCTGGGAAATTGACAAAATGTCTAGCCCCATGTCAGATTTCAAAATTGAATATAAAAAAATCTGTTTGCTCTTTTGAGAAATGGATTTCAGTGCAGAATTCTGCTGGAGTAGCACTATTAACTGATGCGTTTTGAAAAAAAACATGTTTTCTGATTGCAGGATCCCATACCTCCCAACATTTTGGAAGTAAAAAGAGGGACAAAATTTTTTTTCCCGCACGTAGCGCAGCAATTTATATGACCACACCCCTTTCTGTGGCCACACCCCCTAATTACCATGTTTGTTTTACAAAATTTGGCAGGTTATGAAAGTTTGAAAATATTTCTCCTTATCTAAACTGTGTTTTTGTGTCTCAATATTGTTACAAAGTATCTTATTTGCACCTGTTAGCTGTTCTGGGCTCTCTGCTAAAAGCCAATTAAGTGAGAAACTTTGTTTCTTTTTCTGGCTGTTCAGTGCAGAGAAAAGAGGGACTTTCCAGTAAAAATGAGGGACTGCGGGTTGAGCTGTCAAAAGAGGGACTGTCCCTCCGAAAAAGGGACAGTTGGGAGGTATGGGATCCCTTTAAGTAAGCTTTATCAGAAAGGTCTATATAAATACACCAGTAAACCCTCAAAGTAATGCTGCTCTGAGTCCTCTGTCAAAAGAAATGCCACATTTATTTCCTTGTATTGTGTACACATGGGCTTTTGTACCAGACTTCCTGTTTTCAGAATAAACCTCCAGGGCTAGGGCTTGAGCATGCTCAGTTTGCTCCTCTCTCCCTCCTGCCCTCCCTGCTGTAATCTGAGTGAGCAGGTGGAGACTCCAAGCTAATATGGCAGCTGCTATCCTAAACAAACAGAGAAAGCTTCTAGAGCTGTTTACTCGTGTATGGTAAAGCATTCTGCAGAATAATTATAGTGTTATAGGTTGCACGATTGTGGCTAATCTATTGGGAATAAGCTGCTTCAGTAACTTTCCTTCTCCTTTAAATTATCTCAGACTAGAGCAGGAAAATATGCAGGAAAAGAGAACTTTTTTGCATTTATTTTCTTCTGGGTGCTCAAAATGTGGTTTTGATTCTCTATCACCATTGCAGTGGGGTTTTTTGGAGCAAGTTGCCAATTACATTTATTGCCCTTTCTCATTTGGACAGGTTTTATTTGCACTGTGATGGACACAAGCCCACTCTGCTTCTGATCAATACGACAAACCAGGAGGTGAGTAACATCAGTGTGTACACTTTCCTTAATGAATATATTTATATTGGCCCTTGCCTAGCCAGGCTGTCCTGGAAGCACCCGGCTCATCTGGATATTCTCACTATACAGCTTCACGATCTTAACATTGTTTGATTTAATATGAAGCAGCACATTCCTCAGCTCTGTGCCAGTGGTAAGTGTTGGATGCAAATCTGTGCAGCAGGCATACATAAGTATTGTTATACATAAGGCCTTGTATATTATACAAAAGGTATACATAAGGCCTTGTTATGGTAAGATATGGGGAAAATGCTGCTGTTTAGATACACCTGGAGTTTGAAGGTCAAGTAAGGTGAGAAAACAACTTTGTTGCCCTAAATATTCATGTAATCTGTGGACACATGGCTGATAGACCAATGTTTTCCTCTATTTTTATAGTATAGAAGAGGTCCTCTGTACTCAACCCATTATCAATATGTTTAGGACATTGAGACATTTTGTGCATACAGCTACTAAAAACTGGGAAAACAGGGATTGTTTGTCCATATATTGCAATCTATTTAAGCTAGCCAACTATGTTAAAGTCATCCCCAGTATGGCCAGTCCTACACTCAACTTTCCTCTGATTCATTAAAAATTCTATTGCTTCATTATACATTTTGCATAGGGACTAAGTTTTACCCACAACTTACTTGCTGCTTTCAAGGTTAAAACTCCCAAACATGATTGCCCTTTTATTAGACACCAGGGAGACCACCTGACTATACCTGCTAACCTTGTTATTAGTTGGAGAGCCCTAACTGGGATGGGGGATTTCTCTTCGTGGTTGTCTGACTCAATTCATACCAAGAATATATATATGCTTCTGCATTCAGTGCATAGATCTCACAATCTTCTCCACAATGTCTAGGTATGCGGGGCTTTCCTCTCCACAGACTGGAGCGAGCGCAAGAGGAGTGGCAATAAACTGAGCTTCTTTGGAACGGGAGCTTCTTTGTGTTTCGGGTAACGTATCCCTTCTTTTTAAGAGGGATTTCCATTGTAGTGGTGCCTCCAGTACAGTCAATAATGAACGCTTTCAGCAGACTTATCCACCTTGCTAGCCTCTTCACTACACCGACTCTTAAATTTAAATGAATTTTAAATACTGCTACTTACATTCCAAGAGCTCCAGACCTTAAAACTATCTCTGCTCTTGTATCAAAATACCGCCATAACTATCTAACGCAGGGAAAATAAGTATTGAACACGTCAACTTTTTTCTTAGTAAATATATTTCTAATGGGGCTATTGACACCAGATGTCAGTAACAACCCAAGTAACCCACACTAGTTATGTGTAATAAAGTAGAATAACACAGGGAATAAGTATTGAACACACTTATTGAAATATATTTAATACTTAGTAGAAAAGCCGTTGTTGGTAATAACAGCTTCAAGACGCCTCCTGTATGGAGAAACTAGTCTCGTGTGATTTTGGCCCATTCTTACACACCAACAGTCTTTAAATCTTAAAGATTTCGATGAACTATGATCTTCAGTTCTTTCCATAGATTTTTCAATTGGATTCAAGTCAGTTGATTGACTGGACCATTCTAGCAGCTTTATTTTCTTTCTCTGAAACCAGCTGAGAGTTTCCTTGGCTGTGTGTTTGGATCATTGTCTTGCTGAAATGTCCACCCTCGTTTCATCTTCAGCCTCCTGGTAGATGGCAGCAGATTCATATCAAGAATGTCCTGGTACATTTCTCCATTCAAAAACAGTGCAGTGCTGTTACTCCTCCAAACATGGTGTGTGCAATGACATCTAAAGAATTCAATTTGGTCTCATCTGACCAAACTATATTCTCACTGAATTTTATTGGATTGTCCAAATGTTGTGCAGGAAACCTTTAAAGGAAAACTATACCCCCCAAACAATGTAGGTCTCTATTAAAAGATACTGAGTAAAACAGCTCATATGTAAACCCCTGCTTCATGTAAATGAACCATTATCATAATAATATACTTTTTAAGTAGTATGTGCCATTGGGTAATCATAAATAGAAAATTGCCATTTTAAAAAATAAGGGCCGCCCCCTGAGATCGTAAGATTCACTGTGCACACATACAAACCACATGTAAGGTCACATGAGCCAATTAACAGACAGAGTTCTGCCTTTTGCTTCCTCACTTCTTCCTGTTACAGTTAGTGTTGTAGTATTTCTGGTCAGGTGATCTCTGAGGCAGCACAGATAGAGTCACGAAATGGTGGTTCAAGGCAAGAGATGTAAAAGGGCAATATTTATGTAAATATATATTCCAGTTTGGTAAGATTCTTTAATATGTCATTTAATTTGATATAAACTATCTGTTGCTTAAGTATTCATTTTGGGGGTATAGTTTTCCTTTAATGAGCTTCATGCATTTTCTTTTGCAATGGAGTCTTGTGCGATGCGTGTGTATAGAGGACAAGTTGGTTGAGTCCATTACTCACTGTACCTTCTAATTCAAGGTGTTTCTGAAGCTCGGGATCCTTGGCTCTTGGACGACTCTTCTGATTACTCTTTTGACTCCTCTGTGAGAAATCTTGCGAGGAGCACCTGGTTGTGGGTGGTTTAGGGAGAAATGATGTTCTTCCACTTCTGGATTATGGCTCACACAGTGCTCAACATTCAGAAGCTTAGGAATACATCTGTAACCAATGCCATCAGTATGTTTTGCAACAATAAGGTTGTGTAGGTCTTGAGAGAGCTCTTTGCTCTTACCTATCATTAGATGCTTCTTGTGTGATACATTGGTAATGAGAAACATGTTTTTATAGGCCATCAATTAGGACTAAACCAGCTGATATTAATTTGCACTGATAGGGGGTAGGATTGCTTTCTAAATACTGACAGATTTCAGCAGGTTTCTTGTCTTTCCATGCCTTTTTGCACCTCCTTTTCTTCATGTGTTTAATACTTATTCTCTGTATCATTCCACTTTACACCTAAATTAATTTATGGAATTGTTTGTTTTGATTTCTTTGTATGTGTGGATTACTTGGGTTGTTACTAACAAATTTCATGTCAATTAGTTGACGTTTTCAATGCTTATTTTCACTGCTGTATATCGGGGATCTCCAATTTTTTTTAACCTGTGAGTCACACCCAATTGTAAAAGGGTTATTGGCTATTCGGTAGCCCCGTGTGCAGGACAGTCTAAAGGATGCTCTCTTTGGCAGTACCTCTAATTTTATGTAACCAAAACTTTCCCCCATGCCAAGAATTCAAAAATAAGCATCTGCTTTGAGGTCACTGGGAGCAACAGTCAAGGAGTTGTTGAGCAACATTTTGCTTGTGAGCTACTGGTTGGTTGGGTATCATGATCTATTTCATTCCACCCTTGATTTTCTCCTTTCTCCTCTCTTCATGCTCACCTATCAGACTTCTACAGGTGGGGGACCAGCTTTGGAACTACCTCCAATTCCTCCCTCCCTTCATATGTTCCTTTAGAGGAGAACTAAACCCCCTTGCTAATAAAAACCACTACCCTCCATAGCACCCCCCACACAGGTGTTAACACCAGTAAATGCCCCTAAGCTGGTAATTACTCCTCGTTGCAGAGTCAGCTCAGCGGAGCTAATGGGGGGCCATCTTCAGCACTTCGGTAATCTTCAGCAAGTAAGCAATGTATCGACGCATGCACAGTTGGAGCAGTTTTCCCGTTCATTACCGCTACGCATGCACCGAAAGTGCCAAATATTACCAAAGTGCCGGAAGAATACCCGATGATTACCGAATCGCTGGAAGATAGCGCCCATAAACTCTGTTGCGCTGACTCTGCAACGAGGGGTTATTACCGGCTTAGGGGCATTTACTTGTGTTAATACTTGTGCGTGGGGGACTATGGACAGTGCCGGATTTACCGGGCGGGTGCCCTTAGGTCGAACGGTTCTAGTGCCCGGCCGTGTGCACAACCCCTTGCAGGCACACATAAGCGCCGGAGCACTGGAGAGCTGGCATGCCACCCCTAATAATCTGCTGCCCTATGCCCGGCCCTTTGTGGGCTCGCCCCAAATCCTGGCCTGCCTATGGAGGGTAGGGGGATTCATTAACAAGGGGGGTTAGTTCTTCTTTAAAACCCACCAAAACAGATCTGTTGAGCAAGATCTGCCAGTACTATCAAGCAAGTTGTTTTCTTGATGTATACATAGTGTCTTCCCTCTTAGTTGCAGCCAGAGGTTGAGCGTTACGAGTGGGTTGTAATAAAGCACCCAGAACTTGGCAAAGCGAATTCTTCATCTGCTGACAAAGAAGCAAACTCTTCCCAAGAGGACAAAGATGGCTTTGATCCTTCCAGTCGCCTCTCTCCATTCCTGGAGAGGGACCAGAATAAAATCATGTAAAATCAGGGACAATATGAAATCAGGGAAATGTATTATGCATAATATATAGATGGGACCACAAAAAAAAAAGCAAAATGAGGGGAAACTTAAAATCAGGGGCTGTAAAATTGATTGTTCACTGTATTTTTAGTTTTTCTGCAGTATTCTGAGCTGTCCTCTAGGTGGAGCTCTTGTTCTTCTGCTGGGGTTTGGGCTAAAAGTAGACCTGATGATTCTGCACAACCAAAGACACTTTAGAACCAGTGATACCATCAAAAATCCAAATAAACAGGATTGTGGATCACCATTATCCCTTAGATCCTGAAAACTTGAAGCTGTACTGTTATTTTTACAGCTTCGTTGGCACTCATGCTAAAACTGCAGGCTCAACCAATAGCATTTTGTCAAGATCCTGACTAAATGTTTCTTGTTAACCCACTCATGCGGTGGGGATGGCCAGGCGTTATACCTGGACTCCGACCTCAACTACAGCAGAACCAGTCACTGTAACACCTTCAACAACCAGCCCCTGTGTTCCGAAACCTTCCAGATCTCCGTTATTGAGGTGTGGGGATTTAAGGACAACATGAACAGCGACGGAGCGCACTCTACCTTGCAATGATCATAATTGTGTCCGCTTAGAATTATGGGTTTGTCCCAGCGGACACCAATGAAAACAGGTTTAGTGTAAGCTAAATGTGACATTGAACTGCAATCAGGTGTAACGTGGTTTAGCACAAAAGCCTGCAGTTAAAAGCCTGAACACTCAATATCAGTAATGGTGGCTAGTGGGTCTGTATGAGATGGGTGCCCTTGCGCGTAGCCACAGATCTCTTGCACCCCCATTTTCGCTTACGGACCTGATCTGCCAGGTACTGGCTGAAGAGCCCACATTGAAGCTCTTTTCTTTTGCCAATGGCTACTGACTCTTAGGGGCAGATTTATTAAGGGTTGAATAGTGAATTCGAATTTTCAAAAAAAAAAAAATTTGAATTGTGAATTATCCAAACGTGATTGAATTTTAATTGGAATTTTGAGATTTGTCAAACCTATACCCTGGGAATAATTCACAATTAACTTTTCTCCAGCTTAAACTTGACGAGTTCATGTATAAGTCAATGGGAGAGCTCATGTGACCAATTTGAAGATGTTATTAGCCTTCCTGACATTCAATTTTGTTTTCGGAGTAAAAACTCGATTCAAGTTTAGTCAAATTCGGTTCGAGTTTTGAGGTCGGTAATATTCGTACAATATTCGATTTTTTTTCTTAAATAACCTCCCAATCGGGTATATTTGAATTTATTAGAGTTAAAAAAAACTCACATGAATTTGAAATTCGTCTGTTGATAAATGGGCCTCTTAAAATGCAGGAACATCAATAAACTCTTCTAGGCCAGACTTTTTTGATCCTCTTTCCGGTGAACTTCAACCCGTTTCTTTCCAGATGACGTTAAACTACGATTCTAAGCAGGTTACAGATCAAAAATGTAGTCTTGGACCAAAATATATTGATCTGATGCTTGTCTAAGGGGCCGATTCACTAACTTCGGGTGAAGGATTCGAAGGTAAAAAACTTCGAATTTCGAAGTTTTTTTTGGGCTACTTCGACCATCGAATGGGCTACTTTGACCTTCGACTACGACTTCGAATCGAAAGATTCGAAGTAAAAATCGTTCGACTATTCGACCATTCGATAGTCGAAGTACTGTCTCTTTAAAAAAACGTAGACCCCCTAGTTCGCCATCTAAAAGCTACCAAAGTCAATGTTAGCCTATGGGGAAGTTAGGCTTGGCTAACTTTTTTTGTTCGAAGGAAATTCCTTCGATCGTTGGATTAAAATCCTTCGAATCGTTCGATTCAAAGGATTTAATCGTTCGATCGAAAGGAATTATCCTTCGATCGTTCGATCGAACTATCTGCGCTAAATCCTTCGACTTCGATATTCAAAGTCGAAGGATTTTAATTCCTAGTCGAATATCGAGGGTTAATTAACCCTCGATATTCGACTCTTAGTGAATCGGCCCCAAGTGATCCTCCCCAAACTAATCTTCCCTCTTCCTTCACTGTGTTTCCATCTCGTACCCAGTGGATAACATTCACCAGCTGTGTCTGTTTGACTCAAATTATCAATGTTCTATTATTTCTCCTCCACGATGAGAGCTTCATCAGGACCAAAACCTTTTGTTACCAGGAAAAAAAAAAAGACTGACCATTAAATGGCCGTTGGGACTTTATTTATCTTAATTCCTCAAATGCGTCTGTAGTGACTGAAGTGCTCATGGAACGGAACCAGTAATTTAATTGGCCTTGAATGAATGACCAATCACGAGATGGAGGGTTTTCCTAAATAAATGAAGTGAATTTCTAAATTGGTTTATTTACAGGCATACTATGTTATATTGATATCAAATAGGCTACGGCAATGGGTATAAATTAAGTCGTTCTGTAATTGCTCTCTGTGCTGCCACAAGGAAGTCTATTTCTTTCCCTTGTGTGTCATTCAGTAGTCTGTCTTGCATTATGTCTAGATATAAACAGAGCAAATGACTCATAAGACATATGATAGGATCAGTTACCTTCTATCTAAACGGCTTTCAGACATTTTGGATTCACGGCTCATCTTTTCCATGGAAACTATGCTCTGTCTTCCCTTAAAGGATAAAGGAAGCTTAAAAATAAATGAATGTAAAATTGATGAGAGTGCTATTCTAAGCACTTTTGCAATGTACATTCATTTTTTGTTTATTTTTAATTCCCAGATATTAACCTTTTAAGTGCCAGCAGAATTTCACATTTTGGTTACGCGAAATGCCAGCCGTTTTTGAAACATTTTGTGCTCTCTCACTTTAGGGGCATTTTCTGAGGGGAAACCTATAGTTTACCTAAGAAAACTATACATTGTTTTTTTCGGTAGAAACTGAGCTTTCTAAATCTGCCTGAGTTTTCATGTATTTACACCTGTGCAAAAAAATTTATAGTGCTAAATACCAAAAAAAAATGAAAAATTACCATTTTTCATCGTATATCAATTTATACCAGAAAAATATTTCATTTTACGGATGAAAATCCAACTGATTTGGAAAGCCTTATGTCTCTTGAACGTGCCAATACCAGATATGTATAGTTTTAGGGAGATTTAGGATTTCTGTACAGCAAAAACTCCCGGCAGTATATTACCAAATTTTGAAAGCACCAAGGCAGAAAACGGCATGCTTTAGATTCCAAGGCAAAAAATCCTGAAACCGTAGGTTTACCCCAGAAAACCATACATTTTTGAAAAGTACACATTCTGCCGATTACAAAATGGGTAACTATGTCTCTCTACTCCCAACTACCAAACATAAAAGCTTGTCTGAACATAGCGGTTTTTCAACAAAAAATTCAAAATTCTGAAAAATCATTTCAAAGGTTTTATTTTGCTGCTCCGCATATCCCAAACTATATTAGGTACCAAGAAAAAGCACCTGAAATATGATTGCCAGGGGTCCACTGAACAAATTGATACCCATTATGCATAGGTTTACCAAAGTATCTGGCATTTAGAGACACCAATATGTAGTTAGCACATCCAAATTGTTCAGGACTTTACTTCAGCTACTGAGAAATCAACACATTGACTGCATTTTTGTGGGGTAAAAACACAGAAATATATGTTTACCCCCCAAACCCATACATTTTTGGAAAGTACACATTCTACTGAATCTAAAATGGGTACCCATGCCTTTCTGCTCCAAACTACTGAGTCGCAAGGCTTTCCCAAAGTTGTCGGTTTTGGTGAAATATCTGAAAATTGCCTCAAAGCTTCAACTTCCCAGCACCATATCACCCATGTGTCATTACGTACTAAGAAAAAGCACCCTAAATATGATTGCCAGGGTTCCTCCGAACAGTTTGGTGGCCATTGTTCATAGGTTTACCAAAGTATCTGGCATTTAGAGGCCCCAAAATGAAGTTAGCGCATACAAACAGTCCCGTGGGTAACTTCAGCTAATGAAAAATCAACAAATTGACTGCATTTTTGTGGGGTAAAAACACAGAAATATATGTTTACCCCCCAAACCCATACATTTTTGGAAAGTACACATTCTACCGAATCTAAAATGGGTACCCATGCCTTATTGCTCCAAACTACTGAGTCGCAAGGCTTTCCCAAAGTTGTCGGTTTTGGTGAAATATCTGAAAATTGCCTCAAAGCTTCAACTTCCCAGCACCATATCACCCATGTGTCATTACGTACTAAGAAAAAGCACCCTAAATATGATTGCCAGGGTTACTCCGAACAGTTTGGTGGCCATTGTTCATAGGTTTACCAAAGTATCTGGCATTTAGAGGCCCCAAAATGAAGTTAGCGCATACAAACAGTCCCGTGGGTAACTTCAGCTAATGAAAAATCAACACATTGACTGCATTTTTGTGGGGTAAAAACACAGAAATATATGTTTACCCCCCAAACCCATACATTTTTGGAAAGTACACATTCTACCGAATCTAAAATGGGTACCCATGCCTTATTGCTCCAAACTACTGAGTCGCAAGGCTTTCCCAAAGTTGTCGGTTTTGGTGAAATATCTGAAAATTGCCTCAAAGCTTCAACTTCCCAGCACCATATCACCCATGTGTCATTACGTACTAAGAAAAAGCACCCTAAATATGATTGCCAGGGTTACTCCGAACAGTTTGGTGGCCATTGTTCATAGGTTTACCAAAGTATCTGGCATTTAGAGGCCCCAAAATGAAGTTAGCGCATACAAACAGTCCCGTGGGTAACTTCAGCTAATGAAAAATCAACACATTGACTGCATTTTTGTGGGGTAAAAACACAGAAATATATGTTTACCCCCCAAACCCATACATTTTTGGAAAGTACACATTCTACCGAATCTAAAATGGGTACCCATGCCTTATTGCTCCAAACTACTGAGTCGCAAGGCTTTCCCAAAGTTGTCGGTTTTGGTGAAATATCTGAAAATTGCCTCAAAGCTTCAACTTCCCAGCACCATATCACCCATGTGTCATTACGTACTAAGAAAAAGCACCCTAAATATGATTGCCAGGGTTACTCCGAACAGTTTGGTGGCCATTGTTCATAGGTTTACCAAAGTATCTGGCATTTAGAGGCCCCAAAATGAAGTTAGCGCATACAAACAGTCCCGTGGGTAACTTCAGCTAATGAAAAATCAACACATTGACTGCATTTTTGTGGGGTAAAAACACAGAAATATATGTTTACCCCCCAAACCCATACATTTTTGGAAAGTACACATTCTACCGAATCTAAAATGGGTACCCATGCCTTATTGCTCCAAACTACTGAGTCGCAAGGCTTTCCCAAAGTTGTCGGTTTTGGTGAAATATCTGAAAATTGCCTCAAAGCTTCAACTTCCCAGCACCATATCACCCATGTGTCATTACGTACTAAGAAAAAGCACCCTAAATATGATTGCCAGGGTTCCTCCGAACAGTTTGGTGGCCATTGTTCATAGGTTTACCAAAGTATCTGGCATTTAGAGGCCCCAAAATGAAGTTAGCGCATACAAACAGTCCCGTGGGTAACTTCAGCTAATGAAAAATCAACACATTGACTGCATTTTTGTGGGGTAAAAACACAGAAATATATGTTTACCCCCCAAACCCATACATTTTTGGAAAGTACACATTCTACCGAATCTAAAATGGGTACCCATGCCTTATTGCTCCAAACTACTGAGTCGCAAGGCTTTCCCAAAGTTGTCGGTTTTGGTGAAATATCTGAAAATTGCCTCAAAGCTTCAACTTCCCAGCACCATATCACCCATGTATCGTTACGCACCAAGAAAAAGCACCCTAAATATGATTGCCAGGGTTCCTCCAAACAGTTTGGTGGCCATTGTTCATAGGTTTATCAAAGTATCTGGCATTTAGAGGCCTCAAAATGAAGTTAGCGCATACAAATAGTCCTGTGGGTAACTTCATCTAATGAAAAATCAACACATTGACTGCATTTTTGTGGGGTAAAAACACAGAAATATATGTTTACCCCCCAAACCCATACATTTTTGGAAAGTACACATTCTACTGAATCTAAAATGGGTACCCATGCCTTTCTGCTCCAAACTACTGAGTCGCAAGGCTTTCCCAAAGTTGTCGGTTTTGGTGAAATATCTGAAAATTGCCTCAAAGCTTCAACTTCCCAGCACCATATCACCCATGTGTCATTACGTACTAAGAAAAAGCACCCTAAATATGATTGCCAGGGTTCCTCCGAACAGTTTGGTGGCCATTGTTCATAGGTTTACCAAAGTATCTGGCATTTAGAGGCCCCAAAATGAAGTTAGCGCATACAAACAGTCCCGTGGGTAACTTCAGCTAATGAAAAATCAACACATTGACTGCATTTTTGTGGGGTAAAAACACAGAAATATATGTTTACCCCCCAAACCCATACATTTTTGGAAAGTACACATTCTACCGAATCTAAAATGGGTACCCATGCCTTATTGCTCCAAACTACTGAGTCGCAAGGCTTTCCCAAAGTTGTCGGTTTTGGTGAAATATCTGAAAATTGCCTCAAAGCTTCAACATCCCAGCAACATATCACCCATGTGTCATTACATACTCAGAAAAAGCACCCTAAATATGATTGCCAGGGTTCCTCCGAACAGTTTGGTGGCCATTGTTCATAGGTTTACCTAAGTAACTGGCATTTAGAGGCCCCAAAATGAAGTTAGCGCATACAAACAGTCCCGTGGGTAACTTCAGCTAATGAAAAATCAACACATTGACTGCATTTTTGTGGGGTAAAAACACAGAAATATATGTTTACCCCCCAAACCCATATATTTTTGGAAAGTAAACATTCTACTGAATCTAAAATGGGTACCCATGCCTTTCTGCTCCAAACTACTGAGTCGCAAGGCTTTCCCAAAGTTGTCGGTTTTGGTGAAATATCTGAAAATTGCCTCAAAGCTTCAACTTCCCAGCACCATATCACCCATGTGTCATTACGTACTAAGAAAAAGCACCCTAAATATGATTGCCAGGGTTCCTCCGAACAGTTTGGTGGCCATTGTTCATAGGTTTACCAAAGTATCTGGCATTTAGAGGCCCCAAAATGAAGTTAGCGCATACAAACAGTCCCGTGGGTAACTTCAGCTAATGAAAAATCAACAAATTGACTGCATTTTTGTGGGGTAAAAACACAGAAATATATGTTTACCCCCCAAACCCATACATTTTTGGAAAGTACACATTCTACCGAATCTAAAATGGGTACCCATGCCTTATTGCTCCAAACTACTGAGTCGCAAGGCTTTCCCAAAGTTGTCGGTTTTGGTGAAATATCTGAAAATTGCCTCAAAGCTTCAACTTCCCAGCACCATATCACCCATGTGTCATTACTTACTAAGAAAAAGCACCCTAAATATGATTGCCAGGGTTACTCCGAACAGTTTGGTGGCCATTGTTCATAGGTTTACCAAAGTATCTGGCATTTAGAGGCCCCAAAATGAAGTTAGCGCATACAAACAGTCCCGTGGGTAACTTCAGCTAATGAAAAATCAACACATTGACTGCATTTTTGTGGGGTAAAAACACAGAAATATATGTTTACCCCCCAAACCCATACATTTTTGGAAAGTACACATTCCACCGAATCTAAAATGGGTACCCATGCCTTATTGCTCCAAACTACTGAGTCGCAAGGCTTTCCCAAAGTTGTCGGTTTTGGTGAAATATCTGAAAATTGCCTCAAAGCTTCAACTTCCCAGCACCATATCACCCATGTGTCATTACGTACTAAGAAAAAGCACCCTAAATATGATTGCCAGGGTTACTTTGAACAGTTTGGTGGCCATTGTTCATAGGTTTACCAAAGTATCTGGCATTTAGAGGCCCCAAAATGAAGTTAGCGCATACAAACAGTCCCGTGGGTAACTTCATCTAATGAAAAATCAACACATTGACTGCATTTTTGTGGGGTAAAAACACAGAAATATATGTTTACCCCCCAAACCCATACATTTTTGGAAAGTACACATTCTACCGAATCTAAAATGGGTACCCATGCCTTATTGCTCCAAACTACTGAGTCGCAAGGCTTTCCCAAATTTGGCGGTTTTGGTGAAATATCTGGAAATTGCCTCAAAGCTTCAACTTTCCAGCATCGTATTGTCCATGTATCATTACCAGCATAAAGCATCCTAAATATAAACATATGGGTCTACTAAACAGTTTGATGCCCAATGTGCATAGATATACCAAACTATGTGGCGCACAGAGACCCCCAAATGACAATATGTATAGACATTTTCACGGCTGACGCTCTGACTGCTGCAATATGAGCACCTGGAGTGTGTATTATGCGACATTAGACCCCCCTAACAGTACAGAGACCCCAGAAAACCATATATTTTCAGAAAGTACACATTCTGACGAATCCAATATGGGTAAATAAGTGTTTCTACTGCAAACTCCCAAACTGCAAAGCAATGCTGAACATAACGGTTTTTATCAAACTTCTGAAAATCGTCACAAAGCTTGAATTCTACCCCATTATATGCCACACATTTTGTAACGTATCAGCATAAAACATCCTAAATATGAACGCCAGGGGTCTACTGAACACTTTGATGCCCAGTATGCATAGATATACCAAACTATGTGGCGCACAGAGACCCCCAAATGACAATAGTGTATATACATTTTCATGGCTGACGCGCTGGCTGCTGCAATATGAGCACCTGGTGTGTGTATTATGCGACATTAGACCCCCCTAACAGTACAGAGACCCCAGAAAACCATATATTTTCAGAAAGTACACATTCTGACGAATCCAATATGGGTAAATAAGTGTTTCTACTGCAAACTGCCAAACAGCAAAGCAATGCTGAACATAACGGTTTTTATCAAATTTCTGAAAATCGTCACAAAGCTTGAATTTTACCCCATTATATGCCCCACATTTCGTAACGTATCAGCATAAAACATCCTAAATATGAACGCCAGGGGTCTACTGAACACTTTGATGCCCAATATGCATAGATATACCAAACTATGTGGCGCACAGAGACCCCCAAATGACAATAGTGTATATACATTTTCACGGCTGACGCTCTGGCTGCTGCAATATGAGCACCTGGAGTGTGTATTATGCGACATTAGACCCCCCTAACAGTACAGAGACCCCAGAAAACCATATATTTTCAGAAAGTACACATTCTGACGAATCCAATATGGGTAAATAAGTGTTTCTACTGCAAACTGCCAAACTGCAAAGCAATGCTGAACATAACGGTTTTTATCAAATTTCTGAAAATCGTCACAAAGCTTGAATTTTACCCCATTATATGCCCCACATTTCGTAATGTATCAGCATAAAACATCCTAAATATGAACGCCAAGGGTCTACTGAACACTTTGATGCCCAATATGCATAGATATACCAAACTATGTGGCGCACAGAGACCCCCAAATGACAATAGTGTATATACATTTTCACGGCTGACGCGCTGGCTGCTGCAATATGAGCACCTGGTGTGTGTATTATGCGACATTAGACCCCCCTAACAGTACAGAGACCCCAGAAAACCATATATTTTCAGAAAGTACACATTCTGACGAATCCAATATGGGTAAATAAGTGTTTCTACTGCAAACTGCCAAACTGCAAAGCAATGCTGAACATAACGGTTTTTATCAAATTTCTGAAAATCGTCACAAAGCTTGAATTTTACCCCATTATATGCCCCACATTTCGTAACGTATCAGCATAAAACATCCTAAATATGAATGCCAGGGGTCTACTGAACACTTTGATGCCCAATATGCATAGATATACCAAACTATGTGGCGCACAGAGACCCCCAAATGACAATAGTGTATATACATTTTCATGGCTGACGCGCTGGCTGCTGCAATATGAGCACCTGGTGTGTGTATTATGCGACATTAGACCCCCCTAACAGTACAGAGACCCCAGAAAACCATATATTTTCAGAAAGTACACATTCTGAAGAATCCAATATGGGTAAATAAGTGTTTCTACTGCAAACTGCCAAACTGCAAAGCAATGCTGAACATAACGGTTTTTATCAAATTTCTGAAAATCGTCACAAAGCTTGAATTTTACCCCATTATATGCCCCACATTTCGTAACGTATCAGCATAAAACATCCTAAATATGAACGCCAGGGGTCTACTGAACACTTTGATGCCCAATATGCATAGATATACCAAACTATGTGGCGCACAGAGACCCCCAAATGACAATAGTGTATATACATTTTCACGGCTGACGCGCTGGCTGCTGCAATATGAGCACCTGGTGTGTGTATTATGCGACATTAGACCCCCCTAACAGTACAGAGACCCCAGAAAACCATATATTTTCAGAAAGTACACATTCTGACGAATCCAATATGGGTAAATAAGTGTTTCTACTGCAAACTGCCAAACTGCAAAGCAATGCTGAACATAACGGTTTTTATCAAATTTCTGAAAATCGTCACAAAGCTTGAATTTTACCCCATTATATGCCCCACATTTCGTAACGTATCAGCATAAAACATCCTAAATATGAACGCCAGGGGTCTACTGAACACTTTGATGCCCAATATGCATAGATATACATAACTATGTGGCGCACAGAGACCCCCAAATGACAATAGTGTATATACATTTTCATGGCTGACGCGCTGGCTGCTGCAATATGAGCACCTGGTGTGTGTATTATGCGACATTAGACCCCCCTAACAGTACAGAGACCCCAGAAAACCATATATTTTCAGAAAGTACACATTCTGAAGAATCCAATATGGGTAAATAAGTGTTTCTACTGCAAACTGCCAAACTGCAAAGCAATGCTGAACATAACGGTTTTTATCAAATTTCTGAAAATCGTCACGAAGCTTGAATTTTACCCCATTATATGCCCCACATTTCGTAACGTATCAGCATAAAACATCCTAAATATGAACGCCAGGGGTCTACTGAACACTTTGATGCCCAATATGCATAGATATACCAAACTATGTGGCGCACAGAGACCCCCAAATGACAATAGTGTATATACATTTTCACGGCTGACGCGCTGGCTGCTGCAATATGAGCACCTGGTGTGTGTATTATGCGACATTAGACCCCCCTAACAGTACAGAGACCCCAGAAAACCATATATTTTCAGAAAGTACACATTCTGACGAATCCAATATGGGTAAATAAGTGTTTCTACTGCAAACTGCCAAACTGCAAAGCAATGCTGAACATAACGGTTTTTATCAAATTTCTGAAAATCGTCACAAAGCTTGAATTTTACCCCATTATATGCCCCACATTTCGTAACGTATCAGCATAAAACATCCTAAATATGAACGCCAGGGGTCTACTGAACACTTTGATGCCCAATATGCATAGATATACCAAACTATGTGGCGCACAGAGACCCCCAAATGACAATAGTGTATATACATTTTCATGGCTGACGCGCTGGCTGCTGCAATATGAGCACCTGGTGTGTGTATTATGCGACATTAGACCCCCCTAACAGTACAGAGACCCCAGAAAACCATATATTTTCAGAAAGTACACATTCTGACGAATCCAATATGGGTAAATAAGTGTTTCTACTGCAAACTGCCAAACTGCAAAGCAATGCTGAACATAACGGTTTTTATCAAATTTCTGAAAATCGTCACAAAGCTTGAATTTTACCCCATTATATGCCCCACATTTCGTAACGTATCAGCATAAAACATCCTAAATATGAACGCCAGGGGTCTACTGAACACTTTGATGCCCAATATGCATAGATATACCAAACTATGTGGCGCACAGAGACCCCCAAATGACAATAGTGTATATACATTTTCACGGCTGACGCGCTGGCTGCTGCAATATGAGCACCTGGTGTGTGTATTATGTGACATTAGACCCCCCTAACAGTACAGAGACCCCAGAAAACCATATATTTTCAGAAAGTACACATTCTGACGAATCCAATATGGGTAAATAAGTGTTTCTACTGCAAACTGCCAAACTGCAAAGCAATGCTGAACATAACGGTTTTTATCAAATTTCTGAAAATCGTCACAAAGCTTGAATTTTACCCCATTATATGCCCCACATTTCGTAACGTATCAGCATAAAACATCCTAAATATGAACGCCAGGGGTCTACTGAACACTTTGATGCCCAATATGCATAGATATACCAAACTATGTGGCGCACAGAGACCCCCAAATGGATATAAAGTAGATAAAATTTACAAGGCAAAACAAAATAAGGCAGTAAAGAGTGAAATGCAAAAAAATCCAATAAAACCACAAAAATCAATGTTTTTTTTCCAGACTAGTGTTATCGGCCGTCAGAATCACAGTTTCAATATTTTAGCTGGGCCAAACAGGTTATACGGCTAGAAACAAGTGAACACAACATACGCAGAGCTGAAAATGCAATAAAATGGCTAAAAATTCAATAAAATGGCTAAAAATGCACCAAAATACCCAAAATTGCAATATAATCACCGAAATAACATAAAAAAGATATTGCACAGTACGGTTAGCGAATACGCTATTCGTAATGGCAATAAAACATTTTTTTCAGCCAAAAAAAGAGACGATGCGATAAGAAAAAAAAAAAAAAAGCCACAATGCCATGTATGTGCGTGTGCGTGTGTACAAATGGTAAATTACATGTTATGTGCGCGTGTGTGCGTGTGCACATGTGTGTAAGTGCAGTGAGTGTAAGTGACCCCCCCAATCCCCAAAAAGTATGTGTAAGTGTGTGTAAGTGTGAATCTAAGTGTGTATTACTGTAATAAGTGTGTGTTGGTGTGTTTGTGTGTGTAATTGTTGCACTAACCTGAAAAAATCGCTGGAGACTGTTGCAGGCGATCAGGAAGACTCCCTGGAAGACCTCTGCGTCGTGGTTCCTGTCTGTGTGCTGTGGGGGCGGAGATCGTCGATCCGGTGCAGGCTGCAGCAGCAGGACACGTAAGTAACACGTGCCTGCTGCTGTTTTTGGGCCCCTGGGCGATCGCGCCCCAGGGGCCACTCGATCCCCTGCTCTGCTCGTTGCCTAGGGGCAGGGGATCGAGCAGGAACGGAGCGAGCGGCTCTAACAGCCGCTCCTCCGCTTCTGAACCCGGAAGTGCTGCAGAACGTAGAATCTACGTTCTGTGGCATTTCAAGTACCTTTGCCACAGAACGTAGATTCTACGATCTGTGGCATTTAAAGGGTTAAGGGATATGTGTACTTTTACTATGAATGAATTTTGTTACAGCAGCGCCACCTGTTGGTCATTTTCTGACCACCAAGTAGTCAAGGAAGTTGTCAGGAGAAAAAAAGAGGCTGCTCTGATGTTCTTCTGCTTGAGAAAGATTTGAGAAAGGTTTCTATGTTGTAATAATGTAGCTAAAGCTTGAGAATAAAATGGCATCATGCAAAAATGATACTGAGATCACAGACCAGTATGGGACCGGTTATCCAGAATGCTCGCAACCTGGGGTTTCTTGGATAAGGGGTTGTTCCATAATTTGGATTTCCATACCATAAGAAAAAAAGACATAAGCGTGAAATAAACACCATAGTCTTGTTTTGCCCCCAATAAGGATTAATTATATCTTTGTTTGGATCAAGTACAAGCTACTGTTTTATAATTACAGAGAAAAAGGAAATCATTCAAAAATTATTTCATTATTTCATTAAAATGGAGTCTATGGGAGATGGCCTTCCTGTGATTCAGATCTCTGGATAATGGGTTTCCCAATAACAGATTCCATACCTGTATCAGTTTTTTAGCCATAGCACAAGGCATATATTGGGCAGAAAATCAGTGGACACCCCCCTAAATATAACAGCAGAGTTTCTGAACTAAGCCTGGCTGCTGCACACCAGAACCACTGGCCACTAGAATTCTGAGGGAGTTAATGGCCCTTTCAAACTGTGCTGGTTGAAAATCTACTCTGGTATTGATCAGAGGTATTTATTTATAGAAGTGGAGCAGAGGTTTCCTTTCCATCCAAAGCGCACTATTTTTGGTGCTGGACATCACCCAGTTCTCAGGCTTGATCTGTGCTTTAGCTTTTATGTTCTCATAGTGACTGCCAAACGCCTTCAGCCTGCCGAGACACAACCGAGAAAAGTGCTGGGCAGCCATAATAATAATAAAGGAACACTGGATCTGCAGATCTTGCAGGAGGTACACTGTGCATACAGTTCAGCAGCAGATAAATGACCCAAACTCGAATAACTAAAACTTGCCTGTATTTCAGCCTAGGTTAACCTGTCTAGAGCTGACTCCATTTAGGGTCCCCTTGGCAAAAAGGTTATTAGGGCTCTTACTGACGAGCGGTTGAAGCTGCATTTAGCTTTTTTCAATGGGGCTGTACTCACACAGGCGCATGTAGGCGCCGAACGCAGGTTGAGACGCAACATGCTGCATTTTTCCTGCGTTCAGCGCCTACACACGCCTGTGTGAGTACAGCCCCATTGAAAAAAGCTAAATGCGTCTATTCCTGCACTCCAAAACGGAACGCAGGGGAGCGCAGCTTCAACCGCTCGTCAGTAAGAGCCCTAAATATGACTATTCCAGGCTAAAATCCCCACAAATGAAAGGACTCCCTAAACCACTGATCCTCAATCATGTTGCTCCCCAGCTCCTTGGATTTTCGTATTCCAGACTTAAAGGCCTGGTTGCATAAAAAACAGCTGTACTGCCAAACAGTCTCCTGTAGGCTGCCAGTCCACATAGGGGCTACCAAATAGCCAATCACAGCCCTTATTTGGCACCTCCTAAGAACCTTTATTATGCTTGTGTTGCTCTCCAACTGTTTTTACAATTGAATGTGGCTCACTTGTTGGGGATCCCTGTAAGCAATGTATTTCTACAAATACTGTTTGTTTAAAAATAGAACAGCTTATAATAAGGTCTCTGTCCATCCTACAAAATAAAACATAAGTTTCAAGGGGTAGTTTACCTTCAAACAACTAGTTGTTTTCAGCTAGATCACCAGAAATAACAACTTTTTCCAATTACTTTCTATTTTCTATGTGTCACCGTTTTTCTAATGTTGAAGTGTAAAGTGTCATTTTTCACCTTCTAAAGCAGCTCTGGGAGTGGGGGTCGCCGACCCTGTACACAGTTCTAAATGGATACATTTAGTTGATACATTTCTTATCTTTGTCCCTGCTGAGCAGAATCTCTGGGTTTCATTACAGGCAGCTGTTAGACTTGATACAATAGTTGCTAATACTCCAGAGATGCTGCTGAGAAATGTATTAACTAAATGTTGCAAAATTGTAACAGTTTAGAGTCTGCACCTGAATTACTGAGCTGCCAGACTCAAACAACAGAGACAAGAACATTCAACTTTAAACTTAAATTTTGGAAAAACAGTTAAAAAAAAATAAATAATGGAAAGTAACTGAAAAAAAGTCTTTATTTCTGGGGAACAATCTGAAAACAACTGAACTGAAAAAAGTGTTTTTTGAACAACCCCTTTAAGGGGCTACAATAGTTTTTTTTGTTTCAGAATTATGCATAAAGGAGCAGTATACTCATATAAACCTTATAAGCAAAATAAATGTGCTAATGCATTCTGCCAACTTTTTTTATTGTAGAAAAAAAATCCATGTTCTTTTTTATTTGCTATTATATTGTTTTTTCTTTCCCTTAATTCCACCTCCTAAATGTACAAACCCCTTTTTTCCCACAAGCACTTTAGCCTCTTCCCACAAGCACTTTGTGATGCAGAAATCACACTTTTGCCTCTCCTAGGGCCCATTCTGCCATGCGGGCATGAGTTGGGTTCTTAACTTTATTTGCTAAGATGGTAAAAAGAAACTTACAATCTACACATATTGTAATAGGGTACATCTGGCCAACATGGCTTAGCATCTGTCTCTATGTGGGCCCAAAATGACCAGATTTTGTATTTGGTTGGTCCAAACAGTGAACTAAGACTGGACCAATGAATTGCTGCTGGTGGACCTGTGCTTTTTTGAGCCAGCAACAAAATAAAAAGGAGAATTTGGCAGAATATTTAGCAGAAGCAGTGTTGCCCCATATATTTATATAGACTCATTTTATTTTTATGTCCTTTCCCCTTTAAGAGGGCTTTTCATATCTACTCAACTGTCCCAGTTCCCTATGCCCCATAGTGTGGGAAGTCCCCATGCTTTGTTTGAATTGTATTGTAAACAGAACTGCTATCAGCCACTAGGTGGCACACATGACTGTTGAAACCCCATCTCCCAGGCAGTGTAGAACAACCTATGTCAGCAGATCCAGACAGTTTCTTCATGAAATAATAAATTGCCCCACCCGGCTGTGCTCACAAAGTCACCAGCGCTTTCACTTTGTCACTGGTAAAAATACTAGAGCTTACACAGTGGCCCCTCAATGATAATGGGAGAATTACCTGCAGAGGGGCCACTAGGTGATGCAGATTTAAGGTACAAAAAAGGAGATTTATGGGTCTCTAGCAATGTTTAGAGTTGCCACCTTTTCTGGAAAAAAATACCGGCCTTCCTATATATATATATATTTTTTTCCCTATTGATAACATTGGGATCAACCATCATTTTTACTGGCCGGGCCGGGAAAATAACGGCCAGGTGGCAACCCAAGCAATGTTCCCTCTAAGGTAACAAATCAATATCAATTCTGACCTGAGCACACAAGTTATTAATGCGTGCACAATCTTTTTTGCACACATAGCCGAGAAAGAATTAGAGGAAACAATGGTCTCTAGAACTAGGGACACCAGACCCAGTGGTTTGGGGAGGCAGGGAAACAGAGGACTCAGACTGATGCCAATTTCATTAATTATGTGTTAACCAAGTTATTGGGGGGGTTCCTTACAAAATGCAGTGCCGGACTGGGACACCAGGGGTCCACCCAAAAATCTTAGACCAGGGGCCCACCAAAAGACCTTACATCAGGGGCCCACTCTTGATACTATTATAATTGCTCTCCTCACTCAACCTCTATTCTCCTAGTCTCTTTTTTTACATACTATTATTCAATCTATTTCATTTCTTTGTTCTCATAGAAATAGGCAATGGCCATGAAATATGCCAAATGTTTTGAAGCAGGAGGGCCCACTGACACCTGGGCCCACCGTGAGTTTTCTTGGTATCCATGTGGGCCAGTCCGACACTGATGCAGTGGAGCCCAGTATTGCTAAGCATCTGGTGTCCAGTTAAAGGGGCTGTTGCCTATTGCTTAAAGGAACAGTAACACCAAAAAATAAAAGTGTTTCAAAGGAATGACACTATTATTTACTGTTGCCCTGCACTGGTAAAACTGGAGTGTTTACTTCAAAAACACAACTACAATTTATATAAACAAGCTGCTGTGTAGCCATGGGGGCAGCCACTCAAGCACAGGATACACAGTAGATAACAGATAAGTTCTACTATAGTTTATATAAACAAGCTGCTGTGTAGCCATGGGGGCAGCCATTCAAGCACAGGATACACAGTAGATAACAAATTAGTACTACTATAGTTTATATAAACAAGCTGCTGTGAAGCCATGGGGGCAGCCGTTCAACCACAGAATACACAGTAAATAACAGATAAGTGCTAAAGAATCCCATTGTATACTACAGAGCTGTTATCTGTTATCTGCTGTGTATCCTGTGCCTTTTCTCCTTTTTCAGCTTTGAATGGCTGCCCCCACGGCTACACAGCAGCTTGTTTATATAAACTATAGTAGAGTTACTGTTCCTTTAACACCTTTCCAGATTAGAATTCTTACAACTATCTGGATGCTAGGGTCCAACTAACCCTAGCAATCAATCAGTAATTTAAATTAAAGACTAGAAATGAACAGGAAAAGGTGTGAATAGAAAATATCGGCACGCACCATCTTAAGAGCCACTGGTTTGGCAAGGTCACCAGATGAATAGAACTCTTTCTGATTTGTCCATCAACACATTGGGACTAATCGAGATGATCTCAATATTTGGAGCCCGCCCAGGCCAAAGATTGGATCATTATAGGGGACCACCAGGAGAAGGCCAATTTGACTTTTGCTTATGGGATTTTTTACCCGCTTAATAGATGTCAATGGAGCAGGACACTAGGAGGCCCCTTATAGAGGCCAGTTGCCAATGCACTCAGGAGGGGCTGAATCAGTGCATTTATTTGTCCTTTGATTGTTCGTTCCACTATGCTGTCTCTTTCCACGCCAGCAGAGAATACAGTTAATTCATTTTTGTGCCCAGACGTCTGAAATACCTGGGGCACGTGATACATACTTGTGTTGTCATTTCACCGGCCTCAATGCTTTGTCCTGGTGGGGTTGAACATCCTTTTATATACAAAGTGCCATTGCTATGAAAGCAAACTGCCACCGGGGATGCCTGGCTGGGTATTCTGGGCCGCGAATGTGCAGTTGTGTGCCTAGACAGTAGTCCAAGATCTGTCTGTTGGAAATGCAGAACCAAGTCTTGCCTACAACTTAAAGGGGAACTATCCAGAAAATTGTATTAAAGCTTCAGCACACTGAAATAAGAAACTTTCTAAATACAATCAACTAAAAAAATTCTGCATTGTTTCTGAAATAATCACATTTATCTTGACTATCCCTCTCTCAGCATCTGTTTCTCTTCATTCTCTCTTCATGCAGGAGTTGGGTGTCAGATAATCATTGACAGATCCAATATATCTTATAGGGGGGCTCATTTTGCCTAGAAGATGTATTAGAGCTCACTCTATTAAAATCACCAGACATCATGTCTCTCTACATGCAGGATTTGTGCAAAAGGCAGTTATTTTGGTAGATTATGTTTGTACTGAAATCCATTATTTTAGTGAGCTCTAATTCATCTGCTAGGAAAGGGAGCCTCCTATAAAGATATATTGGATCTAACTGTCAATGATTATCTGACACCCAACTGCTGCAAGAAGACAGAATGAAGAGAAACAAATTCTGATAGAAGGATAATGAAGATAAACTTCATTATATCAGAAACAGTATTTACAAAGTTTCTTATTTCAGTTGGAGCTTATATTAAATTTTCATTTTCGCAATAGTTCCCCTATAAAGGCTTACTGCCATACTGCTTATCCACAGGCTTTGTATCCTATAGATATGCCTAATGTCTGGCATTCACACATACAAACCCTCACTTCCCCATCCAGTAATGGTGCAATTTCCCCTTTATATATCACCATTTGTGAACTTTATCCTTCTCTTATCAGTTACACAACTTGTTTCCTGTAGAAAAACACACTGGGACATGTTTTTATTTCCATAAAAGAGTGGGAGCTGTCATACTGATCATTTTCTGCAGCACTTACCAATCTGTAAACTTTGCAGTATCAGTGCCAAGTTGTGAAGAACATTGCACTCCCTTGAGCTCTTATAGTGCAGGACGGGTAGATGCTACCTACAATAAATGAGGCCTTTTAAATAGGTTTGCCATCTGTCTGGATTTCACATGGATAGCCCGGTTTTTGGAAGGGCTGTCCTGGTGAAAAGTGCCTGTATGGATTTCCAAATTAGGAAATCTGGACAGGACTTTGAATTAAATGACATGGCAATCAGCCCTACCTAGGGTTGCCACCTGGCCTGTATTTTACCGGCCTGACTGGTAAAAATGATGTTTGATCCCAATGTTATTTATAGGGAAAAAAGATAAATATATAGGAAGGCCGGTTAGAAAAGGTGGCAAACCTAGCCTTACCCCCAAGGTCACAGTCCCATCCCCAAACGTCATCAGTCCTGCCTCCTTCTGTTTTTCACCAAACTAAAAGGTGGCAACCCAACTTTTGAATTGAGTATCGGCTGGAAGTGAGAGAACTCTGACCGTATGCTGGTCACTGTCTACAACAACATTTGCGTCTCATTCACATTCTACTTCCTGTTTGTACCAGCGCAATCAAAACAAGCCTAACAAAGCCTGCAGCTAGAGGAAGAGGGTGGGGTTTGTTTATACAGAGGGTTTTCCAGTGGACTTCTGGTACAAACCAGCAAGTAAAAATTCACTTTCTTCTTTCGATTTAGCAAGAAATAAAAAGTATGCATTTCTATATTAAAACAACAGGAGGGGGTGATGCAATTTGGTTATATATTTAGCCATATCTTTTGTGGTGGATTCCATATACGGGCAAATGCAAAATGATGGATTTGGTGCTTCAGTGCACGGAATAGGGAAGCAATGATTTCACTGGATTGTCTGTGTCACATGTCCCTCAGTCAGGACTCACTTCCTGTTTCCCTGGGCATTTCACGCCTCAGGTATGAGACTGCAGCATACGGACTGCTTAATCACATGACTGGAATCTCAATCTGTGCTTTGTTCTCTGTTGTACAAGGCTTAACCCCTTCCCTGCTCAGCAGACTCAATAGTCCTTGCTCCTCCATGTAATAAATGCAGCCATTACAACCGTGTGTAGAGGAATACCTCAAATTTGATCAATGTTTCTTCATGTTTTGATTTGGAATAGAATGTGCAGAGTTCTCAATGTATTTGTGTGTATGGAAATAAAAGCTATTATTACAGGTATGGAATATGGTATGATTAATGGGAAACCAGGCTCCCATAGACTCCATTTTATCCAAACAATTTTTATAAATGATTTCCTTTTTCTGTGTAATAATAAAACAGTAGCTTGTACTTGATCCCAACTAAGATATAATGAATCCTTATTGGAGGCAAAACCAGGCTATTTGGTTTATTTAATGTTTACATGATTTTCTAGTATTTTCCAACGCGCTGCGACAAAACGCCTGCGACAAATTCACATGCGCTGCACACTGCGTATGCATCCAACAGTCGTGTCACGACAGATCAATGCTACGACTTCATCCGACATTTCTATCTGTTACCTTATTTCTGTCGCATGCGATTTGTCGCAGGCGCTTTGCCGCTGCGGGTTGGATCACGAAAACATCCGAGTAGTCCTACCCTTTACAAAATCCACAACACCAAACAAATCAAAAAAATAGTAATAATAAATAACATATAATTATTACAATAGCGATCTCTTGTTTTGCTGTAAAATTAACATTATACAAGACACAGACCTATGCATATATTAATCATCTCCAAAGTGACGCTATGTAGCGGGTTATAACAAATCCTTATTGTATGTGTCGAAACATTGGTCTCCCAGTGATAAACTTAAATATCTTTTTTTTATTCTTTAAGATCTGAGTGTGTGAACTAGAGTCCCGCAGCGGGTAGGGTATCCGCGGTACCCTGCGGGTTCCAGGTAGGATTTTCGGGAGCGGTTATAGACGCGGGTTGACGGTTCTACGGTTTTGCGGGTCGGGTCGTGGGTCTTCTCAATAGTGAGTGACTTCTAATGATGTCACTTCTAGTTTACAATGACAGCACTTCCTGTTTTATTCCTTTTTTTCTGATCACGCCTACTTCTAATGATGTCACTTCCCGTTTATAATGACAGCACTTCCTGTTTCTTGATGGTCAGCGGGTTGGGGATAAGCTACTTGTTGGTCGGGTAGTGGGTCCAAGCGGGTAAGTGGACCAGACCCCATTCAAAATTTTGTGGCACTGTGCAGCGATGTGTGGCTCTGTACGCGCATGCGCCCCGTGCGCATCCGATATGCACCGTGCAGCTCCTGTGCGCATGCGTGCTGTGCGATTCCTAGGCGCGCTGTGCGGCTCCTGTGCGCACATGTGCATCGTTGCTGATGGTGGCCAGGGGGTGAAGAGGGGGCCCCTGGACAGCAGTCCCGGTGGGCCCCGGACCCCCCAGTCAGACCCTGAGTAAAATTGGACAACAGAACTGGAGTGTTATAAAGTATACAGTCCAGCCTTTAGGCTGTATTCTTGCAAACCTGCTCCCTCACCTTGTTCCATTGTGAAGTGGTGGATTCTGGGTTTTGAAGTCCCTCTACTTTGCAAAGAATCTGAGTACCACCTACTAATCAATCCATAATGTGTCAGTAGCACAAGATTTGGAAGGGTTGGATGAGTCTTTGAGTCTAAGGCGATGGGGACCAGAGTCAGACTATCATGGTTTCCCTTCAGCTGGGAAATCGAGTATGTCTGGGTATTTAGAAGTTCATATAGTATATACGTAGCTCGTCTACATTAGCCTAACTGATTGAGCTCATGCTAAAAAGGGGTTATATTTTCCCTTTAAATATCCCAAGGCACGTGGTATGCATTGTGTCCTACAGTGCAGTGATATAAGGAAACAAAGGAAATAATCTGGTTTCTGTTTCCAGCTTTTTGACCTGCCCTGCCCTGACAATCTATTCATTTGGCAGAGTAACATCTCTGTCATAAACCTGAAATGGAGTTGCCAACAAGTCACATGAATACAAGGAAACTGTTAACCCAGAAAGATCCTCTGTTATTTTATACAGTATATACATTTATTTTATTGTTTATTGTGAGTCTGAGATAAGTAGGTAACCACAAGTACAAGTTTCTTCTTTAGCCCAATTTTGCTTTAGGGCAGAGACAGACCAGAAGATTAGGGGAGAATAGTCATCTGACGACAAATCGGCTCTTCTTCTGGCAACTAATCTCCCCGAACTGGCTCCCCCCCGGCTAGAATGTAAATCGCAGGTGGGATGGCGCTTGGAGCGATACGTTTTCCGAAGTCGCCCGGAGTTTCCTCAAAAGGCAACTATGGGCGAAACGGTCCGAGTGTCATCCCGCTGGTCAATTTAGATTATAGTTGGTGGGGAGGTGGTTCGGGGAGATTAGTCGCCCAAAGAAGAGCCGAGTCTTCTCATCCATACCAGCATGAAATTCTTTGTGGCTCACAGAATAAAAAGGTTAACGATAATGTCTAAAGGAGAAGTTGAAAACACACACACACAAAGCCCTGAAGGGGTTTTATTATTTTGGCATCAGCTAAACAAAGATTCATCAGTTTCCATGTCTCTGATCCCTTAAGATTAGAGTTCTAGTACCTTTGCCATCACATCCCCTTTTGTCCTTCTCTGCTCTGTCTTCTCTCTTTACCAACAAACACATCAAAGTGGCTCGTGATGTTGCCCCCGCTCCTTCCCGACACAGGGGAGATCAGACCGGTTTGTCTCCCTGTCAGTACTTGTGCTGCCTGTGCAGAAAGCTGAAGTCTCCCATCGCCTCTGCTGCTTGGTTCCACCTTTATCATAGAAGTGTTTAGATGAATAACATTGTGTCTGGATACATCCAGCTCCGAGATATAACCCAGGCAATGACCTCTGTGCTTTTTCCAGTGAGATGCTAGGTCATACAACACTCAGTAACTAAACCAGAGCTGTGCAACCATAATGTGCTCCCCAAAATGTGCACTCCTGGATAATAATCCTGCTAACATCAGTATATCTAGCTCCTAACTGATACTGTGTCCCAGACCTAAGGGAATTTACAAAGGCCACAAAGCCCCTAAAATAGAAATTCAGTGTGTGCCCTCCTGAGCCTAGAGATTTATCTGCTTCTCCTCAGTTGTAGTTGGATGAACGTCTGTTCATAAAATGAATAATAACCTAGATGCTACTGTCAATGTGCCCTTTAATTGATTACAAGAATTGGTCCTTCTACAATTGCCACAAAAAATATTGTGAAATAATTCTCACAGATATTTTCTGGTAAAATGTAGCACTTTTTAATAGTAAAGTATGGAGGTGCCAAATTCATAGTTTTGGCACTTCCGTTGTCTCTGCTAAACCATGAGGGATCCTAGCATCCAGTTCTGGACTGAGATTCAAAATAGGCCCTGGCATTTAAGGTACACAGAGACCCAAACAGCCCCCACCAGCCCAATAAATAGTTACTGGCTATGGCAATTTACAGCAGCCCATCTGGCATCTGCCAGGACCCACAGATTGCAAGTCCGGGCCTGCTAGCAACGTCCTTTTCACCTCTTCTCTAGGGGAAGATAATGTAGTCTCCAGGAGAAGGTCCATGAGACATTGCACTTGTTAGGTGACCACTCTGGTAGAGCTAACTCCCAGTGGCGGACCCCAATACTATTTTCCGGATATGGGTGATAGAATTGATTAAGCCAAATACCCTTGACCAATATCTTTGCACTAAAAGGCATTGCGTGAGGGAGTCAAGTACTACCTGGTACGTAATTTATATGAGGTTTTTACTTGACCTAAATTGATGGAACATTTGTTTGTTCCTTTCCATATTCTTTCCCAAGCCTTTGAGTCCAAAGTTCATCGTAGCTCCTGCTCCCTAGTTTTTATGTAGGATGGAGGGATCGAATTAGATTGTGACATTAGGGATTGATACAGCACGGCACTTAGGCTCTTTGAATGGGGACATTACATACATACATACTGTCTCAAGTACAGAATTGGCAGGTAGATCGACCCCAAAACGATTTTAAATACTACCTTCCCCATAAAGCCCCGGGGAAGGAAGGGAAGAGCAAGGACCAGTTACTGGGATACCCTAACGTCCTTTTTACTCACAACTCAACACAATGACCTGATTAGTCCCTGATATACCTTGGAATGGCACTTTTTGGAACTTTCCAGATGAAACCCAACTTGACCTTAATTTCTGCAAATTGCATCATAACTGGCCTTTGAGTTGAACCACCAGCCATTGCTCTAGGGCCCTACAGTTGGGGAAGTACCGCTGGCTTTATATCTGGGCACAGATACATAGCATATACTCTTCCTTTGCAAACAAATTCCTTCCCAAATTCAGCCTTCACTGACAGGTGTTTACACCCTCTGTTAACCTCATAACCAAACAGTGAAAAGCATGATAGCCAAAGTCTTCTCACCCAGTCAATTGAAGGCGAAAGTAGGTCTCATGTCTAATCCACAGACACAGGAATAACCAAGCCCCAGCCAAACTGTAGTAGTGAGCAGACTCCAGGTCTGTGCTTCTAGAGGAGCCCTTTCTGTTGAATGCATGGCCTTCTGAAGTCAACAGATTCTCATTAGAGTAGCAAACATTAAAAATTGGGGTCACGCATGATAGCATGTAAATGCTGACTGTATCTATCAAATAAACAGAGGATGACATACCCCCTATTGTTAAACATAAGGAGATAAAAGCCAATGAGAAGCTTCCTGATCATGTAAAGCCGTGATCCCCATCCAGTAGCTCATGCGCAACATGTTGCTCACCAATACCTTGGATGTTGCTCCCTGTGGCCTCAAAGCAGGAGCTTATTTTTGAATTCCAGGCTTGGAGGTAAGTTTTGGTTGTATAAAAACCAGTTCTACTGCCAAACAGAGCTTCCTGTAGGCTTCCAGTCCACATAGGGGCTACCAAATAGCCAATCACAGCATTTATTTTGCACCCCAAGAACATTTTACATGATTGCATTTCTCCCTAACTGTTTTTACATCTGGATTTTGTTCACGGGTAAAAAAGGTTGGGGATCCCTGATTTAAAGACACAAACCATTGGATAAACACCTTTTGTTTTAATACTCCAATGTCCTATAATCTATAATCGCTAACCTCAAAATACAGGCAGGCCCTCCTCTTTACTGAGTGCTGCATCTCCATCTTGTCTCTTGTCCTGGGATCCCGTGCCAATAATAACTTTTTAATGTGTTTTATAGCAATATACTGTAGACATATGAATATCTGTAATGACTTCTCCTAACATGCATCCAGCAGAGATTAGAATTGTCACTGCTAGTCATTTAAAGGAGAGGCACCACCATGCCATTATAGGGACCTAACTCCTGTACCTTGAATGCACTACGGTTGTGTATCACCTGATCTAGTTTGATTGTAAGCTCTGCTGAACAGGACCCTCCTTACCTCGTGCACTGATCAGTATTTATATAGGTTGATTCATATACCATTATAGATACTTTGTAGCATCCCATAGGTGGGACAAGACTGCGGTGCTGTTACTGGAGATTCCAGTCAAATTAAGGAAATCTACAGTAATCCCATAAAATATATATACAGCGGGTGTGAAAGGACACATGTTGGGCACAGGGTGTACCTTTTCCTGTTAAGGATCGTGGCTCCTAGAAGACTGTGTTCCCCTGTTCCCTTACACCTGTGTAATCCAGATCCATGTTTACTGTACACAAAAAGCAGGATTGCTGTATACATAGGAAACACGCTACAGGCTGGTTCTGTTGAAAAGTGCTCACACTGTAACTCCTTTAGCACTGGAACGGGACGGAATATTTGATCTGTGCTGAATGTCGTCAGCAGTTGGATAGTTAAAACAAATCACTAATATAGTTCCCTTGTCTCAATCTGCGGCCGGTAACTAGTTCCCCATAATGTGACGGTATGACACAACTTCATTGCCAGAGAACCTTTCCTTAAAGGAACAGTAACACCAGAACAAGAAAGTGTTTTAAAGTAATGAAAATATAATGTAGTATTGCACTGAACTGGTAAAACTGTGTGTGTTGCTTTAGAAACTCTACTATAGTTTATATAAAGAAACTTCTGTGTAGCAATGGGGGCAGCCATTGAAGCTGGAAATAAAGAGAAAAGGCACAGTATACACGGCAGATAACAGATAAGCTCTGTAGTGTTTTGTAGCTGCTAATAAACTACATTGTTGCAGATATTCTGCCTTGGATTGCTCTCCTCATTCTACTAGTTAAGTTTATACTGAAGACTTGCGGTGAAGTCTTAGAGGAACGAAGCACCATTGCATTTAAAAATCGTGCGCTGAAGTTATCCAGTATAGTGAAAAGCTCTGTAGTATATAATGGGATTCTTCAGAACTTATCTGTTATCTACTGTGTATCCTGTGCTTGAATGGCTGCCCCTATGGCTATACATCAACTTGATTATATCAACTACAGTAGTGTTTCTGAAGCAAGCACACCTGTTTTATCAGTGCAGGGCAACGCTACATTATATTGTCATTTCTTTAAAACGCATTAATTTTTTGCTGTTACTGTTCCTTTAAAGGGGGAGTTCAAATGCAAATAAACCTATAGTACATTATAATGTTAGAGCTCTTCGACTTCTTATAAGCACCTTTCCTATTGGGCGTCATTATTAATTAGTTTGCTTTTTTAGATTAGCTTTCCTATTATCTCAAGTCTGCAGTGGGGTCACAGACCACGACATCTAAATACTTACATAGACTGTGAGGCTTCATTTTGACTGTTATTTCTATTTATAGGAGAGAGCTTTGTGTTTCAAATGTTGTCTGGATGCTATGGTAAGTAAAACCTACTAATGACTAATAATATTACATAGGGAGCCTACAATACAATACTCTCATTGAAAAAAACCACAGTGAGTGAAGTCCGTGGAACCCCGTGGAACCAATGGTAGCGCTTCTGCCTATGGCACAGACGAATAAACAGAAATAGTACCAAGCGAAAGAATTTATACAAGTCCTTTTTGTCCTTTTTGTCTTGTGCAATACCCATCCCCGCTTGCCACATGCGTAACGATTCTTAGAGGGATTTTGTCAAGCAGGTGTATTTTTTTAGTTGTAATATTGGTGTGTAGGTGCATCTCAGGTCATTTTGCCTGGTCATGTGCTTTCAGAAAGAGCCAGCACTTTAGGATGGAACTGCTTTCTGGCAGGCTGTTGTTTCTTCTACACAATGTAACTGAAGGAGTCACAGTGGGACATGGATTTTACTATTGAGTGCTGTTCTTAGATCTACCAGGCAGCTGTTATCTTGTGTTAGGGAGCTGCTATCTGGTTACCTTCCTATTGTTCTGTTGTTAGGCTGCTGGGGGGAAGGGAGGGGGTGATATCACTCCAACTTGCAGTACAACAGTAAAGCGTGAATGAAGTTTATCAGAGTACAATTCACGTGACTGGGGCAGCTGGGAAACTGACAGTATGTCTAGCCCCATGTCAGATTTCAAAATCAAATATAAATAAATCTGTTTGCTCTTTTGAGAAATGGATTTCAGTGCAGAATTCTGCTGGAGCAGCACTATTAACTGATGTGTTTTGAAAAAAATAATGACAGTATCCCTTTAAGCACGATAACGTGAAGTGATTCCAGGGTTGTGTTTTCTGCAATGCAAAACTGCCTGTTCAATCATTGGCCTTGCTGCTATGAATTCTGATTAGCTGCCAGTCAGTGCTATGTACAGGGGCTAATGTTGCACAGGTAGCACCATCCCAAGCAACATTTAAGGGTTAAGCATTTTTAATTGTGTCCTACCGACTTCTACCTCATGTGATCCTGAATGTGATGAATTACTTCTATTTTTTTTTTCCTTCAACCGCCACTTACTCACTCTGCTTACGTATTCATTGTGATACAACTCAGAAGGGATTGATTGGAATCACAGGAATAAGCAAGCAACAGCATTGGTTTATTGACAAATAAAGTTCATTCCAAATGATCCCGGTCTTTAGGGTGATTACCCATAAATCAAACTTTGTGCCTCTTCCATGTTTGTTAATATCTAGTTTGCCATTTATTCAGCAAACCTGTAGCATCAGCTTATATTACAGCCAGGGAAGCTCATTTTCTGCTGAATAATTAGTGACGAGCCCTAAGCTTAGCTTCTCAACAGCTGCTCAGAGCCCACTGAGCATGTGAGTGTCACAGACACTTTCCAAGATGGTGACCCCCTGTGACAAGTTTGAAGTCCTGGATCATTGCTGCTATTGACAAGCTGAAACTTTAGGCTGGTGCAATAAGTTCTGTATATAAAATATGGCATTTTTAGCCATTAATTTTTAGGGTTTAGTTCTCCTTTAATTGGAAACTACTTACCAAGAGAATTCATAAATAGCTGGCCCCACTGGTCTCATGCAGCCTGGCAGGTTTGTAGCTATGGATGCATAATATACTTTAAGATCCATATTTTTGAATTTAGCATTTATCTTCACTATATAAGTACAGACCACAGGAATAAATAGGAGAAATAGATGGAGTGACGCACATGGCAAATGCATTGGCTCTTGGGTGCCGTTGTTTTAGCTGAGCATCTATCTTAAAGAGAAAATCTTGTTCTTCAGAACAACCTTGATGAAGTGAAAATGTCTCCCTCTCAGCTGCACTAACGTTGGAGTGTGTTTATCTTCATGAGGCACTTAATGGGCAAGAAGAGATAAAGCAAATTTTTACTGGTCTTTGCGGAAGATTAAAACAAACGGAAGAAAAGATATTTCAATATATTTCCAAAAACACTAGATGTTTTGGTCGCTTAAAACCTCCCATACTTCCAGCAACAAAACCAAGAACAGCAATAAGAGTTTAATTTGCAGTTAAAGAGCTAATTATGCATAACTTCAACTTCAAGTCATCACCCTAACTGACCTTCATGCTGGGCTTGAAGGTGTATCTAGGTGTCTCGCGGCTCAGTTAGTGGAGAAGTCTGGACCAAGGAAGAAGCACCAGGCTTAAAAGTCCCATTTGCAGTATCCAAGGGGTCAAGAAGAATCGTAAACGAGCAAAAGGTTCAAGGCAGGTGACAAACTATCGTAGTCAGGATCAAAGCGAAGGGTCAGAAGTCCAGGAATCAATCCAATAGAAATTTAGAAACTCCCAGGAACACAAGTAATAGTGGCCTATAATTGGGCATTGAATCCATGACCTCGGCGTCCTTTGATTGTCAAAATTTTCGCCAATCTTTGGTGTGATGAAATCATGCGCTGGGCCTGGCATGATGATGTCAATGCGCAGCCCTGGGTGCCACCATCTTGCTGAAGCAGGGCTCTCTCTGAAACGGACCACTTCTGACACTATGTGAAGAAATGGCCATTTTCCTTAGTCCTCAGCCTAACTGATCATCAGGCTGGGCTTTCAGCTGTATCTAGAAGATCAAATGGCCACTTTCCTGAGTCCTCACATTAACTGACCTTTATGCTGGGCTTTCCAGTGTATCATGGAGAGCAAATGGCCACATTTCCCAATCCTCACTTTAACTGACCTTGATGTTGGGATTTCCAGTGTCTCCCTAGTCCTCACCTTAACTGATCTTCATGCGCGGGTCCCATACCTGCAACCTGCAATCCGCAACCCTGACCCGCAACACGCATTCTTACCCGCTACCCGACCCGCAAGTACCTTATCCGCAACCCGGAGCTGTGACGCTCTGACCATCAAGAATCAGGAAGTGCTGTCATTGTAAACCGGAAGTGACATCATCGGAAGTAGGTGTGATCAGAAAAAAGGCGTAAAAAACTATATTGAGAAGACCCTCGACCCGCAAACCCGCAGAACTGCCAACCCACGTCTATACCCGCACCCAGAACTTCTACCCGCAGGGTACCGCAGGTTTTTGAAGGTACCCGACCCACTGCAGCACTCTAATTCATGCTGGGCTTTCAGGTGTGTCTAGGTCAGCAAATGGCTATAAATCCCACCTTAATTGGCCTTAAGGTTGATCCCCCCCAGACCCACCGCCACTGCTTCCAGCCAGTCCCATAGTTTAGGATCCAATGTTGTAGAAGTACAGTATGAGTAAGATAATATAGAACCCAGGAAAACTAGCTGAGAAGAGGAGGAACAAGAATACGACACATTATAGATCAGAAGATGGTGGTTGTTTATAGCTGTGGATAATCAATACATTTTCCTTCTTTGTTCAGTATCTATTAGAATAACTGTTGGTGCACAGTGGAAACAATAAATTCATATACTCTATTATATTAACCTCAATAGATTTAAGCTTTGTAGGACACACTGCAAAGCACCATCCAATAACTGAATAACTGTAGCTGTAAATACCAGTGCTATTGATACCATTGCCCTTAGGCATATAGCACAAGTGACACTGGGGCTCATTTATCAATGCTGGGCAAATTTGCCCATGGGCAGTTACCTATCGCAACCAATCAGTAAATCACTTTCTAAAGCCAGCTGCAGGTAGAACAATGAATGCAGCAATTTGATTGGTTGCCTTGGGTTACTGCCCATGGGCAAATTTGCTCAGTGTTGATAAATGACCCCCACTTAAACATGACTCTCAGGCGGAGCAATGGTTCCTAGTACCCATCTGTCACCATAAGTGTTTGGCAGAGACATGCAGTATACAGAAGATTCCCTGTTATATTTAATGGGGCAATCAAAGGCATTTTGATTAACAGTTCTCCTGAAAAGCACCGTAATGGTCAAAATGTCATGTTCCCCAATTCTTAAATCTGAAGGGATCCAGCTGTTAAAAGTAAAGTTGCTGAGAATGCCTCCTATACAATCACTTGAGTCTGAGTACACACCCTATAGTATTTAAAAATACACTTCTTTGTTTAGTGTAAACAGTGTACATTGCACTCTGATGCCCCTATCTATTGAATATAATCACACTCCTCTCTGCAGAATTGGAAGAAAACTAGAGCATATGTAGAATACATACCTAAATGCAGTAGTATTGATGTAGCACCACACCACGTGCAAGAAGGAGAGCTTCTGCATTCCCAAACATTCATTCACCAGTTCAGAACCATATCCTATATTCAGTTTTCAAAGAGCAGAGTGGAATAGTGAAGGGCCACAGAGAAAGAATACCTTTGGACTCCTAATTAACAGAAAGCTAAAGTTGAACGAAGAAATGAGAATGGATATTTATTAAAGGCAACACTATTTAGCATGTTCATTCAGTAAACACATATTGGGACACAACCTGCTAAAATACAGTATCTATTCTATTAGGATTCTATAGAAGAAGGTTGTGTTCATTCTACCATTTATTACTCCATGACTGTAGGGATTGGCGAAATTGACCCGTTTAGATACGCAAAAAATTTGCAGCCGGCAACATTTTGCCAACGCCCATTAAAGCCTATGGGCATCATTTTCGCTGCGAAAAAATTTGCCCATCTATAGGAAGGCTACATACTCACTCACTTCAGGTTTGTATACAAGGGTTCATTTAGGAGCACAAATACAAGGTGCTAGAATGGGCAAAAACTGAAGACACAATGGGGCAGATTTACTAAAGGCCGAATTGTCGGCAGCAACTGCTTCGCACACTTCGCATCACTTTACCAGGCGCAAATTCGTTACCACTAAGCTAATTAAATAAAATGTGAAGTTGTGTCCTGGGCGCCAAACGCTGGCGACTTTTCACTAGTGATACTTCTTCAGTGCGAGCATTCCATAGTGGAGATTCGCTAGCGTTGATTTATGCCTAGCGAATAGTCACTAGTGGTCTTACTCTTAGGTTAATTTGAATAGGGCGGGTACATTAAAGTTGTATGGACGATTTTATTAGAGATGTTGGTGCAAATGCTTGAAGTGGCCACTTTGTTTTTTACAAATGTCCAAGGAACCTTAATAAAGACAAAAGAGATCATATAATGCCCTGGACATGAGCCCACCCTAAAGCAAACGTGGCATGTCCCTCAAATGTCTGGGGAAAGATGTTAACCCAAAAAAGTTCAAGTTAATGAACTGTTCACAGAGGCAATTGTGTACATAACATACTATTATAAATTTGGCAAATTACCTGTTCAGCTTTGCTCTTATGAACTGCATTAATGGGCATGGAATGACCCCCAGCCTGGATCATATTTAATGCTTTGCAGTTATTGTGTAGATCAGGGGTCCCCAACCTTTTTTACCCATGAGCCACATTCAAATGTAAAAAGATTTGGGGAGCAACACAAGAAAATTAAAAAGTCCCTTGGGGTGCCAAGTAAGGGCTGTGATTGGCTACTTGGTAGCCCCTATGTGAACTGGCAGCCTACAAGAGGCTCTACTTGGCACTATACTTAATTGTTATGCAATTAAAACTTGCTTCCAAGCCTGGCATTCAAAAATTAGCACCTGCTTTGAGGACGCGGAGAGCAACATCCAAGGGGTTGGAGAGCAACATGTTGCTCACGAGCTACTGGTTGGGGATCACTGGTGTAGATGCTACATGAGCCCTGCTATTTGGACATACCCAGAATATAAGGACCTGCTGTGCATGGGACCAGGACCTTTGCATAATCCTGCCTATTTGTGTTGACTAGTAATACAGCTGATCCTTCTATACCCCAGAACAGCCATCATCCTGTAATACAAATGGGTATACTGTATAGCGGTGTGAATCAAAATGTAAAACACACATTCTCGCTTCCTCTTATCTCTCTATGGCAGGAACATGTGCTGTAAAACCTATTTATTTGTTAATTTATGGGGAGGAAAGATAGGCAACTCCCTCTTATGCACTGAAAATGTTTATTTGACATAATAGTATTTTACATATGACACAAAATGCTGAGTCCATAGTGTGCAGTGTGTTACTTAGGTGTAAAGATGAACATAATAAAATAATTGTTCTCTTGCCCAGTGCACTATACAATTTTTCATCCAGGTCTTGCAGGCTTATTTTCAGTGTCATAGACTCAACTACGTGTACTTGACAGGGTCATTTACAAAATGCAGGAGCAGGGTGCAAAGTGCAAAAAATGGTGCAAAGGGCAGGACACTCCCAACTTGAATTGCAGAGAATTTCAGATCTCCAAAATGGAGTGTCGGGAATTGTATGTGCCCCATGTATTCAGTGTTGCCTTCCGTTCAGCACCATTGTATTTATGGGGCACACACAAGTCTCAGATATAGATGCCCCCCTCCAGGGCCGGATTTTCATAGTGGGTGCCCCTTGACCAGCTGTCGTTTATTGCCCCCTGTCCCCTCCACTTTATTCACGCAACTTTTCAGAGCAATGGGGATTGGAGCACAGGAAGTTTCTCCTGTGTATCCCCAGTGTTTCTGAACCAATGTGAGTGTGGTTGGGCAGCATGCCGCCCCCTAAAATCCTGCTGCCCTAGGCCCCGGGCCTTGGTGTCCTCTCTACAAATTCGGGCCTGCCCCTATTCATCCCCTAACTTGTGTATCACTGGGAGTGCCAATGAGCATGGGCTGCAATGAATCCCTGCACTTATTACTTAGCTCTTAGTGCATATAGTGCACAGTAGTGCACAGTAAATGTCCCCTTATATATTGTTTGGCTGTCTAAGAGTGCCATATTGCTCTCTAGAAGAAACCTGTGGCCTCAAGGTATACTAATTCATCAGACATAGGTAGGCACACTTACCAAGTACACATGAGAGATCATGCTTTTATTGTAAATGTTGCTCTTGAAAGATGTTTTTATTATGCTGTTGCCATTGAGAAAGTCTGGTTTCCAAATTAAAAGTATTGGGAGTTTGGGACTGAAAATCTCTGGAGGATCGAGACACCATTACTACTTCTCCTACATGCATGTAACCACTGCAGAACATTGACGGAGTAAGACCAGTGGGACCCACAATGCTTGTCTTACACAAATTCTTCCTGGCAGTGGCTTACAATGTCGGAGTGGGCCGGCGGGACACGGGGAATATAACAGCTGGGCCTCGTGGGCCCCCGCCAGCTCAGACCTGCAACCCCGGCTCCGGCTGCCCCATAACATAATGAGCTGCGATACCGTGCCCGTTGCATTCGCTCATGTGCGTAGCGCGACTATTCAGGTAGCCTGGCAAGGACTTGGAGGTCGGGAGGGAGCTGCAGTCCAACCCTGGTGGCGTAACTAGAGTGCGTCAGACCCCCCTGCAAAAAATCTTCAAAGGGGCCCAGCGCACTCAGATCCCCCACTTTCCGCGCTGACTTATGCCCCCCTTCCTCACCAGTAAGAGAGTGGCTGGGGAGGAGGAGGTTTTCTTATTAGCTATAGAGGAGGAGACTCCACAGTCTGGGGCCCCCTGTGACTGCGGGGTCTGCTTCCTCTATAGTTACGCCACTGCTTTTTGGGTTTTAAGGTGGCCATAAACATATCCTTTCCTGGAAAAAATCTTTCCAAGAAAGTTTGTTCATTTCAACACATGTGTAGAGCTGAATCATCAGATATACAGGTAGAAACAATAGAATTCTACCTGTATCTGACGATTCAGCACTAACAATGGCTGATGTTTAGGTGCCTTCAAAGGCACCCGATCGAAATTTTCCACCTGGGCCGATTGACGAGCCAACTGATATCCAAGTCTTCTGCTGATATTGATCGGCTCGTCTCCTGCCATACACGCACTGAATATCGTACAAGAATTTTTTTCACATGATACTATCGTGTATGGCCACCTTTAATGTACATGGAATGGAACATAGGAACACTGACATAATTAGTGAGCTATCTGCTTGCACTCTCTCTGACATTTTAACTGCTTTTTCGCAGCCACGACGAGATTAGACCCAACCTGTAGGAAGTATTATAGACGTATTAGAATGTCCATGATACAATAATTAATGGAGCCAAATTAAATAGAAACCATCACAATAGATGTGTGTGTAACCAGCTTCATTCCGACTAGTTTTACAGGTTTCAGCTATGCCGAAATCCACTGATGACACTGTACAGTTAACATACAGACATTGTATAAGATCTTTCTGAGGGGGAGCAGCTGTGCAAAAACATGTGCCGCATGACTTACAACACAATACTGAGTGTATTTGATCCGTCACTGTATCATCTCGTTGTCGCTTCTAAAGTCTATATTGCCTTTGTCGCTATTATTTGTTCCTGGTGTGTAGGGCTCTAGAAGCAAGGGAATCTGTTCTATATTCCTGATGTTAAAGGACAAGGAAAGCCTAAAGACAATATTTTGTGCAGGCATTTTCGCTGAAGTGTGAAGCTGCAGAAGATCCAGAGCTGATGATTTCTCAGAAGCACTAAGTACAGAAAGAATGCTACCCAAAATGCATCGTTCCTTCCTGAAGACCACAATGATTGGATTTAAAAACGATATTTGGAAAAAGAAAGATAGCGATCTTAGAGAGCAAGAGGCTACTAGTTAAATGATGCAATAAGTAGAAAAATGCTTTCCTTGTCCTTAATAGCAGTGAACACCCATGCTCTGCCCATACTGTTTCCTTAGTACCATTCTAAATCTGGATATATATGCTTTTCCTGCTCATGATACAATGAAATTGTGCTGTCTGTTTCCCACTAAGAAAAATAAATTGAAAACATTACTATTTGTTTCTAATATATGCAGTACATAATGTAAATGTTTTATGGCCTTAGCTTGCTATAGTGGTTTAAAAAATATAGCGGGCTATTTAGTAAAATGAGTGAATTATACTAGTACTAGTAAGGCTGGGATGATGGTGCAGAAGTTAGCACTGCTCCTTTGCAGTGCTGGGATCCTGTCACTGTGCTTCTCTGTTCCATCAATGCATTCCCTAATGTTACTGTGCATCCTTCTCTGTTCCATCAATGCATTCCCTAATGTTACTGTGCATCCTTCACTGTTCCATCAATGCATTCCCTAATGTTACTGTGCATCCTTCTCTGTTCCATCAATGCATTCCCTAATGTTACTGTGCATCCTTCTCTGTTCCATCAATGCATTCCCTAATGTTACTGTGCATCCTTCACTGTTCCATCAATGCATTCCCTAATGTTACTGTGCATCCTTCACTGTTCCATCAATGCATTCCCTAATGTTACTGTGCAACCTTCTCTGTTCCATCAATGCATTCCCTAATGTTACTGTGCATCCTTCTCTGTTCCATCAATGCATTCCCTAATGTTACTGTGTATCCTTCTCTGTTCCATCAATGCATTCCCTAATGTTACTGTGCAACCTTCTCTGTTCCATCAATGTATTCCCTAATGTTACTGTGCAACCTTCTCTGTTCCATCAATGCATTCCCTAATGTTACTGTGCATCCTTCACTGTTCCATCAATGCATTCCCTAATGTTACTGTGCAACCTTCTCTGTTCCATCAATGCATTCCCTAATGTTACTGTGTATCCTTCTCTGTTCCATCAATGCATTCCCTAATGTTACTGTGCAACCTTCTCTGTTCCATCAATGTATTCCCTAATGTTACTGTGTATCCTTCTCTGTTCCATCAATGTATTCCCTAATGTTACTGTGCATCCTTCACTGTTCCATCAATGCATTCCCTAATGTTACTGTGCATCCTTCACTGTTCCATCAATGCATTCCCTAATGTTACTGTGCAACCTTCTCTGTTCCATCAATGCATTCCCTAATGTTACTGTGCAACTTTCTCTGTTCCAATGCATTCCCTAATGTTGCTGTGCATCCTTCTCTGTTCCATCAATGCATTCCCTAATGTTACTGTGCAACCTTCTCTGTTCCATCAATGCATTCCCTAATGTTACTGTGCAACCTTCTCTGTTCCATCAATGCATTCCCTAATGTTACTGTGCAACCTTCTCTGTTCCATCAATGCATTCCCTAATGTTACTGTGCAACCTTCTCTGTTCCATCAATGCAATCCTTAATATTACTGTGCATCCTTCTCTGTTCCATCAATGCATTCCCTAATGTTACTGTGCAACCTTCTCTGTTTTATCAATGCATTCCCTAATGTTACTGTGCAACCTTCTCTGTTCCATCAATGCAATCCTTAATATTACTGTGCATCCTTCTCTGTTCCATCAATGCATTCCCTAATGTTACTGTGCAACCTTCTCTGTTCCATCAATGCATTCCCTAATGTTACTGTGCATCCTTCTCTGTTCCATCAATGCATTCCCTAATGTTACTGTGCAACCTTCTCTGTTCCATCAATGCATTCCCTAATGTTACTGTGCAACCTTCTCTGTTCCATCAATGCAATCCTTAATATTACTGTGCATCCTTCTCTGTTCCATCAATGCATTCCCTAATGTTACTGTGCAACCTTCTCTGTTCCATCAATGCATTCCCTAATGTTACTGTGCATCCTTCTCTGTTCCATCAATGTATTCCCTAATGTTACTGTGCAACCTTCTCTGTTCCATCAATGCATTCCCTAATGTTACTGTGCATCCTTCTCTGTTCCATCAATGCATTCACTACTGTTACTGTGCAATTCATAATATTATTCTGCATCCTGCTAGCTTCCATCAATGCATTCCAAAATGTTACTGTGAATCTTTTGAACAGACACCATTCTATTTGTCCTCTTGTCCAGGCCCCAACAGAAGAGCAGGATAAACGGTTCCTCTCCACTTCATCATCTGCGGGTGCATCACGCCTGGGGTGATATGGAGCAGAGGTAGAGAAATGTACAAATCTACCCAACTGATGAACTGACTGATGTCCATGTTACATAGATATGACTCTTGATTGTTATGCTAGCTACAAGTTACAAACATCGTACAGAAATTCAGCACGTGTATGGCCATTTCTTGCCTGTATATCCTGCTCTGTTCCATCCCTACTGTTACTGTGCATCTGACTCCGTCCATTATTGTCTACTCTTTCTTGCTTTAATACACTGCATAATATTGCTGCCTGCTTCATCCGCAGCCTAGTGCTTTTCATTCTTTGATCAGTATACATGCTGTACCTTTCTAGTATATTGTTCCTTGGTTTGTTCATCTGGTATTGCCTAAATTATCTTTGATATATATTTTCCTCATTTACTATAATGTGACACCATGCTGTGTGAAAGGCATTTTGTGTGACTACAATTCCTCTCGCTGAATACATTGCACAATGCAGCACAAGCCTCCCTCTCTTTACTGCTCATTTCTGTGACCTCTATGGGTCAGAGTGATCACGTCCTTGGATAATCTAGTATTTCCCCTGCTGTAATGTGAGTGGTACCTCTACAGAAGAATCATAGAATATTAATTTTTAAACAATTAACAGTGGGAATCAATTCCTGCTGGGAACTCCTGTATCCACACTGCCCTGTTGAGCTTACAATCTATGTCTGATGCCCTAGACAGAGAAACAGGTGGCCTTGGAAAGTCACTTAATATGACTGTGCCTTAAATATACTTGTCATTGTGCCTGAATAGTGTAAAAAAAAATAATGAGCACTGTATTAAAAAACATACCACTATGGATTCCACCATTTTTTCCACAAACTATCTGCCTCAGGGTCCACTCATCTGATTGCTAGTTAAATTCTAAAGAAAAATTGGTGGGAGGTGGGGGGCACTCATTGTCATGTGAAAATTGTATAGAAACTAATATATGTGTGTGTATGTGCATCTGTATATTTGTACATATATGTTTACACAGCTGTGAGCGCATCGTGCTTGTGATTTTCCGAATGGTAATATTTTATTACCTTGGTTTATTACGTATAGTATTTCTCACATATAAGCCCAGATCTATATAGCGGGACTGGCACCACCCACCTTGGATGTACAGTATGTTCAGAGGTGCCTTTGAAGTTAGGGATCTTTGGCAAATGACACGCTGCTATGGATTTTTCCCATCACGCCGCACGGTGATGCCTGGGTTACAGGAGTGCAGTTGTCAGATGATCCCTAAGTGGCTGGTACTGCAGGGAAAGCCATTGATAAAAGAGAGTCAACGTAGGATTCAGGCTGCTCAAGGCAACCAGACACCCCCCCCCCCGCCCTCCCATTGGCTTCCTCACTCCTTCTGTCTCTTTCCAGCCTCCTCCTCCCCTGCCCCCATCTCTATCCCCTCCATGTCATTGTCATCCCTTTGCCTCTATCCTGTTGTGTTTCTTTTCCATTTCCCTTTGCTATGACCACTCCAATGTTTCCTCTTCTCATCTCTCTCCTTGGATTATTAATGTCCTCTTGCTCCTCATTCCTTGAGTTCACTGAATAGATACTCATGCGGGTTTTCCCTTGACCTCAATTCTGCTTGAGCAGCATTTTCCATTTAATTCACTTGTTTTGTAGCCCCTCCCTTGCCTTTCAGCCTCCCCTTACATTCTGCTCTTGGTTTAGATGCGGCTGCTGACCACTTCTTATATGGCCTGGCCTTCTCGTCCCACATTAGTCATAATTCTTCCCTAATACACAATATTTAGGCTTTATCTTTTATTTAGCAGTTGATTCGCTTTTGTGTGTTGAGGGGGTTAAGTTTCCCTAAAGTTATATTATTATGTGCCTATGATGAAATGTGCCACATGTGTTAAAGGAAACTATACCCCCAAAATGAATACTTAAAGGAGAAGGAAAGTCTTTTTGCACTTGGGGGTGCAAAATGTTAGGTACAACCCAAGTGATTGTATTGACTTACCTGAAACCCTGGGCCGTGCTCCTATCAGCAGAAAACTGCACAGGCCTGGGATTATACCAGTGAGCACCACGGAGCGATCCTCTTCCGTCTTCCTCTTTCTTCAAATTTCCCAGGGAAAACGCATGTGCAGGAGTACGAAATAGTCGACTTTTTAATTAAAGTTCGGCTTCTCGCTCTACTGCGCATGCGCAGCCGCCCGAAGAAAGAGGAAGAGGATCGCTCCGTGGTGCTCACTGGTACAACCCCAGGCCCGGTGCAGTTTCTGCTGATAGGAGCACCAGCCCAGGGATTCAGGTTAGTCATTACAATCACTTGGGGGTGCAGGTGCAAGAACACTTTCCTTCTCCTTTAAGCAACATATCAATATATCAAATTAAGTGGCATATTAAAGAATCTTACCAAACTGGAATATATATTTAAGTAAATATTGTCCTTTTACATCTCTTGCCTTGAGCCACCATTTAATGATGGTCTGTGTGCTGCCTCAGAGATCACCTGACCAGAAATACTACAGCTCTAACTGTAACAGGAAGAAGTGTGGAAAAAAAGAATTCTGTCTGTTAATTGGCTCATGTGACCTAACAAGTATGGTTTGTTTGGTATGTTTGTGTGCACTGTGACTCATACGATACCAGGGTGCCGCCCATATTTTTTAAAATGGTTTTCTTTTTATGATTACCCAACGGCACATACTACTAAAAAAGTATATTATTATGAAAATGGTTTATTTACATGAAGCAGGGTTTTACATATGAGCTGTTTTATGCAATATCTTTTTATAGAGACCTACATTGTTTGAGGGGTATAGTTTTCCTTTAAAGGAATACTCAAACCAGAAATTAAAACCTTTTCTACATCTATCATAACATTGACTTTGCATGCTATTTATAATTTTGCCATGAAAGTAATTTGCCTAATGCTTTTACATTACCTAGATGATCCCCCGTGTTCCTTTATAAGGGGGCTGCCATATTTGTGCAGCAGGAGTCCGTTAGCATTAGAAGCTAAAACTGAAAAGCTGAAAAGGAACAATCAGGTTGGCAAAACAGTCAGGTTTAGAAACTTCAAGTAACAATTACTACAAAAACAGAAATATCACTTAAAAACTTATAAACTTGAGCTATAAGTATTTTTTAATGTGCATTAAAGGAAAAGGAAATGCATCCTGTACTTGGGGTACCAAATGTTAGGCACCCCCAAGTGAAGGTATTTACGTACCTGAAACCCCTGGCCGGTGCTCCTATCAGCAGAAAACTGCACCGGCCCAGGGTTATACCAGTAGGCACCAAGGAGCAACTTGTCATCGACATAAAGATATGAATGTGTGTTCTACAGGGCTTACTATCTGAATGGCACGTCTGGAGAAACGGGTCTGTTAGTTAAAGTGCAACCAATAAAAAATGCATCATTAGTTGGTAACTAACATTCAATTTTACCTTTTCAACATGAGCTAGGGTCAAACATTGTGAAATAACTTCAGTTTATAAATAAAAGTGCTAAACTGCACCTTTACAGATAACCATGGCAGCCAATTAAAAATTGGTGTCAGTCAGGCTATTACAAGTTGAAATATAAAAGAAAATATCTGGTTGACATCTATGGGTAACATCAAGGGGGTAAAACATATACTAATAAATTAGGCAGATACTTTTCTTATATGGTGAGAGTATTTCCCTAACTGTAGTGCTCACACCTCTATGGAGTCTAAAGCAGTGGCAGGACAAATGCATATTTGCTCTCCTAGATACACCTGAAAGCCAGCAACGTAACTAGAGGGGGGAGGCCCTGGTGCGGGACGCGCAGCCGGGCCCCCCTTCGTACGCCCGAAACCAGCACAAGCTGCCGGGGGGGCCCTGAGGGGGTGAGGGCCCTGGCCCAATCGCAACCCCCGTCTCCCCCAGTAGTTACACCACTGCTGAAAGCCCAACTGGAAGGTAAATAGCATGAGGCACACTTATTTGCTGCCCTACATATTAGAGCTATGGCTGAATGACTGACAGAGTGATTATTTTCTATATCTATAACCTTGTTATGAGCTAGGATGGGCCCTGAACAAAGACTGTCCCTCTAAGGCAGGTGTCCCCAACCTTTTTTACCCGTGAGCCACATTCAAATGTAAAAAGAGTTGGGGAGCAACACAAGCATGAAAAAGTCCCTTGGGGTGCCAAAAAAGTCTGCGATTGACTATTTGTTAACCTCTATGTGTACTGGCAGTCTAAAGGAGGCACCAAAGCACCTACTTTGAGGACACTGGGAGCAACATTCAAGGGGTTGGAGAGCAACATGTTGCTCACAAGCTACTGGTTAGGGATCTCTGCTCTAAGGTCTTGAACCCAGGAAGTATGACAAGCACTGATGTAAAATAACACATCAATGGAGTAGGTAAAAAACTGAGGACTAGGCTCTCAAAGTATTTAGAATGTAGAAAGAGTATTTGAGAGAGAACACCAAACAGAACTTTGTCAATGCCCCTAAAAAATGACACACTCCAGTCCCTGCTTGTACCTGGGATAAAGCACCAATAAATTTTTTTCAAAAGCCAAAAAGTATCCTTAGTGCTATTTAGCTTAGGGTTTAATCTCTTATAAATGGGACTGATTTTTCCCAAAGGTGCTATTTACACTGCTTAACATGTGCTTGAATCTTGCCGCTGAGACCCAACCCCTGCTATTTACAGTATTTGTGACCATAACACAACTAGATGACAGATCCTCACCTCCCTCTGCCTTCCCATTCAACTGGCTCTACTGGCTTGTTTGCTTTGGAGAGAGGCAGAAAATTCTGACATCTATAAATGCTAGCCTGCAGGTCGCTGAAAGAAAGCAAATGGCACTAATCTTTTGGAAACTGGCAAGACTTAGAATCTTAGCATTGCTTACAATAGATAAAAGAAAGGTCAATCCAGAGTTGTTTTATCAAACGATACACCAGCTCATACAGGTATGGGATCCGTTATCTGGAAACCCGTTATCCAGAAAGCGCCGAATTACGGAATCTCCTTTGCCCATAGACTCCATTATATTTAAAATAATTTTCTTTTTCTCTGTAATAATTAAACAGTACCATGTACTTGATCCAAACTAAGATATAATTAATCTTTATTGAAAGCAAAAACAGCTTTTGGGGTTTATTTAATGTTTACATAATTTTCTAGTAGACTTAAGGTATGCTTGGGCGAATTTGACCCATTTCATTTCGCCAAAAATGAATCGCCGACTAAAAGTTTTTAGATGCCATAGAAGTCTATGGGCGTCATTTCCACGGTGAAAAAATTCGTGGCTCTAGGGCCATCCTGGAAGCTTACACCCTGGGCTCACTCTTAAATCTATTAAATAAACATAGTGCTAAATCGTTTTTTATTTAGGCCCATGGTGGAAATAAGGATGGGCTGTTAGGGGCTGAGACCAACCTCTGGTAATTCAACAGTGGTAACCCTGCAGTCTGCCGCGCTGCAATTCTGAGTATGCGTGTGGCGCCGGATCTGGGTGAACGCACACTGCGCCGGGTTTGTGCAAACCCACGTCACCTCATTTGTGTGCACGCACAATTTTTTTTTTTACTGCGGCCTCCCGACAAAGGGAGGTCGCCCACAATTAAGAAACAGATCTGGGCCGGCGCGGCCCACCGGGTTTTTTCCTGGTATCCCGCCGGCCCAGTCCGATGTTCCCCACAGAGGAGGTCCAGTTTTGATCTAGAAGGTAATGGTTTATGGGAAATAGTTGATTTTTTTTGCAGTTCAAATTGGTCTGACATAGCGGTATTCTACTCTAAGTTGGTACCTACTACCATGGTTTCACCTCCTTTATGCATTCCCCTTGATTATTTTACTTTTCCCTTTCCTGTAGGAAAACAGACTTCAGGTGAAGTGTAATGGTGCAGGTGAAGGTCCCATAGAGGGAAATAGTCAAGTTACAGTGACTTTGCATTTATACATTGTGTTATGACTGGACTGCTGTGAAGGACTAGAAGCAGTCATGAGCCTCCCTGATCTTGACCAGTGTCTGTTAGAGTCTGTTCTTCCAATACTCTCTTACTTTATTACTTTCTCCTAGAGGTCAATTACTAGTGTGGAGCGAGCAAATGCACCAACAAAGGCCTGCTATTTCCAGATGAATCACAGTAAAGTCAATTTGCTTGTATGTTAACTACAGTAGCAATAACTGAAGGTTGTTCCCACCTCACATACCTCCGGTGCTTGTCTGACAGGTATGACTAAATGAGAGATGGATCACACACTATTAATGTTTTTAAAACACAAAGCTCAGGACCTGGAGCGTTCCAGATAACGGATCTTTCTGTGATTTGGATCTTTATACCTTAAGTCTACTAGAAAATAATGTATTAAATTAACCCAGTAGGCTGGGACTGTTTTATTATTACAGAGAATAATAATTTGGATTATTTGGACATGGAGTACATGGGAGACGACCATTCTGCAATTCGGAGCATTACTTTGCAGCTCTAAATTTACTTCTCATGTAAGGACACATTCTCAAATATGGCTTCAAATTCCTAAATGTAATTTGTGCATAAAATGCAGGTATGCAGAAGGATATAACTTGCATGTAGAGGTGGATGATTAGGTGAGCAAAGGCCTCATGCAAATAAATATATATATATCTATATATCTATATATATATATATATATAGGATAGGAATTGTGTTAACGGAGAACTAAACCCTAAATATGAATGTGGCTACAAATGCTGTCTTTTATATACTGAACTTAAAATTCCAGCTTGTCAATAGCAGCAATGATTCTATACAAAGTCGGGAGTCCATATTATTATCAAACCAAGCCCACGGGACTCGCCCCAGTTCAAAAGGGCCATCAACTATAGAAAAATTTATATCAAAAATGATATAAGTCCCAAAGCTTTCTTCAAGTAAAAAATATTATTTCATTTAAGTACATTTTAAAAGAATTATAGCTGGTACATACTACCCCCCATATCCCACCTTACGCGTTTCGCACCCTCCGGCGCTTAGTCATAGGTGTGTCATAGGTGTGTCGGTGACCGACACACCTATGACTAAGCGCCGGAGGGTGCGAAACGCGTAAGGTGGGATATGGGGGGTAGTATGTACCAGCTATAATTCTTTTAAAATGTACTTCAATAAATTAATATTTTTTACTTGAAGAAAGCTTTGGGACTTATATAATTTTTGATATAAATTTTTCTATAATAGCAGCAATGATCCAGGACTTCAAATTTTGATGCTTATTGCACTGGTTTCTGTGCTGTCATGTAGTAATTATCTGTATTAATTACTAATCAGCATTATATTGTGACATTTCTATTCTATGTGTACTGTATATTGTGAGTGGGTCCCTAAGCTCAGTAAGTGACAGCAGCACAGAGCATGTGCAGTGAATCAGCAGAAAAGAAGATGGGGAGCTACTGGGGCATCTTTAGAGACACACATTTTTACTGCTAAAGGGCTGTGGTTGTCTTGGGCTGGTACAGAAGCACAAAACATAATGTACAACATTTCTAGCTACTTCTTTAGTTAAGCTTTACTTCTCCTTTAAGTTCACAGATGATGAAGGCCTGACATCAGAAACATACTACACATGGTGCTAAATCTGGTCTCCTAGGCCTAATATCCATCCATCCAATCTGCTACTAACTGTTCTGTTCTCCCTAACTCCCATTTCTCACCACTACAGTATTCAATAAAGTTTTATTCAAAGTGTAATATTGTTGCCAACAATAATTTCCATATATAATACAGGGTAAAAGAACTGGAATGCAATTATTGTAGCTTCCCAGTAACATCACACATTAATGGATCAAGTACAAGGTACTGTTTTATTATTACAGAGAAAAAGAATCTGAATTATTTGATTATAATGGAGTCTATGAAAGACAGCCTTTCCGTAATTCTGAACTTTCTGGATAATGGGTTTTTCAATAACGGACCCTATACCTGTACTTGTTTAGCTGCTAAAAAATATAATTGAGTAACTTATCCTGTCTCTTTGTCACTCCTGCTATTACCACTCCTAAAAGAGCTACATAAGGATCCTGTTTAATTTAAAGTTAACATGTAGGATAGAGAAAATATGATTTTATTATAGACTCACCACTACAGTTTACATTAAATTCTTAAACTAGAATTCTCCTCCCCTCATCCAAGAAAGTATAGGCCCCTCGTTATCATGGCTTCCCGTAATACAAGGAACAGGGCCTTCAATGCCTGCTCATGATCTTCACATTCCTTCACTACTTTGCATCTCACTAAATCTCTTTCCTTGTGTCTCCATATACTCCTGGTTGTCTCCTCCATTTATTTATTTATTTATTATCGTATTGCCTGTGTTTGTTTTATCAATCTGCTGTACAGTGCTGCTTAAAGGGGTTGTTTGCCTTTGAGTTAACTTTTAGCATGATGTAGAGAGTTATATTCTGAGAATTTGCAATTGGTTTTCTTTTTTTTTTTTTATTATTTGTGGGTTCTGAGTTATTTAGCTTTTGTTCAGCAGCTCTCCAGTTTGCAGTTTTATATTACTGTAAATGCTGCCTCCACTCTAGAAAACTGCTGGGCCCACCAAAGTTCTATAAGCTGGGTACCTGTGTGAATGACAGGATAGGTAAAATTAAACATGGTACACTGTGGAACCAGGCAGGACAGGCTGAAATGCAACTTATGTACTTGTAAAGGGTGCTACAAGGACATCTATGAGGTCTCGGAGAATAAAAGTTATCCGGTATGCTGGGGGGAGAAGCAGAGGCAAAACTCTTAACATTTTCATCAAAGTGTTCATCAAGAATGCAGCCTTCATTCTTTTCTGTTTGACTAATGTCAATTTTGGAGGTTTGCCCTGGACTGTACCTTCTCATTCTGTTATGAAGAAGTTTTGGTAGCTGGTAGGACGCATATATTTGTATTGCTGTTATTAACCTTGCTATGGATAGATAGATAGATAGATAGATAGATAGATAGATAGATAGATAGATGATAAATATATACATACAGTAGATCGCTAGACAGACAGATAATTGATAGATAGATAATAGATAGATAGATAATTGATAGGTAGATAGATAGATGATAGATTAGATAGATGATAGATAGATAGATAGATAGATAGATAGATAGATAGATAGATAGATAGATAGATAGATAGATAGATAGATAGATAGATATAGTCCTACATATCAGTATTTGGAAAACCCCTGTCTGGAGGAGTTTGTGGGGAGAGGTTAGTTGACACAGGAATGGTGAGGAGAGACTAGAAGCTGGTCTAATAGTGAGATATTCTACATACTGCCATGAACATATTTCTGGAATCACAAATAAAGTATTGTCTCAAATAAAACAGGGCATTAACTTGAGGGATGAAATCGATTTTGGGTCCATGGTAAGGACTCAGTTTAGTATAAGTATGTGTGTATATTTATTTATATACTTGAGTGTATATACAAGTCTGTGTAGGTGTGTATATACAGTATATAGATTACACACACATATTCATAGGGTTGCCTCTATGAAGAGGCTGATAAAAAGGCTTTTCAATGCCAATGTAATTAATAGGGAATTACCGAATAGAAAGGCAGATATTTTTTCCAGAAAAGGTGGCACATCTATTTACTGAGTTCTGTCTTTTTTCAGCCTAATTGAATGATCGCACTGGCACACAGGGTTTTTTTTTCTCTAATGATTTTATCTATGTCCAGCCAATATCGGTTAATGTTCAGCGTTATTTGTATGAGACATATAAATTCCACCCCTCAGTATCTAATGGACGCGCCTCTCCCCGCACCCAACCTGTCACACACCGCCCTGCAGCCACGGCAGGTGCCTCAATATCTCACCTTCTCCCCCAAATCCTGCACCCCCGAATACACCACCCTACAACCCAATTCACACACGAGCCAGTCAATAATCATCTCCCCCCCCGGCAGCAAGTGACCGCCGGCACTACAACCTTCCATAAACCGCACATAAAGGAACGTTCCGTCATCATCATCCAAAGGGGCGGGATCAAAAGTCACAGCTTGAGGGAGACGCCGCGTCACGTGCTACCGGCAGCCATTTTGTGCTGCGGCGAAGTATTTAGAGCAGAGAGCGCTGGTTAGGCTTTTTCAGTGTGAACGCCGCAGCTGAACTGGTTGGAGTGTCCTGTCATTCCTGCTTCCCCTCCTCCTTCCTGTAGTGTCCTGTGCACTCTCTCTCGCTCTTTTCCTCCCCCGAGGCCGCTGCTTTTATTTTATTTCTCCCGGACACCTCGTCAGCCGTCACCATGTCTGCAGAGACCGGCAGCGCGCCCGAGTACTCCGCCTTCTTCGCTGTCATGGGGGCTTCGTCTGCTATGGTTTTTAGCGGTGAGACTTCCATGTTTGTTCTATACATATATATATACACACACTGCCAGGGACCGCTGCCTTTACACAGACACCTGCTATGAATATGACTGCTGTCCTGATTTAGGGAACTACACATCCCAGCATTCTCTGTGGCCAACTGACACATTGAGCTCTATATAGACGTGTCCTGCCATTGAGAGGAATATAGCTTTTCATTTTCCCTTGGATGGGTTACTGTGGAGTCTTCTGGCTTATGGACATGATGGGGAGGATTTATTTCTTCCTCTGTGTGTGTCTGAAATAGGAATGCTGGCCCCTCACACTGACATCAATACTGGGCTCCTTGTGTGTCATATTTATTATAGGGCTATTGGGGGTGACTATAGCAATACTGGGGAACCAGCTGAAGACATTCGACATCCCTAATCCACATTAAATACCCACAACTGTGCCTTAAATCTTCAAGCAGTAGGCACTTACGCCTTTATTAGACACCTTTCAATTCTAATATAAACGCTGGGATGAGTGTGTAGATGGCTGATCCTTATTCATCATGTGACCGGCTCTTGCTTCCATTTTTTTTTTCCCTATCTTCTCGGATCATTGGCTTCTTCCTCCTCTTCTCCTTGTCAGGGTTTTGGCTGGTTTCCCATTGTAAAGGCTTGTTGTATGGGGAAGAGGAGGTGCAGTGTAATGATTAGGCTTCTACTAATTACATGTGAATATGGGGGTGTTGTAGAGGAACAGGGGGGCTAGTCTTTCCCCGTTGCCCAAAGGGGAGCCCGGCTTGCTGATGTCATCCCGGTGACAAGCGGCTGGTGAGTGGTCACATGACTGCAGAGGGCTGGATGAGCAGGGCTCTCTATTGCTTTGCTGTTTGCTCGCTGTCAAGCCTCTGCTGTGTGTGATATATAGAGATAGATAGATAGATAGATAGATAGATAGATATAGATATAATTTTTTTTATATTATTCTTGATGAAGGCCCTAACCTGAGCTGAAACGTTTGACACAGATTTATGCAATAAATGTGACATGGTGCACTTAATATTGGAGTGCGACTCTGTGTAAAATTTAATCTTAGCACCCACAACATGAAAGAATCCGGATAAGTGTGCAGCTGCCTACAAGTGAATATAATTATAATCTATCCTGTGAATGCTGCAACCTCTCTCATATCAAGAATCAAAATTTATTGGGCTTTTTTTTTTTTTTTTTTTTTTTATTGGATTCTTGATATATAAATCGTGTGCGTGCTGCAGCCTCTCTTATACTATTGTATACTATTTGTGGGCACCCAGGTTGTTTCAATGTCAGCGGTGTGTACCCTTCTAGAAAACTTTATATTAAGTACCCTGATTTTACGGGTTCCTGCGTGTCTTTTTTTTTTTTTTTTTTTTTTTTTTTTTTTACATTTTTATTTGTGGGTTCCACCAATTTCCACCATTTCAATGGGTGCATTTCCCTGATTTAAGTAATGTTTTCCTGGATTTTACATCAAAATTGTGTTATATTCCCAAAAACTGCTTTTGTTACCCCCTCTATGAATGTTATTTGTGAAATAGAGGTTTCAAATACTAAGCAGATGTGTGTGTCTATATATATATATAGATATAATTTTTTTTTTTTTTTTTAATTCACTGAGTCTGCCCCTTATACAGTCCTGCACCAATCACTTATTGCTTTAGGTTGTGTATGTGACTGACAGAGTCTTGCCCCCTATAGTGTAACATTAACACTGCAATGTTTAACCCTTGTTATTAACACAGTAAATATTGTATCTCCTAGTAAAACAGACTCCTGTGCTTATATCCTTCCAGTACTTGAAGAAAAGTGCGTAGTCTTACCAGAGTATTGCCATGCTGTTCTTGCTGTGTTGGCATGTGTATGGGTGCAATGGTAGAACAGGGCTGATTCTGCTAGATCTGTTTTTGCTCCAGGAATGCTGGAGATTTTTGGTACATGCTGCATCCTGGGCCCCCCCCCCCCCCCTTTAATGCAAAGCTTGTTCTTCTTGCCCATCAGCCAAGGTCACTCTGATAAACCTGCCGGCATCATTGGGACATGTTTTCAGGGCAGTTTAGTTTAAACCCTGGACCATTTTGGGGTTACTGTAATGGGGGGTTAAGAGACACGATTTGTCACTTGAATGTAGATGGGGTTAGTGATTTTTCTATCTCTAAGTTCAGTGAAGGTCACAGCAGTCCGTTTAAAAAATAAATAAAGTGGAAAATACAGGTTTTGGGCTTTTCTAAATTTATGTAATTGTGCGTCAGAACCCTTACTTGCTACTCATAGTAAGTTAGGTTTAAAAAAGAGTAGGGATGCACCGAATCCAGGATTCGGCCTTTTTCAGCAGGATTCGGCCGAATCCAAACCCAAATTTGCACATGCAAATTAGGGACAGGGAGGGAAATCACGTGACTTTGTCAGAAAACACGGAAGTAAAACATTTTTCCCCACCCCTAATTTGCGTATGCAGATTAGGGTTCGATATTCTGCTGAATCTTTCACATAGGATTCGGGGGTTTGGCCGAATCCAAAATAGTGGATTCGGTGCATCCCTAAAAAAGACTTGTCCATCAAGTTCAACCTATTGAACTAGTCTATAAATAACCTGCCTAACTACTAGTTGATCCAGAGGAAGGCAAAAAAAATCCATTTGAAGCCTCTCCAATTTGCCTCACAGGGGGAAAATTTTCCTTCCCGACTCCAAAATGACAATCGGACCAGTCCCTACTCATGGCAGATGGTCTGCCCCTTCCCCCATACACTCACATCTCAGCTGAGCAGTAATCCATGCACATTACTAGTTATAATAGCCATGTATCAATTAGAGGGGTGACTGCTCAGTAATGATGGTACTCCTTATTGGATGGTGTGCAAATACTTTTAGCAAAAGACCTGGAGTCTTCATGAAGCTCTAGCTTTAGACTCTGTCTGCAACTGGTATATATAACATCAAGCTTCTGGATGAAAATATTTCTATACGGCTGTGCCTGCAAATATCAGTTATTCCTTATACATAGATTTATTATTCCTTATCTAAAGACTGTAATGACCTTATTTTTTTTTTTTTTTTTTTTTAGTCCTCCAGCTGTTCTTGCTGGTTTTTTAAAACCACTTGATTTGTGCAGCCGCCTTTGTTTTAAAATGGGGTGAGGTGGGAATCTTACAGATGTGTTAATTGGAATGCTAAAATAGCAGGCTACTGTTAAAGAATGTTGCTGTGTGAGGGGGATCTAGCAACAGTCATTCCAGCACTGACTTGTAAAAGAAAATAAGGATCAGATCATCAGGGTGACAGATTAGCAAATGGAAAGCCGATCTGGATACTCGTATAGGAACTCTTATCTGTACTCGCATGTGCTGCCCCTTACCTGGAGGCTTACGAACTGGTGCAGCAGGTGCAATTATGCTGGAATTCTGAAAAAAAAAATTGCCCCCAATGGTAATTATCTAGTTCGGGTTGTATGAGTTTGCATGTTTTTAAATGGTGCATGCATGCCTTTTCGAGGTGTGGTTCACCTTTAATTTAACATTAAAGGGAATTTTTTTTTTTTTTAAAATAGGTATCCGTTAATGCTTTTCCAGCAGACTTCTGCATTGAAACCAGTTTTCAAAAGAGCAAACAGATTTTTTTTTTTTTTTTAATATTTAGTTTTAAAATCTGACTGAGGCTAGACATATTGCCAGTTTCCCAGGTGACCCCACTCATGTGACTTGTACTCTGATAAACTTAAGTCATTCTTTACTGCTGCACTTCAAGTTGTTGCAGTCACCTCCAGCAGAACAATGGGAAGGTAACAAGTCAGCTCCCTGGTAGATCTCAGAACAGCACTCAATAGTAAAATCCATGTCCCACTGTGACTCCTTCAGTTACATTGAGTAGGAGAAACAGCCTGCCAGAAAGCAGTTCCATAGTGCAGCATTGGCTCTTTCTGAAAGCACCTACACAATATTACAACTAAAAAAATACACTTGTCCAGGAATGGAATTTATATCTTAGAGTGAATTATATGCAGTATAAACTGTTTAATTTAGAAATAAAAACGTCATCCTAAGAATCATGATTTAATTATGCAGTAGAATTTCCAGCTTTGGACTCAATTTTCGTCTAGCCTATTTTTATGAAGTCCGTCTGGGGTTGGAACAGTTGCATGTAAATTTCTAAATGTTTTTTGTTGATGCTGAAATACTCTGTGTACTTCCCATGGGAAAATAAACTGTTGGGTGGGGGGGGGGGGGCTCTGGAAGGTTGGTGGGAGAAAACTTGTTCAGAGTCAACTGCACTTTACTTACAAACGTTAGTATTGACTTGGATGAATTGTAACCAGTCACAGCAGGACAGGTTTAAATTCATGGACATAACTCTATTAAAAGGCCAAATAATCTCTTAACAGGTGAAATACACCATTAGCACCATCAGATGCAAAAGTACATGAGACAAGCTCTACCATTTTCATTCCTTTTAATAGGGAATAGTGGTGCCCTGAAACTCAACACTCTTCATGCCAATAGCACTCACTGGAACATTTTGAACTGAAGCCGTCGGCAATGCCGTGAGCACACAATGAGTTTGTTCTCCCTGTGCTTGTGTTGGTTTCCTCTGGATAATTTGCCCCTGATGAAACTGACCATAGTGGATGTGTCAGGCACTTTAGATGTTAATCTGTTGCAATATCCTTGACAATAGCCCTGCAATATATAAACTTTCAGCACTGCCATCCTTCCCATTAATTTGGTAGCAGTGCTACCTGTAACCAGTAGTCTCATAGGACAACTAAACCCTAAAAAATGAATTTGGCTAATATATAATATATGTTGAATTTATTGCCCCAGCCTAAAGTTTCAGCTTGTCAATAGCAGCAATGGTCCAGGACTTCAAACTTGTCACAGGGGGTCACCATCTTGGAAAGTGTCTGTGACACTCACATGCTCAGTGGGCTCTGATTGGCTGTTGAGAAGCTAAGCTTAGGGCTCGTCACTAATTATCCAGCAGAAAATGAGCTTCCCTGGCTGTAATATAAGCTGATGCTACAGGTTTGCTGATTATTAAATTCTGATGCTAATTGCACTGGTTTCTGAACTGCCATGTAGTAATTATCTGTATTAATTACTAATCAGCCTTATATTGTGACATTTCTATTCTATGTGTTCTGTATATTGTGAGTGGGTCCCTAAGCTCAGTAAGTGACAGCAGCACAGAGCATGTGCAGTGAATCAGCAGAAAAGAAGATGGGGAGCTACTGGGGCATCTTTGGAGACACAGATCTTTACTGCTAAACGACTGTGGTTGCCTTAGGCTGGTACAGAAGCCTAAAACATAATGTACAACATTTCTAGCTACTTCTTTAGTTCCCCTCTAAATGGATACTGTCATGGGAATTTGTCTTTTTCAAAACGCTTTTAAAAATGGTTAATAGTGCTGCTCCAGTAGAATTCTGCACTGAAATCCATTTCTCAAAAGCGCAATCCATTTTTATTTAATTTTGAAATCTGACATGGATCTAGACATATTGTCCATTTTCCAGCTGACCCCAGTCATGTGACTTGTGCTCTGATAAACTTCAGTGACTCTCTAGTGCTGTACTGCAAGTTGGAGTGATATCACCCTTTCTTCCCTTCCCCCCTCGACAGCCGAACAGAACAATGGGAAGGTAACCAGATAGCAGCTCCCTAACACAGGATAACTGCCAGGTAGATCTAAGAACAATATTCAATAGTAAAATCCAGGTCCCATTGCTGAAAGCACCAGTAAATCAGACAATTTGTTGGAGATGACTATGGATAGCATGGTTTCATCTTTTTACTTTCCGTGGATTTGTATCTGTTGGTTTTCTTCAGCCTGGAGCTGAACTTTCAGGGGGGAAAAAATGTGACGGGTGCTCCGTTTTGCTCTGAAGGAGCAGCTTTAATTCCATTTCAAGGTACATTTGGGAATGGTGGTCCAGCATATTCTATATTCAGTAGGACCTCTGGGCTTGGATTTACTTCTAATCTGTTGTGGTGGGCCAAATTAGCCTTTTCCTATTACTGGTCCACCCATAGGATGCAGCCCTATTGGGAGATGAACAAGCCTCCAATGTGACTCCATACAGAGCCTATTAGCCAACACGATCTGAAAAGGTCCATAGCATCACCTTTATTCTTGCAGGTAATGGGCTGAGCACAAGAAATGCTGCCGACTCCTGTCCACCAGCAACACTCAGTACTGCAATACCTGCTCTTGCTGGGAGGCTAAAGTGCTCAGTTGCTGAATTGCAAAATTCGCACACCATGTTTACATGAAGGGTTAAACTTCTTTGGTCTTTCATTCATACATTGGGATTTAATAGAAAATGCAGCCATGTGTATGTATTTACCATTTGTGCAATTGTGGAGTTCCACAGGTTCTTGAGCTTCCTCAATTTTAGTTCAAACCTCTGGTTCTTTCCCAGATTTGCTGTGGCTTGCATATAAAAGTCTGCACTGGTTGTGCAATAACGAGCTTGCAAAATCTATTTCTGTGTGTTCACGTTTTTTCAGGCCACTCGGTTTCAAATCGTTAACCAGAAATAAAGACTTTTTGCAATTACTTTTTATTATTGAAGTGTAAAGTGGTGTTTTCCACCTTCTAGGAGGGGGGGGGTCGTCGACCCTGTAAACTGTCTAAATTGATACATTTTGTTCCTGCTGAGCAGAATCCTTGGGTTTCATTACAGGCAGCTGTTAGACTTGATACAATAGTTGCTAATACTCCAGAGATGCTGCTGAGAAATGGATCAACTAAATGTTGCAAAAATTGTAACCGTTCAGATTCTGCACCTGAATTAGTGAGCTGTCAGACTCAAACACCAGAGACACAAACATTCAACTTTAAACTAAGATTTTGGGAAAATGGCAAGTTGTTTAAAAAGCCTTTATTTCTGATGATCTCAAAAAGTGTTTGGAAGTTGAACCCCTTTAGGGTATAATAATGTACACAGGGAAGCTGTAAATAAACTTGGGGGATAGGTTCTTGGTCTGAGCTCATGGATATAATGTGCATTTGCCTTGGGCTACTGCTGGGGATGGGTTTATTGGAACCATTCTTCTTTTTTTTTTTTTTTTTTTTTTTTTAACTTGATATATGTAGCCCAAGGGGAAAGGGTTTTACCAAGAAATCTTGGGTAGAGTATGGAAGGGCCTAGTGCAGCCTTATGGGCTTCCTTTTTATTTTGTACAATATTAAATCATATGTGTATGGCACAGCACAAGATACAATCGCCTGCACAGGTAATTAACCCATGGGTTGTTGTCAATAGTCCTTTTCACCTGTTCATTGCTGTCAGTACTATGAGCACTGTGGATAAACTCTAGTGAATACCTTGCTTACATTTTTACCATTTTGTTGGTGGATAACTTGCAAGGTGAAGTAATTTTGCTCTAGATCTGTGACCTGTAGCAGGCCATTATTAGGGGACATCTACTCATCCACAGTTTCCTACTTCACAAAAAATGTAAAATCACAATTGTTACAGGAGCAACCCCTGTCTGTGGCTGAAGAGAAGGACAAGCTTAAGAGGTTGTTGCCGGAAGCATGTCCTGTTGCTTTACTGCTCAGTCTCTTGCTCCATTCACGTGAGAAACGAATAGAATGCAGGAGGCATTAGGCACCTCCCTTGTTAGTGTAGAACTACACGGCCGATTTCAATGTGGGTTTAGTGGATCCGACTCGCTGTGCCAAAACGCAGGCTTTCGAGTTAGATGCGACGAAAAATAAGGTAAATACAAATGTCGGATTTTGTCGCATCATTCATCCAGCACGACTGATGCAGATGTGGCCTCAGCCAGTCGTGCCTGATGAATGCTGAGACAAGATCCAATATTTGTATTTCTTACGTTATTTTCCGTTGCATCGGATTTGACGCCTCCACCTTGGCATATTGCGTCGGATCCGCTGAAAACGCATAGAACTAGTTCTACCCTTACTCTGCAGTTATGAGCTGCTTGTATTGAGAATAATTGGCCACTATATGAAATATCTGGTGGTCACTGCCCTAGTGTGAGCATTGTTACTATTCACTGTGAGCCCCTCACTAGTCAAACCACTGATATTTGCACAGTTTTAACAGTGCGCGCGTGTGTGTGTGTGTGTGTGTGTGTGTGTGTGTGTGTGTGACTTTCCACTCCAAGGTTAATAACACTGGCTAAAGACAAAAGGTGCTTGGGCTCCCTGATCAGCTGTCCCTTTCTAATGGAAAATGTGGCTGCTGCATGCGTGGCCACTAACCTGCATTTCCGCCATTGACCCTAAAGCTGTCTGGTTTGTTTGTTCAACTATGTTGTAACACAGAATGGTATAGAAACAGGACTTCCCTGTAGGTTGTGGTTTGGGATGGGCAAAAGTGAAGCACACTGCCAGTTTAAAGTATTGACTTAATCTTGTAATTTCTCCATCAACCCATGGTCCCTGGGAAATGTTTCTTGCAGGGCTCACACATCATCTGATAATCCTGTAAATTTTTTACCATATGTAATATTGTCTATATTTTACTCCTTTTAAAAGTTTTACCAAACTTGTTTCTGGCCGCCTACTTTTAATTACATCACTTCCGGTTTGCAGCACCATCACTTCCTGTTTGATGGTTGCGGATAAGGCAGTTGCGAGTCGGGTAGCGAATCAAAAAGGGGAAAACATGCGGGGTCGGGTTCAGGTCTTAGAAATTGGTTTTCGCAGGATTCGAACGGACCCTCATCTTTTGAAGTCTTAGATGCACACTAATCAATGGTTGGCTTTCGTAATTGTTTTTTTTTTTCCAACTCGTTTAAATTCGAATATACTCAAGATTCGATTGGGGGTTATTTAATAAAAAAACATTGAATGTCAGTCAGACAAACTTTACCAAGCCGAAAACTCAAATCTAATTCAACAAACTCGATTTGAGGTTTTTTTTTTTTTTTTTTTTTTTTTTTTTTTTTTTCCTCCGAAATAAATGTCAGGCTACTAACGTCCAAACTGGTCCCTGGACCTCTCCCTTTGACTAATACATGAACTCTGCTGGGTTTTAGTTGGTAAATAAAACTAATTTGAAAAGTTCTTAAACGGCCAGAGTATGAAATCTCGAAATACGAATAAAAACTCGAATCGAGTTTGTATAATTCACAACTCGAATTTGAGAGTTTTGACCATAAAGAAAAAAAAAAAAAAAAAAAAATTTTTAGTGATTTTCAATTGGACCCTTAATAAATCTGCCCCTTAGTGTAGTTGCATGTTACTGCCTGGGAGACTGTAGTTTGACAATGATGCTCCATGATTTAGTATTCATAGAAAGTATGGAAACATAATGCTTTTAAAATTCTTATTGACTAAAGATATGACGACAATTTAAATAAAAACCCATTAGTAGGATATGCCGTAACTTTATTCTGTAAATCAGGCCGATTCAGATAGTAACAGTCAGTCTCCAGTGGATGTCTTTTCAGCAATAGAAATGTTGTTGGTCCTTTTAATGCTTCCCTTTCACAAATGCCTGTATGCAGAACCAATATTGTTGACTCTGTGCTAGAGAGTAGAGTATTGCTTCCCTGCCAGTGTTGTCTCGCAGGCCTAATAACATTCTAATCATGATTTGACTATTCTTTCTTCTTTCCACAGCCTTAGGAGCTGCCTATGGGACAGCAAAAAGCGGTACAGGTATTGCTGCAATGTCTGTCATGAGGCCTGAGTTGATCATGAAGTCTATCATTCCTGTTGTCATGGCTGGTATCATTGCTATCTATGGGCTTGTAGTAGCCGTCCTTATTGCAAACTCCCTGACACAAACTATCACGCTATACAAGTAAGTGCCCAGGTTATTTATTTATTCCCTCCATATTATTTTGTGCTGTTTTTTGACACTAAATCTGTAGAATCGGGTTATTGTCAAATAAGGTGTGAGCAGATCTATCAATATTAGAATGCACGCTGTAATCAGTTAGTAAGTTAGGTTGAAAAAAGACACACGTCCATCAAATTAACCTATATATAACCTGCCTAACTGCCCGATGATCCAGAGGAAGGCAAAAAAAAACCATCTGAAGCCTCTCCAACTTGCTTCAAAGGGTGTAAAAATTCCTTCCTGACTCCAAAATGGCAACTGGACCAGTCCATGGATCAACTTTTACTATGAGCTAGCTTCCATAACCCTGTATTCCCTCACTTGCTAAAAAGCCATCCAGAGTTAAGGTTGTAAATACAACATCCCAATTGTATGACACAGGGGATTTCAAAGACTTAGTATTGTGTCTTCAGAATATTTAAAATTCTCAAGGCTTACGGTTCAGCCATTTTGACCATGATACGGCTCTTAAAAATAAAACAGAACCACACCTACCCACGCATAACCAGACGGGTATGGGATCCGGAAAATTGTTATCCAGAAAGCTCTGAATTACGACAAGAATGTCTCCCGTAGATTACATTTTATCCAAATGATCCACGTTTTTAAAAAATGTTCCTTTCTCTGTAATAATACAACAGTAGCTTGTACATTTTCCAAACTAAGATATAATTAATTATTACTGGAAGCAAAACCAGCCTATTGAGTTTAACTTGCATAATTTTTATGAAGATCTAAGTTACTGAAGATCCCTTATTTGGAAAGCCCCAGGTCCTTGGCATTCTAGATGGGGATGCACTGAATCCACTATTTTGGATTTGGCCAAACCCTGAATCCTTTGTGAAAGATTCAGCCGAATATCGAACCTATTCCTAAATTGCATATGCAAATTAGGGGTGAAACGGGGGGGGAAAACATTTTTTGCTTCCTTGTCATGCGATTTCCCACCCCTAATTTGCATATGCAAATTCGGGTTCGGCCTGGCCGAAGGATTCGTCTGAATCCTGCTGAAAAAGGCCGACTCGTTGCGGAATCATGAACCTAATTTTGGATTCAGTGCATCCCTAATACTAGATAACCGGTCCCATACCTGTATAAAGATTACTCCTAGTTAACTACCAAGAACAGTTGCACTTTGAGCTTGTGTTGACTCGTATATAACACAATTATGGGAAAGTCCTCACATCTTAATCACTTTAAACAATCTCTATAGTAAACAAGGCTGATGTTTCCAGATCTACATGAGACACACACAACCATAATCTATTTTCACGTGTATCAGAATTGGCCCGGACACTCTTGTCAGTCTATTTTTGTAGCCTTTTATTGCCTTTTTTGTTTTGTGTTTTTTTTGTTTTTTTATTCCCTCCCAAAGCAGAAAATCACATTTCTTCTTTCTTATTTGTAGGAGCTTCCTTCAGTTGGGTGCAGGCCTCAGTGTAGGTCTGAGTGGTCTAGCTGCTGGCTTTGCCATTGGTATTGTGGGAGATGCCGGAGTGCGGGGTACAGCACAGCAGCCTCGACTATTCGTCGGAATGATCCTGATCCTCATTTTCGCAGAAGTCTTGGGTCTTTACGGCCTTATTGTGGCGCTTATCCTGTCTACAAAATGAAGAATTCCACCTCTTCCCAGTTCGCCTGTTATACAAAAGTCAACACTTGCAAATAATGGTTTTATCTCATGTGTACAGTCATCCTACACCCGCTACCCCCAACTCAATATTTTCTCCCCCCACTTTACCTGCGCAGTTGTAAGTTAGTGACTGTTGTGTGTAATCCTTTAGCTATTTCATCAACTGGACTTCAGGGCATTGCCAAGTCCTGGCAGCCGGGCTTGTGGGAGGGAAGCGGCCATCACTTCCTCAACCCTCACCTGACTCCTCCTCCTTCCTCTGCGTGCAGTGGTTTTTTTGTTTTTTTATTCCCATTCCATCCGATTTTGTTTCCGAACAAGTTTCATGTATAAATATGATCCCAAAACTGTCATTTCTCATTTACACTTAATGTTTTATTTATATAAAAATTCTTGTTCATACTACACAAAAAAACCAAGCCAGCTTTTTCCTCCCTTCTGTAACCTATCCCGGTCTCTTTGCTGCGTATATATTTAATCTTTAGCTGTATCTGTGTGGGATTTCCTTGTAAGTGCTGAGAATTCCCTGGATGTAATAATTTGGATTAAGATTGCTGTATTGTTCTGATATTGGAGTGAGGTCTCTCTATAGTTATATATTTTTGTTTTTGTTTTTTTGTTTGTTTTAATACAAAACAATAAATTCCAGTCTGTTAACTGGTGACCAGAACAAAATTTTAAAAGCAAACCTGGAAATGTATGGGTAAAGTCTCACCTGCTGCTGGGGTTCAGTTACAGATTTCCGAATAAAACATCTCCAATCCATCACAGCTTTGCATTATTTCAAGATTTATCTTTTTTTTGTTTTTCCCTATAGCCACAGCCTCTCAACATTTATCAGCCGCTCATGCTTACTACAGACTCTTTTATATGAATGAAGACCAGCTTTCAGTTTAAATTGCGGCTACAGTTCTGAAATGGGAGTCCTGCTGTAAAGGGCAGTTGATGTCTGTGTTTGGTATGAAATCTAGGATATGGGGTTTTGGGTGATTTTAAAGGAACCATAACATCAAAAAAAATTAAAGAGTTTTTTAAAGTAATAAAAATATAATGCACTATTGCCCTGCACTGGTAAAACTGCTGTTTGCTTCAGAAACACTACTATTTGTTTATACAAATAAGCTGCTGTGTAGCAATGGGGGCAGCCATTCAAAGGAGAAAAGGCTCAGGTTACACAGCAGATAAGCTCTGTAGAACATAATGGTGTTATCTGTTATCCACTATTTAACCTGTGCCATATAGACTTTTTTTTTTCTATTTCCGCCATTGCTACACAGCAGTTTCTTTATATGAACTATAGTAGTGTTTCTGAAGCAAACTGATCAGTTTTACCAGTGCAGGGCAACACTACATGATCTTTACTTTAAAACACTTTCATTTTTTTGGTGTTACTGTTCGTTGAATTAAAAATCCCCTTTTAATTAATATGAAGTGCTCCCCTGAGGCTGAGTTCTTCAAAAAGGAATGCAATTGAGTGCAGGTTTGAACGTTCACCAGTACGAGCCCTAAATGAAACGATACTCTCTCTATAAAAATATAGTGCATAAAACCGCTCATATGTAAAACACTGCTTCATGTAAATTAACAGTTTTCATAATATACTTTTTTTTTTATTAAGTAGTATGTGCCATTGGGTAATCATAAATAGAAAATTGCAATCTTAAAAAAAAAAAATAAAAAAAAAAAGGGCCGCCCCCTCGGATCCTATGGTTCACGGTGCACACAAACAAACCATACTTGTTAGGTCACATGAGCCAATTAACTGACAGAGTTGTGTCTTTTGCTTCCATGCTTCTTCGTGTTACAGTTAGAGCTGCAGTATTTCTGGTCAGCTGACCTGAAGCAGCACACAGACCATCACGCAATAGTGGGTCAAGGTAAGAGATGTAAAAGGACCATATTTACTTAACTAAAGATTCCAGTTTGGTAAGATTCTTTAATATGTCATTTAATTTGGTATATGTTTGCGAAGATTCTCATTCATCCAGGCCATGGTATAATTATAGAAATTAGTCAAATCAACTTGGACTTGCTGTGTTTTTTCCTTGAAGACGTTTCACCAGTCATACAACTGGCTTTCTCAATTCAATTGATAAAAACTGCTTTAGTATTCATTTTGGAGGTATAGTTTTCCTTTAAAAAGTGTACGGGTATGGGACCTTTTATCCAAAATGCTCGGGACCTGGGGCTTTCCAAGTAACGGATCATTCCCATAATTTAGATCTTAATACCTTAAGACTACTAGAAAATAGTTTAAACATTAAATAAACCCAATAGGCTCATTTTGCTTCCAATAAGATTTAATTATATCCTAGTCTGGATCAAGTACAGGGTACTGTTTTATTACAGTGAAAAAGGAAATTACATTTTAAAATGTTGATTTGGATAAAATGGAATCTATGGGAGACCACTTTTCTGTAATTTGGAACTTTCTGGATAACTGCCCCAATCGCTGTAGTGTGTATAGTTGGGGCAGATGTGCATAGTCTCTGTGCAAGGAAAGGGGTGATGTAAATGTGCCATCCTGCTGCAAATATCTTGGGAACTAACTAAACTGGAATAGCAAATCTGCTTTTTCATCATGTGTTTTTTTTTCCCCCCCAAGCCTTCAGTGTGCTTACTTGTGCAGCTGCATCTGGTCATGCTAGGTAAATAGCCTTGCACAAGCATGGGCAAACTATAATGCAGAGCTTTGCTTTTCACAGGCAGATGTTTCCTATGTAGGTACATTAATTCCCTCATAGAGCATTCCTAATTAATATTATACTTTAATGAAAATGTGTACCGTTTTTATAAGAAACCTGACTGCAGTGAAATTCTCCCATCATTTACTGCTGTGGATAGGAATTGTCAGACGGTCCTTAAAGGACCAGTAACATCAAAAAATTAAATTGTTTTAAAGTAATAAAAATATAATGCAGTGTTGCCCTGCACTAGTAAAACTGATGTGTTTGCTTCAGAAACACTTCTATTGTTTATATAAATAAGCTGCTGTTGTAGCAATGGGGGCAGCCATTCAAATGAGAAAAGGCTCAAGTTACACAGCAGACAGCAGATAAGCTCTGTCTGTCTAATGGTGTTATTTGTTGTCCATTATCTATCCTGTGCCATTTAGCCATTTTTCAATTTCCGCCATTGCTACACAGCAGCTTGTTTATATGAACTATAGTAGTGTTTCTGAAGCAAACACACCAGTTTTACCAGTGCAGGGTAACACTACATGATATTTTCATTAATTTAAAACACTTTCAGTTTTTGGTGTTACTGTTCCTTTAACTGCTCTGCAACGAAACAATGTACTTATGTACAGCAGGGGGAGCCCCCACCTTACTTCCCAGCCATGCAGACCTCAAGCAGCTTTGTTTGTTTCCCTGTAGAGCAGTCGGCGACTGTGTAGAGATTTGTATTTTATGTTTGCCTTTACTGTTTCTAACTCCAGCTGCAGGGACAGAAATCATGGAGCCATAATTAAACCGATAAACTGGGATTCAATAGTAACCACTCTTTCAGTAGCGAGTTCCATAACTTTGCAGTTGCACTAATTTAACGACTAATTAAACTGCATGATGAGTATATAAATTTCTTTAAATTGCGGAGGTCGATCTTGTTTCTGTGTGCAATCCATGAGTAGCATTAGAAACTTTGAGCGGAGTTGTTGTTTTTCCTCTGAAGTTGGCAAAAAAAGATGCAATCTAAAGTTTAACCATACATGGGCCAATAAAAGCCTCCAGTTTTGTCTGCCTTTGTAATGGGCTTATGTGAGCTCCTAGTATTGATAGTATTGAACACACATGGCATTAAACTATTGTAAGGTTAATAAAAATGTGACTTGGCTTCTCTATATACTACCACTAAGTAAACCATTTTCATCTTCAAAAAGCACATCACAAATATCATTCACTTAGAAAAACATAAATTAATCATTGCTGTATCAAAAATGACAAATTGTTTATACAATCCTAATGTCTCAATTGTACCCTAACCTTTTAGTTTGTAAACCCTATTGTACTCTGTAATCCTTGTCTGCTATCCACCATTTATTCCCTGTTTGCTATAACTGCAGTAAAGCACTGCGTATCTTGACAGCGCTATATAAATAAATGATGATGATGATGATAAACTAAGGGTAAGGACACACTGGACGATTTGTCGCCAACGTTTTAAAAAAGTAAATCGCGGCAACAAGACGATTGTCTTTTTTGAACAGACGATTAACAGCGACTATTGGCACAGAGCGATTTGTATCCCATTACTCTGTTCGGTACGTGCTCCACCCAAACCGGAAACGGTTTGTGCTTCCCGCTGTAACCTGGCGTCTTTCCGTTCTTGCGTCATTGCGTTCGCATTGTAATTTGAATACAATTGCTGCTACTTATCTGTATGTGTGTGCGTGTCTAGGAGATTTCAGTGCTTTTCTAAGTACATGCTATTTCTGATAAATCGCTCGGAAAAGGGTCTCAGTGCGTTTTGGAGCTACAGGCGATTCACAAATGCGCTGTGGGCACAGGAGCTGGCGTCTTTCATTTGTTTTTGTTCAGAGACAAAACGAGCGATATGTCGCCGCGATTTGCTTTTTAAAAACGTTGCCAACAAATCGTCCTGGGTGTCCTTAAGGGTAAGGGCACACGCTAAGATTCGGGGAGATTTAATCGCCTCTTTTTCGGACAACTAAAAGGTGAACCACCCTTTTAACTGCTTTATAACCATTGGCTGAGCAAAGTAAGAACAAATGCATGAATTGGGGCAAAGAAAGGGCTCTCAGGTAGTGGATTCTTTAAGCTAAATCCTGGGCTATGTTAAATGGGAAAGGAAATCCTAGACCCAGCCTTCCTATCCCTGCTTCAATAGACAGAGTAGGAGAATGATCATTTCATTTTAGGGAGCCAAAAGGTTTCAGTTCATTTTTAAAGAGGTTGTTCACCTTTAACTTAACTGTTACTATGACGTAGAGAGTGATATTCTGAGACAATTTGCAATTGTTTTTAATTTTTTATTATTTGTGGTTTTTGAGTTATTTAGCTTTTTATTCAGCAGCTCTCCAGTTTGCAATTTCAGCAATTTTGTTGCTAGGGTCCAAATGACCCTAGCAACCATCCATTGATTTGAATAAGAGACTGGAATATGAATAAGAGAGGCCTGAATAGAAAGATGAGTAATAAAAAGTAGCAATAACAATACATTTGTAGCCTTACAGAGCATTTGTTTTTTAGATGGGGTCAGTGACCCCCATTTGAAAGCTTTAAAGAGTCTGAACTATACAAAAGAAAGAGTGAAGACCAATTGAAAAGTTGCTTAGAAATGGGCGTTCTAGAACATACTAAAAGTTTAAGGACCATTAACATCAATTTTTTTTAAATTCGTTAGTATACAATGAAAAAAAACACAAAGACAAATCAAACTTTGAAATCGCGAAGTCTTTATTAAGAAATAACCGAAACTCCACTTCTGCTCTTCTTCAGAAAAGGCAACAGGGTGACAATTCATCTCGTTGCACTCGATTTCTCCTCTCTAGCTATCTCCTATAAGGAACACAGGGAGGAGAAATCGAGCGTCGCACCATGGATCGCCTGATCACCTTTTCTAAAGAGGAGCGCAAGTGGAGTTTCAGTAAGTTATTTCTTAATAAATACTTAGCAATTTCAAAGTTTAATTTGTCTTTGTGTTTTTTTTTCGTTGTATACTAACGATTTTTTTTTTTTTTTAATTTTGATGTTACTGGTCCTTTAACAACCCCTTTAAAGTGAGTGCTATTTTGCAGAGCAATTCTCTCTCTAAAGCAATACGGCCAATATTTATGATCATTTCACAGAGAGGGCTTAAAGGGCAACTAAAGTCTACAATAGAATAATGTTAGAAATGCTGTATTATGTATACTAAATATAAACATGAACTTACTGCACCAGTAGCCTAATAAGACAAATGATTTATGCTTTCAAAGTTGGCGCAGGGGGCTGTCATCTTGTAACTTTTTCTGCAATATGCACATGCTCAGTGTGGTCTGGGCTTCAGTTGGGAGGTTAAGCTTAGGGATCGTCATAAATTATCAAAACAGCACAAGTCAAATAATATCTTATAATATCTATATCTATAATGTATTAATAATCATAATATAGAGACTACACTGCGTCTCTGGATAGAAATCTCTACAGGGAATCCAACAATGCTGCTCGAGTTCTGGGAAGTAAGGTGGGGGGGCTCCCCCTGCCATTTGAAAGTATGATCATTACCTGCACAGCAGTTGGGGACCATCTGACAATTCCTATCCACAGCAGTAAAAGAAGGGGGAATTGCACTGCATACAGTCAGGTTTATGATAAAAACTGTAGACATCTTTTAATTAAAGTATATTGTAAATAGATTTCTTTTTCATTAAAGAAAGTAAAAATGGGATTTTATATTTTTGCCTTTACATGCCCTTTAATGTCTCTTTAAGGAGAAAATATGGCGCTTTCTGATTGGAGGTGCTTTTTTTTAACCTTTCAGCAGTTAGTTATGCTTTACTTGTTAGCAGTCAATATTGAGACATGCCCATGTAATGGCACAATAAAGCCGTACAGCCCAGTCCAAGAGTTATGCAATGGCTGCCCCTGACTTTCCCAAGCACCTTCCCTCATTTGTCCAAACTCCACCAATGACACCGAAGTTTCTCTTTTGCAACACTCCCTTGCGCCCCATGACCCTCATCCACATATCTAACCTGCAACAATGGTCCCTCTAATTCAGTGATCCCCAACCAGTAGCTCGTGAGCAACATGTTGCTCTCTAACCTCTTTGATGTTGCTCCCAGTGGCCTCAAAGCAGGAGCTTATTTTTGAATTCCAGGCTTGGAGGTAAGTTCTGGTTGTATAAAAACCAGGTGCACTGCCAAACAGAGCCTCAATGTAGGTTGACAATCCACATAGGGGCTACCAAATGGCCAATCACAGCACTTATTTGCCACCCCATGAACATTTTTCATGCTTGTGTTGCTCCCCAACTCCTTTTACGTCTGAATGTTGCTCACAGGTTCAAAAGGTTGGGGATACCTGCTCTAATTCCTTCTCGGCTATGTGCACAAAAAAACTGTGTGCCGTTAACTCAGTGTTTTCACACAAATTCCTTTGTGCGCTGGCCTCAGAATGTATGTGTGCACAGCTTTGGGCTCTTACACAAGGGCGTATTTTGCTGCGCTCCCCTGCGTTGCGATTTCTTCCGTTCAGCCGCAGGGGAGAGCAGGAGTAAATGCACTCACACAGGCATGTAAGCGCCAAACGCAGGTGGAATGCAACATGCTTTGTCTCACCTGCGTTTGGCGCTTACATGCGTGTGAGTACAGCCCCCTTCACAATAATTGAGTGTGTTTACTCCTTCGCTCCCCTGCGGCTGAACAGAAGAAACCGCAACGCAGGGGAGTGCAGAAAAAAAAAACGCCCGTGTGTAAGAGCCCTAGTGGGAACACTGCTGCATCCTACCCAACAATGCACTTTTTTTTTTTTTTAGCAGGTATCCAATTTGCTACTGGAGGATAACGTTACCCTAGTACTGCTAATAAAAGCAAGTCACTAGTTGCACTAATTTCAGACTAATTGAATTAAAATCTGTGCAACCCTTCTAGCTGATATCGTAGATAGAAGCATGGCCAACTAGTCACATGATCCGGGGTCCTCCTGCTGGGCTCCACAAGCCTAGGCTTAATGATAAGACTACATTCCTAGCATAGCAGTAATAGAGTAGTAATTTACCATCAAGCAAGCGATGTCTGTGTTCAGAAACATAAATTCTTCCCAGGATGGTGGGGGTCATGTGAGAAGAAATGTGTGATACAGCAAAGAATGTCCCGTCACCTCACTCATGTGACAGACAGGAGAAACTCATCTCAAAAGGGAGATATGCAAATATGAACCTACTTTTACATCTCCTATAACAGGGATAAACCTGCTCCTGATCCCACTGCTAACCCCACCAGTTTATTATAATAACCATGGACGATCCCCTCTGCAAAAGAAAACCATGACCCCTATAGGGGCATTATATAATACTGTTGATCCTTTCCCCATCGTGCTTGAATTCTCTTGTAATGTTGGCTTTGTTTTTCCAGTTATTCTTGTATTCAGCACTGCCCCACTCTCAGCCTTGTATATGACCTTTCTATCAGGCTCGGATTTGTGGAAAGGCCGCCTAGGCCTGGGCTTAGGGTGGCAGGATTTTAGGGGGCGGCAAACTGCCCAAAAAAACCCACATTGTTTCAAAAACACTGGGGATATAATCATATTTTAAATTTCCCGTGCACCAATCCCCATTGCTCCGATCCCGATGATGAAAATTTGCATTTGAATAAAGAGGGGACAGGGGCGACGAACGGCAGTGGGACTAGGGGTGCCCACTATGGAAATCCTGCCCCTCATTTCTATTCCACAGATCTGTCAAGCTTTCATACAGAGAGAAAGAGGCGGAACTACCAGGGGTACTGGGACTGTCACAGCACGGGGGCAATTTTGCACTAGGAGTTAAAGGAGAAGGAAAGCTACTGAAGCAGTTTATTGCCAATAGATTGGCCACAATAGAACAAGCTATAACTCTATATTTATTCTGTAGAATGCTGTACCATACCTGAGTAAACAGCTCTAGAAACTCTCTCTGATTGTTTAGGATAGCAGCTGCCATATTAGCTTGGTGTGACATCACTTGCCTGAGTCTCTCCCTGCTCACTCATAGCTCTGGGCTCTGATTACAGGAGGGAGGGGAAGAGGAGCAAACCAAGCATGCTCAAGCCCTAGCCCATTCGATCGATTGGCTAATAAATAACTTCCCAGTCGAATTGTGAGTATATTTGAAATTTTTAAAAACTCACATGAATTTGAAATTCGACCTTTGATAAATGGGCCTCTGGATGTGGGACTGTTTTGGTTCAATTCTCCCTTGGGCCAGATGATGGAGACAATTTAATAACAATAACAATATTAACAATCTGACCAGTACAAGCTAAACACGTTAAATCAAACTACATATATCGTTTTTTGAAAAAACTGCAGGTTTTAAAAAAATCCCTTACTTTGTCAAATGGGTTCTTTCACTGAGGGAGGCCATACTGTGACTATAACAGAGACTCTAATATGCAAATTTCAGGAGCATGCTCAGATTGTAACACTGCTTTGAGTATTCTACCCAGAATGCCTTGTTTAAGTAAACTCCTCCACTAGAAGTATCAGGAGATTTCCCTATCTTGTCCCCTGCTGGTGATGTTATTATGCAAATGAAGGGCACACACTAACTTCCAGCAGGTGGCAGCACTACTGAACAGCAGCGAACACACAGGTTTGGCTGATTTGAAAATAGCTTAGAAGGGTTGATAAGCAACAAGGATCTTCCCTACCTGTATCTTCCCAGCCAACTGTAGCTCTGAAATCTCGCACATGCTCAGTTGAAATTCCTTGGTTGCTTCTCAACCCTTCTAAGCTATTTTCAAATCAGCCAAACCTGTGTGTTAGCTGCTGTTCAGTAGTGCTGCCACCTGCTGGAAGTTAGTGTGTGCCCTTCATTTGCATAATGACTTTACCAGCAGGGGACAGGATAGGGAAATATCCTGATACTTCTAGTGGAGGCGTTTACCAAAACAAAGCATTCTGGGTAGAATACTGAAGGCAGTGCTACAATCTGAGCATGCTCCTGAAATTTGGATGTTATAGTCTCTGTTATAGTCTCAGTATGGACTCCCTTTTAAACCCATTTGACAAAGTTAGGGATTTTTTAAAACCTGCAGCTTTTTTCAAAAAACTATATATGTAATAGTGATGTGCGGGTTGAGAATTTCTGGATCCGCACCCGACCCTTCCCGAACCGCGCCCGGGCCCCACTCCTTTTTATAGACCCACGCCTGGGTCACAAAAGTGGTGGGGGCAGACGGAAGTCTATAAATTCCGGCGCCGGAAGCCGGCAGTACTAGGTCGCGGGTGGGGAGAGAAGGAGAAGAGCTCGACCCGCCCGCAACCGGAAGATTTTGTGCAGGAGTCGGCCCGAACCCACCCTGGGTCCCGGGTTGGCCCACACATAACTAATATGTAGTTTGATTGAACGTGTTTAAGTTGTACTGGTCATGTTGTTAATATGTGTTTCATTTTGCTGTGATAGGTGCCCTTTAAATAATCTCCCAGTCAAATTGTGATATATTTGAATGAGATAAAGTTTACATGAATTTCGACCTTTGATAAATGAGCCTCCCAGTGTTCACACCCTGACTGTGACTTCCATTGACTTATTGCAAAAAAAAAGAGAGTCCATACCTCTATATCACAGCATAACTGGCCTTCTATTTTGCTGGGCTACAGCTTTACAGTTTGGGACTCTAGTCCTCTAGAACCCATAAAGAACTCTGGCTGGCTTGGAAATGAAAGCTTCAGCCACTCTAGTCAAGCAGCAGCCCTTTGTTCAAAGCAAAATATCAGAGAACTACAGTAAAGAGAATACAGAGTAAAGTGCATTACAGTCCAAGCCAATGATTGTTGTCGATTAATGATACTGAACATTATACTGTCAAGTGATGGTTATTAGCTTTATGGGTCAAGTTAATGGAAAGATTTGCAGGGGACTGTAGAAATCCTCGCTTTGAGAAGGAACATTTTAATGCTTTTAGATAGAACTACCATTGATGCAACATAATTCCACTAGATATTTCTTCTTTGGTGCTTCGTTCAAGGACGCAAGGTTACATTACGTGTAACAGCAGCCAAAACAAATGAAGAGCTGCCCCTCTATCCATTTCTTCTAAATGTTCCTGATGTCCCTATGGGGATGAATGTTGGCTGGTAGCTTTACAGAAAGCAACAACAGCACAAGGACTGTATCAAGCTCCTAAGCAATATCACTGCACTCTTATACCCCCTGCTCCCGAGTGCAGTAAAGTGTCCTTATCTGTCCTATAATTCAGTTGGCAGGCTACAGTCTTCTTGGCTGATCCTCACAGTTGCATTGTGATGCTTAATCTTACTAGGATATCCCCGAGCCTTTGCCCTGTTCTACACAGAAGCATCAAAGGAGCTAACAGACAGGATTTCCCTTGTGCATCTTCCTTAAAGGGATCCTGTCATCGGAAATCCATTTCTCAAAAGAGCAAGCAGATTTTTTTATATTCAATTTTGAAATCTGACATGGGGCTAGACATTTTGTCAATTTCCTAGCTGCCCCCAGTCATGTGACTTGTGCCTGCACTTTAGGAGAGAAATGCTTTCTGGCAGGCTGCTGTTTTTCCTTCTCAATGTAACTGAATGTGTCTCAGTGGGACATGTTTTTTTACAATTGAGTGCTGTTCTTAGATCTACCAGGCAGCTGTTATCTTGTGTTAGGGAGCTATCTGGTTACCTTCCCATTGTTCTTTTGTTTGGCTGCTGGGGGGAAAAAGGGAAGGGGGTTATATCACTCTAACTTGCAGTACAGCAGAAAAGAGTGAGTGAAGTTTATCAAAGCACAAGTCACATGACTTGGGGCAGCTGGGAAATTGACAAAATGTCTAGCCCCATGTCAGATTTCAAAAATTGAATATAAAAAAATCTGTTTGCTCTTTTGAGAAATGGATTTCAGTGCAGAATTCTGCTGGAGCAGCACTATTAACTGATGCGTTTTGAAAAAAAGATTTTTCCCATGACAGTATCCCTTTAATTCCAAGCTGAAGGTTCCCATACAAGCTTTCCAGAGATGTAGGTGGCCTTAACATTCAGACAGTTGTCCAGTGATACAAAATCTAAGAAAATATAGAAAATAAAGGTAATCGCCAAGAACCAGCCAATGAGAACAAGGGTAAATTATTTATCCTAATGATCCATTCCTGGAAATTGATGTTTTGGCCTTGGTTCAATGCAGCAAAACCTCCTGTCGACAAAGTTTAGGCTGGCTACAGTTTCATTGCTATACCTGCATCTGCCCCAAAATCCAGAGTCCCTTTGTGATCCTGAATACCCAGGACTTGAGCTGGATGTAAGGAATCAGCCTCCAAAGCTTTCTCCAATGTTCAGCCTACAAAGAGACACATGCACAGCTCTAGTTATCATGGGACCTCTTACAGAACAAACAGAATAGAATACACCGATGCTATGTAACATTATACCACCATCGGCCTATTGTCACGTGGCAGTCAAGAAACATGAAGGAGTGATTCAACATTAAAGGAGACATATAGGATAAATGAAAAAAAAACTAATTTTGTAGGCAATTATAAGTAATATATGGTGTTGCCTTTACATGGTGCTAAAAATGAATATATTTGAAAATAGCCCTTTTATTGGAGCTCCCTATAGATGTTCTCTGGTCCCTGTTTCAAATGAGGGGTGGGCGTGTCCTAACGGTCCCTGCCAGAAGCACAGTAGGAGGGGGACAGCCAATCACAGCCCTGCAGTCACACAAGCACAGACAGGCTTCAGTTCCCTATCAGGTCCTGCTAGCTGCTGATTGGTTCCTGTCCTACAGTGCCGCCGGCCTGGGAATTCAGGGAGCAGGAAGAGAAGGGAGTGATTATTAGGGTTTTTGCAGAAATGTTCAAAAAAATCAGCCTGAAACACTACTTTTTAAAGCACAATTCTTCTATATCTAAATGAGTATAACACACTTGTACTTTCTTATATTTTTTTTTTTTTTACAGAAAATGTCTTCTTTAAGTGAACTTTAGTATGTTATAGAATGGGCAATGATAAGAAACTTTTCAGTTGCTCTTTAATTATTTATAGTTTTTAAATTATTTGCTTCATTCCTCTGGCTCTTTCCAGCTTTCAAATGGGATCGCTGACCCCATCTAAAAAAATAAATGCTCCGTATGCTCTTTTTATTGCTCATCTTTCTATTCAGGCCCTCTCTTATTCAAATCAATGCATGGTCGCTAGGGTAATTTGGACCCTAGCAACCAGACTGCAGAATTTGCAAACTGGAGAGCTGCTGAATAAAAAAGCTAAATAACTCAAAAACCACAAATAATAAAAAATGAAAAGCAACTGCAAATGGTCTCAGAATATCACTCACTACATCATACTAAAAGTTAACTCAAAGGTGGACAACACCTTTAAAATGTGCCCAGAAAATCAAATAATAAACACTGTACATATGTTTCCAATATTCAGGCATTTTCCCTTGTTACTCATTGAATACAATAGCAACGGAGTGGAGTCTGTTTATTGAATACACAAGGACAGAATAAAGGAATGATCACATTATAGGTTTAAGCCATTTCCAGGACATGGTAGAGTTGAGCGGATGCCAAGATCATTTAAGCTGACACTAGCTACTCACGGATACCCAGGGCTTTATATTACTCATAAGCTACTTTCTTCCACATGGCAAAGAAGGAAGTGAAGCTTGTTTGTTGGAATACTTGTTGGTTTTCACAGTTATTAATCTCTTAGGGCTGATTCAGTGGCAGATAGTAGCGTGATGACCTCTGCTGGCCAAATATACACACTACAATGGGACCTTCAATATCGCAGAATTGTTGCTGCAACCTTTAAAGGAGAACTAAACCCTCAAAAAGAATGTGGCTAAAAATGCCATATTTTATATACTGAACTTACTGCACCAGCTTAAGTTTCAGCTTCTTAATAGCAGCAATGATCCAGGACTTCAAACTTGTCACGGGGGGTCACCATCTTGGAAAGTGTCTGAGACACTCACATGCTCAGTGGGCTCTGAGCAGCTGTTGAGAAGCTAAGCTTAGGGCTCGTCACTAATTATCCAGCAGAAAATGAGGTTCCCCTGTAATATAAGCTGATGTTACAGGGCTGATTATTAAATTCTGATGCTAATTGCACTGGTTTCTGTGCTGCCATGTAGTAATTATCTATATTAATTACTAATCAGCCTTATATTGTGACATTTCTATTCTATGTGTACTGTATATTGTGAGTGGGTCCCTAAGCTCAGTAAGTGACAGCAGCACAGAGCATGTGCAGTGAATCAGCAGAAAGGAAGATGGGGAGCTACTGGGGCATCTTTGGAGACACAGATCTTTACTGCTAAAGGGCTGTGGTTGCCTTGGGCTGGTACAGAAGCCCAAAACATAATGTACAACATTTCTAGCTACTTCTTTAGTTAGGCTTTATTTCTCCTTTAAAGGAGAATTCAACACGTAACATAAAAAAACCCTACCCTCTATAGACCCCCTCCCTCCCCCCAGCCTACCTGGTACCCAGAACAAATGCCCCTAACTTTTTACTAAACCCTCCGTGCAGATTCTGCCCTCAGGAGTTCACGGCAGCCATCTTCTTTTCTTTGTTGAACTTCGGAAGCAGACATTTTCGGCGCATGTGCAGTTGGAGTAATATTCCGGTCCGCGAACAACTGTGCATGCGCCGAAAGTCACGAAAATTTCTGAAAAATTTTCAGACATTTTCGTGACATTTTTCGTGACTTTCGGAAACTTTCGTGAGCAGCAATAGACTCAGCTTATTACAGACAAAGAGAGCACTGCACTAACGTATATAAATGAGTTATAGGTAGATTACCATAATAATGTGTGGGACTAAAGCCTAATGGCGTTAGCAAATATTACCTGTAGCTTCACAAAAGTGCCTTACGCACATATCCATAGTAGCAATGCTGCCAGCCATAGTATCTGTTCCTAAAGAAAGAATAAACATAACAGCACTTGATATACAGTTATGTTCAGAATAATAGTCTGACATTTCCCATTGTTGGATAAATGACGTGTGTTGAAGAGCTTACAATTTGCCAAAGAACACCTTGACTGGCCTAAAGAAAAATGACACAACATTTTGTGGACTGATGAAAGCAAGATTGTTCTTTTTGGGTCTAGGGGCCACAGACAGTTTGTCAGACGAGCCCCAAACACTGAATTCAAGTCACAGTACAGAGTGAAGCCAGTGACGCTGGAGGCACAAGCACATCATGATATGGGGAGGTTTCTTATACTATGGTGTTGGGCCTATTTATCTCATACCAGGGATCATGGATCAGTTTCAATAAATCTATATACATCAAGAGGTCATGTTGCCTTATGCTGAAGAGCAAATGCCCTTAAAATGGGGGTTCAACAAGACAACGACCCCAAACACACCAGTAAATGAGCAACATCTTGGTTCCAGACCAACAAGATTGACTTTATGTCCAATCCCCAGACCTTAATCCAATAGAAAACTTGTGGGGTGACATCAAAAATGGTGTTTGTGAGGCAAAAGCAAGAAATGCAGAAGAATTGTGGAATGTAACAGGTTGTTGGAGGTTGGTGGATTCCATGTAACACAGATGTGCAGCAGTTCTCAGAGACACTCATTATACAACTAAATATTAGTTCAGTCATTCAAAGGAAAGTAACATCTTGAAACATGTTTCAATTCATACAGTAAATGAGTTTATAAAGAAGAATGCAGACACTGCTATTTTTTGGAACATCCATTTTCTGCACTTTCTGTAAAGGAATAACACATTTGATCCATGTTTTGATTTGGAATAGATGTGCAGAGTTCCCAATGCATTTGTGTGTATGGAAATAAAAGCTATTATAAGGAATTTGAGCTTTGTTGACATTTAAACTCACTGCTATTATTCTGAACACAACTGTCAAAAATACTTACTATTAATACTTTAGCAAGCCCCAGGCAATGTTGCACCGTGCAGAATGACATGCAGTTTTGGGGTAAGACAGTTGTGGACTAATTGTTCATAGTCATACCAGCCATTTTATGGCATAGGTCCCTAAACTGTGGCTCTGGTTCCCTTAGAGAAGTGATTCCCAACCAGTAGCTCATGGGCAATATGTTGCTCCCCAACCCCTTGGATGTTGCTCTCAGGAAAACAAGTTTTAATTGAATAAAAATGAAGTATAGTGCCAAGTAGAGCCTCCTGTAGGCTGCAAGTCCACATAGGGGCTACCAAATAGCCAATCACAGCCAATCACACTTTTTCATGTTTGTGTTGCTCCCCAACTCTTTTTATATTTGAATGTGGCTCCCAGATGAAAATGGTTGGGGGCCCCTGCCTTAGAGAGAACCAATAAAGAAAAGATGAGAGGGTCTCAGTCTATAGGACAAAAAGGGAACATGTGGAAGAACTGTTTATATTCTCTCCGAGATATTCTTGCAAGCCTAGTCTGAAGGCCAGTTAGGGAGAGATCTAAGGTCCAAAATAAGTTAAATGTTCTGCCCCTGACAGCAATCATGCGAAAGTTATGTCCGACAAAAGCTGGTGACAGTCTCCCACTGATACATGCAGAGATATTATCGGTAGCCGTTGGAAATTTTCTAACCTGTCCGACCGTCTGAACGACCGATCGCATGGCATGAAAAATGACGGGATTCTCCACATACAGCCAGAAAATCGTAGGGAACAGAGATTCGAGCGAACAGATCTTTGCGTCTATGGCCAGCTTAAATGTTATTGGGCCACACAGCAAATTAATTTTAGGATCCCCATCCAAATATCGGTTTTACCAATATATATTGAAATGGCACATTAATTAGGGCCTATATCTCCTGGGCCACCCTGCAGCCGCAGGGTCTGCTTCCTCTGTAGTTACGCCCCCGGATAGTTATAAACTTGTATTTCACTTACCTGCCACATAAGAATTCAGTCCTTCAATCAGTATCTCCTGTTGGCCAAGAGTGTGTTTTCCAGGGCCAAGGCCGATAGCTGTGATGGCGTCTGTCACCAAAACTAGACCTGAGAACAAGTTAGCAGTGCAAGAAAGTGAACGTCTCTCATACCTCCTTATCAAGCTGCACTTTTTCTGCATTGATTAGACTGCAAGGCCACAGCTTACTGGGTGGGCAAAGCTTAATTTTCTGCATGTTTTCCTGTGTCGTATTGGTTGGTAAAGCTTCAGTGACATGATGGGTAGTTTTACACTGAACCCTTTACAGAATGTTCCATTATAAAAGGAATTCTCAGGACACAGCATTTTAGGAGGATATCTTAACTGATCCAGCACATTTCATTAACTATCTGTGACTTTGAATAAAGGGGTTAAAATAGTATTTAGAGTTTGTCATAAATGAGACAAGCAACATAGTAGTTAGTGGAGTGGTTCACCTTTAAAGGGATATTGTCATGGGAAAACATGTTTTTTTCAAAACACATGTTTATCTTGTGTTAGGGAGCTGATATCTGGTTACCTTCCCATTGCGAAGGGAGGGGGGTGATATCACTCCAACTTGCAGTAAAGAGTCACTGAAGTTTATCAGAGCACAAGTCACATGACTGGGGGCAACTGGGAAACTGACAATATGTCTAGCTCCATGTCAGATTTCAAAATTGAGTATAAAAAATGGATTTCAGTGCCAAATTCTGCTAGAGCAGAACTATTAACTGATGCGTTTTGATAAAAAAAAAATTCCCATGACAGTATCCCTTTAAGTTAACTTTTAGGGGGTTATTTATTAAACTCCGAATGTCAAAAACCAATTTTTTAGTGCGGAAAAATGGGCCTCTTAGTGTGTTATAGAATGGCTAATTCTAAGCAACTTTTCAACCGGCCTTAATTGTTTTCTTTTTTTTTATAATTTTTTAATTATTTGCCTTCTTCTGACTCTTTCCAGCTTTCAAATGGGGCTCATCTTTCTTTTCAGGCCTCTCCTATTCATATTCCAGTCTCTTATTCAAATACGTGCATGGTTGCTAGGGCATTCTGGACCCTAGCAACCAGATTGCTGAAGTTGCAAACTGGAGAGCTAAATAATCCAAAACCCACAAATAATAAAAAATGAAAGCCAATTGCAAATGGTCTCAGAATATCACTCTCTACATAATACTACAAATTCATTTAAAGGTGAACAACCCCTTTAATATGACCCAGTTGCCTATAACATGTAGACCTATCCTGTAGCTACTGTATATGAAAGACAGAATTCACATGCTGCATGGCAAGTCAGCAATACATTTAGGTATGTGCTGCAGCCTGCACAGATTACTAAACAGTTATCCTTTATAAGTCAATTGAAAACAACTTATTGCTTATAAAACATACCCCATGCAGGACTGAATATGTTTTTAAGCAACACAGACAAAAAAAATCAGAATTTTTTAGTGAAAAAAAAAACCACACATTTTTCAGGATTTATTATACCCTGAGGATGGAAAAAGTCAGAATCAAAAGCCGAGGTTGTATATAAAAGTCAGTGGAAGAAGTTCCAAAATTTTGATCTGCGCTTGGCTTCATACAATATTCCGAATATTTTGTGGTTTTCTTGCAAAAATCAGGTGGAAAATCAGAAAAAATTTGTATGATTCTTTTTTATCATAAATGTTTCGGGTTTTTTTTCACAAACAAGATTTTTGGGAAAGTGTATTGTTAAATAAGGAGAAAAAACCCATACGGATTTGGTCGCAGTTGAAAAATTCTACATCTCAGAAATGAAAAGGATTTTGCAGCCTTTTGCCTTCAACAAATGTAAAGCCTATACATGATTTATTTTCTCTTTTGAAATCATATGTTTGAGTGTGATATTACAATTAACCAGTCCTGCATCTCATAACCTGCCTTAAAACAAGGCATAAACACAGACTTGACATCCCCTGAGGCTAAGAGTCAGGCTGAAAGTTCTTATACGATATTAAATTGGCCCCTGTGTCTTGTTTCTGACCTTTTTCCGTTACTATTGATTATGCAGGACCCTCACCTTTGGGGTGTGCATGGTGAGCGATTCTCAGAGCCGCTGGGTTTGTGTGGATTCCATCTGCAATCATCCCATAGTATACAGTCTTTTACTTTGGAATCTGATCACTGGTTAGTAACCCCACAATGCCCGGGTCATGGTGATGAAACTATCGGGAATAGAGAAGCAGATATTCAAAGTGTTTTGTACCCAGAATAATCAAATTACTGTTCCAGGAGTGTAACTACAGAGGGAGCAGACCCTGCAGTTGCAGGCGGGCCCTGGAGGCATAGGGGGCCCCATGAGATCTAAATATTGAGCAATTTCAACATACACTGGTAAAACAGGGCGGCCTCTTGATATGCCAGGGGCCCTAAAATGAATTTGCTGTGGGGGCCCAGTAACATCTACTCACACCACTGTACTGTTTTAGTTTGCCAGTCAAATATATATAAATTGCCTCCATGTCTGACACCCAGACAATAACATACCTCCCAACTGTCCCTTTTTCAGAGGGACAGTCCCTCTTTTGACAGCTCAACCCGCAGTCCCTCATTTGTACTGGAAAGTCCCTCTTTTCTATGCACTGAACAGCCAGAAAAAGAAACAAAGTTTCTCACTTAATTGGCTTTTAGCAGAGAGCCCAGAACAGCTAACAGGTGCAAATAAGATACTTTGTAACAATTTTGAGACACAAAAACACAGTTTAGATAAGGAGAAATATTTTCAAACTTTCATAACCTGCCAAATTTTGTAAAACAAACATGGTAATTAGGGGGTGTGGCCACAGAAAGAGGCGTGGACAAAAATTGCTGCGCTACGTGCGGGAAAAATTTTTTTGTCCCTCTTTTTACTTCCAAAATGTTGGGAGGTATGCAATAATATATACAGTTATCTGATCACAGAAACAGCAAAAAGGCTGAAATGAGACCAGAGTACGGTGGATGCAAAAAAAAAAAAACACATGCTGATTCACTTCTTACAGCCAGAAGAGCACAGACTTGGCACAAACATTATCATTTATAAATGCATAGTGTAAAATTGAAAATATATTTGTGATATATATTTGTGGAGTGGTTTTATGCTGGATAAAAAGCTAAATCAGTCACAAATACAAAATGAAAACCAATTACAAATTGTCTGAGAATCTCACTCTCTATATCATAGTAACAGTTAACAGTCCCTTTAACCCCTGGTTGTGGCAGTGTAAAAAGAGGAGAGAGAAGGTTGTAGGAATCACATGGAGCTGGTGCTGGGGTTTAACACAATAACAGCCAAGTGCAGGGGCTACAAACAGATTGTTATGTTTCCTTTAATGGGAGCACCTCAGTCCCAGTGTCAGGGCCCCTACAGATGTGAGGGCCCCTATAGATATCAGCCCTTTGTTGTTCTATCACATCCTACAGAGACCAATCACCTGAGCAGCGTATGGTCCCTGAGGATCCTGCAGTTCCTAAACTGGACGATGGGGGCGTCAGACACAGATTTGTTAGAAGGCATCACCACGACTCATCAGTATCAGTCATATGGCGTCTCTTGGTTCCGCTTGTTCTGTTCTTTTCCACTGCACTCAGTGTCCCTCCAACCTCTCTTTTCACTCAGTTCCCCTTTATAATGTCGGCCGGTCACATGAAGTGAACTCAGCTGACATGACATCCTTTACCCCATCATGTGACTAGGTAAACTTCGACCCCGTCATGTGACATGGCCATTTTACGTTGCCGTCTTGAGGAGGTCGCTTGCTTGATCCACCTTTTTTGGGTCTTGCATTATACACGTGCTTGCTTAATCTTGCTTTGCTTCCCATATCCCCGGCTGCTTGACTAGGGGGGGGAAACTTCTCTCCACTACTCCTTTCCTCTTCTTTCTTTTTGCCGGCCGCCAGCCGGAGCCCTAACACGGCAATCAATGGCATTGCACCGCTCTCTCCAACACCCTTTTCGTGTTTGGTTTGAGCACCCTGGATGGGGTCCTAGTCCCTTTGGCTGGACTCGCAGGCCATGACACGCCCTGGGGGAAGCTTGGGCAGAACCCAGGGTAGACGGGACTCCCCCTAGCTTCGGTGAAGGGGAGTCCAAACGACCCCAAACCCCTTCGGGGGCGGGGATGGTGGGCCCTCCCTAGCTTCGGCGAAGGGGGACCCATCCGATCAAGTTGTCCGCGGGCGGTATCCTAGGACACTTGGGCAACGGAGCCCATGCTCGATTCATACGATTGGATCTTTGTGTCTATGGCCAGCTTTACTCAGCGTCAGCCCCATCTCTTTCACCTGATAATTAACACAGACAACTTGCTCGCTGCTCCCCCTGTCTCTGGCTTTCTATTTTGGAATTCCGGCCAGCTGATACAGCCTCCAAAGACAGGCAAACAGGAAGTTACCGGAGGAGAGTAGCACTTCCTGTTTACTGACAGCTTTGTCCATGTGCTCAGGAGACCAGGTGAAAAATTGTGTTTTATTTTTGTGGAATATGGGCGAGACTGGTGGGGGCAAAACTGGGTGAGTTGATATATCTGCCTTCTCTGCATGGGCTGTGAGGAATGGTAGGGGCCAGCCAGAGGAACAGCATGTGCCACTTTGTACAGCTCCCTGCTTCAGCATTAGCACCTAAAGGGGTGATAGCGCATACCTCCCAACATTTTGGAAATAAAAAGAGGGACAAAAAAGTTGCAGCAGAGCAAATTTGGCCACACCCCCTAATTACCATGTTCATTTTACAAAATTTGGCAGGTTATGAAAGTTTGAACATATTTCTGTGTTTTTTTCAGTATTACAGTTTTGCTAATGAAGGTGAATTGCCCTTTAAGCTAACTTTTCCCAAGGGACCTCTTATATAATAATGTTAAAATTACTTAGCTGCTTATCCTGAAATTGTTACAAAAGTATCTTATTTGCAGCTGTGGCTGTTCTGGGCTCTCTGCCAAAAGCCAATTAAGTTAGAAACTTTGTTTCTTTTCTGGCTGTTCAGTGCAGAGAAGAATGTGACTTTCCAGTACAAACGAGGGACTGTGGGTTGAGCTGTCAAAAGAGCTGTCTGAAAAAGGGACAGTTGGGAGGTATGAGGGCTCCTTACCATCACAGGGGCCCATGGGAAGAGTTATGGAGTGGCACACATTTCTAAAATGGGCGTTGGTTTGGACAGTCTCTCCCTCTTAAAAGCCGCATAAGCAGGTGGTGGGGGAGGATTTCGCTAACAGTTTGAAACCAAGGCACAGAAGATATTTACTCCAAGTAATGCTATTAAGCAGAGAGGTAAAAGACCTTTAATACTATGACCAAAGGTAAACAAGTTAGGGATCATCATGTGCTATTGATGTGCGGGTTGAGAATTTCTCGACCCCCACCCGACCCTAACCCGCCCGCTCCCTACCCGCATCCAACCCACTGCTCCCCTTTATTTATAGACCCGCGCCCGCCCCGCCCGCCCCGTAGTGATGTCACAGAAGGGGCGGGGCAGGCGGAAGTCTATAAATTCTGGCGCCGGAAGCCGCCAGTACTAGGTCGCGGGCGGGGAGAGCAGGAGAAGAGCTCAACCCGCACCTGCGCATTTTGTCTAGGGGCTGGCCCAAACCTGCCCGACCCGAGGGGTCCCACGGGCCTTGAGTCGGCCCACACATCAGTATCGTGTGGGGTTTATCTTGACGTGGTATGGTGGCTTATCAATTTTTAAAATACATGCACTTGCATATTTATTGAATTACTCAGACAGGGCATCAGGGAATGTGCATTGATTGGCTGGCCGGATCAGTAACACTTCCATTGTATCTAAATGTATTAAAAATTTAGCCTTAGGTGTGCACCCACAACCCCCCTTGCCTATATATACCTTTGTCTCTGCCCCACCTAAACTGCGGGACTACGGTAGTACTTTTCACAAAACATAGTTGTAGCAAATGTGCTTATTAACAATGGCTTTCTGGTCATTTGGTGGCTTACTGCTTTGACTTTGATATGATCATGGCTATAATATAGTGAATAAAGCACCTCCTCTTGTAAAATATAAGGTTATTATAAGTCACCAAGGATTTCCATGACCATATAAAAGCTGAAGGTCGAGTGCTTTTATACAGGTCATGGAACTCCGAGGTTACGTCTAATAACCTCATATCTTCCAACAAGGAGTACTTTATTTATTATCATACACAAGTTTTAGTGAGTCATGTTACAAAAATGACATCACTAAGCTCCATTTATAACTGATGACATCACTAAGCCATTTATAAGGATATAATTTACTGGATATTCATGGCTTTTGTGTATTATATTGTTATTATGTCTCCCCCACTCCCATGCTCCTTAGGAGCATATGCATAGAGAAAAAGTTAAGACCCTATTTCCTATCATTCAGAATCTCCTGATCCTCTAAAATTATCTATGGCTGATTTGTCTGGTTCAAGCTCATCATTGAAAAGGTTTAACCAGCTTATAGCAAGGTTATAGATGTAGGAAAACATTTGTTTATTAGCCAATCAGTCTATCAGTAAGTTGTAGCTACAATAATATCTGGGGAAGCAAACAAATTTCTAAATCTCATCCTAAATGACCTTCAAGCTGAGTTGTCAAGCATTAGCTAGAAGAGTAAATGGGCATTCTTAAAATGTCCCCCTAAGTAGCCTACAGACCCACACGTGGGACCTGCCCCACAATCCGGAAACCCACTGGTCTGTGGAAATAGTAGGACAAATGTTAGATGCACAGAAAACTATTACATTTATTACGCATTGCAACTACATGGCTTTTTTATGGTAAAGTGTGATAATCCAATGGCTACCATGAATTTTATAAGGTACTCATTAATAGTATCAGGCTGTTCCATGTAAATCTGATTACTGAATGAGACGAAAAAAACACTCATAAGCTATTCTAACCCCCCCTGCAAACAGGCAAAAACATTTTAACAGAAAGTATGCATCTAGGAACTATTGCCCTTTAATATCAAGACTAAGAGTTGAACCACCAACATCCAGCTGGTTAGTTGATATTAAACCCTTTGTGGGACATTCACTAAGATGTGTAATTGCGCCAGCGTCCGCTTCGCCGCACTTCGCCGCACTTCACCGCACTTCACCGCACTTCGCCAGGCGTATTTTCGCCAGCGCTACACAAATTCACTAAAATCCGAAGTTGCGCTCAGGGGTAGCGAAGTTGCGGTAGCGTTAATTCAGCAAGAAAAGTGAAGTTACGCTAGCGATGGTTAATTTGCATACAGCGCCAAATTGAAGTTACAATGGAGGTATATGTAGCAGAACTACACAAGCCTGGGAAACCTTCAAAACAGCAAATAAAATTTTTATTTTGCCCTATACATGTGCCCACTGGATAGTTAAGTTGCCATGAGTTAGGAAATGTAGGGGGGAAGGAGGGGAGCCCCAAAAAAATGTTCGATCTTTTTCAGCCTATCACCCAAAATAAAGGAAAAACGCCAGCATTTTTTGAGACTTTTTTAACTTTTTTTGAAGCAATCCCTATCTACTCTATTGCGCTTCGCCTGGTCTGAGGTGGCGAAGGAAGTCTGGCGTAAAAGGTATCATTCTGAACAATGCGCGCGCTAGTGAATTTGCGTAGTTACGTCCGTTGCGCAAATTCGCCGTAAGGGTGCGAAGTAACACTAGAGAAGTTACGCCAGCGTCCGTTAGTGAATCGGCTAATTAACGAAAATGCCCAACGCTGGCGAATTCACACGTTTAGTGAATTTGCCCCTTTGTAGGAGGCCTGGGAGTGAATAGCAGGTCTGAACATTGCCGGTCAGCCTAGCAGCAAAGAGGTTATTTATATGCAAAGATCAGGGGCAAGACATTAAGCAGGAAATGGAAACTGACAACTGGATAGAAACCTGAGAGGCCAACCCTCAACTAACCTATAAAGAGCAAAGCTGTAAAATGATACTTAGAGCCCAATTGCTTCTTGGCTTCATACCTTGGCCTGTGATAGTTATGATATTAGCAAAGACATGGAATATGTACCTTCCTGTAAATCGTGTGAACTACAAAATCCCAACATGCAGGTTATTATTGCAGGCCACAATTAATAGGGACAGGCCGGTTTGCCATTCTTATATGATAGTGTGCTTTTAAATGCATTGCCCCTGATCAAACACACTACGTTTACAGGACGGCACAGCACATTGGCACGACGTGGGGCTGATATACGGTAGTAGCCAATCTGCGGTAAGTCAACTAACAAGTTAGGAATTGAAAGCAAGTATCTGATTTGGTTACTATAGGTAATTACATTGGTGCAATTAATCAGGCAATATCTTTGACTGTGCTATGCCCTTTCTATCCCTTACATTGCAGCCTTTAAGTAATTTTGATTTGTTCCTCTTTATAGAAAATTCAGTAATCAAGGGTGAGCTCAGGCTATAGGACCATATCAGTGGCTATAGGATTCTTTTGTCAAGTAACTGTATGCCAGCAGAGTGGTGCCAGCCTATGCAATATAACCAGTGGTTCTTTATGATCTGTGATTAAAGCTTACAGTATGTTTGTGCAAATGTATGAAACGTTGTGTTTGTTTTCACCATCAGTATCAGACACTCAGAGGATCATACGAGTTCTGCGCTCTTGGAAAGCCCCTTTCGTAAAGAAAATACAGGTGATGAACCAAGTCTTTGGCAATTACCGTCTTAAAATGTCAGAAGAAAAAAAAGCTCTAGAGCGTGCTGATGAGCGACTTCACCTTGATCTTGAAAGTAATAGTGAAAGACAACGTTGGGTGACATGTAGCAATGTTAGTAAAAGAGGACCTTCCTATAGTCAGTCTCAGTAGAGCAAATAAGATAGAGGTTTTCAACATTTTTTTGGTTTAAAGGAGAGCTAAAGCTTAACCAAAGAAGTAGCTAAAAATGTTGTCCATTATGTTTTGGGTTTCTGTACCAGCCCAAGGCAACCACAGCCCTTTAGCAGTAAAGATCTGTGTCTCCAAAGATGCCCCAGTAGCAGCCCATCTTCTTTTCTGCTGATTCACTGCACATGCTCTGTGCTGCTGTCACTTACTGAGCTTAGGGACCCACTGACAATATACAGTACACATAGAATAGAAATGTCCCAATATAAGGCTGATTAGTAATTAATACAGATAATCAGGGCCGGATTTACCTTTTGTGCTCCCCTAGGCACAGCTGCTGTGGCGCCCCCCCCCCCCAGATCCATGGCTCGCTCACTCCACTCTTACAAATGAGAACTGCACGACCGCGGCCCGTGTGCAGAGTGACGTTGCGCCGGTGTGTGCGCATGCGCGGCGCAGTTGCGCGATGATGTCATTACACGCGCTAAAGGAATAAGTTGTTTGCGCTCCTTTTCCTTTTGGGGCACAGTTATATAGATGTTAAGGGCGCCTGCTTGCCACCCCTAAACATCTTGCCGCCCTAGTCCCAGGCCTAGGGGGCCTCTCCCTAAATCCGGCCCTGCAGATAATTACTACATGGCAGCACAGTAACCAGTGCAATTAGCATCAGAATTTAATAATCAGCCTGTAGCATCAGCTTATATTACAGGCCAACCTCATTTTCCGCTTGATAATTGGTGACAACCCCTAAGCTTAGCTTCTCAACAGCTGCTCAGAGCCCACTGAGCATGTGAGTGTCACAGACACTTTCCAAGATGGTGACCCCCTGTGACAAGTTTGAAGTCCTGGATCATTGCTGTTATTAAGAAGATGAAATGTTAGGCTGGTACAATAATTTCAATATATAAAATATGGTATTTTTAGCCACATTCACTTTTAGGGTTTAGTTCTCCTTTAAGTCGGAAGTAGGAAGGTCAAAAGTGGGTGGAATGGTGTACCCAGAGTAAACTCACATAAACATGAGAAAAACATATACTGTAACCTAGGTCTTTCTTCATTAAACTGACCTTATATGGGACAGTATTGGTTGCTGACTTTGGACCATTATCATTTTGGTAGCTTATTGACCACATTTTCGCCAATGCTGCCTTCACACAGGACAGGTGGTATGCAGCATGCTGACATCCTCTAGAACAGGGGTCCCCAACGGTTTTTACCCATGAGCCATAAGTATGAAAAAGTTTCTAGTAGAATTAAAGCTGGCCATAGATGCAAAGATCCGATCGTACGAATCATCGTACGATCGGACTTTCCCATCTCCCGACCCGCCACTAACCATTCAGATCAAAGTCTTACCAGTCAGATTAGTTAAAGAACAGATCAGCAATGTTCTGCCCCTGACAGCAATCGTACGATATCTATGTCCAACCAAAGCTAGTGACAGTCTCCCACTGAAAATCGCACGATCGGCAATACACGCAGAGATATTATCGGCAGCCGACAGAAATTTTCTAACCTGTCCGATCGACCAAACGACTGATCTCCGACGGACGAAAAATGTCGGGACTCTCCACACACGGTTCGAAAATCATACGAATCCTCGATTCGTACGATCAGATCTTTGCGTCTATGGCCAGCTTAAGTCAAAGGCAACATTTAGCGTTTTTCTTGAAATCATTTCAACATTCAATCGAGTGGCTTCTTCAGTTCAACTGAGGTGGAAGGGAATTCCCCCAGCATTTAAAGGGATACTGTCATGGGAAAACACAAAAGAGCAAACAGATTTTGTTATATTCAATTTTGAAATCTGACATGGGGCTAGACATATTGTCAATTTCCCAGCTGCCCCCAGTCATATGACTTGTGCTCTGATAAACTTCAATCACTCTTTACTGCTGTACTGCAAGTTGGAGTGATATCACCCCCCCCAGCAGCCTAACAACAGAACAATGGGAAGGTAACCAGATAACAGCTCCCTAACACAAGATAACATATCCCTGGAAGATCTAACAACAGCACTCAATAGTAAAAGCCCCACTGAGACTGATTCAGTTACTAGTCACTAGGACAACATTTTAAATGTGATCCCTTAACAAGCCTTCAAATTATTTGCCCACCACCGATGTAAAACTTACTGGCCTATAATTGCCAGGCTGAACCATACCAGATGAAAGCGAATTTGAGAAAATCAGAAATAGGGGCTGGTCTAAAACTGAACTAAGATCTCTTAGAACCCGGGGGTGTATGCCATCAGGCCCTGGAGCCTTGTTTACATTCATTGTTATTAAAGCTTTATGAATCATATCCTGAGTCAGCCACTGACTAGATTGAGCTGAACCATTAGTGCAGCTATAAAGTGAGCCAGGGAACTCAGACTCCTCTATTGTATACACTGAAGAAAAGAACTGATTTAGCACATTTGCCTTTTCTGTATCTGACCCAAAACATACAGCCAAAGCAACCCAGGCGTTTATTAAAGCAAAGAAGTGGAATTTTCTTCAATGGCCAAGTCAGTCACCTGATCTGAACCCAATTGAACATGCATTGCACTTGTTGAAGACTAAACTTTGGACAGAAAGGCCTACAAACAAACAGCAACTGAAAGCCGCTAAAGTAAAGGCCTGGCAGAACATTAAAGGAGGAAACTCAGAATCTGGTGATGTCCATGAGTTCAAGACATCAGGCTGTCATTGCCAGCAAAGGGTTTTCAACCAAGTATTAGAAATGAACATTTTATTTTCAGTTTTTTAATTTATCCAATTACTTTTGAACCCCTGAAATGAAGTGATTGTGTTAAATAAAGGCATTAGTTCCTCACATTTTTCTGCAATCTTTTTGTTCAACCTACTAAGTTAAAGCTGAAAGTCTGCAGTTCAACTGCATCTGAGTTGTTTCATTTAAAATTCATTGTGGTAATGTACAGAACCAAAATTAGTCTCTGTCCAAATATTTATGTACTTAACTGTAACAGCTGCCAAGCAAACACTATATAAAATGTATTTTCCCTATGAAGTCATGGCGTAGTGTTTAGCATCTGGGTCACTGCCTTGGCAAACTGGGACTCGAAACCAGAGATCAAAGGGTGTCAATGGCCAAGAGTTTCTCAAGACATTTTGTGATTGGCTGAAGAATTTTGGCTCATCATTAACTTGTGTCAGCGAGATTTCTGTCTAAAGCTACTGTGCGCAACTATTTGGACTTCAGTTTGTCAGGAGGTGCCTGGGGCAAATTAATGGTCTACCTGGGGGACCCCAAAGAGGAGACTCTTATTCCAAAAAAGTATTTATTTGGGGAAACTTGCAACTTTGGACAATATATCTGGTATTTTCAACTATTTTTCAACTTTGAAATATTTTTTCCTACAATATTTTCATTTGAGATTTCTACTCTCAAGTTCAGTTGTTTTTTAAGCTCTTGAGGAACCATCTTACCTTTGATCCCTTGAAACCTCAGGAAAATGGACGAGGTCTGGATACTTTCTCTCTGTCTCACCCTGCTTGCTTTTTTAATTTTAATCCTGTCTTTGAAGTCCAAAGCAGAACCAGAACCGAAGAGCGACAGTAAAGTGTCCACTCCCTCTGCAAGTTTTAGCTATGGAGGCAAACGGCTGGAGTGCAGTGAAGAAGAAGTGGAGAAGATGATGGAACGGATGACGCATTTGTTGTTTGAACCCGATATTGGAAAAAAAGAAGTTGCTCAGGAGAAGAGAAAAGCTGCCCCCCAGGAAAGGGCAGATGAGAGAAACCCGCATAGAAGGGATGCTGAAAATACTAATGAAACTCAAGAGTTATTGGGCAAACAGCCAATGCATACCCAGCCTGCCTCTCAGCTGAGCCACCACAGGGTTCAGGTACGGGACAAGGCACCCAATTGAGCACAGTCAGCAGTGGCCCAGAAATGGAAACTAGATTTAGCAGCTCATGAGTAATGGGAAATACATTTTATACAGGTATGGGGTCCGTTATTCGGAAACCCGTTATCCAGAAAGCTCTGAATTACAGAAAGGCCTTCTCCCATAGACTCCATTTTATCCATATAATCCAAATTTTTAAAATGATCTTCTTTTTCTCTGTAATAATAAAACCTTACCTTGTACTTGATCCAAACTAAGATATAATTAATCCTTATTGGAAGCAAAACCAGCCCATTGGGTGTATTTAATGTGACATGATTTTCTAGTAGACTTTAGGTATCAAGATCCAAATTACGGTCCCAAACCTATATATATAAGAAACTCACTCCTTCAGAATACAAATGATTCAGTAGGTCACAGCACTCCCATCGTTAATGAAGTTAAATCTTATCACAGCATAAAAAAGGGCATTGACTCAAGGGATGAAAACATAATTCTGCCTCTTTATAGGTCCCTGGTGAGGCCTCATCTGGAGTATGCAGTGCAGTTTTGGACTCCAGTCCTTAAGAGGGATATAAATGAGCTGGAGAGAGTGCAGAGACTAAGTGCAACTAAATTGGTTAGAGGGACGGAAGACTTAAATTATGAGGGGAGACTGTCAAGGTTGGGGTTGTTTTCTCTGGAAAAAAAGGGGAGGGGACATAATTACACTTTACAAGTACATTAGAGGACATTATAGACAAATAGCAGGGGACCTTTTTACCCATAAAGTGGATCACCGTACCAGAGGCCACCCCTTTAGACTAGAAGAAAAGAACTTTCATTTGAAGCAACGTAGGGGGTTCTTCACAGTCAGGACAGTGAGGTTGTGGAATGCACTGCCAGGTGATGTTGTGATGGCTGATTCAGTTAATGACTATAAGAATGGCTTGGATGATTTTTTCGGACAGACATAATATCAAAGGCTATTGTGATACTAAGCTCTATAGTTAGTATAGATATGGGTATATAGAATTTAATTAAAAGTAGGGAGGGTGTGTGTATGGATACTGGGTTTTCATTTGGAGGGGTTGAACTTGATGGACTTTGTATTTTTTCAATCTGATATAACTATGTAACTATATAATGTCCTGGACATTATGGGGCACATTTATTAAGGGTTGAATTGAAAATTAGATTTTCGAGATTTTTTAAAAGCTGGGCCTTTAAGAATTTGACTATTCGCCACCTAAAACCTGCCAAATTTATGTATAAGTCAATGGGAGAGGTCCAGGGACCAATTTGGATATGTTAGTAGCCTTCCTGACATTCAAGTTTTTTTCGAAAAAAAAATCCCTCTAAGACCTTTACTATCTATCTATCTATCCATCCATCCATCCATCCATCCATCCATCTATACACACACAGGTATGGGATCTGTTATCCAGAAACTTGTTATCCAGAAAGCTTTGAATTATGATTATTATTATTATTTCATAATTTGGAGCTTTCTGGATAATTGATTTCTGGATAATGGATCCCATATCTGCACCATATTTGAGACTGTAGCACAGTGTAGGTCTGAATCGGCGTGTGTTATGTTGTGGGCAGTGATTTAAATACAGTAATACAAACATGTTTTACCCCTTATATGTCATTAACAATGTTTCTATTAACATTAGGGTACTGCAATGTTATGCAGCCATATACTCAGGGTTACAGCCTGTATGCTGTGCACATGAAATATATGTGTATCAGATCACCATAATAGAACATAAGCCTTCAGCACAACTTTAACCTTCTGTGTTAAGAATAGCCCGGTGCCTGATATAGAGCCTCGGCAGCCTCTCAAACAGTTGCAAGAAATGTTACCAGCACAAGATAGATAATTAGATTCCTTGAGCACAGATATTTCACCTGCATAATGGACACCTGCTTCCAAAACAGTCACAATAAAGTGTGAAGGTAGAAGGGTTGTATACCGTATTCAAACTGCTAAAATGTTCATTGCCCCTGGAACATGAACCAATGAAAGATCCAGTAGTTTGGTCTCTCCCCCCAATAAAATTCATAAATTTCTGGCTTCATGTACCTCTTTGTTTTACTAGGTATCTCATTACACTCATGCTGTCTGATTGGATTGTGACTGCATGATCTCGGATTCACTGATGGAAATAATCCACCCTCTTCCACTTCCTCCATATTGAGTGCTGGAAGAGATGTGCTCCTTTGACCCGTGCACATCTGCTGTAATATATGTATGCATGTTCAATGAGTAGCCCTTCATCATATTGTGAGATTGTAGCCACCATCCCACTTTCTCTAGTGGGGAAGAGGTTGATGAAGCTAAGTTTGTCTTGATCTTTGCGAGTTTTGAATCCGCTGACTTGAAAACTCTCTGGAGTGGACGGTCACAAGCTTTTATCTGGTACATTTAAGATCACTTTCTTCATTATATGCTGATGAAGGATAACTATGAAGAAGGCTCCTTGAGTAATTAATTGAAGACTTAGAAGAAGGGGAGATTTCTGAACTCAGGGGGGTATTTATGACAGATGGTGTTGAACACCTACTTGTCTGATGTGCAGTACAATACGTTGAGCCCATACAGTCCTGAAATGAGAAAATCTTGCAGACTGGAGGGCCTAAACCTTCAGAAAAGACTTTTCTCTCCTTTTGGTACAGTTTTTTTTTCCACAATGAAAGGACTGACTCTTCTTCTTTTACATGTATATTTGGAAAGGAATGCAGCCCTCTCTGCTGAGGCTTTAGAATTTATATTATCGAGTTTGGTCCCAAAAAGCAATTCACCTCCATAAGGCATTGAGCACAGATTGTGTTTAGAGGGCATTTCTGGCAATCTTTGTCTGAGCCCAAGGGACCTTCTTGATGACCTTCTTGATGCCACAGCAAAACCGATAACCTTGGAAGCGGATATCATAATATTCATCTATTCATCCAGACCTGTCATGCATGGAACCTGCTGCCCTGGGCCCATTGTCTGACTGGGATCTGCAGCATGAATGGTTTGTGGTATATGGTTTCCAGCACCAAGCAAGGAAGTAAAAATGTGCATCAGTGTAAAAATAAAAACTGTATAAATACTGTAGATAGGCTGTGCAAAATAAAAAAAAAATTCTAATATAGTTAGTTAGCCAAAAATGCCCGAAACATGTTGTGTACCTCTATCCCCAATAAAGAAGTTTGGCAGTCCAGTTGCTGCCTTGGATTTGTCCCACACCTTTACTTATTTCTACAGATTGACTCAATTGGGATATCACACACAGGATACCCCGTGGGAAAATCCGACAAAGATATTTGGTGAGCTCCACTTGTACTCTTAATTGTAGTGTTCTGGCTATTATGTTAGTCATCCAGTCACTCCAGCCTTTATACATTACATTTTTGCCCAATTAAGTATATTCAAAACATTTTTAATTTTGCACAGCCTATCTATTTACCCAGTTTTTATTTTTACACTGAACGGTTCCTTTAAGACCCACCACTTTAATGAAAGCCAGTTTGATACAGGCCCTATCGTGCGTTTTCTCCTAGATGAATTTCCCTTCTGGTATCATCCTCTCTCTCATCCTGGAGCAGCACCCGGCACAAGAGCACCAGAAAAACCGTCTGGAGGGCAGAAAATAGAGTGGGGGGGAGATAAACATTTTATTAACTAAACGTTTCCTGTCCTTCACACAGCAGGAGGGAAGGAACAGGAAAACATTCCCCCCTCCCCACATGTGTGATCCGAAAAGCTCAGTTTGTAGGAATTTGTTTTTACTGGCCATCCCCATCAACATGAGAAAACACTAATGGATTAATTCTCTCTGAATTACAGCATGGACAGAAGGAAGGAATACCGCCCCCCCCCCACGTCAGACTTTTTCCTTCTGTGATCCTGGACAAAGTAATACTCACAATCACCTATTTCGATTACCGGTTTTCTTTTGGGGAGTTCGCTCTTCGCGTAGCCATATTCATGTTGCTTGGCCAGGGCTTTTATGCTGCTTGATGTGGCTCTGGCTTGAGCTGTAACGCTTCCTATAACTGTGGTGCAAGTCATTGGTGCGTCTGGGTAATTTTTTATTGCGCCAGTCTGTTTCGACCGGTTGCTGCTTCTGTATTGGCAAATATGGATTCCACTTCTCCTGTTAGATCCACTTCTGAAGTGAGAAAGTGAGTGTTTTCCCTGCTCCCCATGAAAAATAGCACCACTATATATGGCTAACATTTAGCTTACGTTTTCTGTTGTTTCTTCTAGTGGGTTTGCTCCTTCTGATGAGCCATCTTAAAAGAGGCAAGAGCAAGAGAGACTCTGCATATCATGTTCAAATCCTGCTTTTAAGGATAAAAGAGTTTGTGAATCCTGTTTTTCTGAGCTTGTCTCTAGAGAGCTGGATTATTCTAATTTAGGGTAAGGTCACACTGGGAGACTTGGGACTCGAGACTTCTTTGGGGCGACTAATTTCCCCGAACTACTTCCCCCTGTCTTCCGCCTGCTAGAATAGAAATTCACCTGCGGCATGGCACTCGCGACGCTTCGTTTTCCGAAGTCGGCGAAGTTTCCTTGTGAAAACGAAGCACCGCGAGTGCCATGCCACAGGCAATTTTTTTATTCTACCAGGCGGAAGACAGGGGGAAGTAGTTCGGGGAGATCAGTCGCCTCAAAGAACAGGTGATTAGTCTCCCGAATCTCCCAGTGTGGCCATACCCTTAAGAAGCAGAACTCCTGAATCTATGGCTTTATCTTCCACCTCCACCTCTCTTCCCAGTCATCAATTACTACTCCCCTGGATTAAAGATACCTTTCTCAAACAACTAAAGGGACAGTGCTACCTGTGACACAACAGTCATCTCCTAAAGAGGATGCTATTCCTTTGCAAGTAATTTCTTTCGATAGCGAGTCCTCCTCAGATGAGGATGAGAATGATATTGATCTGGCATCCATGTTTCATTAAAAGCACTTGAACCCCACTAATTAAAGCCATACTTTGATACTTTGAGTATCGAGGATTCTGAGCAGCCTCCAGACTCTTTGCTGCTTTAAGGATCTTGTACTTTCGAGTGGAATAGAATACCGGAGGAAAACAAAGTTGAAAAGATGAACCCCTTTTCTGATGAACTCTTGGAGGTTTGGGATTCTCCTCCAGCAGTTGACGCTTGTGTGGCCAGGCTTTCCAAGAAGACAGCCTTACCAATTGATGATATCTCTGCCCTTAAGCATCCAATGGATCGCCTTACAGTAGCAGAGCTAAAAAAATTCTATAAGTCCTCTGGAGCAGCTTGTAAACCAGCAGTGGCTCTGGTGTCTGTGACTAAAGCCATGTCCATCTGGGCAGAAAATTTTAGAATTGGCTGTTCAAGAGAGAACTCTGAGAGAGAGAAGATATTGGAGTACCTGGAGAATTTTTGTTTAGCATCTAACTTCTGTCTTGAGCTGGCTGTGGATCTTACACGACTCTGTCCTTGGGTCCGTTCTTGGTTTGCTGACACATCTTCTAAGAATATGCTTTGCGAGTTTTTGGATCTACATTGTGGTGGTCAGGACAGACTAATTCCTTTAGATCCACCAGAGTCAAGACTCCAGGATCCCCTAAACAGCAACCAGGGACAGATTTCCTCCATGTGGCGCCCCTAGGCCACATGGTCCTAGTGCCTGCCTTCGTGGCCCCTTGCGAATGCGTATACTGTACGTCCCCAGTGCTCTTTAGGGATGCAGCTGAATGGCAATTTCGGGCCTGACAGCAACTCAAAACCCAATGATGGTCACTTTGCCCTACCTCCTCTAGGGGCAAGACTTTTAGCCTTTCAAGAGGTGTGGGCAAGAGAGGTGCAGGATTCTTGGGTAACCTCAGCCGTCCAAAGAGGTTATCACTTAGAATTTTTTCAAACCCAGTTTCAAAACATTTTGTATCTACAAAAATTCCTCCGGATGTAGGAAAACACAATGTTCTTTTTCATATGTTCAAACAAGCAATTTCTCCAGTTTCTCCTCAGAAGGTAAGGAGAGGGCTTCTACTCTCCTCTTTTTCTAGTAACAAAATCTACAGAGAATCTACGCCAATCTTAGATATTTGAAAGATAAACAAGTTCCTCAAACATCAGACTTTCAAAAAGGAAACTCTAATGATGATAAAGTCGGTAGTCCATTCTGAGCATTGGCTAGAGCCCACAGATCTCAAGGACGTGTATGTTCACGTTCCCATAGCCTTGGAACTTCAGAGGTATCTTCGATTTGCTCTCCTAGACCAGCATTATCCATTTTGTTGCCTGCCATTTGGGTTGGCAAGCTCCCTCACAAAGGTTCTAGTTGTGATAATTGCCAAACAGAGATTACAGAACATCGAAATTTACCATTACTCGAAAGGTCTATTTAAGGGCACAGATAGATAACCTCTTGGGGCTTTTTTTCCTCTTCTGATTGCTGAGATAGGAGAGGAAGAACCCGCACAGAGCCTTGACCTCAACCCAACTGAACCACTGTGGGATAAACTCGACTTACAACTGTGACCCAGGCCAGATACCCAACATCAGTGATTAATATATACATACTGTATATACAAAGTAATTCATATTCACATATAAAATATTTACATAAAACACATATAAAACATTTTGATTGATGTTAAGGTTATTTGTACCTATCATTGTATTTACACTTTTAATTCTCTGTCCTGGTGGTTCTGACTTTTGAAGCAGATTAGCTGAAGCCATCTGATTAGGTGACCTGTAAAGAAGCATGCAAAGCTGATTGCTTCTACATTGTTTCAAGAGGCAGAAGCAGCAGTGCAGAAAGGGAACGATGCTGCTTTCATAATTTTCTTTAAAATTTAATTTATATACATTATTTTTATGTTATTTTATTTTTTTATTATTACATCATCTTTTCGAGGCACTGCCAACCAAATACCAGCGAGACATACCGTATATAGATAGCAGTGAAAAGTATCAGTACAGGTATAGGATCTGTTATCCAGAATGCTTGGCACATTGGGTTTTCTGGAAACCAGATCCTTTGGGAATTTGGAGCTTAAATCCACTAGAAAATCATGTAAACATTAAAAAAAAACAATAGGCTGATTCTGCTTCCAATAAACATTAATTATATCTTAGTTTGGATCAAGTACAATGTACTGTTTATTACAGAGAAAAAGAAAATAATTTTTTTAAATCTGGATTTTTTATATAACATGGAGTCTTTCTGACGGCCTTTCTGTAATTTAGAGCTTTCTGGATAACAGGTTTCCGGATAATGTATTCCATCCTGTATTTTTTTTTTGTAAGGGTAGAACTACATGGGCAACTTCGGTGCGTTTCTGGCGGATCCAACGTGCGGCGACAAAACGCAGGCATCAAATCAGATGCGACAGGAAATAAGGTACGAAATACAAATGTCGGATCTTGTAGCAGCGTTCATCCGACATGACACGACTGTCAGATGCAGCGACTACATCCAACAGTCGTGTTGTGACGAATGAACGCTGCGACACCATCCGACATTACTATTGCTTACTTTATTCTCCGTCGCATCCGATTTGACGCCAACGTTTTGGCACAGCGCGTCGGATCCACCGGAAACACACTGAAGTCGCCCATGTAGTTCTACCCTAAAGCTGTTGCTGTGAAAGTAATTACCCACTTTATTGGTTCGATCTTCGATGTAATCTGTATGTTAGATGCTTTTAGATTGACAGCTCTTTTGGGCAGGGCCCTCTCTACCTTTTGTATTGATTGTTTTTCGTTTTTTTTTATGTATTCTGTGTGTTCAGTGTATACAGCCATTTATTGTATAGCTCTGTAAAACATTTCATAAATATGTGGCGTGTTAATAACCCTATTGCTAATTTAGTAGTGTGTTTGACAATGATTTGCTGCCCTGCAATTGTGGTGCAGTCGTGGTTCTTGCTTTGGTGCCTGGCTCTGGGTATTGACATCAATACTCATATGTGTAGTGATTGCTGCTCAGGGCCACCCGAAATGTTTCCTATTGAGAATCTCATCTCATCATGTTGCTGCCATTGGGGAACTTTCCTATCTTTAGTGTTACATTTGGCATATTGTAAATCATTTTGATGACTAGTTGTTGATCCGATGTGTTTTTGTAGAAGTGACCGTATTAGTACTGTAACCCAAGCCTGTGCTGGGCAGATTCAGTTACAGACAGGCTCTCATAGGAATTACTGCTTACTCTGCTCTCATCCAATTAAATATTCATATTTAACTGAGTGTGCCAATAGCCATGGAGCTCACACAGACAATCATAATGCCATGGAGATCAGTTACTAATGCCGTCTCCCTACACTCCTCGTTATTATATTTTTTAGTTATCTTCATAATTCAGGTTCCTCAACGTCATTAGAACATAAAGAAAAGCTAATTTTATGTGTTATGATATTCACAGGGATTGGGGAATCTTTCCAGTACGTTATGATTGAATATAAGCAGGTTGTACGGAGTATGGGAATTAAGTAAGTTGCAAAAACTGGTATAAGAAGACAGAATGAAGAGAAACAGATGCTGAGATAGGAATAGTGAATATAAACTTGATTATTTCAGAAACAACACAGAATATTTAATTGATTGTATTTAAATTTTAATTTTCGCTATAGTTCCCCTTTAAGACTGTATACTCGTTTACTGTCTCAAAGGTTCAGTAGCCCTATAACAGCAAGGTTATGTGGCTTCAAATGTATCCCCCAGCAACTTGTGATCCTTGATTTTGTTAGTCCATCTTTTAGCTGCCAGTGGCTCTGCACATGCTCAGTGGGCTCTGGGCTGCTGTTTGGGACGCTAACTTCAGCATTCAACAAAAATTATCAAAATAGTGGGAGAAAATGAGTTTATATCTGTTATAGAAGCTGGTGATACTGGGATGGCTATTAATTCTAGTGCAGAATTTCTATCATTTCTATCCTGCCATGTGATATGTAGATTTGCACATTACAAGGGGCTATGGTGGCTTTGGAGTGGATAGAAGCCCAAAACATATAGCGGGTTATGTAATTAGGGTTGCCACCTTTTCTGGAAAAAGATACCAGCCTTCCTATATATTTATCTTTTTTCCCTATTAATAACATTGAGATCAACCACCATCAAAATACCGGCCAGATGGCAACTCTATATGTAATATAATAAAGCTCAACAAAGAATTAGTCCCGACAAAGTACACCATCCCCCATATGCAATAAAAGGCGCTAAGTTTGCCCAGGAGCAGTAACCTATAGCAACCAATCAGAAGTTAGAATTTACTGGTCACCTGTTTAAAAGCAAAGATCCTATTGGTTGCTTTGGGTTCTGGGCTCCTGTGCAAACATAGTGCCTTTTATTGCATATGGGGGCATGGTGTACTATGTCTGGACTAATTCTTTGTTGAGCTTTAGTTGTCCTTTATTGTTGAAAAATACTGGGACTTGCTGTACCATATGATACTGGGAGCAACTGCCTTTGTTCTACTGACACACCAGTATGGTTTAGCCAGTTTACAAACATCTAACCGACTTTTTTCATGAAATACAAGGTCACACTAGTCTGTAGTTGTATTGTTGCCTTAGGCACAATGGCCAGCCCCCCGTGTCTCCACCAATTTCTTGCGCATAGCTTCCCCCTCCCCCCACTGCCACCAATTGCTCACTTACCTCCTCCCCATGCACCCCCACCCCATTGCACCCCTAGTTTCTGGCCTGCTGAAGTGCCAGAGAATCTCATTAGTGGGCAGAATACCTATTAAAACATTGAAATTCTACATTTAGATACAGGAGTGGGACCTTTGGCTGCTGATTCTTACATTGTCTTCAGGTGGCCATACACGGGCCGATAAAAGTCGGCAGCTGATTGGCCCGTGTATGGGGCCCCCCGACGGGCTTTGGTGACTTTCGGCCAGATCTCAATCGGATGGGACTAAAAATCCTGTTGTATCGCGGCCACATCTGTTCGTTGATGCGGTCCCGAGATCCGACCGCCCGTAAAGCCACAGTTAGGATCTGATCGTTAACCAAACGAGCCACCTTTACAGTTTATACAGACTGCAGCTTACAATCCGTTGGAAAGGGCAGGAAAGCGCAGTGATTGCCTCTATCCTTTTAAACTGCCGTCTATGTGTTTTTGCAGAGATTATTAGTAACAGTCTCACATTCATGTACCAGATTTATACAGTGTCTCACAAAAATTCTGCTGACATTTGACTGAAACCATCATGAAAGCCAGTGCTGTACAGCATCACTTTGTAAACATATACAGTATATATGATACATATATTTTCTTTTTCTAGGAGAGATCGGCCCCAGCTGCCGGGGTTGGAAATATCATGGATGAGATTGGTGAGTATTTATGGGCCAGAGATTACAGAAGAGTTTTTTTCAGACCTTATAGCTCAGGAGGATCAATGACCTTAAGTGATATATATATATGTTATATTTACACTACAAGGTAAATGTGATTCTGCATGGTAGGTTTGCATTCCATCCATACGTTCCCATACCTCCAAACATTTGCAAAATGGAAACACAGACAAAAAGATCCGCTGTGTATTGGGCTGCAATTTTTTTTTGACCACTTCTGTTTTATGGCCACACCCCCTAATTACTATGTCCAGTAGTGATGTGTGGGCCGGGCCGATACCTGCAGGACCCGTGGGTCGGGGTAGGTTCAGGCCGACCTCGCACTCCTCTTCGCGGGTGGCACCTTCAAATGCCGATTTCCGGGGTTTTTTTTATAGACGCTGCGCCTGCTCGCCTCGTCCCGTTTGTGACATCATCGGCGGGTCGGAACGGGTTTATGAAAGGAACCTGGAAGTCTGGTGGCTGGAGGGAGGGTGCGGGTCGAGGAAATCGTGACCCACACATCACTAATGTCCAGTATACCAAATTTGGCAGGTTATGAAAGTTTGAACGCATTTCTGGTAGTTTTAGCGTAATGGTTAATGCTCCTAGACTGGTCTCTCAAGAAACCTGCTTATCTTAAATAGTTACAATTGAAGCCTTGTATCTTTTTCTGGCATCAGTGCAGGAGATCAAGAGAAACTCTTGACTTTTTAATAAAAAATCTGGGATTGTGGGCTGAGCTGTCAAAATCGTGACTGTCCCACTGAAAATGGGACGGTTTGGAGGTATGCGTTCCATATCAAGAATTAAAGCATGCTGGGAGATGTAGTTCAAAGACAACAGTGCCTCATACACTGGCCTCCCTGTCTATATAATCCTAGTTGGGCAACACTGAATATCTAACCAGCATTATATCAGTCTTCACAATGTCTGATTACAGTGTAACATTAGTAAGCCAAATCTACTACACAGTAATCTCCCAATGTTAAATATAGCCGGGAAGCTGACGTTGCATTGGAGCAGCCTCTTGCATCTGTAATTACATTTGGAACATCACACAAGCAGAGCCAGTGTCTGCAAAAGGAAAAGTTTAACGGGATTCTGTCATGATTTTATGGTGTCGTTTTTATTTCTAAATGACACTGTTTACACTGTTAATAATTCACTCTACAATATAAAATGTAATTCCTGAACCAGCAAGTGGGCCCCACCATAGCGGATTTGCTCCAGCGCATGCGCCTGGCGGGCCCTGAGGGAGTATGAGCCCTGGTGCAATCATACCTGCCACATTCCTGGTAGTTCTGTCCATGGCCAGCACCCAATGAGAAACCTATCTGCTCCATTCTCCTGGATACTCATTTTTTTCTTATATGGCTGTTAAATCCATATGGCCATAATATCCTGGTAGGCCTGGGGACAATGTCTGTTTATGACATACCATATATTAAAGCATCCCTGGGTGGCGAATGAAATACATTATATCCCTGTCATATACATCTGGCCAAGGATAAGTTGCTTTGTTTTTTGGGAACTGACATTATTATTACTTGCTATTTTCCTTTTTTAGAGCAAGCCGTGCAAGAGACGGTGGAGCCAGACTACTATACCAGGCGCCGGCAGCACCAAGCTGGCTCTCGTGGAAGGCAGTGGTATGTGTATATATATATATATATATAAATATATGTATAGTTTCATTTATCTTAATGAATAATTACATTATCTGCATCTTACTTAGTGTCAGTCAGGCTAAGCTGCTGCTCCTCATTCCCTTGTCCTGCTATGGGAGTAGGGCCAGGACAATGTGTCGGCAGCAGAGACATGTGACTCAGGCATAGTTGGGGGGGCCAAGTTTTGAAGGCAGGGGTACAAAGAGGTATCAGGTGAGCACACAATCAGTTAAGGGCAGCAGACTAAGCAAAGAACTGGGCCCATATTATGTGTCCTAAATGTGGCAGGAATGGATGGCTGGTGTTGGAGACTTAGTTGCTGCCATTCTCCTAGAGACTATTCTTCACTTAGGAACAGATTTTATTAAGGTTCGAATTGTAAATGCAAATTCGAATTTTTGAGTTGGATTTTTGGTCAAAACTCACAAATTCGATTTGGGAATAATCCAAACTCGAATTTGAGATTTATCTTACCTGGACCCTGGACACAACAGGAATCTGACTATTCACCACCTAAAACCTGGCGAGTTCAGTCAATGGCAGAGGTCCAGTGAACCATTTGAAGATGTTAATAGCCTTCCTGACATTCAAGTTTTTTTCAGAGACAAAACTCGGTTCAAGTTTAGTCGAAATCGATTGGAATCCGATTCAAGTTTTCGGGTCGGGAATATTAGTTTTAGATGTTCTCGTTTTTTCTTAAATAACCTCCCATTTGAGTTGTGAGTACAGGGAGTCCTCTGCCCGTTAAAGTTCCAGGTCCTCAAACACAGTCATCAGTGGATGAAATGCTCCCCAAAGCATGGTCCTCACCGCAACTCTGATCATACTGTGAACATATAAACACCCCCTCAAACCAGGGTCTTGGTTCATTTTGGAGAATATCTACTCGCATTCATTTGTCCCTCTTACTTTAGGTCATTGAGGGCTTTAGCACATGGGCAGATTCAGGGAGATTTAGTCGCCTGGAAATCGAAGCACCGCGAGTGCATTGCCGCAGGCGTTATTTCATTTTAACAGGCGGAGGGCAGGGGGAAGGCAGTTCGTGGAGATTGTCGCCCCGAAGACGAGGCGATTAGTCGCCAGGCAACTAAATCTCCCCGAATCTGCCCGTGTGCTAAAGCCCTTAGGGATAAGCTCTACGGGGCAGGGACCTCCTTCCTCATTTATCTTTAACACTTAGGGGCAAATTCACTAAGATTGGTAGTTGCGACAGGCGTAACTTCGCCGCACTACGCCACACTTCGCCAGGCGTAGTTTCGCCAGCGCTTCGCAAATCTGAAGTTGCGCTCAGGGGTAGCGTAAGGTTGCGAAGTTGCGCTAGCGTTGATTCGCTAAGTAAAGCGAAGTAACGCTGTCGAAGGCTAATTTGCATACGGCGCCAAATTCAAATTTCAATGGAGGAACACGTATCAGCACTACAAATGGCTAGAAAAGCTTCAAAACATCAAATAAAAACTTTATTTTGCCCTACACATGTGCCCACTGTCTAGGTAAGTTGCCATGAGTCAGGAGATGTAGGGGGGAAGGAGGGGAGCCCCAAAAAATGTTTCGATCTTTTTCAGCCTATCACCCATAATGTAGAAAACACGCCAGCGTTTTTTGGGACTTAGAAAAATTTTTGACTTAAATTGAAGCAATCCCTATGTACTCCATTGTGCTTCGGCCAGGTCTGAGGTGGCGAAGGAAGTCTAGCGTAAAAGGTAGCGTTCAGTACACTGCGTGCGTTAGTGAATTAGTGTAGTTACGTCGCTAACGAAACTTCGCCAGGCGTAAGGGTGCGAAGTAACACTAGCAAAACTACGCCAGAATTTGCGCAGTAACAAAAATGCCAAATGCTAGCGAAGTAACGCTAGCGTTCGGCGCTTCGGCGCTTAGTGAATTTGCTCCTTAGCTCTTAATCTTTAATGCAACTGTACTTTGTATTTTCTGTATTTATTATTGAAATGATCCCTGTTTGTTCTATTTATTGCTGATGTCCCTGTAACCTGATTTGCGCTGGGTTTCCGGAAAAGTTGCGGTATTCAGGCATCAAATCTGAAAAAGTCGCTGTATTCGGGGGTCAAATCCAAAAAAGTTGCGTATTTGCATTTTTGTGATCTTATCGTCAACTTTTCCTGCACAAGAATTTTTCAGGAAAATCTAATGATAAATAGGGGGGAAAGTCTGTGCGGATCTGGTCGGATTTTGATAAATAACCCCAAGCAGCATCTAGTTGTTAGCTATGAATCCAGAAGTCACTGGGCCCCACAGCAAAATTGTTTAAGGCAGGGGGTGTGACTGCACCAGGAAGACCCCCTGGAGCTTGCAGGGATTACTTGTTGGTAAGGAGAGTGGGTGGGAGGTGCAAGATGAATCCCAAATCACCGTAGCCCAAGAGCCACTACTGTATTTACGTCAGTATTGAGAATATATTTTTTAGATATGAAACTTCATATCAATTTTTGCCCTCCTCGGACCCCAGTAATTATAGGGGGTTATTTATCAAATGGCGAATTTTAGAGTAATATGAATTTTTTAAAACTCTAAGAAGTTTGACTTTATTCATAATTTGAATGGTATGACATTTATGAAAAAATTTGAGCATCTAAAAAAAACCTGTGATTTTTGAATATCAATTTTTTTTGACACACAACATTTTTCTCTCCCATTGAAGTCCACTGAAGTCCATGTGGCATTTGCGAAGCAAAACTTGGCAAAAAGTTGGCTCATCACTGCTATTAATATCTTCAAATTCCAAGGGACCTCTGCCATTGACTTCTACATGAACTCGGCAGGTTTTAGGTGGAGAATAGTCAAATTAGAACTGTTTCCAGGGTCGAGATGTGATCAATTTCACATTCAAATTTGAATTTTAAATTCGAATTTGTTGAGCTTTGACCAAAAAAAAAAATTTGAATACCTTTTTCCATCCTTTTGGCCAGTGGACTAGAGGGAGGGTATTTTGATTTTATATGAGTGTAATGTTATTGTAAAGTTAGTCTAAATTATGTTTATATTTTGTTGTAAAGTTTCCAATAAAAAAACATAAAAACCCAATTACATCATAACCCATCCCCTTTTTCACCGCCCTAGCCAGCAGGTAAAAAAACGTTTTCAAAGGTAGCAACCCCATCTATAGTTACACCCATGCCCAGAAAATAGTTAAAATGAAATGAATATCCAGATATCTCTGTGATGAGCATAATTGTACTTGGCAGGTCTGAGCTGACTGACAGAACTGAAAGGGACAGCATGTGAGAAGCTCCAGGGTTTGGGTGAGTTTACTTTGCACAATTCAGAACTGCCAAATGCCGTTTATGTTTCCTTTTAGCTAAATAAACTCAAACATGTACCTTCTCATGGAACTAGTATTAGATGTACAATAAAGTGGGTAACATTCCCTTTTCCTTATGGATGCACAGAATCCAGGTTTAGGTTTGGGATTCGGCCAAGATTCTGACTTTTTCAGCAGGATTTGGCAGAATCCAAGTGTCTGGGTGAACCGAATCTGAATCAAAAAATCACACAAACGAGAAATTACATTTTTTTTTCTCCTTTTGTCTCATTTCCCCAAATTACATATGTAAATTAGAGTTCAGATTCAGTTCGGTATTCGGCCAAATCTTTCACAAAGGATTTAGGATTCTGCCAAATCCAAAAATAGTGGATTCAGTGTACCGCTACTTTTCCTTTCTGTTAATATTCAGCTAAATATAATGATATAGATCAGTGATCCCCAACCAGTAGCTCGTGAGCAACATGTTCCTCTCCATTCCAACCCCTTGGATGTTGCTCCCAGTGGCCTCAAAGCAGGAGCTTATTTTTGAATTTCAGGCTTGGAGGCAAGTTTTGTTTGCATAAAAACCAGATGTACTGCCAAACAGACCCTCCTAGAGGCTGCACGTCCACATAGGGGCTACCAATAATCAATCACTACCCTTTTTTGGCACCACCCAGGAACATTTTCCGTGCTTTTGCTCTTTTTAAATCTGAATGTTGCTCACGGGTGATAAAGGTTGGGGACCCCTGATATAGATTGTCCTGCACAATGAGCCTTATTTACCTGCATTTTTGTGTTTATTCATATGAATAGGAGTGGTCATACTGGTTGCTGTGCTGTGCATCTACTATAGCCTACCCTATTTTCAGGCTTGGATTTAGCTCCGGTTCTTCCCTAGGCACCCCCTCAGCTTCACCACCAGATTTAGACAGTGTGGGACCGGGGGAGCAGGGGGAGCGAGTGGGCCAGGGCCCGCACCCCCTCAGGGCCCCCCCGGCAGTTTGAAAGCCACTTATTCCCGGCCAGTTCCAGGTGTACGGAGGGGGGCGGGGGCCCGGCTGCGCGTCCTGCGCCAGGGCCCGCCCCCTCTAGTTACGTTTTTGGATTTAGACACTAGTATCTGGCAGTGGATATGGAATTGTTTTTTGTTTTTGCAATCATTTTATTCCCATATAGGTATGCTAAAGCTGCTGCCCTAAGCACATGCCCTCAGGTGCCTTTAAACATTCTGCACCACTGGTGGTGGTTGTGGCTTGTGACTTCCAGGAGAATAGCCCAGCCTCTAGTCATATGAAAAAGTTTGGGAACCCCTCTCAGCCTGCATAATAATTTACAACAAAAATGATAACAGTGGTATGTCTTTCATTTCCCATGTACTGTGGTGTTTTCTGAACAAAGATTTTTAGTAAAGCCGTATTCCGCTGAATGAAATTAAATCAAATGTGAAAAACTGGCTTTGCAAAAATTTTAACTAATTTGAATGCATGTAACTGCTCAATACTGATTACTGGCAACACCAAATTGGTTGGATTAGCTCGTTAAGCCTTGAACTTCATACGCAGGTGTGTCCAATCATGAGAAAAGGTATTTAAGGTGGCGAATTGCAAGTTGTGCTTCTGTTTGACTCTCCTCTGAAGAGTGACAGCATGGGATCCTCAAAGCAACTCTCAAAAGATCTGAAAACAAAGATTGTTCAGTATCATGGTTTAGCGGAAGGCTACAAAAAGCTCAGAGGTTTAAACTGTCAGTTTCAACTGTAAGGAATGTAATTAGGAAATGGAAGGCCACAGGCACAGTTGCTGTAAAACCAGGTCTGGCAGGACAAGAAAAATACAGGAGCGGCATATGCGGAGGATTGTGAGAATGTTACAGACAACCCAAAGATCACCTCCAAAGACTTGCAAGAACATCTTGCTGCAGATGGTGTATCTGTACATCGTTCTACAATTCAGGGCAATTTGCACAAAGAACATCTGTATGGCAGGGTGATGAGAAAGAAGCGCATTCTGCGCGCACGCAAACAGAGTCGCTTGTTGTATGCAAAAGCTTATTGAGATAGGCCACATACATTTTGGAACAACAATTGAGACAAAAATTTAGTTATTTGGTCACAACAAAAAGCAATTTGCATGGTAGAAGAAGAACACCGCATTCCAAGAAAAACACCTGCTACCTACTGTCAAATTTGGTGGAGGTTCCATCATGCTGTGGGGCTGTGTGACTAGTTCAGGGACTGGGGCCCTTGTTAAAGTCGAAGGTTGGATGAATTCAACCCAATATCAACAAATTCTTCAGGATAATGTTCAAGCATCAGTCACAAAGTTGAAGTTACGCAGGAGTTGGATATTCCAACAAGACAATGACCCTAAACACACTTGGAAATCTACAAAGACATTTATGCAGAGGGAGAAGTACAATATTCGGGAATAACCATCACAGTCCCTTAACTTGAATATCATGGAATGATTTGCAGCAGGCTGTCCATGCTCAGCAGCCATCAAATTTAACTGAACTGGAGAGATTTTGTATGGACGAATGGTCAAAATACCGCCATCCTGAATCCAGACACTCATCAAAGGCTATAAGAGGAGTTTAGAGGCCGTTACATTTGCAAAAGGAGGCTCAACTAAGTATTGATGTAATATCTCTGTTGGGGGCCCAAATTTATGCACCTGACTACTTTTGTTATGATGCATATTGTATATTTTCTGTTAATCCAATAAACTTAACGTTAATGCTGAAATACTACGGTTTCCATAAGGCATGTTGTATATTAAAAGGAAGTTGCTACTTTTAAAGCTCAGCCAATGATAAACAAAACTCCAAAGAATTAAGAGGGGTTCCCAAACTTTTTCATATGACTGTAAATAAGAAGCTCATACAGCTACATGAGCTCTGTGATCTGGACATGTATATTTGTTGGGGTGGTTATATTCCACAGCTGAAATAGGGATTCCTAAAATCTCATTCATGGAACAAATACCCAGTGCTTTTGTGTAATCAGGTCTTTCTTTCCTTATTCTCGTAGACAGAAATATCACGGTGCTCAACTGGTGACAACAGCCAATCAAAATCCTTTGGTCAACTGCGTGAAAGATCCCACCATGGCTGCTTGATGAATGAACGAAACCCACCCCAACATGGGCATTTCTTGCCTTGCGACTGTGACCATAATATGGATTAAAGACCCCAGTGTACACTGAATTCTCAAATTCTTTCCAAACCGTTTTACTTCCTGACAGGTCAAAATGTGCTCAATGTCACTGCAAATATCATGTATTCAGCACATCGATTTATTCCATTAGAAATACATGAGAAGCTATATTATACAGATACATTTTGGATAAAAACAGAATTAGAATTGTCATTCTAAGCAACACCCCCAGTGTACATTAATTAAACATTTTCAATGGTCTTTAAAGGAGAAGGAAAGTCTAAAATTAAGTAAGCTTTATCAGAAAGATCTATATAAATACACCAGTAAACCCTCAAAATATTTCTGCTCTGAGTCCTCTGTCAAAAGAAACACCACATTTCTTTCCTTCTAATGTGTACTCATGGGCTTCTGTATCAGACTTCTTGTTTTCAGCTTAAACCTCCAGGGCAGGGCTTGAGCATGCTCAGTTTGCTGCTCTGCCCCTTCCTCCTCCCCTCCCTGCTAAAATCTGAGCCCAGAGCTATGTGGGCAGGGAAACTCAGGCAGGAAGTGATGTCACACCAAGAAAATATGGCAGCTGCTATCCTAAACAAACTGCATTCTGCAGAATAATATAGTGTTATAGCTTGCACTATTGTGGCTAATCTATTGACAATAAACTGCTTTGCTAGCTTTCCTTCTCCTTTAAACTATGTCACGACTGTAAATTAATGTCATGTAAATACTGCAATTGAAATCAGTAACATTCTAGCTGTTTATGTTCTCTGCACTGCTGGTTCTGGCTCCTGAAACAATGTAGCAAAAGGCAGCTGACCTACAGACCTGGAACTGGCATCTGCTACATTGTCTTAATAGCCAGGACCAGATAATAGAAAGGGACAAACAAATACTGATTTCAACCGCAATTATATTTACAAATAACTTTAAACAAATGTACATGTTTAAGTGATGTTTTCTGGAAGGCTGCTTAGGACTGTATTTTCTTTCTTTATTCAAAAACACTGTTTGTGTGGAGTTCCCCTTTAACGTGCACAAGCGATATCAGCAGGATTCAGCAAATCAGTGTGTGGGGTGCAGGGAGTACTGGCCACAGAGTCTGACTCAGCACCAATGCAAAGGGATTTATACCGAGCTTCTCAGGAATCCAGTACTGGAAAAAGCCATAGCTAAGTACAGAATATTCTTATATATTCCTTCAGAACAATCCCCCATGGCAAGTGTTAGTAATGATAAATAATAACATTACAGGGTAAAGGGATTTAGTGAGGTGTGGCTGAGGAAAAACTCAACCTGCACCCGACCCAAAATACCTTAACCCGACCCTAACCCTAACCCACAATACCTTAACCCGACCCTAATCCACAATACCTTAACTCACACCCAACCCTAACCCACAATACCTTAACTCATACCCAACCCTAACCCACAATACCTTAACTCACACCCAACCCTAACCCACAATACCTTAACTCACACCCAACCCTAACCCACACCTTAACTCACACCCAACCCTAACCCACAATACCTTAACTCACACCTAACCCTAACCCACAATACCTTAACTCATACCCAACCCTAACCCACAATACCTTAACTCACACCCAACCCTAACCCACAATACCTTAACTCACACCCAACCCTAACCCACAATACCTTAACTCACACCCAACCCTAACCCACAATACCTTAACTCACACCCAACCCTAACCCACAATACCTTAACTCATACCCAACCCTAACCCACAATACCTTAACTCACAGCTTACCCTAACCCACAATACCTTTACCTGACTCTAACCCACAATCAGTGGTGTAACTATAGAGGAAGCAGACCTCGCAATGGTCAACTTCCTCTGTAGCTAATTGGGAAACCCTCGCTCTCTTACCGGTCATGAAGTCAGGGTGGGCCGTGGCCAGAGTCAGGGTGGGACAGGGGTAGTGTTGGGGTGGGGCATGTCCGGAGTTAGGGTGGGACATGGGTGGGTGGTAGGATGGGGATAGGAGTGCTCCCTATCCCCCCTCTGAAGGTTTTTTTGCATGGGGACCCAGCGCACTCTAGTTACACCACTGCCCACAATACCTTAACCTGACCCTAACTCACAAAATGTTGCCATTGTAGGACCTGTGCCCATAATCGTCTCTTGTCAATCTATAAAGTACTTCTGTGCACATCTCTGGTTCCAAGACAGGGAATGTTAAGGAGCAGAGGACGAGTGTACTTCCCAGTCTTACCTGCACCGAACCCTAACCCGCATTGGTTGGCTAAATTTCGACTCAAAACCGCCCAATCAGTGGTCAACCCACGGGTCACTAAAGGGATTATCTGAACCAATAAGCATTTGAACCATGAATATATACCCCACATCCAAACAGACCTTTATTTAACCTGGTTTGTGTAACTGACACACACCCTGACCCAGCTAAAATACATAGAAGGGCATTAGCTGCTTGGTTCTGGCATGTACTGAGAAAAAAATACAAGAGGTCCTCCGCACTCAACCCATTATCAATAATATATTAAGGACATTGAAACATTTTGTGACTTAAGTTACTAAAAGTGACCCTTTAAACAAAACAGGGATTGTTTGTCCATATATTGCAACTACGTCAGTCATCCCTGGTGTGGCCAGTTCCTGCACTAAACTTGTGATTCATTAAGATTTCTATTGCTTCATTATTCATATAATGAAGCAATAGAATCCTTAATAAGTCAGAATATCTGGAATACAATGATAACAATATGAAGTTTGTTAGAGGGATAGAGAAGGAAAGCTACAGAGGCATTTTATTGCCAATAGATTAGCCACAATAGTGCAAGCTATAACACTTTATTTATTCTGCAGAATGCTTTACCATACCTGAGTAACAGCTCTAGAAGCTCTATGTTTGTTTAGGATAGCAGCTGCCATATTAGCTTGGTGTGACATCACTTCCTGCTCACTTATAGCTCTGGGCTCAGATTACAGTAGAGAGGGGGGAGGGGAAGAGGAGCAAACTGAGCATGCTCATGGCTGGAGCAAGGAGGTTTAAGATGAAAACAGGAAGTCTGTTACAGAGGCCCATGAGTACACAATAGAAGGACAGAAATACTGTGTTTCTTTTGACAGAGGACTCAGAGCAGCATTACTTTGAGGGTTTACTGGTGTATTTATATAGACCTTTCTGATAAAGCTTACTAAATTTTAACCTTTCCTTCTCCTTAAACAACATGTTGGCAGCATTACGATGGTGTTAACCCAGTAAAATCACATCACTCCAACTTTTAAAAATGCATTTTTCATTTGTCATTTAACGATTCACCATCATAAACGAACGTGGTATGACACGATGAATCCCCCCTAGATTGTATTACACCACCCAGAAATGTATTGCTCCAAAGTCCAAAAAGTGCCACATTTTATTTAAATCTGCTGCATTTATACTGGGGGCTGGTTTGGGATTCCTGGGTCAGTGTTTCTGCTGGGAGTCTATAAAGGTGCATATGGTATTGTGAGGTTGAATCTCCTATCTGCACCAGCAGCATCTGGAATTAATCACCCCACCCCCTTAATCCCAGTTGGTGCTGCTCCTAAAAAAGATCCAGGGACTCAGAGCTCCTTGTACATTAAAGAGGTCTCAGATTTCACAGAGAAGGAGCATACTTTTTTTTTTTTTTTTTGGTAAATCCCTGATTTCTGGGAAAAACAGTGAGAGAGGGAGGAGAGGAAGGAACTGGGAAGTGATTTGCAGCAGGGATTGGGGCAGACATGCGCTGGAGCTCACAGGATGAGGTTTTACATTTATAAATCCCAAGCACTGAATATACCTGCAAGCAATGTGCTCGGCTGAGAGAGGACGGATAGCGCGAGGCACAGGTAAGTGAGAAAGGCTTTGGCTTCACCATATTTTTATACCCACAGCTGCTTCTTGTAAAGTTTGGGTAAATTTCTTCTTTCGTGAAAGGAGGGTTTAAGGGCTGTATGCTCTGCTCTTATTTAAGCCCCTGTACTGCTGCACTGTTCAACTGTTGCTAGCCTACAACTCCCAGCTTACTTTACATATTATGATGGGTTAATGTATGCTGGGAGTTGTGGTGTGGCAACATCAGGGTTGTATTTAGTGTTGCCACCTTTGCCAGCAGCTAAACCTAAACAAAGGGGATGGGACAGATAGCATTGGGGGTGGGGCAGTGATGTTGGGATGCGCATGATGATGTCAGAGACAGACACAATGACATCGATGGAGTTATAATGCCAGCACTGGGCTATTCCATCACTTAGACACGACTGGCTGGATTTCTGACGAGTTTTGAATAAGCAGCACTTTGAAATACTGAGCTATCCAGTTGAGCAGCAATGCCATCTCTATTTATATTCTGACTGATAATAAGTCCAATCCTGTAAACAGAGCAGGAACTAGGGGCAGACAGAAGGGGGGCACAAGGAACAGGACTACCCCCTACTCCTCTTACAGGCCAACGTGCCTGCTCTTCCTGTAGCATCCCCAGGGTCGGACTGGGCTGGTGGGACACAGGAAAAAAACAGGTGGTGCTTTGGTCCTTGTAGGCCCTGCTGACCCAGACCTGCTATCAGCGCTGCTCAAGAAGGGGGGGTTGCAGTGCTGGGGGGTGGCTAAGATGTTTGGGTGCCCCAAGCAGTAGCCTCAGTGGGCCCTGAGCGTCCTTATCTATTTACATGAATGGTCGTGTTTGTGGTGGAGGAGATGGCCAAGGTGGCTGGCTGAGTTGCCTAGGGTGCCCAGCCGGCTTGGCCCGGCGCCGCCTTTAATTACAGGTAAGGTATCTATTATACAGATATCAGTTATCACAAATTTCTGAAATACAGCAATGGTGATTTAGAAAAAAAATTGATTTCTTTGATTTGCTTTTTTTAATTTCTGTAATAAGAAATAATGTTAATGCTACATTTTTGTTTTTTACAATAATTCCATATATTGTCATGTGAATGGTGAAGTAGCCCCAAGGAATGGATCTGCAGAGCTGGCCCCAGAAGCAGTGGCATCCAAAGTAATTACTAATTGCCCTGTGGATAACGAGTTTCCTGATAATGGATCCCTGTACTACAACTTGGATTAAAGTGGACACGTGAGGTTGTACTTTGGGGGTTCATTTAACTTCAGTCAGAGTCAGTGAATGTGCTTTATAGGGGGCTGATCCAATGTTTGAAGAAATGGTGAGGGAAATAAAGGGAAAGTATAGGTAAACAGCAAATGGTTTCCTTATAGTGCCAGATGTTTCCTTGTCTTCAGGGACAGACAGATTCTTCAGCTACATATATAAATGTTTATAAAAGTGACAAGCTGCACAGAAGTATTGTCTGATTATCTCTCATGGTAACAGAAAATGATTTCCCCCACAGAAGGACGGGCTGATAGAACCCACGCTCCAGTTGGGGGAAATAATACTATTTTTTGTCACCTGCCCCAGTAGTAAGTGGTCATATTCAGATACAAACATACAAATTAGACTTTGTTTTTAAACCTGCTCATTAAGTACATACGTGTTAGCCAGAGCAAGCCAGACATGGCATAGTGCTCACTAGCAGAATTTGTTGCAAAACATTTGTATTTTTGTATAGAAATTTCCACCTAATATGTGTGATTTAACTCCTGGCCATGCTGAACTTCTTCATCTCTGCAGTAGCGTTCAGAGGGGAAAGTCTACAATTGGGACTATAGGGTCCAGCTGCACTTACCTGCGGTACTTGGACTGGGGGAGGAGGGGGAATTTCTGGTGTAATGAGAACAAGTGCAAACTCTACACTAACAGCAACACATTTCTAATTAAAAAAAAATCGGAATTAAGCTCTTATACATTAGGACTACAATTTTATGTTTTTCAGGAGACCAGAAAAAAATGGTGTAAAATTCTGGAAACATATGCATAATGTATTGGTGGGACCACCAAGTGTAAAATGTGGGAAAACTTAAATTCGGGGTATATAAAATTGAGATTTTACTGTAGGTGCTCCAGGATAAATTGTAAACGACTCACCAAATAGTAAAAGTGGTCCAGGTGCTCCAGCCTCAGACCCTCAGCTTTAGGGAGCAGCACGGCAAAGGATATGAAGAAGAGACAAGGCCGACGGACGAATCCTCAGGACTAGAGATAATCGTTTAAAGATATAATTTTATTTGTGCAAAGATCTCCATCCGCCCTACGCGTTTTGCACCCACTCAGGGCACTTAGTCATGGGCTTTACTGTAGTTACCAGGGGCAGGTCTTATTGTTATCAGAACTATATTATTGGAGCTCACAGAGCATCAGATTTACAAAAGCCTCACTGCGTTTTGTGAATGCAGCAGTTTTGTACACGTTGGATTTAAACTGTTCTTCCAGAGCATCAGAATTTGCTGTTTGAAATCGCTCCATACAAAACTATAGAGAACAGCTTACACCAGTTGCAAAATCAGCTGAATTGCCACAGGTCTCTGCACATTCTCCCGCCCCCATGAATACAGTTCTGCCTCAATCACAACTGGCATTTCCAACTCATGTCAAACAAATTCTTTTAACAAGGGCATAAAAAGGGCATTAACTCAAGGGATGAAAACATAATTATGCTCTTTATAGGTCCCTGGTGAGGCCTCATCTGGAGTATGCAGTGCAGTTTTGGACTCCAGTCCTTAAGAGGGATATAAATGAGCTGGAGAGAGTGCAGAGACTAAGTGCAACTAAATTGGTTAGAGGGAGGGAAAACTTAAATTATGATGTCAAAGTTGGGGTTGTTTTCTCTGGAAAAAAGGCGCTTGTGAGGGGACATAATTACACTTTACAAGTACATTAGAGGACATTATAGACAAATAACAGGGGACCTTTTTACCCATAAAGTGGATCACCGTACCAGAGGCCTCCCCTTTAGACTAGAAGAAAAGAACTTTCATTTGAAGCAACGTAGGGGGTTCTTCACAGTCAGGACAGTGAGGTTGTGGAATGCACTGCCGGGTGATGTTGTGATGCTGATTCAGTTAATGACTATAAGAATGGCTTGGATGATTTCTTGGAAAGACATAATATCAAAGGCTATTGTGATACTAAGCTCTATAGTTAGTATAGATATGAGTTTATGTGAAAGTATGGAGAGGTGTGTGTATGGATGCTGGGTTTTCATTTGGAGGGGTTGAACTTGATGGACTTTCTTTTTCAACCCGATTTAACTATGTAACTATATAACTACCCCTAATTCCGGCCCTGTGTGTACCTGTAATTTTCTTCTATCATCAAGGCAGGGAGAGATCACCAGGCAGGTAGGAGTGGACCTGGGCTGGCTCAGGAGGGCCGGGGCCCACAGAGTTTTATTTTCCAGGTGTCCCGCCAGCCCAGTCCAACCCTGTCTCCAAGGCTAGCAAAATGCTAAATAATACTCCAATGAAAATCCCAGCTGATATGTTTAAATCTGGCTCCACATTCTTTGTTCCTGCATTTGGAGTTGGAAGCTTTAAGCATAGTTTCCCAGCACTGAACTAGTCTGCCACAATAATGACTTTATGTCAGATAAGAGTAAGGTGGCTTATCATAGTACTGGGAATCAGCATTCTCACTGTTGAATTCTCTTGGATCTGTAATTCAGTTTTTGGTCAAGTTCTGTAGGGAACTAGGGGGCTCAATGGGCCAGCTTTATCAAGAGTTTTGATCCTTTTTAAAGGGGATATAAACCTTATTTCTGCCATTGCCTATGCAGTAAAGTAAAGTAAAGTAACTAGCCCTGGCCATGCAGTTGGGCCCCCACCCTCCAGAAGCAATCCTCTTGCTAGCTACGTAGTTCCACCACTGTGCCTATAATGTAATTACAAATTAAAGAGGATTCTCCAATTAGAATCATCTGGATACTGTCAGCCATCTTTCCATGAGATTACTGATATTTTCTGTATTCAGATATTTCATTATAATCAAATGTCAGAATAGGAGATTCAGTGTTCTGTGCTAGAAAGTGAGTGGGGCTTGCAAATTGAGTATGGTGGGGCAGGTCTGGAATGAGAATCAAAATAGTCCCTGACATTTGTACCTGTAAACAACATTCAGATTTAAAAAGAGTTGGGTGGCATAAAATAAGGGCTGTGATTGACTATTGGTAGCCCCTTTGTGTACTGGCAGTGTAATGGTCGGCACCCAACACCAGAACAAATGCCAAGCACCCTGGTCTCGGCTCGTGCTTCACCTGTAATGTGACCGCCTTTGGCTTCGGGAGGAGCCCTCAGCTACTTGGATGCCATCAGGACTTAAACGAGAGGTGCAAGGCCAGATGTTCTGGATAGGCAGAGGGGCACGACTGTTTAGCGAGAGTCTTTGGGCAGAAGGTCGTAGTGCAAGGCGTTATGCAAATAGAGTAGTCAGATCAGGCCGGGTCGGGGCTGGCAGAGAATAAACGTATTTCAATTCAAAATCGGGAGTCCACATAGTTATTCAGCCAGGCCCAAGGGACTCGACCCCAGTTCAAAAAGGCAATCAACTACAGAAAAGTTTATATCAAAAAACGATATAAGTCCCAAGGCTTCTTCAAGTAAAAAATATTAATTTATTGTTATTCACATTAAAACAGTAACTAGTACATACTACCCCCCATACCCCACCTTACGCGTTTCGCACCCTCCGGCGCTTAGTCATAGGTGTATCTGTCAGTAAGGGGTCGAGTACAGAATTTAAACCCAAGTGATCCCGCCCCTTTTTGGTTTAAAACCAATCAAGGGTCACAAGCAATTATCCCTCCTTCGTATTTGTTAACCCATAATGCTTTATACAGGGTGTATGTACCATTTCAGTTATATAATAGTTTAAATTTATACATTGTATTCAAATCATTCACTAACCACACAGTCCATAAAGTTAGTTATTGCACAACATTGTATTTTAGCAGTATATAAACGTTTACGCACCAATTAGTTAATCTCTAACCTTGCACAAATTCCATTATTACCAAAATTATATCGAATGTATACACTGTCATCATCGTCGCTACATTCCATTATTAGTATTATATAATAAGTATATTCCTTTATCTTTATAAACATTCAGGTGTAGCACGTCATGTCAAATTCATAATTAAGTCCCAATGGCAACCGCGTTCCTAAATGAAAAATCCAATAAACTTCTCTCTTTTCTAGTAATTTCTGATGATCCCCTCCCCTTATTCCTAGTCTCACCCTCTCTATTCCCTGTATGGAGAATTGATTTACATCCCCTCCACTGCATATCGCAAAGTGCTTGGTGACATTACTTTTCTCCATCATTTTGGGGTTCTTAATTTGACTCAAATGTTCCCTCGCTCTCTCCTTCAGTTTTCTACCAGTACACCCGACATATTGCTTGCAACACTTCAAACAAGTGATCAAATAGATCACAAATGCAGTGTTGCAATTAATATATCCTTTAATTACAAATTATTTTCCTGTTACTGTGGACTTAAACTTCTTAGACACTTTCATATGTGTACAGGTAACACATCTGCGACTACCACATTTGTAATTTCCCACAGACATAAGTAGTCCCATATCCTGTTTCTTAGATTCCATTTTAAACAAACTGGGCGACAACATGTCCTTTAAGGTGGGAGCTCTTTTAGGGATAATGTTGATTCCCGGGCTCAACACCTCAAAGAAGTGTTCATCGCCATAGAGGATAGGCAGAAATCTCTTTATGATTTTAGATATCTCAAAAAATTGTTTACTATATCCAGTTGTAAGTGCCACCTTTTCTGACCAAACCTGGCTTTTCTCTTTAATAAAATTAAAAAAGTCCCTTTGCGTAGGTCCCCCCTATCACTACTTTTTGTTCTCTGTAGGGCTTTTTGTACGATTTTCTGCTTATATCCTCTTTCTAAAAACCTCCTCTGCATATCCCGTGCCTGCCACCCAAATTCTCCATCCGTTGAGCAGTTCCTTCGGAGTCTTAGGAACTGGCCGGCAGGTATACCCTCTATCAATCTTTTAGGGTGGCATGATGAAGCATGCAGAAGGGTGTTTCCACTGCACAGTTTACGAAATATGCTTGTCGTTATTGCCTCACCCTCTGTTCGCAGTGTCACATCCAAGAATTCTATTTTATTTGAACCGAACTCGCTAGTGAATCTTAAGTTCAGCTCATTTCTGTTAATATCCCTGTAGAATAAACATAGTAAGGCAGGCAAGGGTCAAACCAGGAAGTCAATCCGAGGGTTAAGGCAGAATCGGCGTCAGATATCAGGCAAGGGGTCAGGATACAGAAAGTAGAATCGTCAAGAACAGGCTGGGGTCACAACAGGTAATCAAAACAGGTTTTCAGGAACAAGAATAGCAACAGCTAAGCATCAGGAACAAATCCTATCATGGGCAAAGAAAACGGCCCTTTAAATACCCATAATGCGTTGCGCCATTGCGCGCTGACGTCACACGTCAGCGCACCAGCGCCTATAAAATAACAGAGACGTGCCACATGCCCTTAGATAACCGGCGCCTTAGGAAGAGAAGACCGGAGTGGCGGGCGTCCCCACCGAACCACTAGACCACCAGGATGAGCTGCTTTTGTTACAGGCAGCCTACAGGAGGCTCTGTTTGGCAGTGCACCTGGTTTTATGCAACCAAAACTTGCCTCCAAGCCAGGAATGGCAAAATAAGCACCTGCTTTGAGGCCAATGGGAGCAACATTCAAGCAGCGGCGGATCTACTGGGCGGGCGCTCGCCCTTATGTCGTGTGATCCTAGCACCCGGCAGTACGGTCCTAGCGTCCGTCTGCACAACCCCTCGCGAGTGCACAAAAGTGCAGGAGCACAGGGGAGCTCTGTGTCTCCAGTGCTCCCCACAGAGTGGCTGGGCAGCATGCGGCCCCTAATAATCTGCCACCCTAGGCCCGGGCCTTTGTGGACTAGCCACAAATCCGGAACTGCATCCAAGGGGTTGGTGAACAACATGTTGCTCACAAACCACTGGTTGGGATCACTGGTCTGTGGCAACTTACAGCAACTCCTCTGGCATTTGCCTAAACCAATAGATAAGGCCCCAAAAAAATGGTCTCCCAGATAGACGTCTCTCAACCAAACATCAGGATCTATTCCAAATACCTCCCACTCCTGGTAACACCTGCCTATTTCAGTGTCTGTGAGTTGACACCATCGAAGGCTAAGCAAGATCACATTAGATGACATTTTTTAACCTGCCTGACTTTGGACTTGACCTATAGGAATATTCCATGAGTATTGCTTGTGCTTAGGGGTGCTATACATGTGTCTTTAACTGTACAAAATAATATTACTGGTACATCTATGGTCAGCATAAATCTTCTCTCCCCATGTTCTCCTGGTTCCTGCAATTGAAACTGCCATCTCCACTAAAAAAAACATTATTTCTTGCATATTCTAAGTAACTTTCCACTATACATTAATTAAAGGTGTTCTTCACCTTTAAATTAACTTATAATATGATGTAGAGAGTGACAGTCGGAGACAATTTGTAAATGGTTTTCATTTTTTATTATGTGTCGTTTTTGAGTTATTTATTTTAGTTCAAATTACCCTGGCAACTACTGATCTGAATAAGAGACTGGAATATGAACGCAGGGGCGTAACTATAGAGGAACAGACCCTGTGGCTGCAGGGGGGCCCAGAAGGTAAAGGGGTCCCATGAGGCCCTAATTAATATATAATTTCAATAAATATTGGTAAAACAGGTCAACCTCATTTTGGAGGCCTGAAAAATAATTTGCTGTGGGCCCAGTAATATCTAACTATGCCATTGCAGGAGATGGTCTGAATAGAAAGATAAGTAATAAAAAGAAATAATAATAAATGTGTAGCCTTACAGAGCATTTGCTTTTTATATGGGGTCAGTGACCCCCATTTGAAAGCTGGAAAGATTCAGAAGAAAAAAGCAAATAATTCAGACACTATACATAAAGAAGACCAGTTGAAAGGTTGCTTAGAATTAGCCATTTTACAACATACTCAAATTGATAGCGTAAAATGTGAACCACCTCGAAATGTTTGTGGTTTTAAAAAATGTAATGTTATCTCTAAAATGACTTGTCTGCTCATTCAGACCTTGTCATGATGATGTGCCTATTCTATAAATATAACCATTTCAGTCCCAGGAATTGGGATTAATCCTATGTTGCTTAAAAGCAATGACGTATTGTTATAAAGTCAGGCGGACAACCTTAATTGTTAAGTTCAGATGAAGAACTGGCTCTTTTAACCAAACCTCTTTCATAATCCTTCCTTCCTACTGCCTTTTACGTGGTTTTTAAAGGAAAGTGTCTGTAACCTGCTCATATTGGGCAAATTTAGCAAATATCCTGTGAGTCACTTAAGCAATGGAGTCATTTCAGCCTCTTCTGCTGGCGTAACTTCTACAAAATGTTCATTTTACATGTTTTCCATTAGATGTTCAAATCCCTATAAGTCTGCCTACGTCAGGAAGCGGCTCCTCAATAGCACCGAAGCCCTGGGGAGACAGGAGCAGTCTCTGAATCTGAAGCTACGGTGAGTTGGGCTGGTGAGTTTCAAGAGAAAATAATATATGTAATTGGAGCAATAAGTCTATGTAGAATAATCCTGATTGGAAAAGGATCCCTTTATGGGTCCTTTCATTATCACTTGACCAAAAAACAGAATTATAGACGCAAGAGAATTAACCAATGTGAATACTGATTCCCAGCGCTAAGTCAGGCATCTTACTCTTATCTTACATACAGTGATTGTGTCCTTATGACTTTAAATTACACTGGAATCCGACATGGGGATAAAGTGCTGGGAAACTGTGTTTTAAGCTTCCAACTCCAAATCCAGGAACAAAGAGTCAGATTTACACAAATCAGCTGGGATTCTCATTGCAGGATTACGTTGCATATTAAAGGAGAAGTAAAGCTTAATTAAAGAAGTAGCTAGAAATGTTGTATATTATGTTTTAGGCTTCTGTACCAGCCCAAGGCAACCACAGCCCTTTAGCAGTAAAGATCTGTGTCTCCAAAGATGCCCCAGTAGCTCCCCATCTTCTTTTCTGCTGATTCACTGCACATGCTCTGTGCTGCTGTCACTTACTGAGCTTAGGGACCCACTCACAATATACAGTACACATAGAATAGAAATGTCACAATATAAGGCTGATTAGTAATTAATACAGATAATTACTACATGGCAGCACAGAAACCAGTGCAATTAGCATCAGAATTAAATAATCAGCCCTGTAGAATCAGCTTATATTACAGACAAACCTCATTTTCTGCTGGATAATTAGTGACGAGCCCTAAGCTTAGCTTCTCAACAGCTGCTCAGAGCCCACTGAGCATGTGAGTGTCACAGACACTTTCCAAGATGGTGACCCCCTGTGACAAGTTTGAAGTTCTGGATCATTGCTGCTATTGACAAGCTGAAACTTTAGGCTGGGGCAATAAGTTCTGTATATAAAATATGACATTTTTAGCCACATTAAATTTTAGGGTATAGTTCTCCTTTAAATTAAAGGGGTTGTTCACTTTCAGTTCAGTTGTTTCCAGATTGTTCTACATAAACAGAGACTTTTTTCAATTGCTTTCCATCTCTTATTTTTTGTACCGTTTACCCAAAATTTAAATTTAAAATTGTATTTAAATTTCCTGTATCTGGTGTCTCAGTCTGGCAGCTCAGTGATCCAGGAGCATCTGAACTGTTACCATTTGCTACATTTGTATCAACATAGGGGGTTATTTATCAAAATCCGAAAATATCTAGTATTTTCTGAAAACTACACCGACCAAATCCTCAGGATTTTTTGTCTCCTTGTTTATCAATACATTTTATAAAAAAATTTCCTGTGCGGGAAAAAAACATTCAGATTTGCTGGCCAAAAACGCTGATTTTTTCAGATTTCTGCCGAAAAACCACAAAATCTTTAGATTATTGCACGAAACCCAAAGCAGATCAGGATTTTTTCTGGACTTCTCTCAATGACTTCTGCATGAACTCGGCAGGTCTGAGTTGGAGTACCTTTTTATTTGGACTTTTAACGTCCTCTGGGTTTAATACATTTTGAAAAATGTGAGTTTTTTTCCACTAAAAATTTGGATTTTATAGTAAAAATAAAAAATATATCAATTTAGAACAGCGCCCCCCATCCCAGAGCTGCTTTAAAAGGCAAAAAAATGTAACTTTATAGTTCAATATTAGAAAAACAGTTCACAAATAGAAAAAAGAAAGTAATTGAAAAAAAATCTTTATTTCTGGGGAACAATCTGAAACCGAAACTGAAAAAAGTGTTTGAAGGTGAAAAGCCCCTTTAATGCAGCCGCTGACTTTGGAAAGCTGGGGGAAAGTTTGTTGAGCAATATTGCTTTAAGATTACAAGCCTGATATTGCTGGACTACAGCTCCCAGCATGCTTTAAAGCCTAGATTTGTAGCCCAGTAACATCTGAATAAAGTGCATTTTCTTGTGTGCAATTCACAGCATGTCTCTTGCTTGGTACAGTTATCCAGGACTGATTGCATGTTGGGGCTTAGAAGAAGTGTTTCTGGAGACATGGAAGCTGATAGAGTGCTGCTAGTACTACTCCTATCATTGATCCTGATGGTGAACTCTCAGAACCTGATTAAGAACACCAAGGAGCAGAAGCTGGAAGGGCAACTACTAATCAGTGAGGTGAATTCGGATAACCCCGGGCATGACACTGCTGAATTCTTAGAGCTCTATCACACCAGCGGGCAAAGCATCTCTCTTAATAACTACACATTGGTTTTTTACAATGGTAAAACCAACACGGCATATAAAGTGTTAAGTCTGGACAGACAATCCACAGACAAAAGGGGATTTTTCTTAATTGGATCCATTGGCGTGAGCCCAAAGCCTGCCATTATTCTGCCCTCTAACACAATCCAGAATGGGCCTGATGCCATTGCTCTTTATTTAGGGAAGGGGCCCTACAAGGAGAATATGAGAGTGACCAGTGAAGGCTTAGTGGATGCCCTGGTACATAAGGCCAAGGGCACAGATCAGGCCGATGTTCTGCAGAAAGTTCTCACCCCTGGAGCGGAGGCATTTCTGGAAGACGCTAATTTTCACCCCTCGGACGAGTCCATAGGGCGGTGCTTGGAGCTGGATGGTCAGTGGACTTTTAAAATGACACACTTGTCTCCTTGGAACCCAAACTTCTGCAAAGGCTTCCCAGAAATCATGATCAACGAGGTGCCCTCTCCCTTTGCAAAGCATCTCTACATAGAGATCAAGGGACCCCCATCCACTCTCCTCTCTGGTTTGGTACTGGCCTTTATCAATGGAGAGTCCAACGAGATCTACTTCTCCACTGACATTAGAGGTCTGGTGGGTCGTAATGGGCTTTATTTGCTTGAGGTTGAAAAACATGGAAATCGGGGTAAGTCCATTTTCTTTCCCGTAACTAAATAATCAGTAGCAGCAAGTTTCCAAAGCTCTGATTTCTGGGCAGTGATGATGAATCCAGGGTTCCCTAATCATGATGCCCAGAAAAGAATGGCAATTGTTGGTGCCAAACACTCAATTTGGGGAAAGAACCCTGTTCCTACAGTGATCCAGTGAGTTCAGAGAGGATTGGAGGTTAAGAATTGATCCATTTGGCCCATTTGTTATTCATTGCTCATTCTGACTTTGTTTGAAATAAATGCTTGATTACTTGGGGCAGTGATCATAACAACAGTTGTGTAAACCCCGAAGTAGAATGATACAAAATATAACATATAGCATAATATACCATCTAACTATATGTATATATGTACTTGAAGAAACTTGATCTTTATTTGACATGGTGCAACAGCATCAAATACAACATTTTGGTCCCACCTGGTGACCGTTCTCAAGGATACTGCATAGTGACAAAGATATTGTGTTGGCAGGGTAACACAGTGGTGTAAGTTGATATCACTGGCCCTGCACTGCCACCAACCCAGAGTGGGGGGAAAGGGGTCAAAGGTTCTCATTTGGCCCCCTTTCTCTGCTCCCCATGCTGCATGCAGGGGCGTAACTATAGAGGAAGCAGACCCTATGGCTGCAGGGGGGCCCAGGCAGTGGCATAACTACCGGGGGAGCAGGGGGTGCGATCTGGCCAGGGCCCGCACCCCCTCAGGGCCCCCCCGGCAGCTCGCGCCACTGTTCTAATGTGGCCGTTTCTGGCCATACGGAGGGGGCGGGGCCCAGCTGCACGTCCCACGCCAGGGCCCGCCCCCCTCTAGTTACGGCTCTGGGCCCAGGAGATATAGGTGCCCCTTGAGGCCCTAATATATATACGATTTCAATAAATATTGGTAAACCAGGTCAACTTCCAGACATTTTGGGGGCCTGAAAAATAATTTGTTGTGGGGCCCCTATTTACGCCACTGGCTGCATGATTTGTTCCCCATCTATTAACAACACTGGGGTAATGGTTGTCCGATTTTACAACTGTAAACAGATCCAGTTGTAATGTAGGACAAGGTAAGTATGTCCATCTGTATCACACTGGCTTCTTGAGGATGGGTTGACCTAAATGTACGAATAATATATTTAATAACGATTGTTAGATATCATCAGTCTATACTGTACATCAGCTATTTCCCTCCATTGTTGAACTGACACTTGCAGGACCCCCCTGACAGTTTTGTATGTTTCCTGTTTAGCCCAGCAGACACTGCCTGATACTGTGCGCCTAATCACTAAGGGTGTGGGTGCTGTGGCCCTCTACCTGGGGAAAAGTAGTCGGATTGTACCCAAGACTCCCTTCCCTACCAGCGGTCTGATTGATGCCTTGGTGTATACTGATAATGAGGGTACAGTTTCTCAGTCCCTCCAACAGCTGAATGCGGGGCATCCCATCATATTCACGCAGAGTGGGTAAGAAATGAACGTTAGGTGCTTCAGGTGGCAGCTCACCTTGGAACTACTGTTGTGCCCAGTATCCATGTACTATATATTAGAATAAAAGCCGAACTATCTGTTAGGGAGACTTACTACTGCATAGATAAGAGTTTGTAAGCCAATGACATGCCTTTATCATGTTAAAGAAACACTAACACCAACAAATTACAGTGTTTTAAAGGAAAGACAATATAATGTAATGTTGCCCTACACTGGCAAAATTGTTGTTTTTGCTTCAGAAAAACAACTATAGTTTAGATAAACAGCTACTGTGTAGCCATGGGGGCAGACATTCAAAGCTTAAAAAGGAGAAAAGGCACAGGATACACAGCAGATAACAGATAAGTTCTGAAGAATACCATTGTATACTACAGAGCTTATCTGTTATCTACTGTGTATCCTGTGCTTGAATGGCTGCCCCCATGGCTACACAGCAACTTGTTTATATAAACTATAGTAGTACTTATCTGTTATCTACTGTGTATCCTGTGCTTGAATGGCTGCCCCCATGGCTACACAGCAACTTGTTTATATAAACTATAGTAGTACTTATCTGTTATCTACTGTGTATCCTGTGCTTGAATGGCTGCCCCCATGGCTACACAGCGGCTTGTTTATATAAACTATAGTAGTACTTATCTGTTATCTACTGTGTATCCTGTGCTTGAATGGCTGCCCTCATGGCTACACAGTGGCTTGTTTATATAAACTATAGTAGTACTTATCTGTTATCTACTGTGTATCCTGTGCTTGAATGGCTGCCCCCATGGCTACACAACAGTTTGTTTATATAAACTATAGTAGTGTTTCTGAAGCAAACACACCAGTTTTACTAGTGCAGCACAACACTACATTATATTGTCATTCCTTTAAGACCCTTTCAGTTTTTGGTGTTACTGTTCCTTTAAGTTAAATTGTATTGTAGAAATACAGGACAGTGACAGAATGTCGACATCATTTATTTATGCTGATCCCTCCTTTCTTTATTTTCTCATGGGTAGAAATATCAGCATTTCTGCGAGCCGCTGCAATGGGTCAGAAGGCAAACCTTCTGCATTTCTGCTTACAAACAGCACTCCGGGCCAGACCAACGACTGCAGGCCAGAAAGCCTCCCTGGTGATGTCCGGCTGTGTTTTAGGACATCAGGTAAATTTATAACTTAAGCACAAGATTGAGAATCATGCATCTATCACCTTTATTTTAAGACTGATTCTTTTTAAGGAAACCATAAATGCAATGACATTTGCAAAAACATTTGCTTAAGCATTTTTGCGTGGAGGCCTGCCTTTTACCACTTTATATGGATCATCTGACATTGCCTTTATACAATGGTCTGTATGGTATGTGTGTGGTACCCTTCACAGGTCAAGGCAGGTATTTGAATCATGTGCAAATATTGTCTGTCTACACAAATTACGAACCAGTTAATGAATATTTCCTTTTTAATAGTCCCAATCCTAGTAATACAACTAATGACGCATGGTTCACGCATGAGGGAATTCAAAAGAGACTAGAACATGTTAAGATAAACAAAGGTCCGGGGCCAGATGGTATTCATCCCAGGGTACTTAGAGACCTTAGCTCTGTGATTGCAAAACCTCTTTACTTAATTTTTCATTGATGTCTGGTACAGTACCAAGAGATTGGCGAATTGCTTATGTGGTGCCACTATTCAAAAAGTGATCCCATTCTCAGCCTCAAAATAATAGGCCGGTTAGTCTGACATTAGTGGTAAGAAATCTTTTCAAAGGGGTATTAAGGGATAAGATACTGGACTTTATAGCAAATCATAATACTGTGAGTTTGTGCCAGAATGGTTTAATGTGTAATAGATCTTGCCAGACTAACTTAATTTCCTTTTATGAGAAGGGACCTCGATTCTGGATAGGCAGTGGGTGTAATTTACTTAGACTTTGCTATAGCATTTGATACAGTGCCACACAAAAGGTTACTGGTTAAGTTAAGGAATGTTGTCCTGGAACATAGTATTTGTACCTGGATAGAGAAATGGCTAAAAGATAGACTACAAAGAGTGGTGGTAAATGGAACATTTTCTAATTGGACCAGTGTTGTTAGTGGAGTACCGCAGGGCTCTGTACTCTGTCCTTTGCTATTTGTTTATTAATGACCTGGAGGTGGGCATTGAAAGTACTGTCTCTATTTTTGCAGATGTTATTAAATTGTGCGGAACTATAGGTTCCATGCAGGATGCTGCCACTTTGCAGAGTGATTTGACTAAATTGGAAAACTGAAGGGCAAAATCGCAAAAACGAAAAAGCAGGTGCCAAAAAGCCAATATGGGCACTATCCCAATGAATAGAATTGCAATGAAGCAAAAATTAGTTACAGGGGGAGGATATACTCACAGTTCATCCCAGTCCATAGGTGCATATCTATAGGCATATGAAAACTATCTCCGTGTATTGCTTTACTGCATCTAGATATTAATATGCTTTCTGCAAATCCTAAGTCAAATATTATCTCCCATGAAAGTAAATTATTGACTTCCTTTTTTCTAGCTGCTTCTAGGAAAGCTTTATTTAATTTCTGGTTACAAAAGGAACCCCCCTCATTATCGGACATCATCTCTTATATGAATCAGCTTACTTGGCAAGAAGCCTTAATAACTAAAACTAAAGGAAGTATTTCCAAAGATTCTTTTAGGCTGGTTTGGTCTCCTTATTTTGAAATCTGTAACTCCAATACTGGCGATCAAATAATGCGCTTTCTTCAATAGTTAGATGACCTATCTGACACTCCAGATGATAAATGGGCTTTTTCTTTTTTTTATTACTTGTGCATCTACTGGCTTAGTTAATTTTTAGTTCGTTTTTTTGTCATTTTTCATGAATGATATAGTTTTGATACTATCATGCCATTGTCTCCTTTGCAACATATTTTCTTCATCTGCATAACATTTGTTGTCATTTTGATTTTATTTGTTTAATATGAAAATCAAATAAAATATTTTATATCCAAATATAGGCATATGAGTAAGTGCCCCAACAGGCACAAAATATGTTAGGCCTCTGTCTATTATGTCCTAATAAATACTTTGTATTTTTTACTATCCTTGACTGATTTTTGGAGGGAAAACTGGGCAGCAAACTGGAAAAAGAGGTTTAGTGTCGATAAATGCAAGGTTATGCACTTTGTCAAAAATAATATAAATGCAAGTTAAATGGCTGGGAGTTTCCTTAACCAAGAAGGATCAAGGGGATTTTGTGGATAACAAGTTGTCTGATTCCAGGCATTGTCATTCTTTGGCCACTAAAGCAAATTAAATGCAGTATTGCATAAAAAAGGCATTAACTCAAGTGATGAAAACATAATTTTTAGGGATGCACCGAATCCATATGTAACTATGTAATTATGTAACTATGCTCTACTCATCATGGGGGAACAGACAGGACACATGTAAAGTGTTCAATAAGTACAGAAAACCCAGACTACCATGAAAGGGATGAATTTCAATCAAATCAGAGGTGGGTTTTAGTATCATCGTGTGTAGGTTTGTGCATAGCCAGAGTATTCCTTATGGTAACCCTGCTTACTCAGGTTTTGCCACCTATTCCTCGGCTATACTGTTTTCAGCAGAACTCAGTTTTGCTCTTTTTTATTAACTGTCACAGTTTCATTGCAGATTGCGCCATTTGGGAAGGGGAAGATGCGCCTGAATTCCTGGCTGCGTTGGCTCAGTCACTGCAATCTCTCTGCCAGTGTAATTTATCCGCCAGCTCCTTCACAGGTAAGAGGAACCTCACCCAAATACAGTGAATCCATCCTTTCATTGCTCAGCTACAATGTGTGATCTGTGCCTATGGGATTGGACAGCTGGGAGCCAGTGTCGGACTGGCCCACCGGGATACCAGGAAAAGTCCCGGTGGGCCAAGGTATCAGTGGACCCTCACTGATAGACATTTGGCATATTTCATGGCTATTCCCAAATTCTATGAGAACAAAGAGGCTAAATAGTTGGAATAATAGATTATAGTATGTAAAAGACGAGACTAGGACAATAGAGGTTGAGTGAGGAGAGGAAGAATAATAGTACTAAGAGTGGGCCCCTGGTCTAAGATTAATTGGTGGGCCCCTAATGAAAGATTTTTGGGTGGGCCCCTGGTGTCCCAGTCTGACACTGCTGGGAGCTGTGAATTCAGGTCTAGCATTGTTATTCCTGCTATCAGTACTGATGTCCACTCCCCCTGATACAGACTCACAGCCATTATATATCAATTCTGATTGCATTATTTTATGGAAAATTTTAATTTCTTTAAAGAAAGATAAAGTCCTACATGTAAACAATGTTATTATGCTTTGAGAAAAGGAGCAGCTTATTATAAAGAAAGTTTATCTGTGGACTGGAAATTTTGTTTTACTAGCTTCTCCTCTGCAAACAGTGAACTAAGAAGTGAGAAAGGAAGTTCTAACATGAAATTAGTTTTATCCAATAAAAAACTGTCGATTTTATATCATATCTCTCACATATAAACCATACCTTATACTACATTCACTATCGAGAGTGTCTCATGGAATTATGGGTTGTGCCTTTGTAAAAAGTGCATTGCTGACTGGCCCTTTGATTATATACACAGATGCAAGCCTTACCTGCAACTCTACTTTCCTCTCGCTTCACACTCGTCTAAGCACCTCGCTGACCCTCCAGAAGGAGGATTTTGAAGAACTTCAGCAACATTTTGTGACCTCAGGAGTCACGTTTACTGTTGGTAACGTAAATGTCACGGTGCTACCATCATGTCTTCCACTTACTGCCTCTTCAACATTACCCCCGGCTACAGGTAACTAGAGTTAAGCAGGCAAAATAGATTTACATACACTTGTACAAATAAAATGAATATTTCTATAACTTTATACTGGGATCTAAGCAAGAAAAATTACCTTTATTCCATACTGTTCATACTGTTCATACACATGTGTAGTCTGTTAAATTAGATTGATCTAAGTGCCTACGGCACAATCTAGTTTAACAGACTACACCTGGATACCACACGCTTTTACGCTTATCCATGTGGTGCGTGAAGGAAATGACTGTGGCAATTGATCTATACCAAGCCAATTGGAGAAACCACACACCTCGGTGGTAGGGGAATCGGCAACCTCCCAACCAAGGTACATAGAAGAATCACCAGCACACAGGAATTCAATTAGCAGGGCAAGCCCTTGCAATTTTATTAATGCACTGCATTAATAAAATTGCAAGGGCTTGCCCTTCTAATTGAATTCCTGTGTGCCGGTAATTCTTCTACGCAATTGATCTATAGGCAGCATCGGTGAATCCGACAAGTGCCCGTGGCACAACATGTTATGATTTAACAGACACTACGGGGCCGATTCACTAACTTCGAGTGAAGGATTCGAAGTAAAAAAACTTCGAATTTCTAAGTGTTTTTTGGGCTACTTCGACCATCGAATGGACTACTTCGACCTTCGACTACGACTTCGAATCGAAGGATTCGAAATAAAAATCGGTCGACTATTCGACCATTCGATAAACGAAGTACTGTCTTTTTAAAAAAAACTTCTACCCCCTAGTTCGCCATCTAAAACCTACCGAACTCAATGTTAACCTATGGGGAAGGTCCTTATAGGCTTTCCTCAGTTTTTTTGATCGAAGGATATTCCTTCGATCGTTGGATTAAAATCCTGCGAATCGAACGATTCGAAGGATTTAATCGTTCGATCGAAGGAATAATCCTTCGATCGTTCGATCGTACTATCTGCGCTAAATCCTTCAACTTCGATATTCAAAGTCGAAGGATTTTAATTCCCAGTCGAATATCGAGGGTTAATTAACCCTCGATATTCGACCCTTAGTGAATCGGCCCCTACGTGTTGATCTGCTCATTTTCGTTCTGGGAGGGGATCTTATGGGGGTGAAGGGGTTGGTGGTGGTTTTGTGCCTGAGGATATTTAGGATTTGATTGTGTACTGTAAACCATCCAACCATCACCAGCGATATGCCTGTGACTACTGTTTAATTTACCGCATCATGCAGGCTATATAATCCCCCCACCCCCCACACTTACAACCAACCTATTGCCTCTGGTCAAGACGGTAAATCTTGTTTTTAATTGCTGATTTCTGGTCAAAATTATTTTATCAATGTGTTTATTAAAGGTTATGTTTTTATCACTATTCTATATGAGACTTCGGATGTAACAGATGGGAGGGTGCAGCAAGATGGGTCAGTTCTTTCTCTTTTCTCTGCATATACAATTGTCTATTTGACCCTGCACATCATCTATTGATCTCAATTATTGATGGGAGGTGCTCCCCAACAATCTCACTATTTTTCTTTATGAAAAAAATACACCATGTAAAACAGTATTTCATAGAAATAAAATAGGATTGCCATTTTCCATTGGTGGACTCTCTGGACACCGAGTGGACAGAGGGGGTAGAACTATAGCATTTAGGTTGGATTCATGATGACAGGGTGTTGGCCAGTGACATTAGGTGGCAGGGCTGCTAAGAGATTTAAAGGAATCCTCTTCTCCTCAATATATTATACTTTGTTCAAAACCCAGATTTAAATTTCAGCAAAAAAAAAAATATATCTTTCCATATACATACTGTACATATATAATTAATTATAACGTTATGTGGTTTGTTTGCTCTTCCTCCTCTTTCCTCTCTGAGACATTACTGCAATAAACAACAGGCTTAAATTTTGCTAAATCTTGGTCCTTCCTGTTTATCATTTTGAATGTGTAGATGTCTGGTTCTTCTACATCCCCTGTTGGGGGTGGGGGTCTTGCATAGCTTGGGTAAGGACACAGTCCATATTTGAGAGGTACTTTGCTTGTTTACTAGTGGCTTACCCTTTCCACAGTCCATGCCATAAGACAAGAGAGAACTACTGAATGCCTTCAGCAGTCCCAGGGTAGGAGGAAAAGTAGAACTATGTAATAATATAGTCCAAAGAAGGAAATTATACATGACACTACATACAAGATCTCTAGGTTAATTATCTTTGATATTGCTCCAATCAGATCCTACAACTGAAGTTCGTGCTACTTTAGAGGCCCCAGGCTTGTTAATCAGTGAGGTGAACCCCAATACACCAGGTGCAGCTGAAGATATGGAATATATTGAGCTTTATCACCCAGGGGGTGGCTCCGTCAGTCTGGATGGCTACTGGCTGGTACTCTACAATGGGAAGAACAACTTGGCTTATCTTGCACTAGACCTTAAAGGCAACCAAACTAATACGCATGGCTACTTCCTGGTTGGTAGCAGTAAGTTAAAACCTGTTCCTCACATCTTGTTACCCTTCAACACCATTCAGAATGGAGCAGATGCAGTGGCCTTGTACTACCGCCCAACAAAACGATACAAGATGAATATGGAGGTGACGGCTGAGGGACTGGTGGATGCCATTGTCTATGTGTCTAATCTGGGTGAAGATGCCAAGAGATTATTAAAAGTCCTTGCCCCAGGACAGGACGCAGTCCATGAGGATGAAAGGTTTATTCTTCAAGATGAGTCTCTGAGCCGATGCCACGGACTGAATTTAAAGGACCAATCCAGCTTCGAGGTAAGTGAGGACCAGATGATACCACTATTCTATATTAACTGGAACAGCCAATAATACAGTGGAAAACAAGACTATAACAGACAACTCAGCTTAAAAGTGATTGGAGTTGCTGAGATAAGAAGGTTTAGCAAGGCCAGGTTGTGCACCACAGTCATTTAAAGGAGTAATTCTGTGAAAACTGGATTTATTTAGTATAGAAAACTAAGTAGATATCTATTTCTGAGCACTTTCTCAGCAGGTCCCTACATAGCAAACATTCTGACTGCTTCACTCTACTATGCTCCCCATTACAGACCATTGAGCTCCAATCAGATTTCACCTGGCCTGTTCACCAAGAAAACCTTGTTAGATGATGTTTATTACTGGTCACTTGGGAGGTCATTGGTGGATCTTAAAAGACTGGGGACGTGCCTTGTTTCTGCTTCCCTTGAAGGTTTAATGAACAGCATGGTACCCACATATGTGGCCAAATTGCACATGGGGCTCATTTGTTATACTATATGATACAGTGTGCAGATCCCTCCTACACCTAATGGGAATGGCACTCCACTCATACAAAGCCTCATGATCTACTTGTCCAGACAGTGAGCCAAACACAAGGCCATCAGCACATACAAATATATAATTATTAGGAAACCATTATAACAAGGACATAAAATTTGATAAATGTTTGTTCTGCTCTTTTTAAGGTCACCAAGATTACTCCTCTAGCAGATAATGACTGTCCAAAACCAGTTCCTTCCATCCTTCCCTCTGTGACTTCTACCATGCCTGTGACGTCTCACCCAGTTCCTTCCATCCATCCAGTTCCCATTGTGATTAATGAGGTTGGCTTGTCCCATGGTCCAGAACTGTACAACTTCATTGAGCTAAAAGGGCCACCGGGAGGCAAACTGCATGAACATATTATGGTCATGTATGGCATGGATGGGAAGGTATATGATCGTTTTATGTTGCAAGGCATGCTGGGTATGAGCGGAATCTACGTGATTGGCACCAATAGCACATACAGTGGTACGTAGGTTGTGTTTTTATCACTGAGATTTACTTTCAATGTATAAATGACCAAATTAGGGTACTGCTGATCATACACAGAGAGATCTGCTTATGTGGCCAGTTCACTGTGTTGGTGGGCCAGAAATCAGATTGCAACAGGGACCATGGAGAACCTTAGGTCTGCTGACCACATCTACAACCCAATGGGATCCTTGTTCAACAGACTTTTCTGCCAGGTCTGCCTGATAATAAAACATGAGCTCAGGGAGGTGTTTGTTTTGTAGAGGCCAAGCTCCCCCTTGAGGGCAAGATTGGAGCAATAGAAAAGGGCTTGTTGTGAAAATCAGTTATAGTGAGATTTGGGGAGAATGGTCATTTGATCTCCTAGATACACCTAAAGGCTCAGCTTGAAGGCTTTGGGGGAATATGTATGACTGATAAACTTATATTTTCCCATTTCATGAGCTAAGGGGGCCCTGACTAAAATTTGGGAAAACCAGTCAATGATTGGACCTTCAAGGGGGGGGCTTGAGCTGAAAAATGTTGACTGCTATTGCTCTTAATATATTTTGTGATTTCAAACAGTGAGAATGTAACTAACAGACTTTCCCACCTCTTTTCTGCTCACAGATCAGCTTCTCCAGCTGTCTCACCCCAACCCTTTCATCACACAGGCCTTGGCTCTATATAGGGGCACCCTGGAGAGTTTCCCGGTGGGCTGCAGCGTGACCCAAAAGGACCTTCTGGATGCAGTTGTTCACTCGTGGAAAGATGGTGCAGATGATGAAACTCTGAGAGAATTGAACAAAGACAGGATAACATTACATGGGGATCAGAGGTGGGTATAAATTAGCCACACACTGCAATAAACTTTCACTAGTCTTTCATCGATCACTCAATAGATATGGTCTGGTTCACTAGCAAAAATGCTGCATTGTACCGGTGCTCTCAGACCACAGACTCCAATCACAGGTAGTCTGGCTAAAGTAAATTCTGACTGAATGGAATACGCACCTTTGTATTTAGTTGTTTATTTAATGATTGAGTTCCTGAATTATTATTGTATTTTTCTCGTAGGTTGTTTTCTGTCAGTCGGTGTTCTTATGGTAAACGGTCCCACATATCATTGCTGCTTCCTGTTCCTCACCCCAGCCCAGGAACTGACAACCTGTGTCCCTCCAGCATCGCCTCCTTGCAGCTGGATTTGTGCATGAAGGACTCCAGTCTAAGTAAATAATGGGAAGGGCATAAACATAGCTGTTAAAGGCAGGTCCGGACTGAGAATTAAAATAGGCCCTGGCATTTCAGGTACACAGAGGCCCAATTAGCCCACACAGAGGCCCAAACAGCTCCCACCAGCCCACTAAATACTCACTTTCTATGGCACCTTATATCAGCCCTTCTGGCATTTGCCTGAACCCACAGATAGCCAGTCCGGGCCTGGTTAAAGGGAGCAAAATAACTCTGGGTTACCCGCATTTTGCTGCACTATATCTCCTAGCATGTACGTCCGTATTTTATCAAGTTGGCAACTAAAGTCTTGCATCATCAAGGATCATTTTCTTTTAATGAAGCTTTCTCCATGTTTATAGGGTCACATACCATAAGGTACAACTGCAGTTTAAGGGAGCTCCAGGGCTAAATGCCTACTTAATACATGAACATCCTTCTGTCAGGTCATTCTGCAATTATTGCTGGCTGCATTTATCACATTTTGTCTAGCACTATGTCTGTCCCCTGGTGTTTTGTTCTTGGCCCAATTTGACCACCCATGCACTTAGTCAAATCAGCCTGATATAATTATTGGGCCAAGCCAACAATCGGATTATACAGTGGGCCCATCAACAAGGGCCATATCTATGTGCCACTAATCCCATTAATTCCTACTTGGGCTTTGCCATATGGGCAGAGATGTTACCAAAACCACCACTGCTGTCTCCCATACATTTTGGGGCAGATTTATCAAGGGTCGAAGTGAAATCGAGGGAATATTCGAAGTTTAAAAATTTGAAATTCAAAGTAATTTTTGGATACTTCGACCATCGAATAGGCTACTACGACTTAGACTTTGACCATCGATTCAAAGTAAAATTGTTCGACTATTCGACCATTCGATAATCGAAGTACTGTCTCTTTAAAAAAACTTTGACTTTAATACTTCGCCAATTTAAACCTGCCGAAGTGCTATGTTAGCCTATGGGGACCTTCCAGAGCATATTTCTAAGTTTTTTGTATTCGAGTGAAAATCGCACGTATCGTACTATTCAAAGTACGATCGGAATACGATTGTACGATGCAAAAAATCTTACGAATTCAACTTCGAATTTCGTAGTATTCAATTCGATGGTCAAATTTCGAAGTATTTTCCACTTCGAAATTCGACCCTTGATAAATCTGCCCCTTAATAGCAAGGTCACCCAATTTTTTTGGAAGTCACCCAGACTCACCCAGTCATCCACACTAACACGTCTATTACCCACTGTCAGCAATGTTAACCTGCATACATCAAAATACAGCAACTCTTCTTGATAGTTTTAGAGTTAACCCCCATTCTTTGTAAAGTCTGAGTTTCTTTTTTGTCCTTCAGGTGTAAGGTTAGTGACAGAAAGGCTGATTCTGTATATAAGCAGAAGTATGTGCCAGCATGTGCCCACATCTCCAGTGACAGCTCATGTTGATTTATCTACAGATTGTTCAGAGTTGGAGCCAGCAGAGCAGAAGACAATGAATAGCCTAAAGACCACCCTGAGCCTGTCCATGGAACACCACTGTTCTGGCTTCATTCCTCCAGCCTACATACAAGGTACTGACCCGCCTATGGCATTAATGTTGCCTGCAGAATTGGCCACAAAAAAAAAAAAAAAAATACCCTTCAGACAATACATTCTCAGCCTCACCAAATTTCCTTTTTCTGCTGGATGCTTGGGCAATTCTCCAAAACCTGCCACATAGGACTGTCCTGCAGGGTTACCAGGGACTCTACTGGGAGCCATATTCACAGGAACTGACCCTGCACAACTGGGTGATTAGGGTGCCGAATTCTGCAAATCTCCCTTCAAACCTCTATTGCTCTTTTAAGTAGTCATGCCTTTGATTCTCCTTGTGCATTCAATATCCATCTAAAAATACAAGAAGGAATCGCTACTAACTAATAAGGGTTAGTAATAAGGGTTAGTTCACACGAGGAGATTCGCGGAGATTTTGTCGCCTGGCGACTAATCGCCTCGTCTTCTGAGCGACTATCTCCCCGAACTGCCTCAGTGTTTTTTCCCATAGGCTACAATAAAAAGTCGCCTGCGCTAATGCACACACGGCGATGCTTTTTCTATAGTCTCCGGAAGTTGTCTCACACAGGCAACTTCGGGCGACTATAGAAAATATATCGCTGTGTGTGTGCATTAGCGCAGGTGACTTTTCATTGTAGCATATGGGAAAAAATGCTGAGGCAGGTCGGGGAGATAGTCGCTCAGAAGACGAGGCGATTAGTCGCCAGGCGACAAAATCTCCCCGAATCATCTCGTGTGAACTAATCCTTAAACACTTTTACTGGGGGACTTGATGCCACTATTTAATAAGTGAGTGAGCATAGTCAGGCCATGGAACCAGAAAATGCAAATATAGTTGTGTGTACGTGTCTACTGAATGTACAACAAAACCACCCTTAACTGAACCCCTCAATGGTAGTTCTGGTAAAATACCCACCAAATCCTTGTAGGGATTGTCTGACAGCTAATTTAGCACTTGCTGAATACAGTTACATATTTCCTCTTCTTTTACTTCATTTAACACTTCTTAATCATCCCTGAACCAATGTTTCTCCTCATAGAATTGCAGCTCACATGCACCCAGAAGCAGCTGTCTATTTCAGGCAATATTCTGACTTATCGCAGTGACCAGCGTTGCATTGAGAGCTGGAATGCTGATCTTCTCACTCATCCCCAGCCATTCACATTGCAAGAGAGATCTCTAGAGCCTCTCACCGCTTGTCTAGTCCCAGAGAAGATGCGAGGTAAAGAACATTCAATAAATATATAGATTTATATAGTGAATAATGTACCCGAATTGTAAAATATAAGTATATTATATGTCACAAGAGAGTTCCATGACCATATAAAAGCACAAAGCATTGTCCAACCTACTGGCTATTTAACTGACAGTTAGGGTTATGTGGTAGCTTTGGTTTGATTAGTACTGTACTTGGAAGCAGCGGAACTAGAACACTTGACAGATTAGTGGTGAAAGAGAATACAATTCTGACTTGGATGGATTCTGCACTCAAACTAGCTTTGGTCACTAGCACTCTGGCCTTGAGGACAGAGCCACCTGTTTGGCTGTAATAGCCCACAAATACAACTTTGATACTGGATGCTTGGCTAGGACAAAACACAACTACCCTGAGTGATCTCCTCAGGTCAGGCTACTTTACAGCACTCCCAGTCCTGGGAAAAACTAAGGGAAAAAGGAGGACAGTCAAGGATTTCTGTACCTTTAAAACAGCCGTCTCTGTCTTGTTCAGTCTAGACAGGTTATATCTTTGATGCCCACATTCTCAATATACATACCGGGGAGCACTTCAGGTAAAAGATGTATGAAACAAGCTCCGTAGATCCTGAACCCCGAACAATAAAACAGTGAAGAGTTTATATAGACTTTTATAGAAATGCACAGCAAGTACAAGTTCAAAACACACAAAAACAAACTTCTAGATTAGAAACTGCTCTTTGTGATGATTGGGTGATTCCATCTTCAAGGCCAGTCTGGGAAACAGCAAAGCTCACTTGAAAATAGAAACTATCCAAGTCAGGGGGGCTTTGTAGACAAATCTGCATACACAGAATATTGTTCTCTTGTATTACCGGGAAGGGAAGCTGGTCAATAACAACTAGAACATTCAATAATCAGCCTGCTCTTTGTTTCTCATGTAGTATCCTTCAGGACATGGCACATTTCCCTTCTCATTGTGCTCTTTCTCCTGCTATTATTTGGAGCAGTTGGGCTTATACTTTTCTTGCGGAAAAGGTATGTTAGTGAACCTCCACTTTTAAACAAACTTATTGCATGACCTGTTAAGTGTTAAGAAGAATATTTGGTATTTGTCTTTATTTTATTTTTGAATGAATGTTTTTGTTTGAATGCTGTGCCTGTTTAGGAGGCAAGTGTCAGTAAGATTTGTCTTGACAGTCTATGTTGTGTCCTGCCCAAAAACTGACAGTTCCTCGACTGTCTTATGTTGGATTTTTTTTATCTTAACCTAAGTCTATTTTTTTTTCCCCCAGGCGCCCTCAGAATTACACCAGCATTGAAATGAATCCCCACTTAGAACTCACATATGAATACTAAGAGATACAAGCGGCGGCTAAAAGATGAAAATAGAAGATTCTGCGAGAGATCAAATCCCCTAGAAATGACAATGGCTGCATTGTGTTTTGTTGGGAAATGCGCTAGTGCAAAGGGAAACTATTCATTCAGGTTATAATCAGGGCTCTGAAAACTACAACTTGGCATGCAGATTCAACGCAGCTTATAGGCAACAGTGGTGCAGATTGGAGAGCAGGGGTGTTATAGGGGACTCTCTCAATGCCTAATGGTGCCTTTGATGGCAGTAGCTTGGAAGTGCCATGTGCACTTCAGAAATGTTCATTCCCATTCATTCCATTTTGCTTATAGAGAAGACCATTTAACTTTTAAATATTCAATTAACATGAAAATCCCCGCAGAGTATCATTCAATGGTTTGGTGCATTAAATGCGACAGGGAAAAATCCAAGTCAAAAGTAAAAGTGCAAATATATGTTTTGGCTGCTTTAGGTGTGTGGCGCTTTCCCAAAGGCAGAGGATTGTTCTTGAGCTTTAGAATGATAGGTTTATCCAAATCTGGCCCTTCTGAAGCTCCCCGTTCTATGGCAGGTGCTGTGATTATGCACATGTAAAAATAAGCTTAAAGATGTTTCTAGACACAGGCAAAGCCAATGGCTACCAGTCACTTTAGATTCAGTATACTATAGGCTTGTGTATGGGTTCAATGTGACCCTGTCATTAAATCCTAAAAGAAAACGCTAAAGGGCCTGACTTTTTTAAAGTGGAAGCAAAGTCTAAAAGAGAATAAGGCTAGAAATGCTGTATTTTGTATACTAAACATAAACACAAACTTACTGCACCACAAGTCTAATCAAACAAATGATTTATGCTTTCAGAGTTGGCCACAGGGGGTCACCATCCTGTAACTTTGTTAAACATCTTTGCAAGACCAAGACTGTGCACATGCTCAGTGTGGTCTGGGCTGCTTAGGGACCATCATAAACTACCAAAACAGCACAAGTCAAATAATATCTGCCAGAAGCCGATACAACAAGACTGATTAATAATCAGAATATACAGACTACACTGGGTCCTGTGTTGTCATGTAATCTAATGTGGATTTTATAGTTTTTGTATTGTTTTATAAAAAATGTCTCCAACTCTGCAGAACCAGTGGCTGCAGCAAAATAATCCTCCAAATAGAATCCCAGTTTATCTGTTTAAATCTGGCTCCATGATCTTTGTCCCTGCAGCTGGAGTTGGAAACAGTAAAGGGGATGTAAAGGCAAAAATAAAATCCAATACAAATCTCTACACAGTCGCCGACTGCTCTACAGGGAAACAAACAAACAAAGCTGCTTGAGTTCTGCATGGCTGGGAAGTAAGTCGGGGGCTCCCCTTGCTGTTCATAAGTATGATTGTTTCCCTGCAGAGCAGTTAGGGACCATCTGACAATTCCTATCCACAGCAGAAAATAAAGGGAGAATTTCAATGCATACAGTCAGGTTTCTTATATAAACTATACATATTTTTTAATTAAAGTATATTGGAGCAAAAATCCACTTTGAAAATCAAACTTTTCAACATTGGAAACTACAGAATTTCCCCTAGTACTAAATGTTCGAATGGTGCCGCCAGTGGCGTAACTAGACCCCTAAGGGCCCCGGTACAGAAACTTACAACTGGGCCCCCCCAAAGGGAATGTTCACCTAGGAGTTAACTTTTAGTATGATGTAGAGAATGATATTCTGAAACTATTTGCAATTGGTTTTCATTTTTTGTAGTTTTTGAGTTATTTAGCTTTTTATTCAGCAGCTCTCTGGTTTGCAATTTCAGCAGTCTGGTTGCTAGGGTCCAAATTCCCCTTGCAACCATGCACTGTTTTGAATAAGAGACTGGAATATGAAAAGGAGAGGCCTGAATACACAAATGAGTCATTAAAAAGTAGCAACAACAGTTAATGTAAAAATTACACGTAAAAAGGACATGTAAAATTTAGGTTTTACTGTATTATAATGATATACGGGATAATGTACTGTAAATGATAAGGATATTAGAAATCACTGAGGGGTTCTGTGACCATATAAAGACACAAGGCTGCAGGCTGAGTTATACAGGGAACTCCGAGTATCGCTCATGTATTATAAGGGATAATGTACCCCCTACTGTAAATTATAAGGATATTAGAAGTCAATGAGGGGTTCTGTGACCATTGCTTAGTACAGGGGAATACCTATGCTGCCATAGTTTTATGGTATCTCGCTGTACAGAATATGAGCAAATTTAGGGGCTGTTCCTTCTGAATTGTGCTTAGTACAGGGAATACCTATGCTGCCATAGTTTTATGGGATCTCTCTGTACAGACTATGTTCGTGCTGAATTTAGACCATGCCCACTATGGTAGAATATTTGATAGCTAAACATTTGTTTTAGCTGTACCTAAAGCTCAAATCTCATAATTCAGAGAAAAAGAGACACTGATGCAATTTAATTAATTATTAAAACATTAATCAGAATAAACACAGTTGCAGTTCCATGAACAAATACCCCAGAACTTAAAGTAGGATGAACACAGTAAGAATTTCATGTTTAATATCCCCCGAATTCAGACTAGGATGATACAGTGGCAATTTCATGAATTAATAACCCCAGAAATCACATAAGGATGACACACAGTCAATTCCATGTCAAATACCCCAAATGTCATAATAGGAGGGCACAACTGGAATTTTTGCTATTAAAAGCAATTAAAGGGTTAAAAATCACAAGGCAGTGTAATAAATGTGATTTGCATCCTTACCGGCCTGCCTTCTTTTTTTCTTCACTGATAGTCTTGGGGGTGGGTGGAGATGAGGAACCTGCAGCAGAGTCCTGGACAATTTGAACTAATACTGGCACCCTTTTACCCTGCTGCAATTGGGATTTGTCCTGCCCACACACACTCTCAAACTCCACTCCGGCACACTCTCAACCCCCCCTGCACACACTCTCAACCCCCCCTGCACACTCTCTCATCCCCCCCTGCACACACTCTCAACCCCCCCTGCACACACTCTCAACCCCCCCTGCACACTCTCTCATCCCCCCCTGCACACACTCTCAACCCCCCTGCACACTCTCTCAACCCACCCTGCACACTCGCAACCCCCCCTGCACACACTGTCAACCCCCCTGCACACTCTCAAGTTTCAACCCCCCACTCTCTCAACTCTTACCCCCCCACAGCACTCTTTCAACCCCCCCAGGATCAGACTGCGCCGGCTCCAGTGGGCCCTGCTGGCCCAGATGACCTGTCCGGTGGTAACCCGATGCGCATGTATGCAATCGCGCACTCGCGCATGTACGTTAGCTCGCAAATTGTTTTTTTTAGGCAGAAAATTAGATCTGGGCCAGATCTAATTTTCTGCCTAAAAAAAAAAATTTGCGAGCTAACGTACATGCGCGCGTGCGCGATTGCATACATGCGCATCGGGTTACCACCGGACAGGAGCTGCTGAGGCAGCATCCCCCGGGGTCCGAAGGGGGGGTCCTGAGGGAGAAGCCCCAGTGGGCCCCGGAGTCCGAATCTGAAGCCAGCAGTGAGGGGGAGGAGGTGTCTCCTAGCAGGAATCTTTATACTGATGGCACCACGGAGTAGCCATCAGGACTTTACCGGTACTCCATTCCTGGGTTGCGGGCCCCGCCGGGGGTGCAGGGGAGCAGGCCCCGGTGCCGCTGCACCCTGTGCACCCCCGGTAGTTCCGCCACTGGGTGCCGCACAGGGACTAGGCAGCTTTGATCCTTTACATCGCAACTGTTCCAAAATCAAGTTTTTGCTGTGTACCTTTTATATGGAATTTCAGATTTTAAGAAAATAAAATAAAGTTGAATATACTTTTGTACATAAAGATCATGGAAAGAGTGGTTTGTCCCAACATATTGCTAGTGGGAAACTCCAACTTATAAAGGCACAGTAACACAAAAGAATCCAAGTGTTTTAAAGTAATGAAAGTATAATATACTATACTGTTGCCCTGCACTGTTAAAAGCTGTGTGTTCTCTTGAGAAACTCTACTATAGTTTATATAAACAAGCTGCTGTGTAGCCATGGGGGCAGCCATTTAAAGCTGAAAATGGAGAAAAGGCACAGGATACAGAGCAGACAACAGATAAGCTCTATAGTATTCAATGGGATTCTTCAGAACTTATCTGTTATTTACTGTGTATCCTGTGCTTGAATGGCTGCCCCCATGGCTACACAGCAGCTTGTTTATATAAACTATAGTAGTACTTATCTGTTATCTACTGTGTATCCTGTGCTTGAATGGCTGCCCCCATGGCAGCAGCTTGTTTATATAAACTATAGTAGTACTTATCTGTTATCTACTGTGTATCCTGTGCTTGAATGGCTGCCCCCATGGCAGCAGCTTGTTTATATAAACTATAGTAGTACTTATCTGTTATCTACTGTGTATCCTGTGCTTGAGTGGCTGCCCCCATGGCTACACAGTAGCTTATTTATATAAACAATAGTAATGTTTCTGAAGCAAATACACCAGTTGTACCAATGCAGGGCAACAGTACATTATATTGTCATCTTTTATTTTTTGGTGTTACTGTTCCTTTAACTTTTAGTATGATGTAGAGAGTGATGTTCAGACACTTTGCAATTGGTTTTAATTTTTTATTATTTGTGGTTTTTGAGTTATTTGGCTTTTAATTCAGCAGCTCTCCAGTTCGCAATTTCAGCAATCTGGTTGCTAGGGTCTGAATAATCCTAGCAAACATTCATTGATTTGAATTAAAGACTGGGATATGAATAGGAAAGGCCTGCATAGAAAGATGAGTACTAAAAAAATAAGAATAAATGTGTAGCCTTACAGAGCATGTTTTTTTTTTAGATGGGGTCGGTGACCCCCATTTAAAACCTCTAATGAGTCAGAAGGCAAATAATTCAAAAACAATAAAAAATAAACAATGAAGACCAATTCAATTAGAATTAGCAACACTCTAACAAACTAAAAGTTAACATGAAGTTGAACTACCCTTTAAAGGCTAAAGCTGGCCATAGATGCAAAGATCCGATTGTATGAATCCTCGATTCGTTAAGATTTTCGGACCGTGTGTGGAGAGTCCCGACATTTTTTGTCCGGCGGAGATCAGTCGTTTGGTCGATCGGACAGGTTAAAAGATTTCTGTCGGCTGCCGATAATATCTCTGCATGTATTGCTGATCATATGATATTCAGTGGGAGACTGTCACTAGCTTTGGTCGGACATAACTTTCATACGATTGCCGTCAGGGGCAGAACATCGGCTGATCTGTTCTTTTTCGACTTTATGAATGTTAGTGGCAGGTCGGGAGATGGGGACGATCGTTTGTCTGATATTGCAAGTAAATCTGCACGTCTATGGCCAGCTTTAGATATTGTCATAAAGCTCAGATGATTACAAGGCTACCAAGCCAAGCGTCTATATCAGGGATCCCCAACCTTTAGAACGCGTGAGCAACATTCAGAAGTAAAAGGAGTTGGGAAGCAACACTAGCATGACAAATGTTCCAGGGGTGCCAAATACGGGCTGTGATTGGCCATTTAGTAGCCCCTGTGTGGATTGTCAACCTACAATGATGCTGTTTGGCAGTACATCTGGTTTTTATGCAACCAAAACTGGCTTCCAAGCCTGGAATTAAAAAATAAGCACCTGCTTTGAGGCCACTGGGAGCAACATCCAAGGGGTTGGAGAGCAACATGTTGCTCACGAGCTACTGGTTGGGGATCCCTGGTCTATATAATCAACTGGCAGTCTGTGCAGTTCTATATCTGCCCACTTTACCAACAATAAAGGCACCAGAGCTCTATCTATAGATGCACGTTATGTCTGTTTGTAGGTTTGTAGCTTTGTTCTTCATCCCCAGCTGCAATTGCCCAACTTCATGTGATTATCTAACATGGTCTGTCCTCTCGTGTGGGAGATCAATTTCTTTTTTAGTAACAAAATATCAATCCCTGCCTCCAGTGACCTTCTATATGATAACAGCAAATGAAACATTACATTCCAGGGACCAGCCTCTTAGGGCACAGACACACGGTCAGATTCGGGGAGAATAGTCGTCCGGCGACAAATCTCTTCTTTGGGGCGACTAATCTCCCCGAACTGCCTTCCAGCCAGCTAGAATGTAAATCGCCGGCAGGATGGCACTCGGAATGCTTCGTTTTCCGAAGTCGCCTCACGAGTAAACTTCGGGCGTTGTCAGAAAACAAATTGCTCAGAGTGCCAACTCCCCGGCAATTTTCATACAAGCCAGCGGGAAGGCAATTCAGAGACATTAGTTCGCCCGAAGAACAGATTTGTTGCCGGGCGACTAATCTCCCTGAATCTGTCCGTGTGCCTCTGCCATTATCTGGGAAGAGGTCAATTACTTTTTTTTTGGGGGGGGGGGGGGAGAAGAGTTTGTAGATCGGGCAGCTGCAGACAGGTGAAGTAGTCCATAGCATATTGTAAAAAAAAAAAAAAAGTATCAGAGAACTACTTCTTATCAATTTTAGCAGAGAAGAAAACAGAACAGAGGTTTTCAAGGATGCCAAGCTCTGTCACGTGGTGTATTTTGGTGGCATTGATTGGTACAGGCCATATGTGACCGATGACACTGCAGCTTTTCATTATACAGGTATGGGACCCGTTATCCAGAATGCGCAGGAGCTGAGGTTTTCCTGATAATTGATCTTTCTGTAATTTGGATCTTCATACCTCAAGTCTACTAGAAAATCGTGTAAACATTAAATAAACCAAATAGGCTGGTTTTGCTTCCAATAAGGATTAATTATATCTGAGTTGGGATCAAGTACAAGCTACTGTTTTATTATTACAGAGAAAAGGGAAATCATTTTTACATACTTTTATAATTTGATTACAATGGAGTCTATAGGAGACTACCTCTCCGTAATTGAGGTTTCTGGATAATGGGTTTGCAGACAACAGATCCCGGATACCAGTACTGGAAAAATATACAGCCGGGTATTTTAGGCAAAGACAGAACATGTAACACAGGCTTAGTGTGTAAAACTAGGACAACCTTATCCTGTGTTATTGAAGCCACAATGATGTCAGGCTGTGCCCAAGTAGATGTAGTCATTGCTCAGTATACCAATGATGCCTATGGATAGGTCTTTCAGTTCAAACATTCTCCTTTTCCAGTGCATTCTGCCTTTGCAATGTCCATCTACAAAGCTCAAGGGAAGCCTCTATGTCCCCAGCATTAACCTACAGCAGTGATCCTAAACCAGTGACTCACAATAAACACGTTGCTTCCACAGCAGGTGCGTATTTTTGAATTCCAGGCTTGGAGGCGAGTTTTGATTGCATAAAAACCAGATGTACATCCAGAGGCTCCTGTAGGCTGCCAGTCCTCATAGAGGGTTACCAAAAAGCCAATCACAGCTCTAATTTAGCATCATCCAGGGACATATTTCATGCTTGTGTTGCTCCCCAACTTTTTTTTTTTACATTTGAATGTGGCTTATGGGTATAAAAGGTTTGGGGACACCTGACCTAGAGCCTCCTTCTTTCTCTTAGGACCAGCTTTACAAGACACACTGTGCCCAAGTTTCTGCATAGGGTGGCTTTCTTTCTGGAAGGACATGCTAAAGAATTGCACATCATTCAAACTGCCACCTTAAAGGGATACCGTCATTGGAAGAAAAAAAAATATTCAATTTTGAAATCTGACATAGGGCTAGACATATTGTCAATTTCCCAGCTGCCCCTGGTCATGTGACTTGTGCTCTGATAAACTTCAATCACTCTTTACTGCTGTACTGCAATTTGGAGTGATATCACCCCCCTCCCCCCCCAGCAGCCAAACAAAAGAACAATGGGAAGGTAACCAGATAACAGCTCCCTAACACAAGATAACAGCTGCCTGGTAGATCTAAGAACAACACTCAATAGAAAAAACCCATGTCCCACTGAGACACATTCAGTTACATTGAGAAGGAAAAACAGCAGCCTGCCAGAAAGCATTTCTCTTCTTAAGTGCAGGCACAAGTCACATGACCAGGGGCAGCTGGGAAATTGACAATATGTCTAGCCTCATGTCAGATTTCAAAATTGAATATAAAAAAAATCTGTTTAATGGATTTCAGTGCAGAATTCTGCTGGAGCAGCACTATTAAATGATGCGTTTTGAAAAAACCATGACAGGATCCCTTTAATGTTCCCATAGACCAGTGATCCCCAACCAGTAGATCATGAGTAACATGTTGCTCTCCAACCCTTTAGATGTTGCTCCCAATGGCCTCAAAGCAGGAGCTTATTTTTGAATTCCAGGTTCAAAGGCAAGTTTTGGTTTCATAAAAACCAGGTGCACTGCTAAACAGAACCTCAATGTAGATTGACAATCCACATTGGGGGTACCAAAGCCCTTATTTGGCACCCCAAGAACATTTTTCATGCTTGTGTTGCTCCTCAACTGCTTTTACTTCTGAATGTTGCTCATGGGTTCAAAAGGATGGAGATTCCTGCCATAGACGCAAAGATTATTCTTTGATGAATGACCGATTTTAGTGCAATCCAACCAATCTGTCAAATTATCGTGAGGTTAGTCAGAATCGAACAACGATTTTTCGCCCAACGGTCAGATAATTAATCAGCCAGGTTAGAAAATTTTCATCAGTCACAATTAAATCTATCTATTGTCTAATAGTTGCCAAGCAGGCAGCGACCCTCCGTTTCCCTGGCTTCAACTAGACAACATCGCTTGAAATGGTCTTTTTAGTTGATGGGCAAATCGTACATTTAAACGATCGTCTAACGATAACGAAAAGATCTTTTAAAAATCTTTACATCTCTGGCCAGCTTTATACAGAACACAATAACATCAATGACCCCTCCAAAGCTATGGAAATTCTAGGTGCCAATACAATATAAAAAGTACATAAGAAAATTCAGTGAGGGGAAAGGGTGGAGAGACAAAAATAAAATCAATCCATTTATTCCGTATTTTATTCTACAGACATGGAACAGGTATTATAAAACACATAAAAAAACAGCAGAAAATCAACTGTACAAGTTACATTTCCCACCCCCGTTTATAAGAACGTTTACAGAGCACTGAACTCCATCGCAATTAGACAGTAAATGACAAAGGCAGGAAGCTCCAATATCTGCAAAACTACAACTCCCAGATATACAGTGAGCTATGTTTCCCCAACAGCTGGAAAAAAAATTAAATTTTTTTTGTTAGCTCAGAGCAGCAAAGGTTGTAGGATCAGCCATTAGGCCATAACCAGTCAAAACAGAAACTATTCATGAAGCCAAGGTCAGGTTTGGGAGTCAATCGAATAAAAACAGCCGTTTCTAAAAAAATAAAGAAATAAACCAGTATCTTTTAGGATTTTTTTTTTTTTTATTGTTAAATAAAAACCAAACATCACATGAGCTTTACAGGGTGTTTTGACCTCCCTATTTAAAAATGCAGTACAGAATCTTCTCTAGTCACTCCCTTCCTATTAGGGATGCACGGAATCCAGGATTCGGCCGAATCCTTCTGCCTGGCCTAACCAAATCCCAATTTGCATATGCAAATTATGGGGGACGACTGTGACTTTTTGTCACAAAATGTTTTCCCCTTCCCACTCCTAATTTGCATATGCAAATTAGGATTCGGCAGAATCTTTCCCAAAGGATTCAGCTGAATCTAAAACAGTGGATTCGGTGCATCCCTACTTCCTGTACATTGCTGGTTATGGAAATACGAGTGTGGGAAATCCACAGAATCACATTAAGCAGCGACTTGGGACAAGTGGGTTCCTATTCACATAAAACTCCAAAACAAATGTAACTGGTAAAAATACCCCAATCCACGTTGCCATTAGACTTCAAAGGTAGTGGAAAGAAAAAAAAAATCATGTCTCTCTTATTACAAGGAAACACTGATGAATTCTGGAACCATTAGCCAACAGATTAAATCTGCATGATGATCAGGTAGACTATGAGGCTAGACAGTATTTATTGCTGATCCTAATACTCTGCTTTGAAACAAACCAATTGAGACGAGCAGCCAAATAGGTTCAGTTCCACGCTAGAGACAACGCATTTCACGCCTCTAGATGTTCTTGGCTGAAAGCATGCTAAAAACAGTGGAATTCTGGGAGGTCCCCTGGTAGCCAATGCCTACTTCAACTTATTGTTACCCTCTTTTTTTTTTTGTTTTTTGTTTTTTACGCCTTAGGCTGAAATCTTCAAGAAAGTTTCTAAAAAATAAAAAAAAACCCTCTGGGCCAACTGTGCCGAGAAGGATTAATGGTATGAGAATTCGATGCATATGGGAGGGAAGGTGCACAAAGGGACGACAGGTTCATCGCGATGAGTTTGAACTGGAACGGCTGCGATGGCGGCGACGAGCAGGTGACCGTGAACGGCGTCTTACTGGGGAGCGTCTCCGAGGTGAACGAGACCTGCAGAGGGAGGAGGAATTCATTACAACTATTTACAATACACACAAAGAGGACTTAATGCAAACGGCCGTGAAGAAGCAATTATTTACCTTCTCCTCATACGAGGTGGAGAGCGCCGCCACATTGGGGGAGGCGGCAACATCCGTCGTGGGGGGCTGAACCTTCTGGGCATTGGCCGCATAGGCCACGGCGTCAGAACAGCTGAAGCGGTGATCTCTTGACCGTCAATCTGTCCTGAGAGGATAGAAGAAAGGAAAAACCATTGGCAGGCAGATTTTTTTTATTTTTCCTCAGTCTCTAAAGTAGATTAATTCAAAGCTATTTAGAGGGAAATGAGGAGGTAACAGTCACTTCTACATAAGCCTCGACTGGAAGAAAAATGCAACGAACCAGGGACAATTGCAAATAGAACATTTGATTTGGCACTAGCCTGAGCTATTTAGCAAGTCTTAAAGGGACACCAGAAATTAGACCTTTTTTACATCTACCATAACATTGTCTTTGCTTGCTGTTTATATTTTTGCCATAAAAGTATTTGCCTGATGTATTTCACATTACCTATCTGATGCCCCATGTTCCATAATAAGGGGGCTGCCATATTTGTGCAGAAGTAGTCGGTTAGCATTGAGGTTGAGAAGGGACAGTCAGGTTGGCATAAGTGTCAGGTTTAAGAACTTCAAGTGACAATTACTTACAAAAAAGCAGCCCTATCAGTGAAAAACGATCAACATGACCTATAGGTAACTTTTAATAAACATTAATATTTTGAAGATGAGTTTTTTAGCGTCAATATCGCTTTAAAGGGCACCCGCTGGCCGAAAATTTATACAGAGATATAACATATATATATTAATTAAAGGGATGCACCTAATCCACTATTTTGACTGAACCCCTGAATCCTTCGCAAAAGATTCAGCCGAATACCGAACTGAATCCTAACTTGCATATGCAAACTAGGGGTGGTAAGGGGAACACTTTTTACTTCCTCGATTTGTGACAAAGTCCTGCGATTTCCCCCCGCACCCCTAATTTGCATATGTAAATTCAGTTTTGGATCGGCCTAATCCAAATCCTGCTGAAAAAGGCCGAACCCAGGCCAAATCCCGAACCAAATCCTGGATTCAGTGCATCCCTAATATATTAATACCATATCTAGGGAAACCACTCTTACCTCCATCCATGTGTTTTAAGGCTTTCTCAGCTTCTTCAGGAGCTTCGAACTCAACATAGGCATAGCCCTTGGACAGGTGAGGGTGGTAGCGATCAACAGGCATATCTATCATCTTTATTTTGCCATATGTGGAGAAGATCTCTAGAATATGGTCCTGGGGGGGTTAGCAGAGGAAGGCACAAAGATTTCAGTTTATTCAAACAGCTAGAAAAAAGGAGATTTTGTGTACTCACCGTTAAATCCTTTTCTCTTCAGTCACTTGGGGGACACAGGGACAATGGGGTATAGCTAGTACCATTAGGAGGCAGGACACAACTACAAAAAAGGCAACTGGCTCCTCCCCTACTGGCTATACCCCCAGCAGGCTGGAGAAGAGCTCAGTTTGTACCAAAGTCAACAGGATAATAACAAGAAAAAACTTTACGAAAAAGCCAAAAACTGTTAACAAGAAAAAGGAAACTTGTCTGACGGAAGTGAAAGCCTCGATCTAGGGAGGGAAGCCCTGTGTCCCCCAAGTGACTGAAGAGAAAAGGATTTAACGGTGAGTACACAAAATCTCCTTTTCTCAAAGTCAGCTTGGGGGACACAGGGACAATGGGGACGTTCCAAAGCTGTCCCCGAACAACCGGGTGGGAAACAAGAGGCTTATGTGGTATCAGCCACAGCGGCCTGAAGCACTTTTCTGCCAAAGTGAGTGTCAGATGCCGCAAAGGTGTCAAAATGGTAGAATTTTGCGAAAGAATGGACCGAGGTCCAAGTCGCCGCCTTGCAAAGCTGGGCAGTCGAAGCCTGATTTCTGAAGGCCCAGGACGTACTCACACCCCTGGTGGAATGGGCAGTGACCCTGGACGGAGGTGTTCGACCTCGGGCTTTGTATGCTCCTTGAATTGCTTGTTTGACCCAGCGAGAAATGGATTGCTTGGTGGCGGCTGCTCCGCGCCGCGATCCTGAGGGAAGTACCAGCAGGGAATCCGACTTGCGGAAGTCTTGAACTCTGAAGAGGTAAAACTTTAAGGCCCGCACCGGGTCCAGGGTGTGCAGCGCCCGTTCCTTGTGATTTGCTGGAGACGGGCAGAAGGAAGGAACCACGATCTCTTGGTTAATATGAAAATCCGAGACCACCTTAGGCAGGAAGGACGGGATGGTACGAAGGACCGCTTTGTCGTGATGGAAGACAAGGTAAGGTGACTTGTAGGAAAGAGCGCTAAGCTCAGAAACCCGTCGTGCAGTAGCAATAGCCAGGAGGAAGACTGTTTTCCAGGTCAGGAACTGAATGGGCACCGACCCCAGAGGTTCAAAGGGAGGAAGTTGAAGGGCCCTGAGCACTAAGGTGAGATCCCAGGTGGGTGCCGGAGCCCTGACAGGGGGAGCCACGTGAGCCACCCCTTGCATGAAGGTCTTGACGTCGGGAAACAGGGCAAGTCTTTTCTGGAAAAGCACTGATAAGGCCGAGATTTGAGACTTGAGGGAACCCAAGGACAGTCCTAGAGAGAGACCATCCTGCAGGAACTCCAGAAGGGTTGGTAGAGAGAACCGCTCGAAGTCAACCTTGTGAGCGAGACACCATTGACGATAGGTAGACCAGACCCTGTGATAGGCCCTGGCTGAAACTGGCTTCCGAGCCGCACACATAGTGCGTGCCACTGCTCGAGAGAATCCCTTTTTAATCAGAATCTTGGTCTCAAGAGCCACGCCGTCAAGTTGAGGTAAGTCGGGTTCGGGTGCAGGATCGGACCCTGAGTGAGAAGGTCTGGGAGAGGAGGCAGTGGCCACGGGTCTGCGACGGAGAGGTTGAGAAGGTCGGTGAACCATGCTCGTCGAGGCCACCTCGGTGCTATGAGGATGAGGGTGGACCGTTCCCTTTGGAGTTTTCTGATCATCCTGGGAATGAGAGGAGTTGGTGGAAAGGCATACACCAGACGAAAGGGCCATTGGGCCGTCAGAGCATCCACGTCTAGGGCTAATGGGTCTCTGTAACGAGCTAGGAAGGCTGGAACCTTTCTGTTGTGCCTTGTCGCCATGAGATCCACCTCTGGAATGCCCCATGTTGAAGTTATCTCTCGAAACACTTCGTCCTTTAGTGACCACTCGCCCGGGTCCAGGGACTGCCTGCTTAGGAAATCGGCTTCCCAGTTCAGTAGACCCGGTATGAAGATGGCGGACAGTTGTACGCTGTGAACCTCGGCCCAGCGGAAGATGATCTTGATCTCGCTTAGAGCCGCCCTGCTCCTTGTGCCGCCCTGGTGGTTGATGTAGGCCACCGCCGTGGAGTTGTCCGACTGTATTTTGACTGCCTGCCCCGCGAGGTCCTGCTGCCAATGGATGAGGCCTAGGCGAATGGCGCGGATCTCGAGCAGATTGATCTGCAACTTCTTTTCGGTGAGATTCCACTGTCCCTGGGCGGACCTGCCTTCGAGTACGGCTCCCCAGCCGAAGAGGCTTGCGTCGGTCGTGAGGATGCGCCAACTGGGGTCCCCGAGGCGTTTCCCCCTGGAGAGGTGAGTGGAGTTGAGCCACCACAGAAGGGACGTCCGAGTTTGAGGAGAGAGGAGGATCTCTTGTAGTAAGGACTTCCTCCTCCAGGTGCTGAGGATGTTCCACTGGAGTTCCCGGAGGTGAAACTGTGCGAAGGGGACTGCTTCTATGGTGGAAACCATGACGCCCAGCACTTTCATGCAGAACCTCACGGAATGCCGGGGCTTCTGCAGGAGTGATCGAACCAACGCTTGGAGATGGAAGATCTTCTCCTGAGGGAGAGAGATCCGTTGGGTTAGCGTGTTGAAGTTCATGCCCAGAAAGTTCATGGATTGACAGGGGGTTAGGGAGGATTTTTGCAGGTTGAGAACCCAACCCAAGTCCCGGAGCTTGTCCATGGAGATCTGGAGTGAGCGCTGGGCCTCCTGGGGGGAGGGTGCTTTGATCAGAAGGTCGTCCAGGTACGGGGTGATGGAGACCCCGTCGTTGCGAATCAGTGCGGTGGCAGCCGCCATAATCTTCGTGAAGACCCGGGGGGCGGACGTGAGACCAAAGGGCAGACTTGTAAATTGGTAGTGGGAACTTTGGAAGGCAAAGCGTAAGAATCTCTGATGAGGAGGGAAAATGGGAACATGCAGGTAAGCGTCCTTGATGTCGAGAGACATGAGGAATTGCCCTGGAGACATCGCCGCGATGACAGATCGGAGGGATTCCATCTTGAATTTTCTCGGACGAATGAGCTTGTTCAGTTCCTTTAAATCTAGGATCGGCCGGACGGAGCCGTCCTTTTTGGGGACAATAAACAGGTTTGAGTAGTAACCCCTGAAGTGTTCGTCTGGGGGGACGGGAGTAATTACTCCCGCTGTGAGAAGATTGGAGACGGCCCTCTGAAAGGCTGCACGCTTGCCTGATTCTTGTGGAAGTCTGGACATGAAGAATCGGTGAGGTGGGATAGATGAAAACTCCAGATGGTAGCCTCGTGTAACCACCTCGTGAATCCAGGAGTCTTGAACAAGAGATACCCACGTGTTGGCAAAGTGGGATAATCTCCCCCCTATGGAGTCCGGGGCGGGAAGGACGGCGTCATGCCGAAGTAGTCTTGTCGGTGGGCTTTGAGGAGTGCTTACGGTTCTGCCAGGGAGGTCGAGGTTTGTTTCCGAATCGACCCTTGGTGGAAAAGGATTGTCTTGGGGGAGAGGATCTTGCGCTCTTGGAGTGTGAGCCACGAAAAAACTTGTTCCTCCGAAAGGAGGGACGTGCTTTAGGTTGGGGAAGAAGAGTGCTTTTACCCCCAGTAGCTTGACTGATGATCTTATCCAGGTCTGGGCCGAAGAGGAGCTTCCCCTTGAACGGGATGGAAGTCAGGGACTTCTTAGAGGAAAGATCCGCTGACCATAGCTTCATCCATAGCGATCTGCGGGCTGCCACCGAGAGAGCGGAGGCTCTGCTGATAGCTTGAGTGGCGTCAAGGGAGGCTTCACATATGTAGTCATTGGCCTCCTTGATTTGAGATGCCAGTTGCGAGAGTTCGTGACGTGGAGCTCCGTCCGCAATGGCAGTGATGAGAGTGTCAGACCAGGATTGTATAGCCCGGCTGACCCATGCTGTAGCTAGGACCGGCCTCAGCGAGGATCCAGAAGCTGCAAATAAGGAGCGTAGTAAACTCTCTAACTTCTTGTCCATAGAGTCTTTGAAGGAGGACGCATCAGGGACTGGTAAGGCCGTATTCTTAGAGAGGCGGGATACTGGGGCGTCCACGGATGGAGGAGTAGCCCATTTATCAGTAAGCTCAGGTGGAAAAGGATACAACCTCAGGAACCGACGGTTAGTTTGAAAACGTCTCTCGGGAGTGTCCCATTCTTGTTGGATAATTTGGTCAAGCTGGTTGTGAGAAGGGAACATAGGTGAAGTCTTATTGCGTCGCTTGAAAAGGGACTTGGAAGACTCTGCGCGGACCTCCGGCTCCTGGAGGTGGAGGGTGTCTAGGACAGAGGAGATAAGTGAGTCCACAGTGTCAGCAGAAATCCTAGAATCATCTTGGTCTGAATCTGAGAAAAGCTCCCCATCTGAATGATCTTGTTCATCCCCTGAATCAGGGGGTGAAAAAAGCCTGGGAGGAGAATCGCTGTCGTCTTCTGATGGGGATGGGGCCCTGCGCTTGGAGGGTCTAGGTTTATGACTGTCTAGGCGAGAGAGCAGTTTGTCTAGCGACTGTGCCAGTTTTGGGATGCCTGTGGCTAATTGGGTTGCCCACTGGGGTGCTGCCTGTGCTCCGTGTGGGGAAACCTCTGGGCTAGATTCTAAGGGATCCCCCTGGGTAGCCGGATTCACCAGAGGTGGAGAAGGTGGTGTGGGCTCAGAAACCGGATATGGGGAGCACTGGTTGCATAGGGAGGATTTGTGCCCTGTAGGCAAGTGTTTGCGGCATTTGGCACAGGACAGGAAAGTGACCAGGGCTGAGGTTGCCCCCCTAGAAAAGAGGCTAGCACTAGGTCCTTCAGACATGGTAAAATAAGTGTCTGGGATGAATAACCCAGTAGAAAAAATTTGCCTGTCACTTAGCTGAATAGTAAGAGGGGAGCGAGTTGCCAATCCTGCAGTGGCGTCTTGCGCTGCTACTCCCAGAGAGAGACAATCTGGGTGCGGTGCGTGTGAAGAGGTTTCACCCCCAGTGTGATCCAAGATGGCGCCGCTGCGGAAAAGAGCGCGCTTGAAGTCGCGCGAGAGGCAGGTAGAGTGCGGGAATGTACTTCCGCATTGTAAGGGAGGCGCGCGAAAACTAAAATGGCGGCCGGAAGACGTGCGCATATGGTGCGCCCCCAGCCGCAAATAGTAATACACACCCTGTGCTGCTGCTCCCTGCTTCACTAACGCCTAAAGGTAGAAAGCGCAGCGAAAAGCCTGTCCCCTTGCCCATAGAGTGAGGAGGGACATGGGGCAATGCGCAGAGCTCTGTCCCCACCCTCTCCATTGGGGGTACTGGGGACTGAGGGGGATCCGATCTGCCCTCCATGGTTAGGGGAGGGAGAGGAAGGGGAGGAAAAAAGGAGCGCGTTGGGACTTACCTGCCCTAGCGACTGCACTCCCCGTTCTGTCTGCCGGCCAGCCTGGTCTCCCCCTGTGAAGGAAGGAGAGGAATTGGCAGGGTGGTCTGTGTGAAACACCTGTGACCCCAGAGACAGATCCCACGTTGGAAGGTGCCAATGAGATACTTTACACCGTGTAAAGGTTCAAGCAACCCCCTGGTGTCAGCAAAGACTGACAGACAAATAAAAATAAAAAATTCTTCTGTCCTAACCTCCTGAGGACACAACGAAAACTGAGCTCTTCTCCAGCCTGCTGGGGGTATAGCCAGTAGGGGAGGAGCCAGTTGCCTTTTTTGTAGTTGTGTCCTGCCTCCTAATGGTACTAGCTATACCCCATTGTCCCTGTGTCCCCCAAGCTGACTTTGAGAAAGTAACATTTAAGAATAAATCTAAATACTATATGATATTGAATTACATTTCAGAATTAATTTTCTCACAAAGACCCTCCACAGAAAAAGGGGGGGGGAAAAAAATCAGGTAGTTTACATGGAAGGCAGTGGGATCCTGCTGCCTCGATCATCCATGCCATAATTTCTATAACAATCCTTTGCACATCTCAAACACCAATGTCAGCCCAAACTGTATTTAAAGGAGAACTAAACCCTGGACCTCCTCCACTGCTTGCTTCACCTCCCCCGCTCCAAGCTCGCAGTATTTATTCATTTTAGAGGTTTCCCTTCTGCTGACCTGCTATAACTTTGCAGAGTTTTGGGAGCATGCGCAGTAGAAGTCGATTCAGGACATAGTTTAACTGTGCATGCTCCTCCAAGATCCGTGTGGCCGCTCTACAGAAGAGGGTGAAACAGAGAGAAGGTGGCCCCTTTGAACTCCGCTGTGAAACTCTGTAAATTCATAGCCGTTCAGCAGAAGAAAGACATCTTAAAAGAATAAAAACTGCAGGCAGGGGGCTTGGAGCAGTGGAGGTGGTCAAGGGTTTAGTTCTCCTTTAACAACACCAATCAGTATATAGAAGACGTTAAAGCTTTCTAGATGGGGTTTTTTTTTTTATTCTACACAAGAACCATGCTTTGGAAAATACAGAGTCTTTGCATACAAAGCAAAAACGGAGAAGCAAAACAAGGTTAGAATAAGCCAGACCAACCTTAGTTACATTCCTTGTCAGCCTCCCTATGTGAACTTTTGTGGGTCGAGGACTTGGGCTCCTCCGTTTTCTCTCTTTTTCGTCACGTTTTGGCTGTTTGGATCTTAAAGAAATAAATATGGAAAGATAAAAATTAAAAAAAAAAAAAACATAATCACGTCCCATCTCTTGCATCTCTTTACCACTGCTTAGATCCCAGAGACACTCAGAAGTACTGTGTGCAGGGCTAGACATTATCCATCATTATAAAGAACATCTATGAACAGAGACTCACTTGGAACGAGAGCGCCTCCTGTTATCATGGCGGCGGCGAGATGGACTTGGAGAACCAGAGGAGCTGCTGGAACTAGAGCTGCGAGAGGAACTGGAACTTCCTGAACGGCTGGAAGCTGATGAACTGGAACCAGAGCTAGATCCGGAACTGGAACCCGACGAGGAGCTGGAGGATGAACTAGAGCGGGAATGGCTGGAGACAAAAGCATGATTAGTCGGTGAGAAACATCAACTGCAGCTTTAAAATTGCTTTGAGCCAGCCTATGTTTAATATAAGGTATTACTAGTGTAGCTGGTTTTACTCTTAAGTACACACACATCTGCCACACACTGTGGATTTAAAGGGGAACTATTGCAAACATGAAAATTTAATTTGAGCTTCATCATACTGAAATAGGAAACAAATACAACCAATTAGATATTCTGCATTGTTTCTGAAATAATCAAGTTTATCTTCACTATTCCCCTCTCAGCATCTGTTTCTATTCATTCTTTCAGATATTCAATGACAGTTAGAGCCAATATATATTATGGGGGGGGGGGGTTCCTTTCGTAGTAGATGTATTAGAGCTCACTCAAATAACTGATTCCAGTACAGGTATGGGATCCATTATCCAAAAACCCATTATCCAGAAAGCTCCAAATTACGGAAAGGCTGTCTCCCATAGACTCAATTATAATGAAATAATCTAAATTTTTTAAATTGATTTCCCTTTTCTCTGTATTAATAAAACAGTAGCTTGTACTTGATCCCAACTAAGATATAATTAATCCTTACTGGAGGCAAAACCGTTTTATTTAATGCTTACATGATTTTCTAGTAGACTTAAAAGTATGAAGATCCAAATTATGGAAAGATCCGTTATTCAGAAAGCCCCAGGTCCCGACCATCTGGATAACAGGTCCCATACCTGTACTAACAAAATCTAACATAAAAATAACTGCCTTTCGCACAAATTCTGCATGTAGAGATACAGGATTTTTGGTGAATTTAATACAGTGAGCTCTAATAACTTCTAGGCAAAATGAGCCCCCCCCCCCTTAATATATATTGGATCTAACTGTCAATGAATATCTGACACCCAACTCCTGCATGAAGAGAGAATGAAGAGAAGCAGATGCTGAGGGAGGAATAGTGACAATAAACTTTATTATTTCAGAAACGATGCAGAATAAAAAATTGATTGTATTTAGAAAGCTTCTTATTTCAGTATGATGAAGCTTATATTAAATTCTTATTTTTCCCCTTTAAGAGTATGTTAGGATAACGCCTTTGTCACATACCTGCTGCTGCTACTGCCACTAGAGCCGCTGCGCCTCTTCTTTGCTTTATCTCGCCCACGATCTTTATCTGTCACTTCCTTCCCTGGAGCTTTCTCTTTGCCTCTTTCTTTTGCCCTGTCTTCTGAGCGTTCCTTCCTCTTGCTGGGTGAAGGAGCCCTGAGACAAGTAGAGGATGACAAAGTTAGGAACACTGTACAAACATATTTGATGATACTTTTTTTGTTGGGCGATGACCAGCATACAAGTTAAAAGTCGTACTACCTTGAGGTGTGGCTGGTGGCTTAGCCGCATTATCAAAAAATCCTGGCTATAATAACTGATCAATGGACATCTCCTTTAACAATACTCCATTCAGTTTGTACAATAAAAACACCCAATGATAAAGCCCAAAGTCAACCATACACAGATAAGTCACTTGCATGGCCAAAATGGCAAAGATCTTTTTGTCTTCAACTCAAAGCAGCAGATTTTTGCTTGATTTGTAAACCCAAATGCTAGTCCCAATCAAGCTGATCTTGGCCAAAACACTCAGACCACACTTCGTGTAGAGCCCTGAGCAGCTCCAATTTTTTAAACCCAGACCAAACCTGCACTCATAGGACCACTATCTGCTCTCAGATGCAGGTCTTTAAAACATATAATGGCAAAATATGCCACTGAATAAAGTGTAAAATACATACATATGTGTACATAACAGTGTAACAATTGTGTTTGAAGAGCAATATCTATTCATCTTGCAGCTTTAAGCACTTTCAGACTAGTGACTAAAATGTATCGCTCTCCAATCTTTGCTTGAGCATTGAGCACCCTACTCACCCATTCCATTATACATGTCCTTAAAGGGCATGTAAAGGCAAAAATATAAAATCCCATTTTTACTTTCTTTAATGAAAAAGAAATCTTTCTCCAATATACTTTAATTAAAAGATGTCTACAGTTTTTATCATAAACCTGACTGTATGCAGTGCAATTCCCCCTTCTTTTACTGCTGTTGATAGGAATTGTCAGATGGTCCCCAACTGCTGTGCAGGTAATGATCATACTTTCAAATGGCAGGGGGAGCCCCCCCACCTTACTTCCCAGAACTCGAGCAGCATTGTTGGATTCCCTGTAGAGATTTGTATCCAGAGACGCAGTGCAGTCTCTATATTATGATTATTACTCAGCCTTGCTGTATTGGCTTCTATAGCAGATATTATTTGACTTGTGCTGTTTTGATAATTTATGACGATCCCTAAGCTTAACCTCCCAACTGAAGACCAGACCACACTGAGCATGTGCGAGTCTTGATATTGCAGAAATGTCTAACAAAGTTACAAGATGACAGCCCCCTGCGCCAACTTTGAAAGCATAAATCATTTGTCTTATTAGGCTGCTGGTGCAGTTAAGTTCATGTTTATATTTAGTATACATAATACAGCATTTCTAACATTATTCTATTTTAGACTTTAGTTGCCCTTTAAGAGTAAATAAACTAAATGAAAAGCAGGGTAGCCATGCTGGAAGATGTATGTTTATGGGGCTTGAATATCAGTGGTTCAGGGTTGCTGGCTGTGAGACGTGGCATAGAAGTATTCAACCAGAGCCTTTATGGCATTTAACAAAAGGAACTGTACAAAGCAACAAACTGCATCTAGTAAGCACAAAGCAGCTCTGCACTGAATCAGATGGAGGTTTAAGGCGGCCATACACCTGATAATCCTCTTGTTTAGAAAGCACCAATCTTTGCCTGATATGGACCCCTATGTGCTGGGCCATATTGGGCTGATCTGATTGTTTGGCCCTTGGATTTTAATAGGTGCCTATGAAGGATGTTGGGAGGGGACAGCACCAACAAGCCAATCCAGTCCTTGCACAAACAAGATTCTTAAGGTGGCCATACACTCATTTGGTAACCTTGCAAACAAGTGAATCTTTCCCCTGACAGGCCCACCTTGGTTAGGTGATATTGTGTTAATGTGATTATTTGACTGTAGGGCCAAACAAACGTATTACATAAAAGGGGTATGAAAAGTCGAAGCAAGGACCACCTCAATGAGCCAATGCGTCCCTCGATCTGAAGGCCATACACGGGCAGATAAAGCTGCCGATATCGGTCATTTAGATCAATTTGACAGCTAACCTGCCCGTGTATGGGGGCTTCCCGATCAATATCTGGCCATGATATCGATCAGGAAGGTTTGATTTTTACCCGACCGACCCCTCGGAGCCCCTTGGCGAATAGTTATTCGATTGTTCAACCATACGGCCAAACATTCGAATTACCCCCGATATAGCCATGCCGTTAGTGGCATATCGGGGCGGATCTTTGAGTCTATGGCCAGCTTAAGATCCACTCGTTTGGCGAGGTCCCCAAATGAGTGGATCTTTCCCCGATATGGCCACCAACAGCAGGGCGATATTGGGATGAGGATTGCATCAACTAGCGGATGTGGTCCTTGAGCGCTAAGAAATAAAAAAAACAATGAAACCTCCCTGATCGATATCCTGGCCACATATCCATTGGGGAGACCCGTTGGAAGCCCCCATACACTGGCAGATAGTCTGCCGAATCAGTCTGAAGACACAATATCTGCCAGTGTATGGCCACCTTGACAGAAAAAAAGAAGCCTGCCTTGATTGAGATATGCCCAATTTTTAGCCAGATAATGATTGGGAGGCCTGCAGGAGGTGAGTTGGTGTATTTTACAGACAGGAGCTGCACTGAGGTTGGGTCTGGAGAGGTCTTTTCTATCTATAAAAGTCCACATACATGATGAGCACATATAAGTTGCTGACAGATTGTCGCCCTCTATCAGGCTTCCCCGATCAATATCTGGCCAAAACTCACCAGGTGCAGACCTCAATCCAACGGGAATTTTAAACCTTCCCGATCGACATCTGGGCGATTTTTGGGCAGATATTGATCGGGGAAGCCTGATGGAGGGCGACAATCTGTCAGCAACTTATATGTGCTCATGTATGTGGACTTTTATAGATAGAAAAGACCTCTCCAGACCCAACCTCAGTGCAGCTCCTGTCTGTAAAATACACCAACTCACCAGGTGCACAGCCTCAAGTGTCCCAACTGTGACCACATCCACTGAAATATAGAACAGACGGTACTTTGGTTACAAAAAGCAGTGATTTGTTATAACAGACTGTGAATAGTTTGGCCTAACGGGTTTCCGGAACAACTTCCTTTATCACAGGCTCGTTATTATGGAGTTGTTCCTGAAACGCATTAGGTTGGACGGTTCACAGTCTGTTATAACAAATCACTGCTTTTTATAACAGAAGTACCGCCTGTTCTATATTTCAGTGGATATGGGGATTTTTACTTGCTTCTCCAGTGGGTGCACAGTCAATTATTCATATAATCACAGGAAGGTCCAGCACTCCAAATGTGTTGAACTTGTGCTTTTATTTTACATGTTTTATCCGATGTTCTAGCCCCTCTTGGGATCTTTATAAAGGAACAGCATGTAAAATAAAAGAACAAGTTGAACACATTTGGAGTGCTGGTCCTTCCCAAGTGATAAATAGTTAGATAGATACACATACACACAGATAGACATATACATCGATATAGACGGACATATTCATCGATATAGACACACAAACACTTTGTATAACTTTAATACCCCTTCCCCTGTACATGTACATTTTAGTAAGATAGATATATATATATATATATATATATATATATATATATATATATATATATATATATATATATATATATAATATGCATATGGCTAATTTCAAAACAGCAATTTTTTTTATATATATATATATATATATATATATATATATATATATATTATAGTTTTTGAATTGCCTTCTTCCTCTGACACTTTCTAGCTTTCAGATGGGGAGGGTCACTGACCCCATCTAAATAAACAAACGGTCTGTAAAGGTGGCCATAGATGTAGAGATCCCCTGACCACATTGAAGCGGGCGATATCGGGCTGATCTGATCGTGGGCCAGATATGGGCGGTCCTATCGGGGGAAAGCATACACATACAGACGCAATGGGATTTTTTTAGCCTGCCGATCTACTCTCTGTCGGATATTGATCAGGGAAGCCCATGGGATGGCCCCACACACCCGACTGTGTCTGCAGGTTTTATCGGCCCTTGCATGGGGGGGCCTTAAGGCTACAAATGTTTTCTTATTGCTGCTTTTTATTACTGATCTTTCTATTCAGATTTCTCCCATTCATATCCCAGCCTGTTATTTATCCCAGCCTGTTATTTAGATTGAGTCATGGTTGCTAGGGGAATTTAGACCCTAGTAACAAGATTGATGAGATTGCAAATGGGAGAGCTGCTAAATAACTCAAAAACTGAAAACCAATTGCAAATGGTCTCAGAATATCACTTTCTACATCATAATACAAGATAACTGAAAGGTCAACAACCCCTTTAATGAGTATGGCATAGAACACGTTTGTACAACATGGCAGCATTGGGGTTCAATTCCAGGCAGGACACTATAGAGTTTAAATGTAGTTCTTTAGCTGAATGTGTCTGTAAAGCACTAGGGGGTATGTCTGTGTTATATAAATACAGAATCATCTCTGGAGACAAGATCAGACTTCTAGGCACTCAGTATACAAGTCCTTAATAACAGTGTAACACAAGGAAAGCCATAGGGCGGCAGCACATAGGAATGAATGGAAAAGATCCAATAACCGGCAATAACATATAGGCACATTGGGAATTCCAAGCCAGTCTTCCCCATGGGGGGTCAGTTACACAGAGGCAGCCATTTTTGTTGGTTGACCCTCATATAAACACGGAACCACTGCACGATCATAAAGAAATCATTAACCATAGAGAATAAATCGGCCGACCCTTTGCAGACAAGATACCGTGTGCTCAATAAATAACTCCCCAGGACAGTGCAGAGTCAGCGATACAGGTGCAGCCGAGGCCTAAACACTCCGTAATCCTCGGTACTGCGCTCGGAGCCAATACCAAACGCCGCCCTGCTCTCCGCCGAATCAATACATCCGAGAAAAGACCCTCCCACCCCTCCTCACTACCATCCCGTCACCATTCAGCTCGTACATAGAGCCGCGCTGTAGGATGGAAAGAGATTACGGAGCTCCCCTTACATTTTGCCGCTCTTTCGTTGCCTGTCCCTCCTCAGATCGGATAAACCGTCGCGCTCGTTGTGACGTGGCGCAGCCATCTTGAAACAATAAAGCGACTCTGGTCGCCTTGGAGATGACGTCACGCGCGTGGGCGTGGCACACTAGCTGGCGTGGATACGTTTCTGCCTTATTAGAAGTAGGTTAGCTAGCGACTAACTACAGGAACCTTGCTAGTGTCATTGTTTGGGGGTGACGGGGTTAATAGGGGGCAGATTTATCAAAGGTCGAAGTGAAAATTCGAGTTTCGAGCTATTTTTGTGTACTTCGACTAGGCAATAGCGAAAAATTCGAATTTTGAAATTTATCATGTAGCAGCAGATTTATCAAGGGTCGAAGTGAAGTCGAGGGAATTTTCTAAGTTAAAAAATGCCAAATTTGAAGTAAATTTTTTGGATACTAAGGGGCCGATTCACTAAGGGTCGAATATCGAGGGTTATTAACCCTCGAAATTCGACTAGGAACTAAAATCCTTCGACATCAAAGTCGAAGGATTTATGGCAGATAGTATGATCGAAGGATTATTCCTTCGATCGAACGATAAAATCCTTCGAATCGAACGATGCAAAGGATTTTAATCCAACGATCGAAGGAATATCCTTCGATCAAAAAAAGTTAGCCAAGCCTATGGGGACCTTCCCCATAGGCTAACATTGACTTCGGTAGCTTTTAGATGGCGAACTAGGGGGTCGAAGTTTTTTTTAAAGAGACAGTACTTAGACTATGAAATGGTCGAACGATTTTTAGTTCGAATCCTTCGATACAAAGTCGTGGTCGAAGTAGCCCATTTGATGGTCGAAGTAGCCCAAAAAAAACTTTGAAATTCGAAGTTTTTTACCTTCGAATCCTTCACTCGAAGTTAGTGAATCGGCCCCCAAATTTCGGTTGGTCTTTTTAAATTCGAATTTCAAAGTTTTGAATAAATAAATTTTGATAAATATGCCCCTTAGACTTTTTTTCACTAATATTATATTGTGGGCTACTTTTGAAGTCAGGGCTGGATTTGCAGCGTTAGCGCCCCTAGGCACAACAATATATATATTATTAGTATATAGATTATATCATATTTGTAGCTGAATCTCTGGCGCTGCAACATTTGTTTGTTTGTTTTTTTAATTTGTTTCTATCAGTATTTACATTCTTTGCACAAAAAATAAACTCGGTTATTCTCTTAGGACTGCGAGGCATTTAAGTGCAGCACTAATGTTTGTGGTCAACCTGACTTCACCTGAGCTTCTGATGGACTCACCCAGAGCCGCCTTCAGAAATCACGGGGTCCAGTAAGGCAACATTTTCTGGGCCCCCTGGTCCCGCCCACCCCCAAGCCCCACCCCACACAGACAGAGCTAAAACATTAAACCCCCCTAAGTTATAAAAAGCCATTGGTGGCCACCACCCCCCCAAACACATGTTATAAAATGTCATTGGTGATCAGGGGCCCCCCTGCAAGAAAAAAAAATTACTGATGGCCTGGGCCCCCCCCAAGACCCTCCTTTAAATTTAAAAATAAAAAAATGGTGGACAGGCCACCCCAAAATTTAAAAAAAAATTGCTTGCCAGAGCTAAGGTGGGCCCCGGACATGCTTCCCTAGATAAGCCGGCCCCCCTGCTGTCAGTGTGCTGACAGCATCAGAAGAGAAGACTGGAATGATTTTTCTGCTATTCAGTTTTCTGTATCCTCATTGGTTGATTAAGTTTAAGTCCCGGTAAAGCTGCATTGGGATTGGATAGGCTGGAGGGGAAGATCCTACTTCACCTATCCAATCCCTGTACAGCTTTGCCAGGACTTAAACTTAATCAACCAATGAGGATACAGAGAACTGAAAAGGAGACTGATCATACACGCACTGGAGCTCCTGTGCTCTTTTCTGAAGGCACACCTCCCAACTGTCCTGTTTTTAGAGGGACAGTCCCTCTTTTGACAGCTCAACCTGAAGTCCCTCGTTTGTACTGGAAAGTCCAGTTTTTCTCTGCACTGAACTGCCAGAAACAAAGTTTCTAACTTAATTGGCTTTTGGCAGAGAGCCCAGAACAGCTAACAGGTGCAAATAAGATACTTTGTAACAATTTTGAGATAAGGAAACAAGTAATTGTAACAATATAAGATAACAGGTCTCTTGGGAAAAGTTAGACTCACAGCTTAAAGGGAATTTCACCTTCATTAGCAAAAACTGTAATAACCACACACAGAAAAATGTTCAGACTTTCATAACCTGCCAAATTTTGTAAAATTAACATGGTAATTACTGGGTTTGGCCACAAAAATCCCCGAGCTACGAGCGCCAACTTTTTTGTCCCTCTTTTTATTTCCAAAATGTTGGGAGGTATGCTGAAGATTTCATCACGCTGACAGCAGGTGGGCCGGCTAATAAAGTAAGTGAAGCATGGCTGGGCCCCCCTTATACAAAAATACCTGCGGGGCCCGGGACAACTGTCCCCCCTGTGCCACCCTGATGGTGGCCCTGGACTCGCCTATTATAACAAATGGTATTTGGATGCAGAGGCTTGTACCTCGGCAGAATTCGAATCGTTCAAATCAAAGGAATAGAGCATTTGACCGAATTCGATTTAAAGTTTTTCCCCAAAAAAACTTTTATTTTTCACCAATTGACTCCAAATAGGTTCTAGGAGGTCCCCTATAGGCTAAAACAGCAATTCGGCAGGTTTTAGATGGCGAATGGTCGAAGTCAATTTTTTAAAGAGACAGTACATGATAAATTTAGAATTTTCGATAATTTTTTTTCAAATTCAAAACCGAATTTGGACTATTCCCTATGCCGTAAGGGGCATATTTATCAAGGGTCGAATTTCATATTGAAAAAACGTCGAAATTCGAATTCAAAAAGACCAACCGAAATTAAGTCAAATTTTTTTTTTTTGGTTGGATAGCTCCGAATTCTGCCGAATTAGAATCGAAGGAATAGCCGCTAGCCGCTTTTTTTTCTGTGGGAAAACGTTGAATCGATCGAATGAGCTATTCAATAGTGCATTCGATCGATTCAAAGTTTTTCCCAAAAAAACTTTGATTTTTCAAAGTCCACCAATTGACTCCCACATTAGATGGCGAATGGTCGAAGTCGAATTTTTAAAGAGACAGTACATGATAAATTTCAATATTCGCATTTTCGATTTTTTTTTATATATATATATACAGTACACATAGAATAGAAATGTCACAATATAAGGCTGATTAGTAATTAATACAGATAATTACTACATGGCAGCACAGAAACCAGTGCAATTAGCATCAGAATTTAATAATCAGCAAACCTGTAGCATCAGCTTATATTACAGGGGAAGCTCATTTTCTGCTGGATAATTAGTGACGAGCCCTAAGCTTAGCTTCTCAACAGCCAATCAGAGCCCACTGAGCATGTGAGTGTCATAGACACTTTCCAAGATGGTGACCCCCTGTGACAAGTTTAAAGTCCTGGATCATTGCTGCTATTGACAAGCTGAAACTTTAGGCTGGTGCAATAAGTTCACTATATACAATATGCCATTTTTAGGCACATTCATTTTTAGGTTTTAGTTCTCCTTTAAGAAAAGCTTGGCTGTAGAAAGGCAAGATGATTTCAGGCGATGTATCCCGTTCAAGTGTAAGAGAGAAAAGAAACCTTTTCTTCCTTCTTTTCTCTCTTATTCTTTATTAAAACTTCAGTGATACTCCTTGAGTGTATATATATGTATATATATATATATATATATATATTTTATTTTATTTTTTGCAAGGGGTTAATTTCCTTTTTAATAATTAATTTGTAAGGGGCAGATTCACTAAGGGTCGAATTTCGAAGTTAAAAATACTTCGAAATTCAACCCTCGAATTGAAATCCTTCGACTTCGAATATCGAAGTCGAAGGATTTAGCGCTAAACGTTCGATCGAACGATCGAAGGATTTTTCGTTCGATCGAACGATTAAATCCTTCAAATCGAACGATTCGAAGGATTTTAATCAAACGATCGAAGGAAAATCATTCGATCAAAAAAATCTTAGCAAGCCTATGGGGACTTGGATATTGCCTTTGAAGGCACCCGAAAATCAGCCGCTGTTAGAACTGAATCATCAGATACAGGTCGAATACTATTATTTGTACTAATCGAGTCAGCTTGTAGGGGGCCCTCCCGGCATTAAAGGGCACACTACACCAAATGTATAAAAAACTGTAAAGATTTTATTGAAGATCTTTTTTCTCAAAAACATCAGCTTACCAATATACGATCAGAGTGCTGTTTTACAGATGTGCAGGTATTCAGAAAGTCCCCACAGACATCAGGCTTGTGAACCCAGCCTCGGCCTTTTCTTGCACCACCTACGGGTCAGGCAGTCTGACGTACGACCTACGAGCCCTCCACCTCGCCCCGGTAGGAATTTCCAATGTGCCACATCCCTCCTTCAGCCAGCGAGCCACCACAGCAGCGCCCCCTAGCTTTTCCGGGTAGGAATTTCCACCTCTGGCCTGGGTTGTCCACACTGCCCTGACTAGCTCTCTTTCCCTATCTGTGGCCAAGCCACGGCCACTAGGCCTCTTACTCCTTGGTGGGGTGCCAGCTACCCTTTCTAACTTGCCCTCACTGGCTATGGCACCTAGTGCCCCATTTACAATTTACCTGTCTAACTTTCCAACTCTAATTGACCACACCCTGGATAAAACCAACTTTTCACCCTGTCTCACTATTTCCCGTTTTTTCGCCGGCGCGCTGGGAAGGGGAGGTGAGGTGGGCGCTAGGACCGCGCGGCCGCCTGGTCGGACCGCGCGGCCTAGGGGCGCCCCTTATTGAAATCCGGCTCTGTATGCACCTCTGCGTTGATCTTCTGCTGGACTTTGGAGATAGCGCGGAATTCCCAGGGTGCAGCTTCCCCTGGCAGAACCCAAAATTCCCGGGCCTCTTCAGGTAACAAACAATCTTCTTTTACCGGGATGACAATCCACCCTATCTCACTATTTCCCTCTAGTGGCTAGAACAGAAATTACACCTTGCATAACTCCATTATATAACTTCTTCCATACCCAATGGGACCTTACTGCCACCTAGTGGACAACCCTGTAATTACACCCCTTAAACATTTCAATTTTTCACACCACCATTACATATACCAATTTTTTCACATTTAGATCATCATACACTACATTTCGGTACAACAGCATTTTAAGTCACCTTACAAGCTCTACAAAAGTTCAGTGTTATAACATTCATTAAAAAACTGCCCTTTCAGTTTCTTATGCATAAAACACAAAAAATGAGACCCAGTTGCTATCAGGTATATCCCTCCATATACATTTCTCTCTTACACACACAGTTTCCATACATAAATGATTTATACACGTTCTGGGCCTTACAGTCACTAACATGAACGGTATTCACTTTGGCACTATGTACCACAGCAGGCCAGGGGTCATTTCTTCTTGAAGATCAGACATTTATTGTTGGCGGGTATATCCACCTGCAACACAGGGTAAGGCTCATTAGGACAAAGGTACAGCTTTCACAATATCAAAGTCAAATTGGTCATGTGACTGTGGGAGGAACAGTCCAACGGTTCTTTTTTTTACCTTTGTCACACCCTTGCTAGAAGTAATTTATAAGTGATTTAATTACTAAATAAGTCATCAATATTTCATTTTTAAATCCCTAATCTCTTGGTTCTGGCAGAGCGCCCTGGTACTGGGATAAATATCTGATTCAGGCAATTAGCTTCTGAACATTACTCAGTTCCCTCTCCTTGTCTGCACCTTTAGATATAAAGCTGACAAGCAGGGAGAAAACTGTTCCATCCAGATATGCTCCCTGACAAAAGCAGGGTATTAGCAGTGTAAACCTGGTAAAATCTTTAAAGAAAACACAAACCCCGTTGTGGCATTAGTGCTTATGGGCATGTGTGTAGAAAGCATACCTCCCAACATTAAGGAAATAAAAAGAGGGACAAAAAAGTTGCCGTGCGCAGTGCAGCAATTTTCTTTGACCACACCCAGTACAAACAAGGGACTGCGGGTTGAGCTGTCAAAAGAGGGACTGCCCCTCTAAAAACAGGACATTTGGGAGGTATGTAAGTAATCTGTCCCTGTTACTGTGTAAAAGTTGTGTAAATATAGACACAGGGATACAACAGTTTTCAGGCTCTAAAGCTGAACCAAATTTTTCCTCAGAATTGAAATTTGGTAGTTTCTTGACATATTGGCGTTTCTGCTAAAAAAACGCTGATACTGCCATCCTGTGGCGGATTTAAGCTTGCAAACGCCCTGGGTGAATTGCCATAGTACGTTTTCCATTGGTTTCAGTGGTAGTGCAGTTTATGCGTATTTACGCCTGGCTGTTCTTTTTTAAAAACGCAACGTAAAAACACCTCAAAAACGCCACGTCTGGCCTTGGATACAATAGTTGCTAATACTCCAGAGATGCTGCTGAGAAATGTAACAACTAAATGTTGCAAAATTGTAACCGTTCAGAATCTGCACCTGAATTACTGAGCTGCCAGACTCAAACACCACAGACAGGAACCTTAAACTTTAAAGGGATACTGTCGTGGGGAAAACTTTTTTTTTTCAAAATAAAACAGTTAATAGTGCTGCTCCAGCAGAATTCTTCGCTGAAATCCATTTCTCAAAAGGGCAAACTGTTTTTTTTATATTCAATTTTGAAATCTGACATGGGGTTAGACATATTGTCAATTTCCCAGCTGCCCCAAGTGATGTGACTTATGCTCTGATAAACTTCAATCACTCTTTACTGCTGTACTGCAATTTGGAGTGATATCACCCCCCTCCCTTCCCCCCCCCCCAGCAGCCAAACAAAAGAACAATGGGAAGGTAACCAGATAACAGCTCCCTAACACAAGATAAGAGCTGCCTGGTAGATCTAAGAACAACACTCAATAGTAAAAACCCATGTCCCACTGAGACACATTCAGTTACATTGAGAAGGAAAAACAGCAACCTGCCAGAAAGCATTTCTCTCCTAAAGTGCAGGCACAAGATTCAAAGGAAAGTAACATCTTGAAACATGTTTCAGTTTATACAGTGAATGAGTTTATAAAGAAGAATACAAACACTGCTATTTTTGGAACTGTCTAATATTCCCTTTTCTTCACTTCCTTTAAAGGAATAACACAAATTTGATACAACCGTCTTCATGTTTTGATTTGGAAAGCATGTGCAGTTTCCCCAATGCATTTGTGTGTATGGAAATAAATGCTATTATAAGGATTTTGAGATTTATTCACTTTTATAAACAAACTGCTATTAAACAAAACTGTGTGTTTGTATATTTATATATATATAGTTAAAACAGGTCGACATACAGAAGTTTTAGTTATGCCACTGTTTATTCCAGTACTGTCATGGTTACATTTGCTACATTACTCCAGTGTTTGTAGCTGAACCTGGAATGTGTGACACAGGGCTCTCAGATGCAACACTTACAGTTGCACTACAACACTGGCTGCTCCAGTGTCTCTTATCTACTCTCATACACTATGTTTTTATGGTATATACCCAGTGCCACATACAGGGGAGTACAGGGGGTACTGTAGTCAGGCAGCGTCAGACCCCTCCTCAGATGCAAAGCCCCACCAGATTTTATTCCTGGTGTCCCCCCAGTCCAGTCCGACCCTGAACCAGGGGTTCCCCAAGATGGTAAAGCTTGGACATTCAGTGATGTGAGAGGTGCCCTCCTAATTGACCAAAAACAAATAGGCCACACCCATATTTTTCAGCAGATGATCATTCAGGTAACTGAATTAGGAAGTTGGCACCTCTGGAGGCCTCATGCCATTTATAAAGACCCTCCAGGTAATCAGGGTTATAAGCCCATCTGCACCTCCAGTGTTGTAGATATTAGAGGATTAGAGAATTTAAACAAATGTTTACCCCAAAAAAACACCCCAAATCCACCCCAGCCATGCCCCATTACACCCGTCCCAAACCCATCCCCATAATCCACCCAAAACCAGTCCATCCACTTCACAAACCCTAGCATCACTGCAGTGCATGAACTGGACCATCATGTCCAATAAGACACCATCACTCTGATGGGCCCAGCAGAATTTGTTCCAAAATCAATACTAAGTGGCCCCCCACACCCGCTCAAATCCCCTCTGGAGTTACCCCTGCACCGTGTGTTTTCTCTGCCCCACCCTGTTACTCAATCCCCTCACTTGCTGTCCTTTCATTTGAACCTCCCAGTAGCACCCAAGTCATGTGACTGTTCCGCATTCCCCTAGTTCCAGCCCTGGGAGCCTGAAAAGTCACCTGTTCTGCCAGTGTCACTGCACCCTTCTGTTGTATAGCACACAGCAAAATATTGTCACATCCACCGTATTGTTTGTATAAACAACATGATTTAATAAATATAAACAGAGGCAGGGACATTCAAGCTCTCCCTAGAACAGCCTACAGTTGGGTTATAGTTGCGCAGGCTCAGACCAGACTACAGTACACAGAAGGTTGCCAGGTTGAAGCAGAGACAGCACATGAACTGCCGTTCCTCACTCACCAACAGTGGCCACTTGCAACTAGAAGTGCAGACTCACTCCACAGACCTTGCTGCCTGAGCAGCATTGCACAACACATTGGAGAAGTGTTGCTGTCTCTTTAAGAGATTAGGGGGGCGTGTCCCGCAACACATGCCTTCTTAAAGAGCCAGCTGATCCAGTCAAACATCACTGCCAGTCTCCTGATCCCCGTGTTGTAAGGGTCATCTGATCCTGCCTGTGCCCCAGTCACCGCACTGCTGCCATGTACACCATAACCCGAGGGCCCAGCAAGCTAACGACCCAGAGGAGAACAGGTAGGTGCTTCCCCAGCCATTCCTAATCCTGATGCTCAATGGCAAAACCATCATCTGTTAGAATAATCCTTCAGGTACAGCTGCATGTGGCATAACCTTATAGCATGCTGGCAAACTACAATTCCCAGCATCCCCTGTGTCCTATGAAGAGCTGCAGGGAGTTGACATCTGGAAGTGTATCCGTTTAGATGATCGCTTTCTGCATGCAAATAGACATCAGCAGGGGCGGAACTATAGAGGAAGCAGACCCTGCGGCTGTAGGGGGCCCAGGAGGTATATGTGCCCTAATTAATGAGTCATTTTAATACAGTACATATTGGTAAAACAGGACAACCTCTGGAGAGTTTGGGGTCCCCTCAAATTATTTTGCTGTGGTGCCCAGTAACATCTAGTTACTCAACTGAACATCTGCCTTTCTAATTCCCTTTGAAGGGTTAATGTCAGGCAAAGGGGAGATCGTACCAATGGGGGCCCAGAAACGTGTCTGTCATTCTATTTATCTATAAACTGTACTGACCTGCACCTTCATATTGTACGGAGTACTGTTCTACTATTTCTGAACTACAATCCCCAGCATGCATCAGCACTAGGCTCAGGGGATAGGAATGCTGGGGATTGTAGTCCTGCTGCGGCTTCTTATTGAAGGGAGAGGTTTGGGGCTGGGGATTTATTCGTACAGTGTATAACTAACATGTCCGTGGCACAACTGTGTGAACTGACTATAACCCGTATGTGTGTGTGTCTTTTCCAGGCCCCAAGCAGCAGATTGACAGCAAACTGCAAGAAGTGAAGAACAAGCAGCAGATTCTCGTCCCCAATACACCCAACGGTCAGGACTCCCTCCCAAGGTCAGCAACGTGTTCATTGCAATTGTCCCCGCGATCTAACGAGATACAGCTGCCACCCCTCCTTTTCCCCTTGTGGTAAAACCGCTTCTTAGTGACCTTGTGCAGAGGAGACCACGTGTGCCCGCTGTCATTGTCACATGACCGGCTGGGAAGGAAGGTGTGTTTGTGGGCGTGGCGAACTAGTGGGTGTGACGCGGTGCTCTTTAACTCCTTACTGTCAGCACGTGCTTTAGGTCCTTGTCTTTTTTTTCAGTTGGCGCCGTAGCTGAGCCACAACCGGGGTTAACTGTTAGTATAATGTAGAGAGTGATTATTCTGAGACAATTCTCAATTGGTTTTCATTTTTTATTTGTGGGTTTTTTATTTAACAGCTCTCCAGTTTGCAATTTCAGCAGTCTGGTTGCTAGGGTTCAAATTACCCTAGCAACCATGTGTTGATTTGAATAAGAGACTGGGACATGAGTAGGAGAGTCCTGAACAGAAAGAGGAGGAATAAAAAGTAGCAATAACAATAAATGTGTAGCCTTACAGATCATTTGTTTTTTTTAGATGGGGTCAGCGACCCCCATTTGAAAGCTGGAAAGAATCAGAACAAGAAGGCAAATAATTACAAATCTATAAAAAATAAATAATAAAGGCCAATTGAAAAGTTGCTTAGAATTGGCCATTCTATAACATACTAAAAATTAACTTAAAGGTGAACAACCCTCTAAGGTTTCTTCTACATATAGCAAGAGCCTGTAGCCAGGCCCAGACTGGCAATCTGTGGGTTCTGGCAAATGCCAGAGGGGCTGCTATAAGGTCCCATAGAAAATCAGTGTTTAGTGAGCTGGTGGGGTCTGTTTGGGCCTCTGTGTACCTGAAATGCCAGGGCCTGTTTTGACTCTCAGTCCAGCCCTGTCTGTAGCTATCTCCAACCCCCCAAACAGCCCTGGAGGACTGTGTGTGGCATTACGGGAGTTGTAGTTCAGCAAGGGCTAAAGAGCCCTATTCTGTAGAATTGCCGTTAAAGGAACAGTAATACCAAAAAAATGGAAGTGGTATGAAGTAATGAAAATACAATGTAGTATTGTGCTGCACTGGTGTGTTTGCTATAGAAATACAACTATAGTTTATATAAACAAGCTGCTGTGTAGCCATGGGGGCAGCCACTCAAGCACAGGATACACAGTAGATAACAGATAAGAACTACTATAGTTTATATAAACAAGCTGCTGTGTAGCCATGGGGGCAGCCATTCAAGCACAGGATACACAGTAGATAACAGATAAGTACTACTATAGTTTATATAAACAAGCTGCTGTGTAGCCATGGGGCAATGGGGGCCAGCGCTGGATTTCAATGTGCGGCGCCCCTAGGCCGCGCGGTCCGACCAGACGGCCGCGCGGTCCTAGCGCCCACCTCACCTCCCCTTCCCAGCGCGCCGGCGTTTTTTCGCCGGCGCAGCTGCTGTAATTGAATGGGGACGCACGCGTCCCCATAGTGCGGCTGGGCGGCATGCCACCCCTATTTTTTTGCCGCCCTAGGCCTGGGCCTATGCGGCCTTGCCGCAAATCCGGGCCTGATGGGGGCAGCCATTCAAAGGAGAAAAGGCTCAGGTTACACAGCAGATAACAGTTGTTGTAGTATAACAATCTGTTTGGTTTAGCCTATGATTAAGTGCCTAAAGGCAAGAAACGCATATGGCTATGTATTAATTTACTTTGTGGCCTAAGGGTAGGACTACATGGACGTTTTCGGCGTGATCCGACGTGCTGTGGCAAAACGACTGCGACAAGTCGCATGCGACAGAAATAACGTAAGAGATAGAAATGTCGGATGAAGTCACAGCGCTGAACCAACGCGACACGACTGTCAGATGCAGACACCGCAAGCACTGCACCCTAAGCATGTACCTCTTCTGCCTACCCCTAGTTCCGGCGCTGGACAACCCCATTTCATTTCTGTGAGGTGAGGAGAATTTCCCCCAAATTCGGGACAGTGCATGGTACATTGCAACGTGCGCATCACTCTTGGGTGTGTGCCCAGTGCCTGTCACTGATGTACCTAAGGCCTATGCCACACACAGAGACTTGGGATCATACCTCCCTCCTAAAAAGAGGGACAAAAAAGTTGTTTTGCTTAGCGCGGTGACAAATTTGTTGAGCACGCCCATTTTTGTGGCCACACCCCCTAATTACCATGTTCATTTTACAAAGTTTGGCAGGTTATGAAAGTTTGAACATATTTCTGTGTTTTTTTTCAGTTATGAATGAAGGTGAATTGCCCTTTAAGCTGTGAATCTAACTTCTCACAAGAGACCTGTTATCTTATAATGTTACAATCTCTAAATTGTTACTAAAGTATCTTATCTTCTGCTGTGGCTGTTCTGGGCTCTCTGCCAAAAGCCAATTAAGTTCAGTGCAGAGAAAAACGGGACTTTCCAGTACAAACGAGGGACTGGGGGTTGAGCTGTCCAAAGAGGGGCTGTCCTTCTAAAAACGGGACAGTTGGGAGCTATGATTGGGATGTCACATGGAATGAGGTGATGACATGGCTGCTTCCCTGAGATGGTCAGGCTCTGTTTGTGTCCTTGTGTGTGTCCTTGAGAAGGCCCCGCCCCCTCTGCCTCACTGTTTCATAGGGATTAAACTTTGACCTCGTGTTTTGAGAGGTTTCACTTCACAGCCAGTGGAACAAGTAGACTCCATTACAGTCTCTGCGCCACACACTGGTCTGTCTTGACTTGTCACTGAGGGCAAAGACAACTAGATCTGAGTGAAAGCATATGCAAAAAGTCTGTGGTTTTTTTATTAAATGGAATTTTTATTTAATGGTTCACTTGGAGATAACTTTTAATATGTTATAGAATGGCAAACCTTTTAACCTGGTGTCATAGTTGTCTTTTATAGTTCTTTCCAGCTCTCAAACTGTAGCCCTTAACACGCCCAGAATGTTCCACTCCCTGTCTCCATAGAATCCAGGTCTGCCTGGGCCCCACCTAGGGTTGCCTCCTGGCTGGTATCTTACACGCCTGGCTGGAAAAATGATGGTTGATCCCAATGTTATTAATAGGGAAAAAAGATAAATATATAGGAAGGCCGGTATTTTTTTTCTAGAAAAGGTGACAACCCTAGTTCCACCACCTGTGAAGTGGACATAAAAAACAGTTGAGTTGGCTGTGGCCACCAGCTTCTTGGCCAAGGCAACTGCCGCTAGGTCTGGCTACTGCTAAGCAACCCCACAATTGAATTTTTTCTGCAGCGTTCTGACAAAAATTGCTGTCACTTCTTATTGACAGTCAGTGTTACTTGAGTTGTAAAGAGTGGAAAGTTCTAGCCTTGAATCACAGGAGTGTCCTGCTTGGAGAAAGTAGGGGAAGGGGCCTGGAATTTCATGGCCTGGTCAAAACTCTATATTTTTCCTTTGTAAAATACAGGGATTCTTTACTAGGGGGGGGACCATTTACTTAGCTAGAGTGAAGGAATAGAGGAAAAAAACTTTGAATCTCGAATGTTTTTTTTGGCTACTTCGACCATCGAATGGGCTACTTCAACCTTCGACAGTCGAAGTACCGTCTCTTTAAAAAATACTTCGACCCCCTAGTTCGCCGCCTAAAACCTACCAAGGCCAATGTTAGCCTATGGGGAAGGTCCCCATAGGCTTCCTAACAATTTTCTGATGGAAGGAAAATCCTTCAATCGATGGATTAAAATCCTTCCAATCGTTCGATTCGAGTATTCCTTTGATCGTTTAATCGTAGGAATAGAGCTAAATACTTCGACTTCGATATTCGAAGTCAAAGGATTTCAATTCGGCAGTCGAATGCGAGTGTTAATTAACCCTCGATATTTGACTATAAGTAAATTTGCCCCTAACAGTCTACATTGCAGCGGTGCAGTACTCAATACTTATGGCAGCAGTGCAGTAACCTTTATTAGTTGTCAGACCCAGACTGACAATCTGTGAGTTCTGGCAATTGCCAGAGAGGCTACTGTAAAATGCCATAAACAATCACAATTTATTGGACCTGTGGAGGCCTGTTTAAGCGTCTGTGTACTTGAAATTCGAGGGCCTGTTTTGATTCAAATCCAGTCCTGATTGTTGCAGCAGTGCAGTAAACCGTAGGTTTTGTCCAGTTAAGGGACTATAACTGCAAATGTTCAGTTGCTACTTCATTCACCATATTAGCATGGCATGCTTGTTGTTGTTGTTGTATATATCAGACAAGGCAAGTGATCAAGCAGCTCCCATTCAGTAATGGGGTGTTTTTAGGAAGAAATGTTTTAAATTGCCTGGATTTGCATGTACATATACAATTTTGCAAGCCCTTTTGTAGTTCAATTTGATTCTCCTTTCTGACCCCAGCAGTGCCCCTCCAAAACTCGTATTTAACCGTGTAAATGGTAAGAGGAGCCAGACGCCAGGCCCTGAACTAGAAAGAGAAGTGTACACACTGGCACACGAAGAGAACGTCGGATTCATATATCAAGGTGAGCAGAAAAATAGTGGTTTATTCTATAGTATCCCTAGGGCGGAGTGCGGGCTCCTCTTTCAGCTGACTTCTGTTTGGTTTTGGACTGGCTGATGAGAACTGATAAACAGGGCTGGATTTACATAGCGGGCGCCCCTAGGCCCACTGCCGTTGGTCGCCCGTGCCCCCCCCCCCACTTTTATTCATGAAAATTTTCATAATCGGGACCAGAGCAATGTGGATTGGGCACGGGAAATTTACAAAATTATTGTATCTTCTGCACATCCCCAGTGTTTTTGAACCAATGTGGGTGTAGTTGGGCAGCATAGCCAGAACACTACTTCCTGCTTTTCAGCTTTCTTGGTTTTCCCTAATTGGTTACCAGCCAGTAACCAATCTGTGACTTGAGGGAGGGGCACATGGGTCATAACTGTTGCTTTTGAATCTGAGCTGAATGCTGAGGATCAATTGCAAACTCACTGAACAGTTATGTCCCATGTGGCCCCCCTTAAAGTCACTGACTAACTCAGCGTTAGAGAGCTGAAAAGGAGGAAGTAGTGTTCTGGCTATTATGTTAGACATCCAGTCACTTCAGCCTTTATACATTACATTTTAATAACTATATTAGAAACATGTGCACAGCCTATCTAGTTACCCAGTTTTTATGTTTATACTAAACTGTTCCTTTAAATCCCCCAATGTCTTGTTTTCCCTCCCCTGCTGCTGCTCTCTCAGCTTGGCAAGAAGTAAAACATCAGATGGAAGAGCCACAGCAGAACGGATGCACCCCCCAGCAATATCAAGATCAGAGCCCTGACACCCACCTTAAAAGTAAGATTTGCTAAGCCTACTCATTAACCATCATAAACTGGGACGTCGGGGAATTACAGATCAAGTACAAACGTCACCCGGTTCTGTGTGTCCAAAATAAGCTCATGGTTTTAAAATGCCAGAGCTGGATAATCTTGTTGAACAAAAGGGAGATGTTTTAAATGAGTGGGGTTTCTAGGTTTGGCTTACTCAGTGCCATGAATGTGCCTGGAGCTAGGGGTTTCCATATAATACTGGGCATATAATACTTGGTTGCATAGTCTGCATCGTTATTACAAACTGACGGCTAATTAGGCATTCAACTTGTGGTTTTAAAGGTGACGTAAAAAGTTACTCGGGCCACCTTTCTTCAGGGTTATGTCAGACTCCTGAAACGCAGCCACATATTATTGCCTGAAATGTTGCGTTGCATAGTGGTAGGCAGATTTACTATCCTGTTACAGCTTCTACTGCTCTGATTCCCACCAAGACAGGACTAGGTCGGCTTTCATTGTACATTAGTGATGCCCACGGGTCAGGCAGGTTTGAGCCGACTTCCACATACATTTTGCAGGTCGCAGGCAGATTCGGGTTGAACTCTTCTTCTGCTCTCCCCACCCATGACCTTATTCTGCCAGCTTTTGGCTCTGGCAACACACTGCATTTCTTTCCTTCTATTGTGTACACATGGGCTTCTGTATCAGACTTCAGGGCTAGGGCTTGAGCATGCTCAATTTGCTCCTCTCTCCATCTCCACCTCCCTCCGCCCTTCCCTGCTGTAATCTGAGCCCAGAGATATGAGTGAGCAAGGATAAACTCAGGCAGGAAGTGATGTCACAGCAAGCTAATATGGCAGCTGTTATCCTAAACAAACAGACCGTGTTTAGAGTGGTTTACTCAGGTATGGAAAAGCATTCTACAGAATAAAAATGGCATTCTATCTTGCACTAGTGTGGCTAATCTGTTGGCAAAAAACTGCCTTGGTAGCTTTCCTTCTCCTTTAAATCTGTGTCTTATTTTAATTGGGCAAAATGATAACCCTAACCTAAAGTCAAGGGTAGAATAAAATCCAACCAGCCACGAATAGAGGGCCAAAACAATGTGAAGATATTGAAATATTGAAAATATGCAACTGCTTTGTTTAAATAAAATCTTCACTCACTATTTTTTCTTTTTTGTCTTTTCTCTGCAGACTTCGTTCCGATAGATCTGGACGAGTGGTGGGCAGAGCGCTTCTTAGCCAACATTGAGAACTGCGCTTGACAGCCATTTCTTTCCCTGTAGTGGGATACGCAAAAGCTCGTTTCTCCTCTATAGGGTGATTGTGTCATTGTTCACAGACTTGTTGCACTTTTTCCCCCTTAGCGGGAAGACTAAGCTGTGCTCAGAAGAAGAAGAAGGCACTAAGTGACATTTACCCCTCTCCTGGTGCTGCTGAGGATTCTCCGGTCTGTATATATGCAGGCATTGAATCTACAGCGACAATTTCAGTCTCAGGAGCCTGGATTACTATTGGTTGAGTGACATTTCACAGCATGACTTGGTACTGGTTACCATCACGGAAGCCCAAATAAAATATGGTGCTTCCCACAAACAGGAACTTAGTCCTGGATGTTGACCCATTAGCAGCAGAATACCCTGTCTTTATGCAATGGACTCCAGAGCACTAAGCAGCAGTGATGCATGGTTGCATTGATTGGTACCAGAACTAATGCACCCACATGTGGCACTGCTCTCTCCTCCTCCCAAGATGCAGAGACCCATATCTCTAGCTCAGTGTGTGCCGCAGCCAACCCGATATTGACCCATGTCAGGTAGTTTTCTGGCTTGAGAAGAAGAAATTAAGATTCAAATTAAGTCCAGGAAAACTCCCCCCTTTTTTATGGGAGGTTCTGTACAGAGTGGGAAATGTCTATTTTTCTAAATAAAGTTGGTTTTTGCCTCACAGTCTGCAATAACTTGAGTTATGCCATCAGGAAGGAGAGTTGGGGGGTAAATAAACAATGCAGGTTTTCTGTCCTGGACAGGCAGGCGGCAAACACATTGCATGACAGGGCATAAACAGTAGTATAAAGTTTATTGGATTAACAGAAAATATACAATATGCATCATAACAAAATTAGACAGGTGCATAAATTTGGGCACCCCGACAGAGATATTACATCAATACTTAATTGAGCTCCTTTTGCAAATATAACAGCCTCTAGACACCTCCTATAGCCTTTGATGAGTGTCTGGATTCTGGATGGTGGTATTTTTGACCATTCGTCCATTTAAAATCTCTCCAGTTCAGTAAAATTGATGGCTGTTGAGCATGGTCAGTCTGCTTTAAGTCATCCCAGGCCCGGACTGGGTTCTGGCAAATGCCAGAGGGGCTGCTATAAGGTCCCATAGAAAGTGACTATTTATTGGGCTGGCGGGGCTGTTTGGGCCTCTGTGTACCTGAAATGCCAGGGCCTATTTTAATTCTCAGTCCGGACCTGAATCATCCCATATATTTTCCATGATATTCAAGTCGGGGGACTGTGATGGCCATTCCAGAATATTGTACTTCTCCCTCTGCATAAATGTCTTTGTAGATTTCCAAGTGTGTTTAGGATCGTTGTCTTGTTGGAATATCCAACCCCTGCGTGACTTCAACTTTGTGACTGATGCTTGAACATTATCCTGAAGAATTTGTTGATATTGGGTTGAATTTATCCGACCCTCGACTTTAACAAGGGCCCAGTCCCTGAACTAGTCACACAGCCCCACAGCATGATGGGACCTCCACCAAATTTGACAGTAGGTAGCAGGTGTTTTTCTTGGAATGCGGTGTTCTTCTTCCGCCATGCAAAGTGCTTTTTATGACCAAATAACTAAATTTTTGTCTCATCAGTCCAAAGCACTTTGTTCCAAAATGACTGTGGCTTTTCTAAATGAGCTTTTGCATACAACAAGCGACTGTTTGTGGCGAGTGCAGAAAGGGCTTCTTTCTCATCACCCTGCCATACAGATGTTCTTTGTGAAAATTGCCCTGAATTGTAGAACAATGTACAGATACACCATCTGCAGTAAGATGTTCTTGCAGGTCTTTGGAGGTGATCTTTGGGTTGTCTGTAACATTCTCACAATCCTCCGCAAATGCCGATCCTGTATTTTTCTTGGCCTGCCAGACCTGGGTTTTACAGCAACTGTGCCTGTGGCCTTCCATTTCCTGATTCCTCTTACTGACGAGCGGTTGAAGCTGCACTCCCCTGCGTTCCGTTTTTCTGCGTTCAGCCGCAGGGGAGCGCAGGAATAGATGCATTTAGCTTTTTTCAATGGGGCTGTACTCACACAGGCGCGTGTAGGCGCCAAACGCAGGTTGAAATGCAACATGCTGCATTTTTCCTGCGTTCTGCGAATACACGCACCCGTGTGAGTACAGCCCTATTGAAAAAAGCTAAATGCGTCTATTCCTGCGCTCCCCTGCGGCTGAACGCAGAAAAACGGAACGCAGGGGAGCGCAGCTTCAACCGCTCGTCAGTTAAACCTCTGAGCTTTTTGTAGCCTTCCACTAAACCATGATACGGAACAATCTTTGTTTTCAGATCTTATGAGAGTTGCTTTGAGGATCCCATGCTGTCACTCTTCAGAGGAGAGTCAAACAGAAGCACAACTTGCAATTGGCCACATTTAAATACCTTTTCTCATGATTGGACACACCTGCCTATGAAGTTCAAGGCTTAAATGAGCTAATCCAACCATTTTGGTGTTGCCAATAATTAGTATTGAGCAGTCACTTTCCTTTCATTCAAATTAGCAACATTACAAATTTTTGCACAGACAGTTTTTCACATTTGATTTCATTTCATACAACTGAATACTGCTTCACTAAACATCTTATACAGGCCTGGATTTGCGGCAAGGCGCATAGGCACGGGCCTAGGGTGGCAAAAAAATAGGGGCGGCGTGCCGCCCAGCCGCATTATGGGGACGTGTGCGTCCCCATTCAATTACAGCAGCTGCGCCGGCGGTTTTTCGGGAAGGGGAGGTGAGGTGGGCGCTAGGACCGCGTGGCCGCCTGGTCGGACCGCGCGGCCGTCAATGAAATCCGGCGCTGATCTTATAGAGTTATAGCTTGCACTATTGTGGTTAATCTGTTAAATTGAGCATTCCTTCTCCTTTAAGGCAGTGGTTGGCAAACTGAAGGGCAATAGGGGGACATAGCCTTGGCTGTAAAAAGCCCAGCTTGAAGAGCAGACAATTGAAGACAATCAATTAGAGCAAGATTTGGGATGAACTATTCTTCCATGCCCGAGATATTCTTGGAACAATGTCAGAATGTTTGATTTAGCAGTTTTCATATATCTGGCCGGTAAAAATGATGCTTGATACCAATGTTATTAATAGGAAAAAGCGGCAAGAATTTAGGAAGGCGGGTATTTTTTTCCAGAAAAGGTGGCAACCCTATTCAAGAGCCACCGAAGAGGTGGCATTCTTACAATAATCATAGAATGGGAGGCTCCCTTTGCTGTAATCTTTGTAAGAATGCCACCCGTTCAGTCCCCACTACACCAAGGTATCCCAGAATAAACCACAGGCAGACAGTTGTCAAAAAAGCAGCATAAATAATTTTTATTAGGTTTATACAATCAAGTTCCTGCTTGGAGCAGTCAGTGTTGTGTTCACAGGACAAATACAGAAGGGACCTTGTAGAAGACCTCTCTCTCTCACTCTCTCTAAAAGGGTTGTGCTGACAAAAGCACAGAGGCCTTACCCAGAGCATTACTATGTGAAACAACAAGCCTAGAGCCTAAACAGTGATCCCCAACCAGTAGCTCGTGAGTAACATGTTTCTCCCCAACCCCTTGGATGTTGCTCCCAGTGGCCTCAAAGCAGGTGATTATTTCTGAATTCCTGTTGTATAAAAACCAGTTGTACTGCCAAACAGAGTCTCCTGTAGGCTGCCAGTCCACATAGGATTACCAATAACCAATGACAACCCTTATTTGGAACCATCCAGGAACATTTTTCATGCTGGTGTTGCTCCCCAACTCTTTTTACATCTGAATGTTGCTCATGGGTGAAAAAGGTTGGGGATCCCTGGCCTAAAGCATTCTCACTCATATTGGATGTGCACCTTGCCATGGAACATTTGCATTGCACTGGCAGTAACAGTAGGCTCCTTTGGTAGCAAAAGGGTAAAATGTTGTTTCCACTCCTTGAATTCAGCTTTAACACTCCCAGCACCTTCTTCTGGGGCGACCTGGTGAAGCAGTAAGGCACCGCGGGGAGTTGAGCTACCTGTGATATCAGATCAGCAGTGCTGAATGAAAGCAATCGTCCAATTTACATTTTTTTTGTATTCCGCCAAGTCCCTTCTTAATTTTAACTCCTTCTTTGCCAAAAGAGACTATCTTAAAATCTTTCTTGTAATTATTTTTTTTTTCTCAAAAATCAAATGATCTGTAGGCATGTTTCCAGCCTTGTGATTAGGAATTAATGAATCAGGAACTCTCAGGGGCATAAGTATGGACGCCAGTAATTAAGGGTCACAATAGTCACTGCTGTAGAAGTCGAATGAAAGAGAGTGCATGTCACATGGTTTATGGACGTGGTATAAAAAGAAAGCAAACAGGAGTGAAATGTCACATGATCCTACTTCCAGGCCAATCTCCGGCTCCCACAGCACCAGACAAAGATCCAGTCCAAGTAAGAAAGTTCTGTTCTGAGACAGTCCCAAATGCGGTTACTGGAATGAGCCAGAGAGGTAGTCATGACCATCAGATCTGAGCAGAGGGCTCTCACTGTTAATAAAGAGACAGGTTGTCCTGCGGATACGCCTGCTGGTGCCATGAAGGGAATGAGAACAAATGGTCCTGGAGGGACAAAATAAATAGAACACAGACAGGTAAGGTCTGGACGGACACATTGGAGGTACACATTAAACCAATCGCTCTGAGCACAAGAGCCAAAGGGCTAGAGACGGCACCGGACAGACATGCAGAAGGGGATATTCTGGATGGACACACAGAAGGGGCCTAACTGCACATGTAGGTTTTGGACAGATACAATGTCAGTGCTCTCTCTATTCCAATTAGGCAAACAGTATGAACCCAGTTGAGTTCTTTTATCCATCATGGAGCTTGGACGGAGCAGCCTGTGCTGTGCTTGGCTCACAACAGCAGATCCCTTTATACTACACCACCCACTGGCGACTGCTGGAAGTGACTGAAACTCAGAAAGACTTGTTCCAGTGAGATCTGACTGACACAATAATCCTCCAGATCAAACTTCTCCTTGGCCTTTTCTAAAGTCCCAAACACCTGGAAAAAAAAAAAGAGTTAGAAAGCTAAGCTTTACCCACGCCAATGTGGCCCCCCTTATCGTCAATGATTTACTCAGAGTTAGAGAGCTGCAAAGCAGGAAGTAGTGTTCTGGCTATTATGTTAGACATCCAGTCACTCCAGCCTTTATACATTACATTTTTGGCTAACTAACTATATTAGAAACATTTATTTTGCACAGCCTATTTATTTACCCAGTTTTTATTTTTATACTGAACAATTCTGAGCACTTAATGCACCACCCATTATCATTCCCCTTTGAGCAACTGTATTTCCTGATAAAAAGGGCCATTTTCTCAACATTGCACAACACACACACATACATATAAAGTGATGTGAGGTCATCTGTCAAATCTCTTCTCTTACCTGTGCCCAACTCAACTCTTGGCTGGTTATATGGTAATGCACCATACCCTGATGCTCGTGCTTCAGCACACTGCCTGCAGGGGAGACAGAAGATGCTTGTAAAATTGCCATGTGCATGTTTATTGCTAAGCATTCTAATTCATTATTTATACTTCTCCTCCTCCTATACTAGGAATGATTCATATTCTCCATACACAATGTTATGATACCTAAGGTATTTTTTTAATTTTTTTTTTTGCACCGAATCCAGTTCGGAATTGGCCAGGATTGCACCTTTCTCAGCAGGATTCGGCCAAATCCTTCTGCCTGGCCGAACCGAATCCTAATTTGCAGATGTAAATTAGGGGCGGGAAGGGAAATCACGTGACTTTTTGTCACAAAACAAGGAAGTAAAAAATGTTTTCCCCTTCCCACCCCCGAATTGCATATGCAAATTAGGGTTCGGATTCAGTATTCGGCCAAATCTTTTGGATTCGGGGGTTCGGTCAAATACAAAATAGTGGATTGGGTGCATCCCTAGAATTTACTATTAAATATGCTGTATCCACCCGACTTGTGTTTCAAATGTAATTCAGATAGTGGTACTTTTATGCATGTATTTTGGGAGTGCCCTAAAATTCAGCAATACTGCAATTCATATTTTTATTAACACCTCTTTAGGAATCCCAATTATTTGCATTTTGCCTACTGGGATATCGAGAGCAGTGATCCCCAACCAGTAGCTCATGAGCAACATGTAACCCCTTATATGTTGCTCTCAGTGGCCTCAATGTGGCCTCTCAGTGGCAGGTGCTTATATTTGAATTCTGGACTTGGAAGCAAGTTTTAATTGCATAAAAGTATAGTGCCAAGTAGAGTCTCATGTAGGCTGCCAGTCCACATAGGGGCTACCAAATAGCCAATCACAGCCCTTATTTGGTACACCAAGGGACTTTTCATGCTTGTGTTGCTCCCCAACTCTTTTTACATTTGAATGTGGCTCATGGGTATAAAAGGTTGGGGACCCCTAATCCTGAGGGACTTCTCTAGCGACAGGTTGTGTCTACAGCAGCTCCTACACTATGCAATGAAAGCTATCTTGATCACATGGAAAGCCTTGGAACCTCCTACCCTAGCATTCTGGATGAAAATTATTAATGATATCCTTCAGAGCCACAAACTAACATATGCAACATGAGGCTGCCTGAACTAGTTCAAGAAAATATGGGACAGGTGGATTGCTGATCCACAAACTGGCACTGCAGCCCTATAACTTAGTTAATATGAAGGTTGCCTATCAAGTTATGTACTATAAGGTACTGTTTATTGCATAATGGAATGCCCACTCCATATCTTCTCCTCCTCTTCTCTCTTTCTTCATGCTATCTTATTAAAAATCAATAAAGATAATCTTTAAAAATATATGCTTTATCCAAACTGACCTGGGAATACTGTTTCAATGAAATCCTTAAAAGCCATCAGTTCCTCTGCCCCTCTGGCGGTCTTTGCCAGCAACGTGTAGCCACTCCCAAATTTGTTCTTTAGGTGCTGGGGACTTCCGAGGCACTTTAGTTGTCCATTCACCATGATGGCGAGACGTGTGCATAGAGCTTCGCATTCCTCCATGCTGATTGGAGCAAGAGAAAAGCAGAGAGATGTGAGCAAGTGACACATTAAACCCTTTGTTTTCGTAACTGTTGCAAAGTAAAATGGGGCTGGTTCTCCCCAGTGCAGTAAATCAACAATTAACAGAAGTTAGAATAGTTAACATAAAGTTACTAAGGATTACTATCACAGGATAACTTTGCTCCATATCACTTTACGTCTCCAAATTATGCAAACTGCAGGTCTCAACCATTCCATATACAGGTATGGGATCCGTTATCTGGAAACCCTTTATCCAGAAAGCTCTGAATTACGGAATAGACTCCACTTTATCCAAATAATCCAAATTGATTTCCTTTTTCTTTGTAATAATAAAACAGTAGCTTGTTCATGATCACTAAGATATAATTAATCTTTATTGGAAGCTAAGACCAGCCTATTTGGTTTATTTAATGTTTACATGATATTTTAGTAGACTTAAGGTATGAAGATCGAATTTACAGAAAGATCTGTTAACTGGAAAGCCTAGGTCCCTAGCATTCTGGATAAAAGGTCCCATACCTATAACAGATTCTGTAACTGTACTTATTCATTCTTAATATGCTTTGCAAAACAAACTGTATTACATTCTACCATTTCTGAGGGCTCCATCGTGCCTTCATTTACCCTACTCCCTGCCTTACCTGTGAGATGTAATGACCACAGCCTTTCCACTCTCCCGTGTTCTTGTCACTGCATCCCACAACAGTCTTCGTGCAACTGGATCCATTCCAGTAGATGGCTCGTCCATGAAGATCACGGATGGCCCTCCAATCAGAGCGATACCAGCACTTAGTTTCCTCTTATTTCCTCCGCTGAAGTGAAGAGGAAGAAAGAAAAGGAAAGAGAAAAAGAAGAGAGAAGAATCATAAAGTACATGTCGGAGACGTGGGAAAGAAATAATTGCTAAATAGGGAGTGAAGAAGGTAAAGGAAGACACAACTTGGGATGTGAATTAAAGGAACAGTAACACCAAAAAAATGTAAGTGTTTTAAAGTAATGAAAATATCATGTACTGTTCCCTGCACTGGTAAAAAGTGCTTTAGAAACACTACTATAGTTCATATACACAAGCTGCTGTGGAGCAATGGCGGAAATTAAAAAACGGCTATATGGCACAGGTTAACTAATGGATAACAGATAACACCATTAGACAGACAGAGCTTACTTTCTATCTGCTGTGTAACCTGATCCTTTTCTCCTTTGAATGGCTGCCCACATTGCTACACAGCAGCTTATTTATATAAACTATAGCAGTGTTTCTGAAGCAAACACAGCAGTTTATCAGTGTAAGACAACACTGCATTATATTTTCATAACTTTATAACACTTTTATTTTTTGACTTTACTGTTCCTTTAAACACAAGTCCTGCTTGTGAAGAAGTCCTTTTCATTCCATGTATCATCACTCATGACAAGACAGGTTAGTTCTAGTTTACCTGTAAGTCCGAACCAGCTTGTTGGCATGGGCTTCGAGGAGTAATCCACGCAACATGTTCTCCACGCAGCTGTTAATGTATCCCTCAGGCACCCCCCGCAAACGAGCATACATGCAGAGTGTCTCACGCCCCGTCATGTGGTCCAGCAGAGGGTCAAACTGTGGGCAGTACCCGATTCGCTGCTGAACCTTGGGATATGAGTGAATGAGTTTAGAAAACCATGCAGGACAAATTCATGCACATCTTAACAGAGCCAATACACACAGCACTCTCTCTGAAGCAAGTAGACTCAGATGCTTTGCATTACCTTCTTGATGCTGCGCAGGATGCTGTACCCATCAATGTAAGCGTCCCCAGAGCTGACAGTTTCATCTCCCGTTAGCATGCGGAACGTGGTAGTCTTGCCAGCTCCATTGAACCCCAGTAGACCAAAACACTCGCCTCGTCCAACTGCTAATGATATATGGTCTACTGCTAGGACCAAGGCACGACGTCCGTACACCTGTTACATATAAAAACAAAGACATGGATACCAAGCGCTGCTCTTTCCAACTTTATCACTGTACTTTATTTTGCTCTAGTTTTAACCACCTGATATAACCCGGAGAGCTGCTGAACAAAAGGCGAAATAATTCAAAAACAACAAATAATAAAAAAAATTAAAAACTATTACAAATTGCCTCAAAATATCACTCTCCACATAAGTTAACTTAAAGGGATCCTGTCATCGGAAAACATGTTTTTTTCAAAACGCATCAGTTAATAGTGCTACTCCAGCAGAATTCTGCACTGAAATTCATTTCTCAAAAGAGCAAACAGATTTTTTTTATATTCAATTTTGAAATCTGACATGGGGCTAGACATTTTGTCAATTTCCCAGCTGCCCCTGGTCATGTGACTTGTGCCTGCACTTTAGGAGAGAAATGCTTTCTGGCAGGCTGCTGTTTTTCCTTCTCAATGTAACTGAATGTGTCTCAGTGAGACATGGGTTTTTACTATTGAGTGTTGTTCTTAGATCTACCAGGCAGCTGTTATCTTGTGTTAGGGAGCTGCTATCTGGTTACCTTCCCATTGTTCTTTTGTTTGGCTGCTGGGGGGAAAAAGGGAGGGGGTGATATCACTCCAACTTGCAGTACAGCAGTAAAGAGTGAATGAAGTTTATCAGAGCACAAGTCACATGACTTGGGGCAGCTGGGAAATTGACAATATGTCTAGCCCCATGTCAGATTTCAAAATTGAATATAAAAAAAATCTGTTTGCTCTTTGGAGAAATGGATTTCAGAGCAGAATTCTGCACTATTAACTGATTCATATTGAAAAAAAAATGTTTTTCCCAAGGTGAACAAGCCCTTTAAAGTGCAGCTGCCAATACCCAACAATCAGCGATCAGTTTTTGAAGACAAATGAAAGCAAAACTCATGCACTTGCAATTGAGCTGCTCAGCCTTAGGGCGAAGACACACATGGTGATTTGACATTGCGACTTTTAAAAACGCTCTATCACAGCAATTGATCACGGTGACTTTAGGGAACTATACCTTTTCTCTAAATAAATAAATCAATATTCAGTGAATTTCAGAGGGTACAATTAACATTAAAATGTCTGCTCACCTTGCTAAGCTCACGGATGACTAGAGGGCTGCTAAGTGCTGACAGCTGCTCCAAGGGTGATTCCAGAATTTTTTTTCTCTCATCTGCCACATCTCGATCCTCTGGGGGAGAAACAGGGGACTCTGGGAGTGAAGCCTGGGTAAAGCAAGAGCGGAAAACAAGAACTACTTACGATGGCATGAAAGGTTGCATGAGAGACAGCCAATGGTACAAGGCAAAATGAAAGTGGAGGATATACAGTATGTGTGGGTGCAGTTTGAAATGCCAAAAATTAGGCTAAACATTTTATTGGTCCACCACCACTCGTTCACCACCCCCCCAGTACTCTGATCCAGCTTCCATACCCAGCGGTGTTCTTTGTAGGTCCGGCACAGATTGTACAAACTGCAGAATATCTGGCTCTCGATTACAAAGAGAAGGTAGAGGAAAGCTAAGCCCTGAACAGCCATCGAGGTCAAATACCGGCCCACCCCTGGTGAAGACCACGAGAAGTAGTTGTCCTGATAGGTGATATCTGGGAAAAAAATAAAAACTTATTTTATCACTGGTCACTTCAAACATAGCTTCATCAAACTGTATATTCATGAAGAGTCACTGATTTCACAGCCTTCTGTTACTCACTGAATTCTTGACAGATGATCACGGAAAGGGGAGATGAACGGCAGAACTTTAATAAGTGATAATTCTGGTAGAAGTCGCTGAACGATCGTCCCAAGCAATAATTTGGCAGTACCAGGAAGACCCCATCAAGGATGTGAGACAGATCCACCAGCTCAAGGGCTGAGACAGACAAATGCACATTAGAGAACAGATTAAAAGGAAGGAATATTACAGAGCACATAGCTTGCAATAAATAAGGGGAGGTCTACAGGGAATAAAGAAAAATGTCAGAAATATTCTCACCTGGAATGCTCATGATAGTAACAGAGAGGAAGGTGGCAGTGCCAGACAAGATGTTGAAGATGGTGAGCCTGGTGTAGGCAGTGGCAGTTGAGGTGAACAGAAAACTGAATAAATACATTAGGGGGATCACGGCCCAGCCATACAGGAGCAACATCAGCATCACATCCACAAGGTGATGCTCTTCCGTGTAAGCGCTCACATCAAATGCCTGGAACACTGCCTATGAAGGGGGAATAAGATGGTCACAACATAAAGTAGTAGCCAAAATAAGACCAGAGAAGGGTCATAGGACCAGGAAAAGCATGAGAACAAGATGGAACTTGGGAGTTAAGAAAAGAAAATAAGAGTAAAGCTGACCATAGACGTCAAGATCCGATCGTACGAATCCTCGATTCATACGATTTTTGGACCGTGTGTGGAGAGTACCGACATTTTTCTTCTCATGGAGATCGGTCGTTTGGTCGATCAGCCAGGTTAAAAGATTTCTGTCGGCTGCCGATAATTTCTCTGTGTGTATTGCCGATCTGACAATTTTCAGTGGGAGACTGTCACCAGCTTTGTCGGACCTAACTTTCGTACAATTGCAGAACATCGGCTGATCTGGTCTTTTACTACTTTATTTAAACTGAAGGTTAGTGGCAGGTCGGGAGATGAGGAAGTCCGATCGTTCGAGGATTCGATCAATCGGATCTTTGGGTCTATGGCCAGCTTAAATCAATAGATTTGGAATAAACTCAAACTCACCAGCATGAAGATGCAAGGAATCATAAAGTTGAGCAAGTCCCAGGTCAGCGCTGACAGCCAATAGCTTAGAGCTGAGGCTCCACTGACAAACTGGACGTGCTTGGACTTCACTGCTCTCTCTCCAACCAACAAAAGAGAGAAGGTACTCGCAAGAGATGCCATCCCATATAGCAGGTTAATGGCTATGGCAAAGCCAGCCTGTCCCCTGCAATAAAACACAAAGAATTACCCCAAAACCCGACCAACTGGACTACCCCATACCCACAGTTCTTTTCAGTGATTTATAGAAATAGCCTAAACTTAGCCACTGAGTGCATTTAAACTCACTGCTTTCAGTTTCTTATGACCTATAAGCTTAATTTAATGGGTTGTTCACCTGCCAAACGCTTCTTTCAGTTCAATTGTTTTCAGATTGTTTACCAGAAATAAAGACTTTTTTCAGTTACTTTCCATTTTCTATTTTTTTTTTACCATTTTCCAAAATTGTAGTTTAATGTTCCTGTCTCTGGAGTTTCAGTCTGGCAGCTCAGTGATCCATGTGCTACATTTAATTCTAGCAATTGTTGCAGTTTGTTAGATTTAATTGATACATTCCTCAGGTGCATCTGTGAATATTAACAACTATTGTATCAACTCTAACAGCTGCCTTTAATTCATCTAAGGAATTCTGCTCAGCAGGGACAAAGATAACAAATGCATCAACGTAATGTATTGATTTAGAACAGTTTACAGAGTCGGCGACCCCCCCCCCCTCCCAGAGCTGCTTCAGAAAGACTAGAAAATAAAAACTGGGTAAATAGACCGACTGTTCAAAATAAAAAATGTATCTAATATAGTTAGTTAGGCAAAACGTACTGTATAAAGGCTGGACTGAATGGATGTCTAACATAATAGCCAGAACACTACTTCCTGCTTTTCAGATCTCTAACTCTGAGTTAGTCAGTGACTATAAGGGGGGGCCACATGGGACATAACTGTTCAGTGAGTTTGCAATTGATCCTCAGCATTCAGCTCAGATTCAAAAGCAACAGTTATGGCCCATGTGGCTCCCCTTCAAGTCACTGCCTGGTAACCAATCAGGGGAAACCAAGAGAGCTGAAAAGCAGGAAGTAGTGTTCTGGCTATTATGTTAGACATCCAGTCATTTATACATTACATTTTTGGCCAACTAACTATATTGGAGACATGTTTTATTATGCACAGCCTGTCCATTTACCCAGTTTTTATTTTTATACTGAACAATTCCTTTAAACTTCAATAACAGAAAAACAGTTGCAACTAGAAAATAGAAAGTAATTGGAAAAGGAGATTTTGTTTACTTACCGTTAAATCTTTTTCTCTTTCGTCACTTGGGGGACACAGGGACCTTGGGTATAGCTAGTACCACTAGGAGGCAGGACACAACCACAAAACAAAACTGACTCCTCCCTCGCTGGCTATACCCCCAGCAGGCGGAGCCTAAAGCCAGTTTGTACCAAAGTCAACAGGAATAAAACTAGATATGGAAAACAATCCAAATGCAAATTAACCAAAAACATATCTGAAGGAGTGAAGGCCTCTATCCAGGGAGGGAAGCCCTGTGTCCCCCAAGTGACGAAAGAGAAAAAGATTTAACGGTAAGTAAACAAAATCTCCTTTTCTCTAAGTCAGCTTGGGGGACACAGGGACCTTGGGACATACCAAAGCTGTCCCCAGAAACCGGGTGGGAAAAGAGGCCTAAGTAGAAACCACCGCAGCCTGCAGCACCCTTTTGCCGAAGCGAGTGTCAGATGCCGCAAAGGTATCAAAGTGGTAAAATTTGGAAAAGGGATGGACGGAAGTCCACGTAGCCGCCTTGCACAGCTGCTCGGCCGAAACTTGGTTACGGAACGCCCAGGAAGTACTCACACCCCTGGTGGAGTGAGCTGTGATTCTGGTTGGGGGATCCTTCCCCTTTGCTGTGTAGGCTCTCTGGATAGATTGCTTGATCCATCGGGAGATGGCCTGCTTGGTCGCCGGACAGCCCTGGCGAGGTCCTGAAGGGAGCACCAACAGAGCATCACATTTACGGATCTCTCGAACTCTATGCAGGTAGAACTTCAGAGCTCTGACAGGATCAAGGGTGTGCAAGGCTCTCTCCTTAGAATTAGCTGGAGCAGGGCAGAAGGATGGTAAAACAATTTCCTGGTTTAGATGAAACTCGGAGACGACCTTCGGGAGGAACGAAGGGATGGTGCGAAGAACGGCCCTGTCCGGATGGAAGACGAGATAGGGAGCTTTACATGAAAGAGCACTGAGCTCAGAGACACGTCTCGCTGAGGCAATAGCAAGAAGAAAAACCGTCTTCCAGGTGAGCCACTGAAGAGGTACTGAGGCGAGAGGTTCAAATGGAGGCAGTTGAAGAGCGTGCAACACTAGAGTGAGATCCCAAACAGGAAAAGCCGCTCGAACAGGAGGAGCCACATGAGCCACTCCCTGCATGAATGTCTTGACATCTGGAAGTAGAGCGAGACGTCTTTGGAAAAGAACTGAAAGGGCAGAAATTTGAGATTTTAGGGATCCTAAAGACATGCCCAGAGAGAGACCTTCTTGCAGGAACTCCAGGATATGAGGAATGGAGAACTCCCGGAACTTCACCTTGAGTCTAGAGCACCACTGTCGGTAGGTGGACCAAACCCTATAGTAGGCCCTGGCTGAAACCGGCTTTCGCGCTGCGCACATTGTGAGTGCGACGGCCTTGGAAAAACCCTTCCGAGTTAGGATTCGTGTCTCAAGAGCCAGGCCGTTAAGTTGAGGCTTCCTGGGTTTGGATGCCGGATCGGTCCCTGGGTGAGAAGGTCCGGCAGTGATGGCAGAGTCCATGGTTCCGCCACGGAAAGATTGAGGAGGTCGGAGAACCAAGCCCGACGGGGCCACCTTGGCGCTATCAGAATAAGCGTGATCCGTTCTCTTCGAACCCTTCGGATGGTTCTGGGAACCAGAGGCAGAGGGGGGAAGGCATACGCTAGTCGAAAAGGCCAGGGGGCCGTTATGGCGTCCACATCGTGTGCCAGGGGATCCCTGTAACGAGCAAGGAACATCGGAACCTTCCTGTTGTGCCTGGTCGCCATGAGATCCACTTCTGGCATGCCCCACCGCAGTGACAGCTCTTGGAAGACTTCGTCGTTTAGTGACCACTCGCCTGGGTCGAGGGACTGACGGCTGAGGAAGTCCGCCTCCCAGTTCAGCAAACCCGGGATGTAAATGGCTGACAGTTGAACATTGCGAGCTTCGGCCCACCGAAAGATGAGCTTTATCTCGTTTAACGCTCCCCTGCTTCTTGTACCGCCCTGGTGGTTGATGTAAGCCACAGCCGTCGAGTTGTCCGACTGAACCTTCACCGCGTGGCCCTCGAGGTCTTGTTGCCAGTGGAGAAGGCCGAGCCGAATTGCCCGGATCTCGAGCAGATTGATCTGCAGACGTGTCTCGTGCTGGTTCCACTGCCCTTGAGCCGACCGCCCCTCGAGAACTGCTCCCCAACCGAAGAGGCTCGCATCCGTCGTCAGGATACGCCAGCAGGGTTCGCCGAGGCGCCTCCCCTTGGTGAGATGAGAGGTCTGTAACCACCAGAGGAGGGATGACCTCGTTTGTTGAGAGAGTTGTATCTCCTGTAGCAGGGATTTCCTTTTCCAGGAAGAGAGAATGTTCCACTGAAGCTCCCTGAGATGGAATTGGGCAAATGGAACTGCTTCTATGGTGGAGACCATAACTCCCAGAACTTTCATGCAGAATCTCGCAGAATGTCGTGGCTTCTGAAGTAGACTCTTCACCAATCCTTGTAGGCAGACAACCTTCTCGATCGGTAGAGATATCGTTTGAGACTGCGTGTTGAAGGTCATGCCCAGGAAAACCATGGAGTGGCTGGGTATGAGCGAGGATTTGGTTAGGTTCAGAACCCAGCCCAGATCTTGCAGTTTGGTCATCGAGGTCTTCAGAGCTTGTTGAGCCTCCTGAAAGGAAGGTGCCTTGATCAGTAAGTCGTCGAGGTAAGGAGTGATGTTTATCCCTACACTGCGAATGTCTGCCGTGGCAGCAGCCATGATCTTGGTGAAGACCCGAGGGGCCGAGGTGAGGCCGAACGGCAGACTCGTGAACCGGAAATGATGATTTTGGAAGGCAAATCTCAAGTATTTCTGATGCGGAGGGAAAATGGGCACGTGCAGATAAGCGTCCTTGATGTCGAGAGACATGAGAAATTGACCCGGAGACATCGCTGCGATGACGGATCGTAAAGACTCCATCTTGAACTTCCGAGGACGGAGGAATTTGTTTAGCTCCTTTAAGTCTAGGATAGGTCGAACAGATCCGTCTTTTTTGGGAACAACAAAAAGGTTCGAATAGTAGCCCTTGAATCGCTCCGCAGGAGGAACGGGAATAATAACCTCTGCGATCAGAAGACTGGCGATCACGTCTTGGAATGCCAATTGTTTGTTCGATCCTGGAGGGAATCTTGACATGAAAAATCGTGGAGGGGGAAGAGATGAAAACTCTAGGTGGTATCCTCGGGTAACGACCTCGTGAATCCATGAGTCTTGAATGAGGGTGACCCATGTATCTGCGAAAAGTCTTAATCTCCCCCCCACAGGAGTTGGTCTCGGAAGCATGGAGTCATGCTGAGGAAGTCTTATCAGTGGTCTTAGAGACGTGTTTCCTGTTTTGCCAGGAAGGTCTTTGCTTGTTCCCGAAACTACCCCTGTTTGAGAAGGATGTTCTTGGAGGAGAAGATCTGGAACCCTTGTTTTGGGAGGTACGAAAAAACTTTCCTCTACGAAAGGTGGGACGAGCCTTTGGTTGTGGCAGCAGGGTGCTCTTACCTCCCGTAGCCTGGCTAATGATCTTATCGAGGTCGGGCCCGAAGAGGAGTTTACCCTTGAAGGGAATGGATGTAAGAGACTTTTTGGAGGAGAGGTCAGCAGACCATAATTTCATCCAAAGGGATCTTCGTGCTGCGATTGCGAGGGCAGAGGACCTGCTAATGACTTGTGTTGCGTCAAGTGAAGCTTCGCATAAATAGTCATTTGCCTCCTTGATTTGTGAGGCAAGCTGAGAAAGTTCGTGGCGCGGAACTCGTCCGCTATAGCGTTAACGAGAGTATCGGACCAGGATTGGATGGCCCGGCTGACCCACGCTATGGCAATCACTGGGCGAAGGGATGAACCAGAGGCAGAAAAAACAGATCGTAGTAAGCTCTCTAATTTTTTGTCCATCGAGTCCTTGAAGGATGAAGCATCAGGGACTGGTAATGCTGTATTTTTGGAAAGTCTAGAGACAGGAGCGTCGACTGATGGTGGAGATGACCACCTGTCGGTGACATCAGGCGCAAAGGGGTATTGCCTGAGGAATCGACGGTTTGCTTGGAAGCGCCTCTCTGGTTTGTCCCATTCTTGTTGAATAATTTGATCAAGCTGAGAATGTGAAGGAAAAACAGGAGCTGTCTTACTGTGTCGCTTGAAAAGAGCCTTTGAGGACTCAGCTATGGCCCCTGTTTCTTGTAGGTTAAGGGTTTCCAGTACAGATGAAATCAGTGAATCAACAGATTCCGAAGAGAATTTATGGGAGTCCTCCTCGTCATGGCCGGAACCACCAGATAGTTCACCGTCTGAGTGGTCCTCATCCCCGGAGTCTGGCAGGAATGGAGACTGTTGCCTGGGAGGGGAAATACTGTCGTCATCAGATGGAGAGGGAGCCCTACGCTTAGAAGACCTAGGCCTAGGATTATCTAGCCGGGCAAGCAGCATGTCCAGGGACTGGGCCAATTTGGGGATTCCGGTGGCCAATTGGGATGCCCATTCTGGAGTGGATGGCCCCCTGGCAGGGGAAGCCGGTCTGCTAGAAGCTGGGGATTCCCCTTGGATAGCCAGATTCTGAGGTGGAGTAGATACTGGAGGTTCAGTAACCTGAGATTTACAATTAACACATAGAGGATCCTTGTGGCCTCTTGAGAGACGTTTGCAGCATTTGGCACAAGCCAAATAGGTAACAGAGGCAGTGGGTGCAGCCCTGGAAAAGAGACCCTCACTTGGCCCATCAGACATGATGATGGCTAAAGAGGCAAGTTAGCCTAATTGCTGAGACAAGGGAAGCCTCCCCCACCCCCAGAGGGTAGAACTACACGCTAACCTGCGGTGGAATAGGCAGGGAAGGAGGAGTAGTTTGGTCTGGAACCTGTAGAGGACCGAGGTGAGCCCTGTGCCCCTGCGTGCTGTGCCTTGTCTCTCAGCTTCTGAGAAATGCGCGCGAAGGGTGCGCCACTTAATCTAAAATGGCGGCACGCACAGAGAGGAGGAGACGCGCCAGGCGTCTGAGGCCGTACTGCGCATGCGCGAGTTAGCGCAACGTAATTTCCCCGCCAGTGAAGGAAGCGCCATTCAATGGCGGCGCTCCCCCACCTAGTCACAGCGAAGTGAAAACGCCGCATGGCGCCAGAAGCGCCTGTCACCCTTCCAACCAGGAGCCTAAGGGCCCAGATATAAACGCCCCTCAGAGTGCCCCAGGGAAAAACTGAAGGGAGTGAAAGGGAGAGTAGGGACCCTGCCTCTGTAGATAGTATGGCCAGGCAGTCCTTGAGCCTGAGAGGGAGAGAGAGAGGATAGGGGCTGAGGAAACAGACTTACCTCAGGCCCAAAGGATCCAATGCTCTCCTTGTCAACCGGCCAGCACTTGCTCCTCCTGCAAGGAAGGGAGACATTCTGTGAGCTGGATGGTCTGTGCCAGAGCACAAGATGACCCCGGAGACAGGCTCCCACGTTGGGGGGTAGCATTAAGAGCCTTTACGTTGTGTAAAGGGTCTGCATTGCCCCTGGTGTCAGCTTAGCTGACGTTTAGAGTAGCAAAAAATAAAAAACGTCCTAACCTCCTGAGGACACAACTCAAACTGGCTTTAGGCTCCGCCTGCTGGGGGTATAGCCAGCGAGGGAGGAGTCAGTTTTGTTTTGTGGTTGTGTCCTGCCTCCTAGTGGTACTAGCTATACCCAAGGTCCCTGTGTCCCCCAAGCTGACTTAGAGAAAAAGTCTTTGTTTATGGTGAACAATCTGAAACCAACTGAACAGTAAAAAGTGTTGGAAGGTGAATAACCCCTTTAGGTTAGTGGCACACGAAAATGCCTCTCCATTGCGGATAACTGAAATCACCGGTGGTATGTCCGACGTATCGCTAAATTGCACAAAGTTTCCTTCGAAAGCAAATTCGGGCAATTTAGCAATACATTGGACATACCGCCAGAGATTTCAATTACCGTCAATGGAGAGAGGCATTTTTGGGGAGATTTGTCGTCTGCAGCCGTGTCAAAAAAATCATGGGAGGCATATCTTCCCGTGTGCCAATACCCTAAAGGGGTTATTCACCTTTCAACATATTTTCATTATAAACCCACCCCTCCTACAAGAGATTTAGAAATAAGCCAACTTTATAAATCCTGTGAGTCAATTGGGAAAGCACACCATTAACATTTTGTTATGGCCTGCCTGTTAAAATTGATAGGAAAGCCTCAGACAACAAGGCAACTGGCTGCCACTATGTAAATCTTAACCTTTGAAATGCCTTTACATTTCCTTACTCTATTAGCTGATCTTGGGCAGTCTCTGTGGTGTTTCGTGGTTGAGGATAGTTGGTTACAGAAATGGAAGCCTCCGGCCCAGCGATCAACTTGAAGAGAGCATTATCGACCAGGACAAGCGCCGAAGCGACTGCATGGAAAGCCTGGTTATTGAAGCGCGCCGTCACCTTAACCCTAGAGCCATGGTTCTGAATGTCGGCAGCGCAAAGACAATGTTCTGCAAACAGTGCTCCTTCTTCTGAAGCTTTAGTCAGCAGGTAGTTGTCGAGATTGTCTAAAGAAACAGAACTTGCTGGTTATTTGAGATGCTCCTGGACCTTCACTGGTTCAATAAGTCATGCCATACCTTCAGAAATGTGAATACACTGTGGACAGTATCAGAACGTTTTACAGCAACACAAATGCCATAAACCCATGCTGTATTTCAGTAGCAGGATTCAGCATGTCATGCCTATATTCCCACAACAAATGCTCAGCACTCACCTAGCACCTCCAGCGGCTCTGTCTGCTGTCCAGAAAACTGATCTCTGAAGTTATCAGCCAGGCTCTGAAGCAAGGCGGAGGCATTAGGAGGAAGAGAATATGGCACCATTGTATGCCCATAGGGCGCAAGACTTAGGTCCAATGGTGGCGAGTCCTGGGGACCAGGGAACGTCTTGCCCACAACTAATGCTAACGAAGTGAAGACAAGTGGAACCAGAAATTGACCCACCACCATCTTCCAGTTTCGCCAACTATAAGCAGCTCTCTTCACAAACAGGGCATAAAACTGCTGGCACCAAAGTGTGCACTGGAAAAAAAGGACACAAGAAATGCAGGATGAGAAGAAACATTACTGAGAGAAAATGGTCAGACTACTATACATATTTAACATGAAGGTATTCAACAATATTGCCTTAAAGGGATACTGTCACGGCAAAAAAAAACGCATCAGTTAATAATTGTGCTGCTCCAGCAGAATTCTGCACTGAAATCCATTTCTGAAAAGAGCAAACAGATTGTGTTATATTTCATTTTAAAATCTGACATGGGGCTAGACATATTGTCAGTTTCCCAGCTGCCCCCAGTCATGTGACTTGTGCTCTGATAAACTTCAGTCTCTCTTTACTGCTGTACTGCAAGTTGGAATGATAACAGCTCCCTGGTAGATCTAAGAACAACACTCAATAGCAAAATCCAGGTCCCACTGCGACAAATGCAGTTACATTGAGTAGGAGAAACAACAGCCTGCCAGAAAGCAGTTCCATAGTAAAGTGCTGGCTCTTTCTGAAAGCACATGAACAGGCAAAATGACCTGAGACGGCATCTACACAGCAATATTACAACTAAACCAATACACTTGCTGGTACAGGAATGGCATTTTATATTGTAGAATGAATTATTATCAGTCTAATTTAGAAATAAAAACTACATCATAAAAATCATGACAGAATCCCTTTAAACAAGGCTGTTAAACATGCTGCTTGTTAAACATGCTGCTTGGTATTCTTTTCAATCAGCTTCATCAGCGCACTGTGTACCCCTGTACCTACAAACCTCAGAATAGGAGAAGACTTAAAGTTCACTTCAAATTGGAACCTTCTATTGTCCCCTTGGTGACATGGTGCCACCATAACAGCTTCTTTCCCTTTGCCTTGCCTCTCACCTTCCCATTAAGCTTGATGTTAGAGCAATCCTCAGTGATGAGGGTCCCGCTGTCCTCTGTGCAGTCACTCATAGAACAGGATTCTTCGGCTCCCCAGTCATTTGCGCGTCTCTCATGCTGGTACTGAAGAGGAGGCAGTTGGATAGCCTGAATGTCCAAGCTGGTGTCTACAAGCTTCCCAACACTGTTAGCGGCAACAACAAATATATCACACTCTAGCAAAGCATTTTGTGTGGAAGACAACAGTATGAAACGCAACCAGCGCACAGTGCATACCGTAGGAATACTTCTTCCATCGTGGTAACAGAAGCCCCATAGCTCGCTATTCCCAGTTCTTCACGACGGAGTTCCAGCTCCGAGAAGAGAGGTTCAAACCTTTGGGGAGAAAAGACAACGTACTAATTGACTGGGCAAGATAGAATCTATATATCAATAAACCCACTGATACAACCCAGGAAAAAAGTTGCAAAATTAAATAAATAACAATTTTTAAGCACAGTCAGCATAGAAATGTTACAGATCCATCTGTGCATGTAATTTCCTAGAAAAGGAAGTTGGATTTTGCAACGGTCAGCTTCCTTTCCTAGGGGACTTCCTTATATCTACAGCATCTGATTACTAAAATCAGCTGACTAATGACTAATGTGCTGTGTGATTCTTGCCATTTACCTATGGGTACTCTCCTTGGGAAGAATGTAGGACAGTTCTGCTCCAGCATTGCTCTCCAGGGTGGCATTGGGCACATAGCTGGTAATAAGATCGGTAATGTCTTCCACCTGGCAGTGCGGCTCCTTCACCATGACCATGTGGTACCCGGCACCTGCAAATCAAGTAGGTCACACATGAAAGGGCCAAGAAGTAAAACAGTGTTTATATTCTGGCATATCTTTAATATAATAATATATAATATTATAATAATATAATATTAGCTGGCATTGGCCATAGGAATGTTTTACATCCATTATTTGCCAGTATTATATTTTTATTAGGAATGCACTATTTTGGATTCGGCCTAACCCTCAAATCCCTTGCGATAGATTCGGACGAATACTGAATCCTAATTTGCATATGCAAAATAGGGGGGAAGGGGAAACATTTTTTACTTCCTTGTTTTGTGAGAAAAAATCATGCGATTTCCCTCCCCGCCCCTTGTTATGGGTTCAGTTCAGCCAGGCAGAAGGATTCAGCAGAATCTTACTGAAAAAGGCAGAATTCTTGCCGAATCCCGAACCGAATCCTGAATTCAGTGCATTCCTAATTTTTATTATGTAGTATCATTGTGGGGCCCATTACCTATATATTATGTAGGCTTAGAGATAGAACAGAATAATGACTGCTAAGTTTCCAAGGAGTCCAAAGGGCATGGTAGGCACACTAATAGTGTAAATGCATTGGCGATTGTCTGTCATGTGTTTACTTGCTCACTTCTAAGGTGTAGCAGTATTTTGTGCTCACGTTATTAACTTTCCCCCTTACCATATTTGCTTTTCAAGAAGAGTGGGGACCCACAGCACTGGAGCTGGCCCTCAGCCAATATGGCAATCCTGTCTCCTAAAATATCTGCCTCATCCATGAAGTGGGTGGTGAGCAGCAGAGTACGATCATGTTTGTGCTGCCGCAAGAGTTCCCACGTGTCCCTGCGGGAAGCTGGGTCCATTCCCGAGGTGGGTTCGTCCAACATCACAACCTGTAATGGTAAAATGTCCATGTTATTTGGCTGCATTAACAATGACCTATAAAACGACAGTACCTAGTGGTCATAGTTTATTGCTCATTATGCACCCACCCTCTGGAATTCTCTCCCGCAGTCTGCCCAACTTTCTCCCAACTGTTCTGCTTTCAAAAGATCTCTTAAAACACACTTATTTAGAGAAGCCTACCTCCATTTTGTTTAGCTATCGAAGCAATACCATATTCCATATCTCTCATCTGCTTATTTATTTTGCCCACTCCCGCACCCTGTGTCTCATTCCCTTTCCCTTAAAAGTGTAAGCTCTTTTGCACAGGGCTTTCCTCACCTTTTATACCGGTACTGATTGGTATGAATGTAACTCTGAATGTTATCTATGAAAATCATGTGATTTCTTTGTAAAGGCACATTTAATTGCAATAAGTTGGCACTCTACAAATACGAGTTATTAATAATAATAATATGCAGTTGGAATACCATAACCATTAACATGCTGCCATAACTTTAATATTGCAAAAACCCTTCAGTTTTCTGACCTTGGATCCTCCAATTAGAGCGATGCCAATGGACAGTTTACGACACGTCCCCCCAGAGAGCTGAGTACTAAGTGCATTGCGCTTCTCCTCCAGGCGCAGGATTTGGAGAATCTTCTCCACCTCTTCTAAGCAGCTCCAGCGTGGACATCCCTTTAACTGATAATACCAAGGAAAGAAAATCAGGATACTTTGAAAGGACAACTATGAGCTAGTGACCATATAAATCACTACAAACTACAAAAACATCAAGATATTGTTTTTTTAAATGTTTATGTTGTCTGGACCTGAATCATCAAAATGTCCCTCACCCCTGCATAAAAATAGAGGTGCTCCTCAACAGTAAGACCTTGGAACAGGACATCATGTTGGGGGCACAGTCCCAGGCTTCGACGGATCAGAGCTGTGTCTCTGGAAATCTCATAGCCTCCAATATAGCATTCACCTGATGAAGGGGGAGAGAGTCCTAGAGAAAAAGAAGGAGATTCAGCATGGAAGTGATGTGCAACACTAGGACCATGCAAAGTTAAGACTGTTTCACAGGGTGTTAATGCAAGAAATCTATGTATAATTGTAAACAGGTATTTACCAGTGAGGCAATATTTGCTGCAAGGCAGACACTGGGCCACACTAATACCATAGGCTAAGTAACACAAGGCATTATCAGATTAAAATAAAACAAAAATAAACAAACAAACAGAGCAAAGAACAATCTAATCATTACCTGTCAACATGGAAAGCGTGGTGCTCTTTCCTGCACCATTGTGTCCCAATAACACTGTGACTTGCCCTTCATACATATTAAGAGTGACATCTCGCACAGCTATCCGCTTCTTACCGCTCACACGGTACACCTGGGAGAAAAAGAACAACAAAAGTCAAGGGGATGAGGATCTATTCACTACAGGTACCTCCTTCCACTTTGTTTGACTAGCAAATGTCATATAATTGGACACTGACCAGCAGGACTGAAACATAATAACTGGCTTCATAGAAAACCACACATACAGTTGTGTCACCCAAACAAGTATCGGACAGATCCAAAAGTATCATGTAACAGGGTATTCCCTGTAGAAACTCTGCAAAATACTCACCTTAGTCAAGTGCTTGATGCGTATTCCTGGTACCAAATCGGAAGGCTCTTCCTCTAAATATTCTCCTTTCAGCGCCTTTTCTGGATCCTCGTCATCCTCCTTTTCTAGACCCTCCACTAGCCGCGGTTTTCCACACCAGTAGGAAGGCTGCACAGAGTTTAAAAACATACACTCAGAACACAAACACGGCGACGAAATTAAAAACTAAAGAAAAATGCCTAATTTCTAGTTGGATAAACATTCTTTTTAAAAAACGATTACGTCTTCAAAGTTATTAATTTGTGTGTAAATCTAGCCAACATGTTCTAAACCAGTGATCCCCAACCATTGGCTCATGAACATGTTGTTCAGCAACTCATTGGATGCTGCTCCCACAGGTCTCAAAGCAGGTGCTAATTTTTGAATTCCTGGCTTGAAAGCTCATGGCTAAAAAAGGTTAGAAAGAGTCAAAAGAAATAGCCAACAAAGATAAAAAAAATAAAGAATGAAAACCAACTGAAAAACATGGTAAACCACCCCTTTAAGGCTTCATAAACAGTCATAACTACTCAGTCATAGTCAATTGCACAGCAATGGCCTATGGGTCATACCAATGAGCTAGAATACCTGGCAATGCCTCCATTTTAGTATAAGCAAAAGAAACCCAATCCATGGTACAGTTCTGAAAAAAGAGCATTTCACGTGTTGGTTCTGTAAACTGTACAGAATTGCCGTCTGACATGTTTGTCGTTTATAAACAGATACAATAAGCCTTGGAAGTGTGTCTCACCAAGAAGCAGAAGTACCAAGGCTGGGGTACTCCATAATCTCCAGGCATGATAGACTCCACGTACCACCCAACCAGGAAATAGAAAACAGAATCCAACAGCAGCATCTGTAAGACCTGACCCAATGTGAAATTATCATCCACACTGACTGGCGTAAAGAGATTGGACCACTGAGCTCCTGTACCTGAAAGGACAACAAAGAGAGCATTTTCAGCATCAACGTTATGAGTAAAGAAAAACAACAAATATATGGGGAAAAGCCATCTGTAAGTAACTAGACAAATACATTCACGTTATGCACAAAACAAGAATCTTATCTATAATCAGTTAGGCAGGTTATATATAGACTAAAAAGGTTGAACTTGATGAATGTGTCTTTTTTCAACTTAACTTACTATGTTACTACGTTAATCACTGCTAGTTTTACAGGGTCATTAAAGGGATACTGTCATGGGAAAAAAAAAAAATCAAAATAAATCAGTTAATAGTGCTGCTCCAGCAGAATTCTGCACTGAAATCCATTTCTCAAAAGAGCAAACAGATTTTTTTATATTCAATTTTCAAATCTGACATGGGGCTAGACATTTTGTCAATTTCCCAGCTGCCCCTGGTCATGTGACTTGTGCCTGCACTTTAGGAGAGAAATGCTTTCTGGCAGGTTGCTGTTTTTCTTCTCAATGTAACTGAATGTGTCTCAGTGAGACATGGGTTTTTACTTTTGAGTGCTGTTCTTAGATCTACCAGGCAACTGTTATCTTGTGTTAGGGAGCTGTTATCTGGTTAACTTCCCATTGTTCTTACCTTTGCCTTCAAACATCCCGATGAGTTGAGCCCCCATTGCCATGCCCACATTAGAGAGAAGACACGATGACACTTTTGCACCATGATTCAACTCATCATACCATGGGGAGATGAAAAAATATGGGATGTAGGAGAGGAAATACAGAAAGCCTCCTGCTGCGGCTGCCATGTTTGCTGTAAAATAAAGACAATTGGCCTACATCAGATACCGCAAGGAAAATATATTTAGCATGAGTTAGACTTAATGAAGACAGATAAAGGTTACCTTTAGAGAAGAAACTGCTGATCATGAAGCTAAAGCTGATGGTGGAGACTGAGAACGACAAGATATAGACAAACACTAATGAGGGGTCACTCCTGGTAAGGACCGCACCTTCACTGCTGACCTGTGTGAAATAAGTGTAATCAAACATCAAACAGGGCACCGTACTGCACTGCTGGCCAGGAAATGACAGTTAAAAGTTTAACATGATAAGTATACCTATATGATAAGATTCCTACCTTCCTATCTTGATAAATATCTATATATACACCTCCTTGAAGAAGTTGCACTCACAGGGCTTATATTGATAAAAGTTCATTCATTATAAATTACACAATAACATTTCGGCAGTTACTCCAGCCTTTCTCAAAGGCTAGGGCAACAGCCGAAACGTTAGTGTGTGTGATTTATAATAAATTAACTTTTATCATCGTAAGCCCTGTGAGTGCAACACCTCTTGGTTTCCACGGATTGGTTAACAGGCAGTAACCAATCAGAGACTTGAAGGGGGGGGGGGCGCATGGGTCATATCTGTTGCTTTTCACAATTGCAAACTACTGAACAGTTATGTCCCATGTGACCCCCCTTCAAGTTGCTGACTAAAGGTGGCCATACATGGGCCAACAAGCTGCCGACAGACCGAGTCGACAGCTTATTGGCCCGTGTATGGGGCCCTCCGACGGGCTTCCCCGATCGATGTCTGACCGAAAGTCGGCCAGATGTAGATCGGACAGGATTAAAAATCCCGTCGGATAACGGGCGTATCTGTTCGTTGATGCGGTCCCGAGATCTGACCGCCCGTTTACCCTTTGTTATGATGCGATCATTTGGGCCCATGATCGGATCAGTCCGATATCGCCCACCTCAAGGTGGGCATATCGGGAGAGATCCGCTCATGTGGCGATATGGGTATGGCACCTTTACTCCGAGTTAGAGAGCTGAAAAGAAGGAAGTAGTGTTTTTACTATTATGTTACACTATTATGTTAGACATCCAGTCACTCTAACCTTTATACATTACATTTTTGGCTAACTAACTATATTAGAAACATTTTTTATTTTGCACAGCCTATCTATTTACCCAGTTTTTATTTTCACACTGAACTATTCCTTTAAAGGCAAAATACAGTGGTAAATCACAGAAGATCAATTACTAGCATCCCTGTGAGCACTGCCTGTCTATTAGGGACGTTATAGCCTCTGCTACTGACTTTCTAGGCAGAAAAAAAGCAAAACCTCCCTGCTGTCTTGCTGCATTCCAGCTGTCAGTAGTGGTATTTACTCTGTTGAGTCTCCAAACCTTATCCCATAATAAGTGATTACTTTGCCCTTAATCATATGACTGTGTATTAATGAACACAAATGAAAAATACTGTCAAGAAGGGCCTCTTCGATGATATATATCACAATGCATGAGAAAAGGCAAATGCTCTTTCTAAACCACACCAGTCCTCTAAGGAAACACACAGCATTTGCAGTATTGATCCATTTTTAGGCTGAAGATAAAACGTTTCCTACTGCTACAGTGAGGTTTCTGCAATCAGTCCACTCAAAATGAGAGATATAAGCAATAAGAGAAGTGATTACTACAGAATAGCTTTCCGCAGGTCAAAAGGGGAATTTTGTGCAAAATACTGCTGACATAGAATATTCAGAAGCACATAGTTATATTGTTCCTTATAGCAGCCCAGCAAGTAACATGTTTGTCTGTACATAGTTTAGGATTTTTTTACCTATGCGTATAAACATTAGTGTGTGCAAAATCTGCACCATTTTGTTCCTTTTATCCCAACCAACTTTATGGCAACTTTATGAGGAGAAAAGCTTTTAGAGAATAAACTATTAACAGCTGCCTTCATTACGTCAACCATTTAACATGCCCTGTTATCCCAAAAACAAACAAGGATTTTATGCTGCGCAATGTCTTGTGATTGTATATCTCATTTGTACCACGGATGTGCTCTCACTAATTAAATTAATCACTGTGCTGGGTCACTTGCATAGAGAAATCACAAGACCTGGGATCGTCACATATTTACAAAGACAAGATGGGGAACACTTGTTACTTGTATAAGGATGTGGCTACATTAGTTGTGCAGCACAGGGTTTCAAAACTGAAAACGGATTGTAAGCGTTAAAGGAACAGTTCAGTGTAAAAATAAAAACTGGGTAAATAGACAGGCTGTGCAAAATAAAAAAAATGTTTCTAATATAGTTAGTTAGGCAAAAATGTAATGTATAAAGGCTGGAGTGACTGGATGTCTAACATAAAGGCCAGAACACTACTTCCTGCTTTGCAGCTCTCGAACTCTGAGTTAGTCAGTAACTTTAAGGGGGGGTCACATGGGACATAACTGTTCAATGAGTTTGCAATTGATCCTTAAAATGCAGCTCAGATCCAAAAGCAACAGTTATGGCCCACGTGCCCCCCTCAAGTCACTGATAGGTTACTGCCTGGTAAACAATCCGTGGAAACCAAGAGAGCTGAAAAGCAGGAAGTAGTGTTCTGGCTATTATGTTAGACATCTAATCACTCCAGCCTTTGTCTATCTATTTAACTCGTTTTTATTTTTACACTGAACAATCTCTTTAAAGGGCAACTAAAGTCTAAAATAGAATAATGTTAGAAATGCTGTATTATGTATACTAAATATAAACATGAACTTACTGCACCAGCAGCCTAATAAGACAAATGATTTATGCTTTCAAATTTGGCGCAGGGGGCTGTCATCTTGCAGACATTTCTGCAATATCAAGACTCGCACATGCTCAGTGTGGTCTGGGCTTCAGTTGGGAGGTTAAGTTTAGGGATCGTCATAAATTATCAAAACAGCACAAGTCAAATAATATCTGCCATAGAAGCCAATACAGCAAGACTGATTAATAATCAGAATATAAAGACTGCACTGAGTCTCTGGATACAAATCTCTACAGGGAATCCAACAATGCTGCTCGAGTTCTGGGAAGTAAGGTGGGGGGGCTCCCCCTGCCATTTGAAAGTATGATCATTACCTGCACAGCAGTTGGGGACCATCTGACAATTTCTATCAACAGCAATAAAAGAAGGGGGAATATCACTGCATACAGTCAGGTTTATGATAAAAACTGTAGACATCTTTTAATTAAAGTATATTGGAGATAGATTTCTTTTTCATTAAAGAAAGTAAAAATGGGATTTTATATTTTTGCCTTTACATGCCCTTTAAGTACAGTGCTACCTTGCACCTGTACTGCACTGGATGCTGCACTAAAGTCACAACTGGCACAAGGGCGAAGCTGCTCTGCACAGGAACAAATTCTAAGCGTAGTGTACGCTGAAGCAAATGCCTGCAGGCTCCATTAATACATAAGCCTTCATATGTGTTGTCTATATAATGTTATACACTATACCCATTTACAAATGAAGCAGGCTTAATTGTAGGAAAACTCTCTGCATGAATATAGTTGATGTGCTGAGCACAACTTTCCTTTGTTTGTTATAGGCAGTGACAAGCTCCATGCTGTAGCTCATACCCTTTCCAGCTATAGTCAAGTGACCCCAGTGTTGGGCAATAAAAGGACAAATGTTTGGGAGTTTTAAACCTTGAAAGCAGCAAGTAAGTTGCAGGTAAAACATAGTCCCTGTGTAAAATGTATAATGAAGCAATAGAATTCTTAATGAATCAGATGAAAATTGAGCGTAGGACTGGCCAGATATGGGATGACTTTGACGTAGTTGACCAGCTTAATTATATTGCAATATATGGACAAACAATCTCTGTTTTGTTTAAAGGGTAAGACATTTTTAGTAGCTTAAGTCTCAATGTCCTAAATATAATGATAATGGGTTAAAGGAGAACTAAAGCCTAACTAAAGAAGTAGCTAGAAATGTTGTACACTATGTTTTTTGCTTTTGTATCAGCCCAAGGCAACCACAGCCCTTTAGCAGTAAAGATCTGTGTCTCCAAAGATGCCCCAGTAGCTCCCCATCTTCTTTTCTGCTGATTCACTGCACATGCTCTGTGCTGCTGTCACTTACTGAGCTTAGGGACCCACTCACAATATACAGTACACATAGAATAGAAATGTCACAATATAAGGCTGATTAGTAATTAATACAGATAATTACTACATGGCAGCACAGAAACCAGTGCAATTAGCATCAGAATTTAATAATCAGCAAACCTGTAGCATCAGCTTATATTACAGGGGAAGCTCATTTTCTGCTGGATAATTAGTGACGAGCCCTAAGCTTAGCTTCTCAACAGCCAATCAGAGCCCACTGAGCATGTGAGTGTCACAGACACTTTCCAAGATGGTGACCCCCTGTGACAAGTTTGAAGTCCTGGATCATTGCTGCTATTGACAAGCTGAAACTTGAGGCTGGTGCAATAAGTTCAGTACGGTATATAAAATATGGCATTTTTAGCCACATTCATTTTTAGTGTTTAGTTCTCTTTTTAAGTGCAGATGACCTCTTGTATATGTCTATCTGAAATAGTTAACACCATCAAGGACAGCTATTGATACAAACCTGGATACACAGCAGCAAAGTGACAAAGAAGACAGACACCAAGAGTAGGAGGAAGAAATGGATGAACCAGGCAGTGGAGTGAAGCCAGGTACTGAGCCCCATGACCCGCATGTACTCCTGTGTGTGAGAAATAGGCATGTCAGGAACATACGTACAACTCTCTCAGCTTGTTCAGAATCAGAAATCATTACATTTATAAACACAACAAAAAGTAAATAAGGCAATGAATACAGGAAGTGATAGAAAAGGAAATAAGTACATAACAATTGACAAGGGAATAATCGCATAGAATAAGCAACAAAATCGATATTGATAGTGAATATCACATTCAGCCCAACTGCATAACTGCTCCTGATCAAGCATCCGCAACAAAGCCAAATTGTGAAATGCATCTACAGGTATGAGACCTATTATTCAGTATGCTCGGGACCTGAGGCTTTCCAGATAATGGATCTTTCTGTAATTTGGATCTTCATAGCTTAAAGGAGAAACAAACCCATAACATAAAAAAAAAACCCTTCCCCCCTACCCTTTGTAGACCCCCCTTGATTCTTCTACCCCCCAGCTTAGGTGGTACCCGGGCCAAATTCCCCTAACTTTCTACTTACCCCTCAGTGCAAATTCTGTCCCCCGCAGTTCACGGCAGCCATCTTCTTTACTTCGGAAGCATACCTCCGTTTTCAGTGCATGCGCAGTTGGAGTAATTTTCTGGTCCTGAACAACTGCGCATGCACCGAAAGTCACGAAAATTTTCAGTCGGAAATTTTGGTGACTTTCAGCGCATGGAAAATTACTCCAATTGCGCATTGCGCCGAAAACGAAGGTCTGCTTCCGAAGTTTAACGAAGAAAAGAAGATGGCTGCCGTGAACTGCAGGGGACAGAATCTGCACCGAAGGGTAAGTAAAAAGTTAGGGGCATTTTCCCCGGGTACCACCGAGGCTTGGAGGGAGGGGGGTCTACATAGGGTAGGGGGGTAGAGGTTTTTTATGTTACGGGTTTGTTTCTCCTTTAAGTCTACTAGAAAATCATGTAAACATTAAATAAACCCAAATGGCTGGTAAGACAGCCTTTCTGTAATTCGAGTTTCTGGATAATGGATCCCATACCTGTACAACTGATGATAAGAATGTCAAATGTGTCTGGTGTAACCAACTGCTTCTAGCAAAAGCAGTGACCACCAATCAGCTTTCCCCGTGCAGCATTCTGTACCTTTAATTTTCTCTCCTTCTCCAGTACCAGGGCACGCACAATGCTTAACGAGGTGTAGGTGAAGCTGAGCATCAGAAGCAATGGAAGTTGGTTCTGGATAGCCAGGATGAAGAGGTCATTAACATAGGGCGGATAGGGGAAGCGACGTATGGCCACATCAATGCTGTCCAATAGCGAGCGGCCACTCTCGTTAGCATGATACCACATAATGGCACGATCGACTGCATGCTGCATGGCCAGGAAGCCCTCCCGCTGGTACCCTGAATACAAAAACAGCAAGCTAATTAGATATATATACAATAACAACACCTACAGGCATCAGAAAATTAGCCCTTTGCTCTTCTACTAGGAGATGGTTTAATTTCCCACTGTTAATTCTATCTTCATGTATCAAAGCAAAAGTAGCAACGTCTGAGCCATAGTACACATTAAAGGGATACTGCCATGGGAAAAAAAATGTTTTGTTTTTTTTTTTTTAAACCACATCAGTTAATAGTGCTGCTCCAGCAGAATTCTGCACTGAAAACAGGATTTTTTGTACTCACCGTTAAATCTGTTTCTCTGTAGTCGAAAGGGGGACACAGGGACCGATGGGGTTAAGCTCCATCCTCCAGGAGGCAGGACACTTGAAGTAATTAAAGTGGGCGTGCCAGGTTAGGCTTAGCCCCACACACTGTACTTAGACTTCAGTTTGTTCCAAAGCTGCTACTAGAATTATTAAACGTATAACAGGCAGAACTAGTAAACCAAGGAACCTATTCAGAAAAAACCAAAACATGGTCTATGACTCGTCACTGGGCGGGAAGCCCTGTGTCCCCCTTTCGACTACAGAGAAACAGATTTAACGGTGAGTACAAAAAATCCTGTTTTCTCTGTCGTCTTTAGGGGGACACAGGGACCGATGGGGACTTACCAAAGCAGTCCCAAACAGCAGGGTGGGTGCGAGCGTAGACCGAAACCGCAGATTTATTTAATAACTGATTGTAACACCTTACGCCCGAGGGAGGCCTCGGCCGAGGAAAAGGTGTCAACTTTGTAAAACTTGGTAAACGTGTTAACCGATGACCAGGTAGCCGCCTTGCAGATCTGCTCCAAGGAAGCAGAGTTACGCCAAGCCCAAGAGGCACCCACCGATCTAGTGGAATGAGCCCGGATACCTTCAGGCGGTGCTCTCCCCTTTGCAGTATATGCTTGCTTGATAGTTTCTCTAATCCAACGAGCAAGAGAAGTCTTAGAAGCCGCTTGTCCTCTTCGAGGTCCAGAGGGTATCACAAACAATGACCTTGAGGTTCTGAAGGCTTTTGACCGTTCAACGTACCAGCGGAGAGCTCTGACTACGTCAAGACTGTGGAACCGGCGTTCCTTGTCGTTCTTAGGTTCCGGACAGAGAGAGGGAACGATAATCTCCTGATTCAGATGGAACTCCGAGACAACCTTCGGCAGGAAGTGCGGGAGTGTGCGAAGAACAGCTTTGTCCTTGTGAAAGATGAGATATGGGGAATCGCAAGACAGAGCGCTAAGTTCAGATACTCGTCTAGTAGAAGAGATTGCCATCAGAAAGACCACTTTCCATGTCATCCATGCATCGGAAACTGAACCTAGGGGCTCAAAGGGAGGGTCAAGTAGGGCTTCCAGGACCAGATTGAGATCCCAGCCAGCTGTAGGTGGTCGGAATGGGGGTGCCACATGAGCGACTCCCTGTAGAAAAGTGCGAATCGTCTCCTCAGTAGCTAGTCGCTTTTGAAATAGGATAGAAAGGGCAGAAACCTGCACCTTGAGGGAGCTGAGTTTAAGTCCTAATTGGAGACCTCGCTGAAGAAAGGACAATATTCGAGGGAGACAGAGCTCCATGAATGTAAAATCCGACTCATTGCACCACTCGAGGTAGGAGTGCCAAACTCTATGGTACGACTTGGATGACGAGGGTTTTCGAGCTTTGAGCATAGTAGCAATAACCTCTTCCGTCAATCCCTGATTACGCCAGATGGATGCTTCAACAGCCAGCCCGTCAAAGCAAACAGACCGGGATTGTGATGAGCTATGGGCCCTTGCTGCAGAAGGTCTGGCCTGCCGTCCAGCCGAACCGGTGGTGCCACGGACAACTCTTGAAGATCGGAGAACCAGGTTCTTCGCGGCCAGAAGGGAGCTACTACGATGACTGTGACTCTGGACTGCTTGATCTTCTTGAGCACCCGAGGAAGCATTGGAAGTGGAGGGAAGACATAAGCCAGCTTGAACTGCCAGTGTTGTGTCATGGCATCTACCCCTGCCGCCAGAGGGTCTCGATAACGTGCAAAGAAGGTCGGAACCTTTCGATTTCGTCTCGACGCCATGAGATCTATGCTTGGCCTTCCCCAGATTGACACTAGATGACCGAAAGCCTCCGGGTGAAGCTCCCACTCCCCGGGATCGAGTTGATTTCGACTGAGGAAGTCCGCCTTTGTATTGGCCACGCCTGGTATGTGAATGGCTGATAGTCTGACAGAGAACTGCTCTGCCCACTGCAGAATCTCTCTGGCTTCCGCTAGAGCTTTTTGGCTCCGAGTCCCTCCCTGTCTGTTGATGTAGGCCACCGTGGTGACGTTGTCGCTTTGGATGCGAACTGACTGTAGCCGTAGGAGGTGACTCCACTGACTGAGTGCCAACTTCACCGCCCTGAGTTCCAGAATGTTGATCGGAAGTCTGGACTCCGCGGGAGACCAGCGGCCCTGAACGGAGTGGTTTTCCCCAGCCCTGAAGGCTGGCATCCGTGGCCACCACTCTCCAAGTCGGTGTCGCCCAAGATTGTCCTACTGCTAGGTTCTCGGTTGACAGCCACCACCGCAGAGCTTCTTTCATCGCAGGAGATAACCGGACAGGTTGGTTCAACGATCCCCCCTTCCAAGTGGCAAGAATGCTGGACTGAAGAGGACGAAGGTGGATCTGTGCGAAGGGGACAGCCTCGATGGCAGATACCATCGATCCCAGGACTTGCATTGCTCTGTGTACTGTGGACACCGGACTGTCTATCAGAGACTGCACCTGACACCTGATTCTGTTCTGTTTGACCAGAGGTAGATTCACGTTCTGCGTGAGAGTGTTGAATTCCAGCCCGAGAAAGGTCATGTGATGGCTCGGAGTCAAGTTGGATTTGGACCAATTGATGGTCCAGCCGAAGCTCTGGAGAAGTGAAATCGCCCTTTGGAGATCCACCATGGCCTTCTCTACTGACCGGGCCTTGAGAAGTAGGTCGTCGAGATAAGGTGTCACCGAAATCCCTTGCAATCTCAGGGTGGCTGCCGACACTGCCATTAGTTTGGTGAAGACCCGCGGAGCCGAGGACAGGCCAAACGGTAGTGCCACAAACTGGTAATGTCTGTTTTGAAAGGCAAAGCGGAGGTAGCGATGATGAGGAGGCCAAATGGGAACATGAAGGTAAGCATCCTTTATGTCCAGGGACATCATTAGTTGACCCTGCTCCATGCCACGTATTACTGATCTCAATGTCTCCATCTTGAAGCGCACAGAGCGGATGTATTTGTTCAGTCGCTTGAGGTCGAGCACTGGTCTGACCGTGCCGTCCTTCTTTGGGACTGTAAAAAGGTTGGAGTAGAACCCGGAGAATCTCTCCGGCTGAGGTACTGGTGTGATAACCCCCGATCTCTCCATCTTGTCTATGCACTCCAGAAAGGGCCCTTGTTTTAAGGGATTGGAGGGTACCCTGGACATAATGAATCTTCTGGGAGGCTGTGCCGCCAAGTCGAGACGGTAGCCCCCTGAGACGATCTCTTTGACCCAGGCATCCGAAGATTGACGGATCCATTCCTCCCGGAATCGTAGTAATTTTCCGCCAATCTTTTCCAACGATTCCGGAGGGATTGCCCCGTCATGCCGACGTGGGCTTATCAGCAGATGGCTTGTTGTGAGGTCGGTTACTCTTCCAGGGGGGGCGGTTCTTGTCGCTGGTTTTGGAGCGAAAATGGGATCTTTGTGGCGGACTACCCCGCCGCGTGAACCGGCCACTCTGGCCACGAAAAAACCTGCCCCGTCTGTTGGTTGATGATGCTCTACTTCTGGCTTGTGGAAGGAAGGTGCTTTTACCACCCGTCGCCTGTGAAATAATCTTCTCGAGTTCCTCGCCAAATAATCGTTGGCCCTTGTACGGAAGAGAAGTTAGGGACTTCTTGGAACTAATGTCCGCTGACCAATTCTTCAGCCACAGCGTTCTGCGTGCTGCTATGGACAGAGCCGAAGTACGTGAGGTAAGCTATGAGGCATCCAAGGAGGTATCACAAAGATAGCTTGATGCTTCCGCAATTGCTTGTGCGGAGGACAGAAGATCATTTCGGGGAACACCACCTTGAATGTCCTTGACTAGTGACTCGGACCAAGCCTGAATGGCTATTGAGACCCATGCTAAAGCTAAACAGGGCCGCAGTGTGGATCCTGCTGAGGAATATATTGCCCTTAAGAAACCTTCTAGTCTTTTGTCAGATGGGTCTTTGAATGCCGCTGCGTCAGTGACTGGCAGCGTGGTAGATTTAGAAAGTCTTGACACTGGTGCGTCGACCACCGGGGGATTAGACCACCTATCAATAAGCTCTTTAGGAAAGGGATAGGACTTTGTGAATTTCTTGGTAGCTTGAAACTTCCTTTCAGGAGCATCCCACTCCTCTTGAATGATCCCCAGTAACTGATCATGTTCAGGAAAACAGACTGTAGATTTATGCTGTCTTTTGAAAAGAGATTTTGTCTCCCCTGTTTTCGATTTCGGTGAGATGTTAAGTACATCGAGTACCCCTTTAATAATACCCTCAACATCATGAAGGCTATCCTTTTCCCTTGCCTCATCTTGGTCTTCTTGCTCATCATCGGACGAAGCAATAGAAGCCGGTATTTCCCCCTCTGACTGGGAAGAACCTTGTTCAACAGAGGAATCCTCAGAAAAATTGTGGGCAACAGAATCCGCTTTTTCGTCATCAGGACGTTTGCGTTTACCACCGGATTTGTGGTGAAGTTTAGCCAGCGCCTTTCCTAAATTATCAGCAATTGCTGGCAGTCCCTGAAGTGAAGCCAGTGACTGTGACAACTGTACTGCCCACAATGGAGGGAATGGGTCTGTTGCTGGCCCATGAGAGAATTCCTGAGAAGTGCCTTGCACTGTATCCTCAGCTTGTGTTTCTGGTGGAGCCCCAGAGACTATAGCTGCCCCCTGCCCCATGGTGCAAGTTCTGCAAAGCGACTCACCCTGTGCCCCCTGAAATTTTTGTTGACACTTGGCACACACAAAAAAATTCACCTGTGCTGTGGGGACTCGTCCCCCCGCCCTGCTGAATAGCCCCCCTGGCCTACCTTCTGCCATCCTAAGTAGAGGGTGTGGGGTAGCCAACCTGTGCCGTCACCAGACAAAAAGACTGTGCTGAACCGAGCTGCTGAGCCGTGCTGCTGAGCCGCGGGAAAAAACCAAAATGGCCGCTGGAACGCACATGCGTTCCACTAGGCGCGCGCTTGCAAAAACAGCCCGCCGAGAAGGAAGACAGGCGCCATTTGAAAAGCTGGAACGCATGGACGTTCCCTCGCTGTGTTCCTCCTATCCTGCCTCCACCCACACTACTAAGGGAGAGCAGAGCATGGCGCAGTCTGTGAGGTGAACGGCAAGAGGGGGCGGCGGGGGGGGGGGTGGGTGGGGGGGGTTGAGGGAGTCAACGGAGGCAAATCCAGCAGACACAGTGACATATGATATATAACATATATATGTAGTCACTTACCCCCCCCTCACACCGGCCAGACCCTCTGTGCTATAATTAGGACAGGCATATGTCTGGGTGGTCTGTATAGCCCACAGGCTAGAGTTGTGACCCCGGTGGATGTCCTCGCGTAGGGGGCTAACCATATAAGTCAGGTAATCCTGCCTTAGGTTTCACCCCTGGTGTCAGTCACCGACTGACCGTAGATTTCTCTCAGAGGTAGAGATGTCCATCCTCCAGGTAGCAGGACACTTAAAAAACTGAAGTCTAAGTACAGTGTGTGGGGCTAAGCCTAACCTGGCACGCCCACTTTAATTACTTCAAGTGTCCTGCCTCCTGGAGGATGGAGCTTAACCCCATCGGTCCCTGTGTCCCCCTAAAGACGACAGAGAAATCCGTTTCTCTAAAGAGCAAACATATTTTTTATTTTCAATTTTGAAATCTGACATGGGACAAGAGATATTGTCAGTTTCCCAGCTGCCCCAAGTCACGTGACTTGTGCTTCTTTACTGCAAGTTGGAGTGATATCACCCCCTCCCTTTCACCCCCAGCAGCCTAACAACAGAACAATGGGAAAGTAACCAGATATCAGCTCCTTGGCACAAGATAACAGCTGTCTGGTAGATATAGGAACAACACTCAATAGTAAAATCCAGGTCCCACTATGACACATTCAGTTACATTGAGTAGGAGAAACAACAGCCTACCAGAAAGAAGTTCTATCCTAAAGTGCTGGCTCTTTCTGAAAACACAAGATCAGGCAAAATTACCTGAGATGCACCTACACACCAATATTACAACTACAAAAATACACTTGCTGGTTCAGGAATTAGATTTTATATTGTAGAGTGAATTATTTGCAGTGTAAACAATGTAATCGAGAAATAAAAACAACATCATAAAAATCACAACAGAACCCCTTTAATGCAATATCAACATGAAGTGGTATTGTGGGGACTGTACTGCGGCACGCAGTACAGCCATTTAGCCATTATATGCCTAAAGTGATCCTGTATGTACAGGTATTAGAGCTGATCACAACATTTAGTAAAAAAAGCACCTGGTGTGCCTCCAGTCTTGTCTCCTGCCTCACGTGGCCCAGGCATCTGGAAAAGCGGGTATAGATATCGGGTGTGCCAGTTTCTGTCCACATTGGGGTTCAGCCCCGTCCGTTCGCTCATGGGGGCATTTCGTGGGCTGTATTTGAACCGCAGCCTGTAACGGACCTGTGTCAGTAATAAGAATAAACCAAAAAGTGTTAGTGGATAGCAGATATGTCAAACCAATGCTGCACCTGCTGGCATCTCATGGAGCTCATGATAAAAGCCATTAAAGGAGAAGGAAAGCTACCAAAGCATTTTATTGCCAATAGATTAGCCACAATAGTGCAAGCTATAACACTATAATTATTCTGTAGAATACTTTACCATACCTGAGTAAACAGCTCTAGACATTGTCTCTATTTGTTTAGGATAGCAGCTGTCATATTAGCTTGGTGCGACATCAATTCCTGCCTGAGTCTCTCCCTGCTCACTCATAACTATGGGCTCAAATTACAGCAAGGAGGGGAGGAGGGAGGGTAAGAGAGGAGCAAACTGAGCATGCTCAAGCACTAGACCTGGAGATTTATGTTGAAAACAGGAAGTCTGATACAGAAGCCCATGAGTACACAATAGAAGGAAAGAAATGCAGTGTTTCTTTTGACAGAGGACCCAGAGCAGCATTACTTTGAGGGTTTACTCATGTATTTATATAGACCTTTCTGATAAAGCCTTTCCTTCTCCTTAATGCAAAGTCTAAGTGGGTTACCTGCAGCGGCAAGGGGTCCTCACTGTCATTAAAATGATGTTCAAAGACCACGGCTGCCAGGATTTTGCTTGAATGGTTATTGTGCCGGATGTAGTCTTCAAAATCCTCTTCTGTGGGAAATCCCCGAGCTGAAGAGTTAAAAGAGAAAAATGGATCGATTAAATGTTCTTATGAAAGAAAAGCTGCCCATAAACATTTGTGGCATTAAGCTGGACATTACTTACCAACACTATAGAGGGAAAGGCTCTCCCCTACCTCTGTGACAATTTCCTGGGCAGCTTTGCTGTGAGAAGGCACAAACGCCAGCTCCCAAGGTCTTGGGCCTGGGATAAATGGTAGGTATGGGAAAGACATGTTTTTGTACAGGGTGGCATTGGGGTACGTAACAGACTGGACTCTGTGCCGAAGTGCAATTAAGATGGCAGAAAACAGGAGGGGCAGGGCCAGCTCAATCACAGTCACGAGGATTTGTCGCTTCTGTGGCACAAAGGAAGATGAAAACAACATTATTTTTTAAATTATGCATCAACTCTATCTATTCCTACCAAATATTTTAATTCTTACCTACATATCATAACACTTATTTGCTGTACATCACTGTCTCCCTTCCAGATGGTGGTCTTGCTAGACTGGCATTTTATACCCCTAGCTTAGTTATTCCCAAATGCTAGGACTGGACCCCATAGGGGAGGCCAATTCACTGGATGGGACATAAGGAGTGCTTATACTGTAGGGCAGAGTTATCTCACTGGAGACCAACAAGCTGTATATGCACAAGCATGGACATAGAACTCTTTGTATACCAACTTTATTTCTTATATGCCAGTGTGCAGCTGGAGGGGTCACGAGGCTTTTATTTATTAAAAGGGGTACAGATTCCTCAGGAGCAACAAGTTATTCTGCCCCCATACTAACCATTGTATGCCCAATCTACAATATGCAGTTTTGGCCTCCATTGTTCAAAAGTGATATTAATGAAATAAAATACAATGAAGGGCAACTAAGCTGGTAACGGTCCTCAGTTATGAGGAAACATTGCCCAAGTTGGGATTGTTTAGACTGGAGAAGAAGCCATTAGGAGTATATGATAACTATATACGGGGGTCATGCAATGAACTCCCTGATGCTTCATTCACTTGTAGATCCCTCTAGATTGGTAATCCCCAATCATTGGCTTGTGAGCAACCTGGTGCTCACCAACCCCTTGGATGTTGCTCCCAGTGGCCTCAAAGCAGGGGCTTATTTTATAACCAGGTGTACTGCCAAACAGAGCCTCCTGTAGGCTGCCAGTCCAAATAGGGGATGGCAAATAACCAACCACAGCCCTTATTTGGCACCCCAGGAACTTTTTTCATGCTTGTGTTGCTCCCTAAGGGTGAAGACACACGGCTCTACTAGTAGCAGCTACTTATTGTGGCTACAAAATGCCAAAAAATACCCTGCCATAGACAATACTTACAACTGCCTCTGCTCAAAGGAACAGTAACATCAAAAACATGAAATGGTACGGCAATATGATGTAATGTTGCCCTGCAGTGATACAACTGGTGTGTTTGCTTCAGAAACATAACTAGATTTTGTAGTATCAAGCTGTTGTGTAACATGGGGGCAGCCATTCAAACACAAGACACACAGTAAATAACAAATAAGTTCTGAAGAATCCCATTGTACACTACAGAGCTTATTTGTTATATGCTCTGTATGCTGTGCCTTTTCTCCTGTTTTGCCATTGAATGGCTGCCCCCATGGTCACACAGCAGCTTGTTTATATAAAATATAGTATAGTTCTGAAGCAAACACACCAGTTTTACAATGCAGCACAACAGTAAATTTGTTTAAAAGACTTTCATTTTTTGGTGTTACTGTTCTTTTAAACTCATGCAGTGTCATAGCAAAGCCAATTCTTAGTATTGTCTATTTAGCAGCCGTGACGAGTAACTGCTACTAGTAGTTCTGTGTGTCTTCACCCTAACTCGATTTACATTTAAATGTGGCTCACACGAATAAAAGGTTGGCAACCCCCATTGTAGAAGTTTTGTACTGACTGATACATTAGATAGTTTCAAAAGAGAGCTGGGTGCCTTCTTAGCAAGGGAGGAAATACAAGTTTACTGACGTTAACTACAAATGGGTTTCACATTGGGGATGAAAAAGTGTTGAACGTGAACAGACGGCACAGAGGCTGATCAGTTACCATTGCTGATGTCTGATTCCAATTTCAAGGAGCAGCGGCGTAACTAGAGTGCCCTGGGCCCCCCTGCAAAAAAATCAGAGGGGCCCGGTACCCCTCCACTTTTACATAAAGATGGGGTTAACTTGAGCCCAAACTGACTGAAGCCGACAGCTTTGTTGCTTTTGCTGTTCTAGCTTATTTGTCTTCATTATGATTAGATTCATGCTAATGGGTCTCATGCGGCTGAAGACATGTGAGTGCTTTACTGTGGCTAGATTCATTCTGGGTTGCTTTAGCTTCTAATTGTTGACACAGTGGCTTGCTGCAAGAAGCGGTGCAGGGAAATCACGCGCACACTCAGGCCCTTCAGACGAATAACGCTGGTGCCCAAAGCCTAAGGGAGACGGCACTCCCAATAGTCCAGTATGAAGAAACAAGAGGCTGGCACAAGGAGCAAATTAAACCAGGGGTAGGACCCCGGTTTAATTCGCTCCGTGTGCCAGCCTCTTGACCCCGGTTTAATTCGCTCCGTGTGCCAGCCTCTTGTTTCTTCATATTGCTGCAAGAAGCAGACCATTGCTGGAAGCACAAAGACATGTATATTGAACCCATAATTGTTATACTTCTGCCTCTAGAAATTCTCATTGTGATCAAATGGAAGCGTAGGATGACCACAGCCTTAGCTCTTTCTTTCTTTACCTTGGGTCCCCACCTATTGCAGAACTACAAGTTCTAGCAAGCCTTGATTGATCCAATGTTGAAAATGATGGTAGTTGTGCAACATCTGGGGACCCAAAGCCTTAGAGGAACAATGCATTTAGCAGTGCCCACACCTGGAAAAGAGACAGAAGGTAGAGGTCCATGCACCCACCTCAAAATTCCCTCTACTGTCAAGTCCGTGCATCCCTCTATCAATAATTTTTATCCACCACATACCAGCATCACTTTATTTGCATGGTCACTAATGGCCACACATACCCATAGCCCCACATCGCCATAACTTTTTACCTGCAGGATGTAATTCTTCCACAGAAGAAGCCCCAGTTGTCTAAACACGGCCATCTTGCAAGTGGAACCCAGAAACTGGAACAGCTGCAATAGATAAAGGCAAAAGCTGAAATAAATACAGTATGTTAACAGCGCAGCCCAATATCAGGGTAGCCCGCTATCAGTCAGGGTAGCCCAGTATCAGTCAGAGAAGTCCCAGTATCACTGCAGCCCAGTATCAGTCAGCGAAGCCCCTGTATCACTGCAGCCCTGTATCAGTGAGGGTGATCTAGTATAAGTCAGGACAGCCCTGTATCATTGCAACCTATTCAGTTTCAGTGAATGGATACTCCAAAAAATTGCAGTGATGTTTCCAACAGGCTTTCTCACATACTGATGTTGGGGAGAACAGGACACCAATTTATTTCTCCATTTTCCAGTTCTTACCCTTTGGATATACACATGTACAACTGTTCATAAAGGACCAAATATGCACATGTCCTACAAGTAGATGATCAGATGCTTTTGATTGAAGAATAGAGACGGGCAAAATACTCCTATGTCTAATATTAAGTGTGTGTGTTGGGGGCAGTGTCGGAATGGGACACAAAGGGCCCAACAAAAAACCTTAGACCAGGGGCCCACCAAAAATCTTAGACCAGGGGCCCACCAAAAAACCTTAGACAAGGGAACCACCAAAAAACATAAGACCAGGGGCCCACTCTCAGTACTATTTTCTTCCTCTCCTCACTCAACCTCTTTTCTCATAGTCTCTTTCTTTACATACTATAATCTATTAATCCATCTATTTAGCCTTTTTGTTCTTATAGAAATAAGGTATGGCCATAAAATAGGCTAAATGTTTAGGAGCAGGAGGGCCCACTGGGAGTTTTCCTGGTATCCAAGTGGGCCAGTCCAACACTAGTTGGGAGGCAGAATATTCATATGCAGGGCAACCTTAGAGATATCCATGAGAATAGCAGCACTGCCACCCTCCTTCAGGTAGACAGGCAAGAAAAAACCCAGCCCTTTTGGGACCAACCAAACCAGACCCACTCCTCAGATGAAACCCTGGGAGATGCACACTGACTTCCTCCCTGGCCCTGATTGTGGCCACAAGAAAGGAAAATAAGTATTTCAGGGCAGGGGGTATGTGGCTGGAGGTTCGTGGAGGGTGTCCCTGAGGTGGAAGCCCCAGTGGGCATTGGACCCTGCAGTCCAACGCTCAATGTCGGACTGGGACACCAGGGGCCCACCCAAAAACCTTTAACCAGGGGCCCACCAATTAATCTTAGACCAGGGGCCCACTCTTACTATTTATCTTCTTCTCCTCACTCAACCTTTATTTTCCTAGTCTCTATTCTTTACATACTATACTCTTTTTTCCAACTATTTAGCCTCTTTGTTCTCATAAAAATAGGGAATGGCCATGAAATAGACCAAATGTTAAGCAGCATGGGGCCCACTGACATCTGGGCCCACCAGGACTTTTCCTGGTATCCCGGTGGCCCAGTCCGACACTGCCGACGCTGTATAAGTGGATATGAGTGTAACTTCTCCTCTCAGGAGAAGGGCCACTGGCCTTTGGTTTGGAGAGACCTTCAGACCTCAGGGTGTGCTTACCCGTGGAAAATGATTTTGTCATGTACTCATCTCATGTGTAGCATCACATAGTCACGGTCTCTCTCGGTTAAACAACATGTGCAACTAACTCCTAACAGATAAGCCCGAGAAGAAGAAGAGTACTTATTATCCAAAACTCACTATGCCTAATTATTTTCAGTCTGATGCTTACTCTAGGACAATGAGCCCCAACCAATGGCTCACGAGCAACATGTTGCTTATCAACCCCTTGAATGTTGCTCCCAATGGCCTTAAAGCAGGTGCTTATTTTTGAATTCCAGGTTTGGAGGAAAGTTTTGGTTGTATAAAAACCATGTGTACTGCCAAACAAAGTCTCCTGTAGGCTGCCAGTCCACATAGTGTCCACCAATAGTCAATCACAGCCCATAATTGTCATTCCCAGGAACCTTTTTCATGCTTGTGTTGCTCTCCAATTTTTTTTAACATTGGAATGTAAAAAGGTTGGGGATCCCTGCTCTAGGAGGAAGGGCAAGGAGAAAACCAAGATCAAATCATTTCACCTTTCTTTTTAAATAAAAATAATCCAGGCACTACAAATTTTCTGCTCCAGGAAATATCTCACTGTTTTTATACTATACTCGTTTTACACATTCCTACATAGTTATCTATTATGTCTCTGTCTGATTTGGGTGGAGGAAAGAAGACACAGCCGGGCAGCCATCATTAACACCAGCCTGCTCGAGTCCGACGCTTGACTTTCCCCCCAAAAGGCTTCTGCCCAGCTGAGACCAATCGATAAACACAAAGACATTTATACAAAAGCATTTCTGCATTTACATTGGTGCTATGAAATCATTTCTGGGCAACAGCGAAGATGAAACATTGTTTAAGAGAAAGAGATTGTCAGCTTCTTTTCTTATCTGGGAGAGCACTTTTATGAGATAGACAACAGAGAATACATGCGCCAACCTTTTCAAACAAATTAACATGGACATAAACATATGACGGGCCATTAAGGTAGTAGAAGGCAAACTTTACTTTGCACCCCTATCTTCCACTTTACAGGGGTCTGGCTCAGGGCACTATTGTTTACAATCCAATGTGCAGCCGAACTACAAAGGCTGCACAATGGATTGCAAATAAAGGTGTAACTGGCACCAGCTTGCTTTACTATGTTATACACATTTACCATACTATACATATTTACTCAAGATTGGTCTGGGTTTTTATTATATCTGTTTCAATGCAATTTCAATGCAAATTAAACTGCCATTTTTCACCCATTCCCGCTAAAAAACAGATTTCTGTGGATTTTGAGAGACTTAAAAACATACACCAATAATGGGTTGTTCACCTTTGTGTTAGTTAACGTTTAGCATGATGCACAGACAATTTGCAATCGGTTATAATTTTGTATTATTTGTGGTTGTTGAGTTTTTAAGCTTTTTGCTCAACAGCTTGCAATTTCAACAGCTTGGTTGCTTAGGGTCCAAATTACCCTAGCAACTATGCATTGATCTGAATATTGGACTGGTTTATGAATAGGAGAAGAGGCCATGAATATTAACAAGAGTAATAAAAATCAGATCAGCAATAACATTTAGGGGGTTGTTTACTGAAGTCAAATCTTTCGAGTTTTTATTAACTATAAACTCCAGATTTTCAGTAGAAATTGTTTTTTTTTAATTTATGTGTTAAAAGTCAGAATAAAATAGTACTCCAACCAGGGGCATAACTATAGAGGAAGCAGACCCTGCGGTTGCATGGGGGCCCAGGAGTGTAGGGGGCCCAGTGAGACCCTAATTAATTAGCAATTTTAATTTATCTTGGTAAAATAGGCCAACTTATAAATATTTTGGGGGCCTGAAATTGAATTTGCTATGGGGCCCAGTAACAACTAGTTACGCCACTGACTCCAACTCAGACCTGCGAACAGTAACTGCGAATTCATGTAGAAGTCAATGAGAGAAGCCCCGAAGATATCCTGATCTGTGCTGGGTTTCGTGCAATAATCCGAATATTTTGTGGTTTTCGGGCAATAATCCAAAAAAAATCAAATCTGAAAAATTATACGATTTGTATTTTTTCACGATTTTACCGTGTTCTTTCCCCGCACAGGAAATTTTAGGAAAAATTTATTGAAGAATAAGGGGAAAAAATCTGTGCGGATTTGGTCGGGCTATTTGACCGAAAATTTTCAGACCTTGATATATATTATAGCATATATATAGTCCCGCAGTACCAGCACTCTGATCATTTAAATGGTTCGTGGTGCACGATCAAATTCAGGATACATAGAATAAGGAGGATCAGCACTCACTGTATTGATGTGAAGAAAAATTCGCTTTTTATTGTTTACATCATAATCCTATTATAGCATATATATATATATATATATATATATATATGTATATACAGTATAGTATATATATATATTGCAGCATTACAGAGTATTTGGTCAGTGACCCCTCATTTGAAAGCTGGAAAGAGAGAAGAAATAGGCAAATAACTCAAAAACTATAAAATAAAAATAATGGTGAACAATTGGAATGTTGCTTAGGATTGGCCATTCTATAAGGTAAAGGTTAAGAACTTCCTCCAGAAATAACAAAAAAGAGAAGCAATTTTTTTTTCACCCAAGAGGGAAAAAAACAAAACAAGTGTCCCTCAGTCTAACAATAATAGCATAGTGTTCTTTCAATCACTTACCCTAGACAAAGTGCCAGGTAGCCGCACAGGAGCTACGTTTCAAGGGATGGTCAACAGAAGAAGAATGAATAAATCCCTATCCACACTTGCGAAACGCGTTAAGTCAGGGTTGTACATTCCCCCTAAGGGTCCCACTTTGTGTGTGAAATGTTCTTTAGCTGCTGTAACAATAACAGGTTTCTCATTCATCCCCCAAACCCAAGATTGATTCATCCTCTAATGGCACAGAAGTTTGTCTTTAACTTCGATGCTTGTTTAAGAAATCCTGGAGGTCCTTGATTTCTGCACACATTGAGTCAGCACTTGTCTCTCCTTTAAGTGTCCTAGAGTTTTACCTTGTAGGGTGGGTGGGGGCACTTTTGTGGGGGGGATGGAAACGCAGATCAGAAATGTCGCAACGTCTGCGTGCCACAGTGCAAGGTGCTGCCACTTAAGGGGCTTTCAAGTTCTGCTAAGAAATGTAAGGAGGGACACACTGTGGACCCAATACTCTACAGAAAGGGACATTCTATATAGTTTTCCAATATACATTCATTTACGTTAATGACACAGTAGAGTATTATACACATAGATCCCCCCCACCCAGGTTTAAAAAAGAAAATTATATTTTAAATAGATAGATAAATAGATAGATAGATAGATAGATAGATAGATAGATAGATAGATAGATAGATAGATAGATAGATAGATAGATGCTACTAAACTGTCAGTAAATAGCTGGCAGTTTCACTCCTTTCCATAAACTTTTTATTTTATTTTATTTTTTTTTGCTCAAGATAAGTTTTATTGAAAACAGCATATTAAACAGCGTCATGTACCTTTCCATAAACTTTAATGAAAAAGGCCCAAATTCTACATCAAACTATGGAAAAACTATTGATGTTTTGGAAATGGTGCAGCCATGTATTAAATCAGCTGGAAGTATACTATTAACCCACTGTTCAGGTTACTTGTGCTGATGCTACTAAACTGTCAGTAAATTGCTGGCAGTCACTCCTTTCCATTGGCTGTAATGAAAAAAGCTGCAAATTCTACTTCAAACTATGGAAAAACCATTGCTGTTTTGGAAATGGTGCATCCATGTATTAATCAGCTGTAATTATACTATTGACCCACTGTTCATGTTACCTGTGTTGATGCTACTAAACTGTCAGTAAACAGCTGTCAGTCCCACTTCTTTCCATAGGCTGTAATGAAAAAAGCTCCAAATTCTACTTTGAGCTATGGAAAAACCATTGATGTTTTGGAAATGGGATAAGAATGGTGCCTCCCTGTATTAATCAGCTGGAAGTATATTATTATTTTAGAGATAAATCAGAATACAAACTGTTCCCTACTCAAACAGACTTGAGTTGCTTACGGTACATAGTAACACCTGATTAATTGTTGAAATAGAAAAAGCAGCATGGCAACTCTCACCCATAAACACATTATATTGATGTCTGTTTTTAGCTGAAATGTTCTGCAGAGCTTTAGCAAACATTTCTAATGCAAATACCCTGCAGGGAAACATAACTTAGTCATCCAGGACTCACCTCCGGCACTGCAGCTTCTTCTACGTCTCTTGCACATACACTGACCTATCAACTCTATCTCCCAGTCTCTAAATCATGCCCAATCCAAAAGCAGATTGCTTAACCTTCTCTCAATCATTCCAGGAAAGTACTACACCTGAACCTCCAAACAATACCCCACTGTACATTTTGATAGGACGGTCTGCTATCAACCACAGGCACTCCAGGTATTACTCCAGAGGCTTTACATCATGATTGGCTAATATGCAATGAATCAACAAGCCCACCTGCTTACAGTAGAACATTCTATAGGAAGGTGCAACGAGGAAGGAATGTTTAGTGAGGGCAAATTCCTTGCACTTCAGCTCTTTTGAAGTTTAGAAAATTAGAAGTTGTAATTATACATCTTCATGGCATTATTATTATTATAGATAATTATATAGAACTGATATATTATGCATCATAGACATCAGTCCCTGCTCCAAAGGAAATAAAAATATATACGTCTTTATCATTGTAACAGATCTCTGGCTAGATTAAACCTATGACTACCCCGTCATGGTATAGGATCAGTTATCCGGAAACCCGTTATCCAGAAAGCTCGGAAAAGGCCATCGGCTTACGGAAAGGCCGCCTCCCATAGACTCCATTATAATCAAATCATTTTTTTTATTGCATTACAGTGAAAAAGCCAAACAAGATGAACAGAATAATGTCATATTACAGTGAAATGTTATAAATAGTCTATTGGGGATTAACCCCCACCATGTAAATGTATTTTGTTACTTAAATGATGAAACTGTACTAAACAGGAGTCCAATACATCTACCGTTAGCCAATGTTAACTTGCACAATCAGATATGAAAATACTACTGTTAAAATTGTGACTATGAAAAACTGTATAATAATACTTACTCCTTATCGGAAGCAAAACCAGCCAATGGGGTTTAATCAATGTTTAAATGAGTTTCTACTAGACTTAAGGTATGAAGATCCAAATTACAGAAAGATCCGTTATTCTAGAAACCCCAGGTCCTAAGCATTCTGGATAACAGGTCCCATACCTGTATCTCTATTGTTGCCAGTCCTACCAACCAGATTTCTCGAACCCCTCCCATATCCAGGTTAAAACACTATATTGCATATGTACACAAAACTATAGTAATTATTTTTCTGCCTTACTTTTCTTTTACCCCATGAAATGCCAATACAGCTGTCAATCAAGAGTTTGTTTTTTCAAATGTCAGTAGAACTGCTTACGGAGACCTGATTTTCTATTCTTCCTCAAGCTCTGGCCCTTGCATGGAATTTCACTCGACTACACCCTGATGTTTATTTACAAAGCATTTCATTTGCTTTTAATCATTACTCAATGCTACCCGGAAGCACAGTTAGTATAACCCAGGTAAGGTATATAGTGAATAAAGTACCCCCTCTTGTAAATTATAAGGATATTATAACTTACCAAGGAGTTTCATGACCATATAAAAACACGAGGCCGAAGGCCAAGTGTTTTTATACAGGTCATGGAACTCCGAGGTAACTTCTAATATCCTCATAATTTGCAACTGGGAGTACTTTATTTATTATAATACACAAATTTCAGTGAGTCATGTGACAGAAATGACATCAGAACTCACCGTTTATAACTGATGACACCAGAACTCACCGTTTATAAGGATATAATTTACAAGATATTCATGGCTTTTGTGTATTATATAGTGAATAAAGTATTATTCTATTATTTTACTCTTGTAAAATATAAGGATATTATAAGTTACCGAGGAGTTTCATGACCATATAAAAAACACGAGGCCGAAGGCCGAGTGTTTTTATAAAGGTCATGGAACTCCGAGTTAACTTCTAATATCCTCATATTTTACAGCTGGGGGTACTTTATTATAATACACAAATTTCAGTGAGTCATGTGACAGAAATGACATCAGATCTCACCGTTTATAACTAATGACATCAGAACTCACCGTTTATAAGGATATAATTTACAAGATATTCATGGCTTTTGTGAATTATAAAGATATGCATACATGTACAGGCTGCTTCCATGAGCACTAACTCCTGCCTAATACCAATATTAGAAGGGGAGATATGATCTGACCCATATCAATAAACTATTTGATATTGACCACATGGTTTGCAATGGGCAGTGTCCTTTTTCCTGCCCATGGGTATAGCAATAGCCACAGCAGACCCAGCAGCTGTTGACTGGCTTGACAATACATCTGACTGATGGGCTATTCCAAAGTATGCGGCAGCAGAGCTCACTTACGAACGCCAGATGCAGCACTAGGCACAAAGCGTCACTCATTAAAAGATCATATGTAAAATAACTGTCGGTTAATTATAATCATTTATACCGGCATTCTTCGACAGTTTGGCAGCTGCATAAAGCACAATGGTGCACTTCACTTTAAACAATAAGCTATGCCATGTGCTGACCAGAAAAATATTCTATAGTAAGGAGCTTTACTAACTGCTTATATCTAAAAAAACAAAAAGAAACAGAAAACGAATGCAGTAATGTAACTGGAGGGGGGCGAGCCCTGCTGCGGGACATGCCACCGGGCCCCCGCCCCCCTCCGTACCAGATTATTTGACCAGAAATCGGCCAAAAATCGGCAATGCACGAGCTGCCGGGGGGCCCTGAGGGGATGCGGGCCCTGGGCCAATTGCACCCCCTGCTCCCCCCGTAGTTCCGCCACTGAATGAATGTATATTAAAACACTGCTCTGAAGAGCACTCTGAACAACTTTAGATTTGTTTTTGGTTTTTTTTTTGTGTGGTTTAGATCCCCATTAATACAAATGACCTGCCTCTGTTCTCTCATATTTTATTCATGGTATCATTAACAAAGCAGTATTAATGGACTGTGATATTGGAAACTGTAAATACCAAAAAAATATGTTTTTCAGACACAGGAGCAGTCTTAGGGATAAGCTTCACTGAGAGATGCCTAAAAATGCAACTCCAAAGCCCTTCCAAACACCCCCATTCAATTTGGGGCAGATTTATCAGAGGCTGAAGTGAATTCAAGGGAATTTTCGAAGAAAAAAAAAAAATCAAAATTCGAAGTAATTTTTTGGATACTTCGACCATCGAATAGGATACTACGACTTCGAATTTACTTCGATTCAAAGTAAAAATCGTTCGACTATTTGATAATCGAAGTACTGTCTCTTTAAAAAAGACTTCAACTTCAATACTTCGCCAAATTAAACCTGCTGAAGTGCTATGTTAGCCTATGGGGACCTGCCAGAGCATATTTCTAAGTTTTTGGGTTTCGAAGGAAAATCGTACGATCGTACGATAAAATCGTTTGAATCGTACGATTCGAAGTACGATATGTACTATCATACTACGATCAGAATACGATCGTATGATGAATAAAATCCTCCGACTTTGAATGTCGGAGGTTTCTATTCGATGGTCGAATTTCGAAGTATTTTCCACTTCGAAATTCGACCCTTGATAAATCTGCCCCTTTATGTGAACAGCCTACAAGCGTATTTGAGACAACAGTTCCTTGGAAATATGACAGTTGGGCACTTTGGCACCAGGTTTTGGAAACCTTAAAGGAAAACTATACCCCGAACAATGTAGGTCTCTATAAAAAGATATTGTATAAAACAGCTCATATGTAAAACCCTGATTCATGTAAATTAAACATTTTCAGTAGCATGTGCCATAGGGTAATCATAAATAGAAAATTGCCATTTTAAAGAATAAGGGTCGCCCTCTGGGATCGTACGATTCACTGTGCACACAAAAAAGCCAAACAAACCATACATGTTAGGTCACATGAGCCAATTAACAGAGTTCTGTCTTTTGCTTCAACACTTCTTCCTGTTACAGTTAGAGCAGCGGTATTTCTGGTCAGGTGATCTCTGAGGCAGCACACAGACCATCACAAAATGGGGGCTCAAGGGAAAAGATGTGAAAGGACAATATTTACTTAAATACATATACCAGTTTTGTAAGATTATTTAATATGCCACTTAATTTGATATAAACTATCTGTTGCTTAAGGGTTCATTTTGGGGGTATAGTTTTTCTTTAAAACACGGCATTCAGATCTCCCAGTGTGCCTTGTCTGTGGCGTGAGTTGAACCTATTAAGAGACATTGACGGCAGCGATTGTTTAAAAAAAGAATGCAACTTGTTTTTTGTTCCACAGAGGGTGTTGCAATATGGGTTATCATGTTTACACTTTGATGAAATGCAGCCCTAAGTGAAGAAAAGCTGTTTTTTCCAGGCTGTTAAAAGAATCATACAGAGAGTGATATTCTGCAGCAATTTGCAACTGGTTTTAATTTTTTATTATTGGTGGTTTTTGAGTTATTTAGCTTTTTATTCAGCAATTTCAGCATTCTGGTTGCTAGGGTCCAAATTCCACTAGCAACCATGAATTGATTTGAATAAGAGACTGGAATATGAATAGGAGAGGCCTGAATAGAAAGATGAGTAATAAAACTCCGGCTTCCAAACCAATTTGATAAAGAGGTCCACATAACACAGGAACCCCTAATATACCCATCACAGTTATCTATTTCTTCAAAAAGTATGAATAAATGCCATTTTCTATGCTGACATCCAGCAGGTTAACGGTTCTTCTCTTTCTGCATCATTTTAAATCCTGGCGGGGAAGGAGGGACTAAACACTGATGTTACAAATTGTAATAACTTCTCCACAGCTTACAGACAGCATGCAGGAACTACATAACCCACAATGCATTGCACTGTGATGTTCCTTTCCTTATTGAAATCACGTGTGCAGGGAATTGTGGGGTTTGGAGGACGCAGGCTGAGGACAGATGGCTGTTGATACACAGTAGTCAGCCAGCTCAGCAAAGTATTCAGACAGATCAGCAGGAGCGCAGGGGGCTAGGCTTAGAGAACTGTCAGAAACCATTAAAAATCATGAAAAGTCTGCATATTTTTTAATTTATGTATATTGCAAAGTTGCTTGAAATTATGTTTACGTTAAGTATATTACTATATATTTAATTTTCACCCTTATGTTCCTTACAGATTAAAGTGCCATACTGTATGGTGTTTAGAATTAATGACCCCACCCCCCCAGAAAATGGAACATAACTGAGTAATTTGCAATTATTTATCCTTTCTGGTCAGACCCTCTCTTTGAATCAGATCAGCCATTTGTGCAGTCACACACAAGTAGTGTTGCCACCTCACCAATTTAAAACCGCACACATATGGAATCCACAGCCTGCATGGCTAATTAGCAATTAATTTAGATGCATGCTGCCAGGCCCGGACTGGCAATCTGTGGGTTCTATCAAATGCCAGAAGGGCTGCTCTAAGGTCCCATATAAAGTCACAATTTAGTGGGCTGGTGGAGGACTATTTGGGCCTCTGAGTACTTGGAACGCCAGGGCCTATTTTTAATCCCAGTCCAGCTGCAGACTGAACTGATTTATGTGCATCATGCATCTAAATAAATTGCTATTAAGACATGCAGGATGTGGATTCCATATGTGTTCGTTTTAAAAGGGGTGAGGTGGCAACCGTATGCCAACAGCCTGTGTGCACATAGTCTTAAGGTCAAACAAGCAGATTTTAACCCAATGTGCCCACTAACAGCAGGGTGATATCGGTTAACCCAAACATTCTAGGCTCTAGGGCAAAACGATTATAACGAAGGAAATGGGCACTGACAGTTCATAGGACCGCATCAACTAGCTGATGTGGTCCTCGATCACAGGTAAAATCAAGCCTGCCCAAATAATATCTGGCCAATCTTCGGCCTTATATTGATTAGGGAGAACCGTTGGAAGCCCCCACACACAGGCAGATAAGCTGCCGAATCGGTCTTAGGGACCTTTAGATCTATGGTCTAACATGTGTTTTGACCTCCACAGTGCCAGTCATAATTCCCTTTCTAGGAAAACATAATTTCCTATACAAATGAAGGGAATGCAGTGGCACTAGCAGATGCTGGTCAGCTTGTGGGAACAGCTTGCCCTGGCATTTTCAATTCATCTAAATTCAAATTAGATTACTGCACTGTAGGCCTTATTGTTTCAGTGAGAGGATCTGTGACACAGCCATTAGAACTCATTTATAAACTGAAATACATCCCCCCCCAACCCCCAACACTTTCATTCTACTCAACGTAACACAGCCTCAGGTACAAAGAAAATGTTATTATGTTGATTGCTGCATGCCATGATTTGAAAGACAGTGGGAAGTTGCAGGACATTAAGGGCAGATTTACCAGGGGTCAAATTGAAAATTCTAATTCAAATTTTCACATTTTTTTTAATGGTCAAAATTGTCAAATTTAACCAGGGAGTTATCCGCATTTCGATTCAAGTTTTTTAAAAAAAATTCAAATTAGATTTTCGAGATTTATCATACTCTGGCCCTTTAAGAATTCGAACTATTCGCAACCTAAAACCTGCCGAATTACTGTTTAAGTCGATTGGGAGGTAAAGGGATCAATTTGGAGATGTTTGCAGCCTTCCTGAGATTCAAGTTTTTTCGAATCGAGTTTGATACAATTCAAATCGAATTCGATTCGAATTTTCGGGTTGTTTAAAATTCGTCCGAATATAACAACTTCGATTTTATTAATAAATTTCGACCAGTCGCATTTTGAATTTATGGGAGTTTTCAAAAACACACATGAATTTGAAATTTGACCCCTGATAAATGTGCCTTTAAATGTACCCCAGCCAGAGGCCTTGGCAGCAATTATGGCCCTTCAATTGGGTATAATTGGTGCAAGCCTGCCTATAGATAGAATTAAATATAATAATATTATTTAGCTCATGTAGTGTACACAGTGTATTTGACCTATAACACCCACATGCCTAAGCCATCATTACAGCTATGACATAATTGTAAGCTCTTGGATATTAGCTGCCCATAATAATCATCTCAAGCATCTGTATGACAGTAAAACCCAAAAATGACATTTTAAGCAAAACACCAATCAGCAGCGCCAAGCCACCATATTTACCAAGAAAGTAGGAAACTTCTTCTCCCTTCATTGTTCATGTCTAGAATACTATTGCCTCATACCGTGCTAATACAGAGGAGCAAGTATAGGTTTGGGGCACAAACTGAAGGGGATGGAATGTGTTCTTAAAGGAAAACTATACCCCCAAAATGAACACTTAAGCAACAGATAGTTCATATTATATTAAGTGGTATATTAAAGAATCTTACCAAACTGGAATATATATTTAAGTAAATATTGCCCTTTTACATCTCTTGCATTGAGCCACCATTTTGTGATGGTCTGTGTGCTGTCTCAGAGATCACCTGACCAGAAATACTACAGCTCTAACTGTAACAGGAAGACGTGTGGAAGCACGTGTCTGTTAATTGGCTCATGTGACCTAACATGTATGGTTTGTTGGTATGTTTGTGAGTACAGTGAATCCTACGATCCCAGGGGGCGGCCCTTATTTTTTAAAATGGCAATTTTCTATTTATGATTACCCAATGGCACATACTACTAGAAAAGTATATTTTTAGGAAAATGGTTTATTTAAATGAAGCAGGGTTTTACATATGAGCTGTTTTATGCAATATCTTTTTTTAGAGACCTACATTGTTTGGGGGGTATAGTTTTCCTTTAACAGACCTGTAGGTCACATCTTCCAGCAGACACACATTGGGGGAACACTATAAAATGTTATATATCTGAAAGGGTGTTCTTTGCCACTTCAAACATGGCAGAGACCCTGACTCAAACTAGGGGAAATTGTAGTTAAGTGCAGAGCACTGGCTGTAAACTAGCACTGTAAATGACCCGTTATATCTGTATGGCCATAATAAATTAACAGCATAGTGAAAAAAAACCATATGTTCAAATAACCACTTCCGAAAACTATTGGTCAACGGTCAAAGGCCTTTTAGTGCCATAAAGTAAAGATTATAAGGTTGTGCAAGCTCGGCAAGTGATAACTTCTCATCAGGCCTGTGTGCATCTTTCTCCTACAAAATTAGGCCTGATTTTACAAGTGCTCACCTTTACAAATGTACATCAGTGCCCCTAAAAAAAACTATTTCCTATAGATATAAATATATACAGTGTCGGACTTGGACAGCAAGGGCCCAGCAAAACATCTTAGACCAGGGACCCACTCTCAGTACTATTCTTCTTCCTCGCTCAACCTATATTCTTCTATTCTCTTTTCTTTACATGCTATTAAGCTATTATTTCATCTAGTTAGCCTCTTTGTTGTCATAGAAATAGGGAACGGTCCTAAAATAGGCCAAATGTTTAGAAGCAGGAGGGCCCGCGGACACAAGGGCCCACTGACACCTGGGCCCACCAGGAGTTTTCCTGGTATCCCGGTGGGCCAGTCCGACACTGTATATATACTGTGTGTATATATATATATATATATATATATATATATATATATATATTCACTCTGTAAATTCCTCTTTCCCAAACCTATATGAAACCTTATGAACCTATATGTATATTTTCACAAACCTGTTTCTTCTCTATTTAATAATTGTTGTTTTTTGGTTGTCTTTCCTTGGGGAAAAAAATGATTTATTTTATTTTGGTTAAGAAGCTTTTTTTTTTTTTTTCAGACTGAATCAATCCTAAGGAAGCTTCTTCTCTGTGATAGTATTTATTTCAGCTATTGCTTGAGACATTACCTGCTTCAATTGAACGTCGGTGGCCGCACTGAGGTTATGAGATCATGGATTTGAGGTTTCCTTCAGTGCAGATCCTCCCATTTGGACCCGTTCCAGCGTTCCTCCCGCTGCCTTTATGACCCACTGTACACGTTTCCCCTTTCCGTGGAGACTATAAGTCGGAATTAATGTATGGAGGATTTCATTCCTGCGGTGATGCTGTTCTACAGGCTCTCACATAGGATCTCTCTCACTCTGCAGATCCTGCTGCTTCTACAGGACGTGGCAGAGTCAATACTGCAGTCTCCCGGCAGATGCTCCAAGCTCTTTGTCTTTTGTTTTGTTTTGTAGGCAGATGATGGGGGTTCTTCTTTTTCACATGTCTAATTCTGTTGGTCCCCGGGGAACTGGAACCTTGTCTCTGTTACTTAAAGATGAATCAATCCACCTTTCCGCAGAATTCATTAGAAATCCAGGTTTCTTGCTATAATAAATATATATCTAGGCAGCAAATGAAGTGGAATTTGTTTATTCTGCACAACAGTGTCACTAGTGATCTCTCCCCTTACTGTCTCTATGTGCTGCTGTCTCCCAATACAGTATTCCTCTCAGCAGGTGCCACAGCCTCTTCTCTTTTGGTGCAGGTGCTAAATGTTCCCAGCTCAGTGTGTGTCTCTCGGGTTTACATTCAGCTGTCTCTTTGGTGCTGCTGCTGCTCTTCTGCAGCAGCAGGATGTGTCTCGCAGGGAGTCAGACAACCGATGACGTCACCACAGAGCCGAAGAACAACAGCTCGCAGCTGCTTCCGGGGGAGGTCACATGACCCGAGCTTGCCGTTCTATCACGTGAGCGTGGAAAGGAAAGGTTAGCAGCATGGAGGGGTTGTTAGTTTATACTCTGTGTTTAGGTTGTTGCGTTTATACGATACGTCTTAGGCTCACGGAGAGTCTTCTAAATTGTAGCCAGTGTGGCTTGAAAGGAAGATTAAGGTGGTTGTTTATTAAAGTCTGAATGATAAAATCCACATTTTTAGTAGAAAAATAACTTGAATTTTAAAAAATGTATTACACCCTGAGGCTGTAAAAAGTCAGAATCCGAAAATATGGCACCTCAGACAAAAGGCCTCCATTAGGGTTGCCATCTTTGCTGATGGCATACCTCCCAACTGTCCCTTTTTCGGAGGGACAGTCCCTCTTTTGACAGCTCGACCTACAGTCCCTCATTTGTACTGGAAAGTCCCTATTTTCTCTGCACTGAACAGCCAGAAAAAGAAGCAAAGTTCCTCACTTAATTGGCTTTTAGCAGAGAGCACAGAACAGCTGCTAACAGGTGCAAATAAGATACTTTGTAACAATTTTCAGACATAAAAAACAGTTTAGATGAGGAGAAATATTTTCAAACTTTCATAACCTGCCAAATTTTGTAAAATGAACATGGTAAATAGGGGTGTGGCCACAGAAAGGGGTGTGGTCAAAAAAATTTTTGCTGCGCTAAGTGTGAAAAAAATTTTTGACCCTCTTTTTACTTAAAAAAAAGGGGAGGTATGTGATGGCTAAACCTGAACACGGGGGGCGGGGTAGATAACATTGGGGGTGGGGCAGTGATATAGGAACAGGCGTGATGACATCAGAGATGAGTAGGGTTGCCGCCTGGCCGGTAAAAATGATGGTTGATCCCAATGTTATTAATAGGGAAAAAAGGTAAATATATAGGAAGGTCAGTATTTATTTCCAGAAAAGGTGGCAACCCTAGAGATGAGCACAATGATGTTGGTGGAGTTATGAGACCAGGACAAGGTTATTGCATCACTTAGATGTAACTGGCTGGATTTCTATCCAGTATTCTCAATGTTTTAAAGTGTTGATGCCCAGTCCAAAACCACACCGGTGGCAACCTATCTCTAGCTATAGTCTTCGTGATGATTAAGCCCAATCCTTTAAAGGACCAGTAACATCAAAATTTTTTTTTACAAAATTCGTTAGTATACAACGAAAAATAAACACCAAGACAAATTAAACTTTTAATTTGCAAAGCCTTTATTAAGAAATAACTTACCGAAACTCCACTTCCTTCCCCTTGAGAAGGGGAAGAGGAGCCGCCGGCACATTCACTTGCTGTATCCTTGATTGCGGCGCTGGAGGAGGCGGCTACACGGCAAGTGACCTGAGAAGCTGAAGGGGGAGAGGAGCCGCCGGCACATTCACTTGCTTTATCCTTGATTGCGGCGGCTGGAGGATGCGGCTACACGGAACCTCCTCTGTGAATGAATAAACGAGACAACTGCCGATCGCCATTTGCCATCGCCGATCGCCATTCAGGAAAGGAATCCTCCGCTGCGATTGTGGCGACAGCAGCAGCAGCAGCATGTCCAGCGGCAGCCCCCACAGAATCCCATCCAACAGGGCCCGCTGCTGCCTCCGCCGCGGAGAGCAGAGTTACTTCAGGGCGGCTTACTACAGCCGCTGCCCTCCCTCTGTCGTTTGGCAAATGGCGATCGGCAGTTGTCTCGTTTATTCATTCACAGAGGAGGTTCCGTGTAGCCGCATCCTCCAGCCGCCGCAATCAAGGATAAAGCAAGTGAATGTGCCGGCGGCTCCTCTTCCCCTTCTCAAGTCACTTGCCCGTGTAGCCGCTGCCGCCGCAATCGCAGCGGAGGATTCCTTTCCTGAATCCTTGCCTTCTCCTGCAGCAGCGTGCAGCCTCCAGACTCGTGGACCTGTTGGATGGGATGCTGTGGGGGCTGCTGCTGGACATGCTGCTGCTGCTGTCCCGACTCTCTACCTTGAGCACAGCACTGAGTGCTGGGAGACATGGACTGAGTAGGAGAATAGCCAGGGAGGAGAAATCAATCACTGCAGGAAGGATGGTCGCCCTTTCGCCGTTTCTGAAGAGGACAGGAAGTGGAATTTCGGTAAGTTATTTCTTAATAAAGGCTTTGCAATTTAAAAGTTTAATTTGTCTTGGTGTTTATTTTTCGTTGTATACTAACGAATTTTGTAAAAAAATTTTTTGATGTTACTGGTCCTTTAATTACAGGTGTGGGATCTATTATACAGAAATAAGTTATCCAGAAAGCTCTGAAATACAGCAATGCTCATTTTGACAGTAACTAAGCCATGTTGAGGTATCTTAGTATTTAAATGATTTTCATGTATTGGCCAGATTATTGTTTGGCTTTCATAAGGCTGAAAACTGAACAGAAAGTTCAGGCCCAAACAGGCCTTACAAAAACCGAACTGTTTGGGCCAAAACCGAACAGGTGGCAAAGTTAGTAGGGTTGCCACCTTTTAGCCCGGTGGAGACTGGGCAGGGGCGGAGGGGGTGGGCGTGGACATACGGGGTGGGGCAGGGCAATGATGCGGCAATCGTGTTAATCATAGGGAATGCTGCCTGGTTTATCTAATTTGGAAAACCAGGCAGGCAATTTTGACCTGGGCAGCCCTTCAAATTACCCAGCTGTCCGGGTCAAAACCGGACAGGTGGCAACCCTAGGTGGGGCGGTGATGTTGGGATGGGAATGATGACATCAGAGGTAGGCATAATGATGTTAGTGGAGTTATAATGCCAGATGGGGTAATTGCTCCACTTTCACATCAACTGACTGTATTTATGTCCCGTTTTCTCAATTTTTAAAATTGGACAGAAAGTTTTGAATGGACAGCTTTTTGAAAATCTGAGCCTCCCAAATCAAAACCACATGGGCAGGACCGCCATCAGAAATCGCAGGGCCCCATACGACAAAATTTCCTGGGCCCCCTGAGCTGTGCCTACCGCAAGCCCCACGTACAGGTCTGCCCTCCCCAACCCACAGGTCCACCCCCCCACCACACTGTAAAGAAACAACAAAAATATTGGTGGCTAGGGTTCCCACATGTTAATAAAAAGATATTGGTGGTCAAGGCCCCCCATAAAAAAACATTTGTGGCCAGGGTCCCCCCATTAAAAAATATTGGTGGCTAGGACCCCACATGAAAAAAAAGAAAAAAAATTGGTGGCCAGCCACCCCCACACGTTATAAGAAACTTGGTGGCCAGGGCCCCTTAAACATCCATGCCTTCCCGAAGTCAGCAGCTCTCACAAAGATGGGGGGCCCGGCTAATCAAGTAAGTGTGGCGTGGCCGGGCCCCCCTTACCCTCGGGGCCCCCTACAACTCTCCCCCCTGTCCCCCCCGATGGCTGCCCTGCACATGGGTGACAACCCTATCTTATTGTCTATATTTTGCCTGATGAGTCAGCCCAGTCCTTTATAATTACAGGTATGGGATCTATTATATAGAAATCAGATATCCAGAAAGCTCTGGAATACAACAATGCTAATTTAGAAAAAACATTTCTTATTTTCATCGATTTGCAACAGAACAGGCCTCAGAAAAACCGAACTGTTTGGGTCAAACCGAACTGTTCTGGTTTAAACCAAACAGGTATCAACCCTAGACAGGACTCTGCCCTGATTGTTATAAAATTAGACCAATCACAGTCTGATGAGTCACAACCCCACTCCTGCCCTTAAGCATCGTCCCGACCCCACCCGTCTGCAACATCCACCTATCAAAGGTAGCAACCCAATTAATAGGATTATGGTGGTATTTGTCTCTTTGTCTGGAGGAGATTACTAGGTACCCAGAATGTATTCAATCAACAGCCACAAGCAGTTATGCTTCCACCAACATTGAACACAGTAGAGGCTCAACAAGGACAGCAGAGATTTGCATAATTTGTTAAATCTTGTGTTTTTCCTAAGGCATCAAATTCCATTAACTGTAGTTTAACACCAAGTGAAAGCCAAGCATTTGATACTCTTGCCTCTAGCATTCGCTCATAGAAATGCATAGTTTAATTTTCCTACAAACTTGCACTGTGATGAATTCAAGAGGTGCAAACTGTTTAGGATGTAGAGCACTTTTACATATATGAAAAAAATGTAAAAAGTTTGAACAGGAGATAGAATTTGGCCTTTGATAAAACTGCCCTCTGTGTTTTCTTATCACTTCCTAAATTATCTTCTGTTAGAATGTTAGACAAGAGCGTAGGAGGAATTTAAAAGGTAAATAGTACTCAAACTGCTGCAAAACCAGCCAACGTTATTAAAGGACTTGAATCCTGACTAATTTTGAAAACATTTGGTTCTTCATTCTTCTGCTTCTATAGGTTATAAACAATAGTAATAAATAGTAATGCGTGAATAAATTTGCCAAGGGCGAATTCGCAGTGAATTTCCGCGTTTCGTAGCCGGTGAATAAATTCTCGAAAATTTGTTGCGTCAAAAAAATTTGGGCTCACTTCAGAATTATTCAGACACCCATTGACTTTAATCCACTTGGAGAAAATAGGCGCAGGTATAAAAAAGAAAAATAATTTTGACGCCCATTGACTTGAATGCGTTTCGCAAATTTTTTGGCCGTTTTGTGAATGTCGCGGGAAATTCGCAAATTTTTCGGCGAAACTAGACAAATTTGCGCATCAATAATAATAAACAATAATAATGCTTTGTATCAGTGATCAGCTTCACAAGAAGCGCCAGATTACCTAAAAAGGCAGTTATTATATTTTAGGTTGGCGATTGTGCTTATTTTAAAAAGAAGGAAAGGTAGAATCACTGGGGGATGTAAAAGCGCCCATAGATGCACACATAGGGGTTATTTATCAAAGTCTGAATTTATCTCAATATTTTCTGCTACAAACTCCGATCAAATCCGCTCAGGTTTTTAATGCCTATTTATTATTACATTTTCCTGAAAATTTGCTTTTGCATGGAAGAAAAAACAATGAGATTTTTAAGATTTTTTCGGATTTTTCATCCAATTGTCACGTTTTCTTCGGATTCTTCAGATTTTTCGCCTGAAAACTCAGATTTTTGCCAAAAAACTTTGGGGCATTGCACGAAATCCAACGCACATCAAAAAATCATTCTCCCATTGACTTATATGCAAACTCAGATTTGGACTTTTCCATCCTCAGGGTTTAATAAATTACGAAAAAATTAATGATTTTTTTTTTAAAGTCCTATTTTCTAATAAAAAAAAAATCACAAATTTTTCGTGATTTTTGCATCCGGAGTTTAGTAAATAACCCCCATAATATTGTAAGAAACAGATGGTGGGAGACAAGCCGATTTATATGGGCAGGAGACTTGGCAGGTCTGAAAATTTAAACATCAGCCACTGTTAGTGCTGAATGTTCAGATAGAGAAAGAATTCTGTCTGTATTGAAAACGACCAATGGACGCAGGAACGATCATATCTTTAAAGTCTATGGCAACCTTTAGGCACCAACCCCCACGTCACCAGTGATTATAGTCCTGCCCCACTTCACCAGTGATTATAGTTTCTGCCTCACGTCACCAGTGATTATAGTCACTGCCCCACGTCACCAGTGATTATAGTCACTGCCCCACGTCACCAGTGATTATAGTCGCTGCCCCACATCACCAGGGATTATAGTCGCTGCCCCACATCACCAGGGATTATAGTCGCTGCACCACGTCACCAGGGATTATAGTCGCTGCCCCACGTCACCAGGGATTATAGTCGCTGCCCCACGTCACCAGTGATTATAGTCGCTGCCCCACGTCACCAGGGATTATAGTCGCTGCCCCACGTCACAAGGGATTATAGTCGCTGCCCCACGTCACCAGTGATTATAGTCCTGCCCCACGTCACCAGTGATTATAGTCTCTGTCCCACGTCACCAGTGATTATAGTCACTGCCCCACGTCACCAGTGATTATAGTCGCTGCCCCACGTCACCAGGGATTATAGTCGCTGCCCCACATCACCAGGGATTATAGTCGCTGCCCCACGTCACCAGGGATTATATTCGCTGCCCCACGTCACCAGGAATTATAGTCCCTGCCCCACGTCACCAGTGATTATAGTTGCTGCCCCACGTCACCAGTGATTATAGTCGCTGCCACACGTCACCAGTGATTATAGTCGCTGCTCCATGTCACCAGGGATTATAGTCGCTGCTCCATGTCACCAGGGATTATAGTCGCTGCTCCATGTCACCAGTGATTATAGTCGCTGCTCCATGTCACCAGAGATTATAGTCGCTGCTCCATGTCACCAGGGATTATAGTCGCTGCTCCATGTCACCAGGGATTATAGTCGCTGCCCAACATCACCAGGGATTATAGTCGCTGCCCCACGTCACCAGGGATTATAGTTCACTGCCCCACGTCACCAGGGATTATAGTCGCTGCCCTACGTCACCAGTGATTATAGTCGCTGCCCCACGTCACCAGTGATTATAGTCGCTGCCCCACGTCACCAGTGATTATAGTCGCTGCCCCACGTCACCAGGGATTATCGTCTCTGCCCCACGTCACCAGGGATTATATTCGCTGCCCCACGTCACCAGGGATTATATTCGCTGCCCCACGTCACCAGTGATTATAGTTTCTGCCCCACGTCACCAGTGATTATAGTTTCTGCCCACGTCACCAGTGAGCTTTAGCTTCTGACAGATGGTCTCACATTATCCCTGGCTCCCTAAGCAGTTGCAGAATATGTTTAGTTATGGCATACAGAAAGCCTAGAGATAACATTGCTAAATACCCAACTACTGGGGGAGTGGGGGGGGGCAATTGTACCAGGGTCCGCACTCCCTGGGGGCCCGCCAGAGATTTGCTCACTTCGTAGCCGCCTATTTTACTCATTGCACCCCCGCCTAATGATTTTAAAATATAGTGGTGAGCACAACTTTCCCTTGTTTGTTATAGTTATACAGGAGCAGTGACCAGCTCCATGTTGTAGCTCCCACCCTTCCCAGCTATAGTCAGGTGATCCCACTGGTGTCTAATAAAAGGGCAGCCAAGTTTGTGAGTTTTACTTTGAAAGCAGCTAGTAAGTTGCAGGTAAAACTTAGTCCCTTTGTAAAATGTATAATGAAGCAATAGAATTCTTAATGAATCAGATGAAAATTAAGCGTAGGACTGGCCAGATATGGGATGACTTTGACGTAGTTGGCCAGCTTAAATATATTGCAATATATGGACAAACAATCCCTGTTTTGTTTAAAGGGTAAGGCATTTTTCAGTAGCAGTATGCACAAAATGTCTCTGTCTTAAATATATTGATAATGGGTTGAGTGCAGAGGACTCTTGTAATTGTCTATATGTATTTTGTGGTCACAGCCTCATTGCACCCCCGCCTAATGGTTTTAAAAATTAGTGGTGAGCACAACTTTCCCTTGTTTTTAAAAATTAGGACTTTCCCACAGAAAACGGGACAGTTGGGAGGTATGGCTCTGTGTCTATGATCTTGAGACTTTGGGGTTAACATAATAACGAACAGAAAGTTTGCACTAGTTCATCAAAGCAGAAAATCAGATGTTTGCATACAAACAAAAAAATCAAATAAAGGCTACTAAATAGTGTATATGGATTGGTAGAACCAAAGCAAATACTGCACCTATTATTAAATGTTTCCATTGGTGTTTTTTTGGGTGACGGTCAATACATGACCTTTATTAAATATAGAAGAAACAGGTTTGTGAAAATATACATATCAGCATGAGGCAATGATATCAAGCCTTTGTCCTTCCAGCTTGAATGCAGCCAATAAGATCAGTTGTAGGGGGAGATCCTGGTGGTATCAAACAGGTGGCTGATGTAAACCTCATTGTTCTGGGTGCTGGGAGAACCATATGTTATATATGTAAGCTCAGTACAAAACATGGAGGATAGAGATGTAAGCCTTTAGAAAAGGAAACATGAGACCTGCACACAATAGTCATCATTATAGGGCATCTGCTGCCTAAAGAGAACCTTTATAACAAAGCCTTCCACCTAAGAAACACCAATTAAATCAATAGGTACAAAGCTGCATAGATTCCCAAATAGACATACCATATGTATTTCTATGACATATTCTTGGCAAGAAACCATCCTCAAAGCAGCTCTTAAAGGAACAGTAACACCAAAATATTAAAGTGGTTTAAAGGACAAGGAAAGTTGAACTAAAGAAGTAGCTAGAAATTATGTACATGATGTTTTGTGCTTCTGTACCAGCCCAAGGCAACCACAGCCATTTAGCAGTAAAGACCTGTGTCTCCAAAGATGCCCCAGTAGCTCCCCATCTTCTTTTCTGCTGATTCACTGCACATGCTCTGTGCTGCTGTCACTTACTGAGCTTAGGTACCCACTCACAATATACAGTACACATAGAATAGAAATGTCACAATATAAGGCTGATTAGTAATTAATACAGATAATCACTACATGGCAGCACAGAAACCAGTGCAATTAGCATCAGAATTAAATAATCAGCAAACCTGTAGCATCAGCTTATATTACAGGGGAAGCTCATTTTCTGCTGGATAATTAGTGACGAGCCCTAAGCTTAGCTTCTCAACAGCTGCTCAGAGCCCACTGAGCATGTGAGTGTCACAGACACTTTCCAAGATGGTGACCTCCTGTGACAAGTTTGAAGTCCTGGATCATTGCTGCTATTGACAAGCTGAAACTTTAGGCTGGTGCAATAAGTTCTGTATATAAAATATGTGATTTTTAGCCCTATTTATTTTTAGAGTTTAGTTCTCCTTTAATATATAATATACTGTTACCCTGCACTGGTAAAAGTTTGTGTTTGCTTCAGAAAGGCTTCTATCGTTTGTTTAATAAGCTGCTGTGTAGCCATGGGGGCAGCCATTCAGGCTGGAAAAAAGGAGAAAAGGCACAGGATACATAGCAGATATCAGATAAGTCTGTCCAATACAATGGTGTCTTATCTGTTATCTGCTATTTAACCTGTGCCTTTTCTTCCAGCCTGAATGGCTGCCCCCATGGCTACACAGCAGCTTATTTATATAAACTATAGTAGTGTTTCTGAAGCAGACGTGGGCCTGGACTGCTGGGTCTGCTTCCTCTATAGTTAACAAAAAAAAACCCATCCTTCACCAGCCCCTCTATTACCTGAGTGGGAGAATGAGAGACACGGGGTGGAGAGGGGGAGGAATCCGGGTGGGGAGTCGGCAGAGGCGGGAAGTTGGAGGGAAGATGGGGATCGGAGTGCGCTGGGTCCCTCTGAAGATTCTTTTTGCAGGGGGGCCCAGCGCTCTCTAGTTACACCACTGATCCCCTATCCTACTTATAAATGCATTTATGTTTTTCATACAGACATAACTGATTTCTCATATTGGAAGGGAACCATGAACCCCCCCCCCCCCCCATTAAGCTCATGGAGTCATTCAACCCCTCCCTGAGATTCTGGGACTTGAAGTCATTGTGCTTTCCATCTGTGCACCACCCACATTAGAAAGCAGAGGCATGTAAAGTTCCAAAATCCAACACTTGTTGGTTCACCTTAAAGTTAATTTTTAGTATGTTATAGAATGGCAATTCTAAGCAACCTTTCAATTGGTCTTCACTATTTATTTTTATAGTTTTTTTTTTTTTTAATTATTTGCCTTCTTCTTCTTCTGACTCTTTCTAGCTTTTAAACGGGAGTCACTGGCCCCATCTAAAAACAAATACTCTGTAAGGCTACACATGTATTGTTATTGTTACTTTTTATTACTCCTCTTTCTATTCAGGCCTCTCCTACTCATAGTCCAGTGTCTTATTCAAATCAGTGCATGGTTACTGGGGTATTTTGGACCATAGCAATCAGATTACAAACTGGAGAGATGCTGAATAAAAATGTAAATAACTCAAAAACCACAAATAATAAAACACGAAAACCTAATGCAAATTATCTCACAATATCATATGTCATATTTTATTTAAAGTTTATTTAAAGGTGAACAACCCCTTTAATAATGGAACAAAGTGAGGGAGGGGCTGAATTACAACTAGGGTTCCCACCTTTTTGTTACACTGATACTGGCCTTCAGGTTGGGGTGCTGCCCATGACATCACATGGGGTTGTGATATAGGGGTGTTAAAATTACTGGGTTGGGAAATGGTGACTGGGGTCAGGCCTTAATTAGTGGAAAAGCCACAAAGGCCCGGGTCTGGGATGGAAGGATTTTTTTTTCTGGGGGGGGGCATACCGCCCAATCACATCTGCATTAGTTCAGAAGCACTGGGGATGCATAGGAGATACCATTGTTTTTTACATTACCCGTGCAACTAACCCCAGTGCTCCAGACCCGACAATGAAAATTTACACATTTGCACAAATAAAGGGGAGGGGATGGGGCAACGAAATGACAGTGAGCCTAGGGGTGCCCAAAATGTAATTCTTGGCCTGGCTGGGGCAACATAGTAGGCAGGGAAATGTGCAGATTGGCGGGGAGATGGGACAATGTCAGCTCTGCAGTGAAATAACTAGACCTGCAGAGGAAAGGGAGAGAAGTACACAGGGACTGCAGATTTACCATAGCTGCATTGTCAGTAACTTTGTAAGAATCAGTGCCGGCCCTAGCTGGTCATTTACTGGCTGAGCCTGTCAAATGCTGGCCAGGTGGCAACCGTAATAAGACACTGAATCTGAGGGATGTTGGGAAATGGTTATTCAGCGTATCAGGGATTTCTTTCAGTCAGTGGAATCAGAATACATTGATGATTATATCTGGCAGTTCAGACAGTGTTTATGCACCTTTACTACATAACCCAACTGAATCAACTCTTATCAGAAATGTTGTAGGGATGCACCCAGGGTTGCCACCTGGTACCGGCCTGGGCGGTAAAAATGATGGCCGATTCCACTGTTATTAATAGGGAAAAAAGATAAATGTATAGGAAGGCTGGTATTTTTGCCAGAAAAGGTGGCAACCCTAGTTGCACCAGATCCAGGATTTGGTCAAATCTAAGCCTTTTCCAGCATGAATTGGACTTGGACAATTCTAAGAGCCTAACTGTACAGAATCTGAACCCTACAAAGTGTTAACAATTTGCAATGTAAGCTTCACATATGCGCCAACTTGTAGACAGGTGTGCAGGGCAGCCATCAGGGGGGCACAGGTAGGGGTTGCCCCCTTTGCCTATATTACCGGCCAGGTGGCAACCCTAGGCACAGGGGGTACCATTGTACCGGGCTAAAGGGGACTCTTTTCAAATTAGTCAGGCCCCCCTTGACAGCGACAAAGTCATGTGCCGAAGTCCCGAACTGTTGAAGATCCGAAATCCTGAAGCCGCGAAAAGACCCGAAGCTGCTAAAAGACTTGAAGTCACGAAAAGACCCAAAGCCACGAAAGGAGCCTAAGGTAAGTTTCACTGAACTCCAATGTGTTTTTTTGTAAATCTTAGTAACCTCCTGGCTACCAATGTATTATTTTAATACTCTATAGGCCCCTGCCCGCCAATTTAAAAAAAAATAAAAAAATTATGATGCCCCTGAACACCAATGTTTCTTTTTAACTTGTGAGAGGGAGCCATGGCCAACAATTAGTTTTTTTATTTTTTTTAAAAAAAAATTTATGGGTGGGCCCTGGCCACCAGTGATGTTTTTTTTAACGCATAGGGGGGTCCTGACAACCATTGTTTTTTTTTAACTTATAGGGGGCCCTGACCACCAATGTTTTTTAAAAAAAACTTTTATCTGGGACCCTGGCCCCCTGGTATTGATCTCGGCCTGTCCCTCGACTATACTTCGTGTTCCCCGTCCTTCCAGTACATGTAAGATTCCCTTACCTGCCCAGAACTCTCCCCTCACTATAAATCCTGACAGTATCCGAGTAGTGGAGGGCACCTCCAGAAAACAAAAGGAGGCTGATATAGGCGGAAGCGTGAGCTGTGACCGGGCCTTGGTGTTAGTTCTGGATTTTTGGATACCCTACATTACAAGCTATTCAACTGAGGCCCAGGCAACAAGATCAGAAGATGGGGAGCTACTATGGACAACTTTTAAGACCTGTTATAGGCCTTCTAAACCTTTACTATACCTGTACAGTAAATGTAGTATGAAAAAGACAACATATCCAGACATGTTCTTTTAAGGCTTTAATGCTTTATGCTGTGAACACACATGCGGTTTTACAGCGCGGCTTTTAAAAAAGTCGGCCGCCGCGTGAATACTCCAGGTGGTTTTAAGCTTAGGCAATGGCACACTAGGTCAGCGTATTTATGCAGCGGTTGGCTTTTTTAAAAACCGCATGTGTGTCCATGCCCTTAAGCTCCAGCTGCACAAGGACGGCTGCTTTTAAGATGAGTTATGTAACTTACATAACTTGTTATAAAGTGCATAGCGCCTTAGCATTAAGATTCCTTGTTTCACCTCTTCAAGCCGGACCCAGCCCCCTGCAGATTTCCCTGTAGCTTTGTATACAACAGGCAGAAATGCATTTAACAAATATCGTGACGTGACACATTCAAATCTTTCTAACCACAGTGATGATCCCAGATAAAAGCAGGACATATCATAGAATCCTTTGCACTGCACTTTGTTAGAAGTGAAGGTACATGGCACTTATAACTCCCAGGATGGGTGATACCACTCTGTCCTACCTCTCTTCCATCGGTCCAAGCAGTCGTGGTCTAAGGTGCTTGAGCGCGGTAACACCGAGGTGCAACATTCTAAAGGCCCCCATACAAGGGCAGATAAAAGCTGCCGACAGACCGAGTCGGCAGCTTATTGGCCCATGTGTGGTGCCGTCCGATGGGCTTTCATGATCGATATCTGGGCAAAAGTCGGCCAGATCTCGATCGGGCAGGGTAAAAAATCCCGTTGGATTTTCGGCCGCATCTGTGCGTGTATGAGGTCTCATGATCCGACCGCCCGTATCAGATGCATTATGATCCGATCATTTGGCCCTAGGACCCACAATCAGCTGATATTGCCCACTTCAATGAGGAATACCATGAACCCCTGTGTGCTGTAGTTGGTTATCATGTGTGCGCCTCTTATTTTATTCATCTAATTTATTTATATGTTATATATTATATGTTGGTCCATGGTGGTACACCTGGGGATCATGGTTACTTCAGTAAACTCAGACCATTTCTTCCCTGCCTTACTATATTGAGCTTCACATTCTTGAAAGTTGTTTTTATCACAAATTTCTTAGGAGAAGAAAATTTTTCTAGGGCCACAAAGTTTTTTTGTCCGTTGCACTCCCAGGGCCAGGGAAGCACCTGCTATACAGATCTGAAGTCAAGGCCACATGCTAGAAACTGCCCAGGTAGAGTCCAGTCTGTGGCCAGCTTTGGGTGTTGCTGCCACCTACTGACCAAAGTGGAAATTACACACAAATGTCTGAACTACAATTCCCATATCTGAAGGTTTGTAGTTAGTGAGTTGAATGTTTGTTAACTTTGGGCTGCAAAAAACATCTAAATCCCCATCCCTGGTTGAAGTTGGTTTTAATATTCTTTCTATAAGCCGCCTTCAACCAGGGATGGGGATTTAGACTCAAATTGCTGCAGCCCAAAGTCATCGAACATTCAGCTCACTAACTACAAACCTTCAGATATCATTTGTCATTCACAGACATTGCTTCTGACCTTGGTCACAAGGAAAGTTCGGGCGACTTCAGAAAACGTATGCCATCCCTCCGGCGATTCGCATTCTTGCCGCCGGGAAGGCGTTTGGGGAGAGGTCACCCACAGTAGACAAGATTTGTCGCTTGATGACTAATCTCCCTGTGCGCCACCACCCTAAGGCACAATATGTTTCATTGTCCTTAATGAAAACATGACGCCTGACTTGTGACTCGGATAGTATCGCACTTAAAATCGCCAGTGGGTTCTAACCTAATAGAAAACCAACACCAACAGACATGACATGAATACTGCGGATTCTGTACCATTGAATTACTCATTGAGGCTTGTTCCAAATAATAGCAGTGTGGAGTTCAATTAGTGACGTCAATCATTCTGTGAAATAACAGGAGTCAATTCCGGCCCTTTTTTAAGGAAGGAAGGAGCAAATGTTGTGCTGCTGGTTATAGTGTATTTCTCTCTGAAATCGGAGTAAAACGGCTCATTCCCATTAAACTGTTGATTGAGAGGGGAAAACCTATAAAGAAGTGCAGAAAATGACAGGCTGCTCGGCTAAAATGATCTCAAATGCTTTCAAATGACAGCCAAACCTGAAAGACGTGGAAGAAAACCAAAAACTACCATTGGAATGGATAGAGCAGCCAAAAAGGCAAAGACTCGGCCAATGATCAGCTCCAGGAAGATCAAAGAAGGAGTAAAGTTACCTGTGATACTGTTACAATTAGAAGACGCCAATGTGAAGCCAAGCTATCGGCAAGAAGCCCCTGCAAAGTCCCATTGTTGAAAAAAAGATGTGCTGAAGAGCTTACAATTTGCCAAAGAAAACATAGACTGGCCTAAAGAGAAATGACACAACATTTTGTGGACTGATGAAAGCAAGATTGTTCTTTTTGGGGCCACAGACAGTTTGTCAGACGAGCCCAAACACTGAATTCAAGTCACAGTACAGAGTGAAGCCAGTGAAGCTGGAGGCACAAGCATCATGATATGGGGATGTTTCTCATACTATGGTGTTGGGCCTATTTATCTCATACCAGGGATCATGGATCAGTTTCAATACATCAAAATACATAAAGAGGTCATGTTGCCTTATGCTGCAGAGGAAATGCCCTTTAAATGGGTGTTTTTTTTTTCTTTTTTTAAATACAATGTTTTTATTCATAAAATAAGGAATTAAAAATGATCAGCAGCATTAACAACGCAAAGCTCAATCCAATTCTAATGAAAAAGCCTTACAGAGAAGTGGAATATCAGTGCAGATGAGCTGCCAATAATGGCGACTCCTGGGGGGTGAGAGGTCTCATTGTCCACATTCCAGACGTAAGTGTTGTATATATTCAGATGTTTCCAGGAGAAGTGGCTGTTATTTTAAGATGTCTGTGTCATACCATGTAGTGCGTTAAAATGTATGTAAATGTAAAATGTATAAATTGTAAGTGGGTGTGGGACGGAGGCTATGTACAGGAGCCATGTGTTAAAAAAATGTTCCTGCGTTTTGTTCCTTATTTGTTATTTTCTAACCAGTCCATGTGGAAAATATGAAGTAGTTTTTGTTTTAATAGAGTTACAGAGGGGCTATGGTTACCCATTGGTGTAGAATAGTTTTCTTGGATGCTGCTGCCAGTCTTCTGGCCAAATGTTTTTCAGATTTTGTAAACTGAGGGAAGGTACAGTCTTGCTGAATACACACGGGTGGTTTTTCCTGCGCTCCCCCGCGTTGCACTTTCTTCCGTTTAGCCGTAGGGGAGCGCAGGAGTAAACAGTCAATTATTCTGACGGGGGCTGTACTCACACAGACGTATGTATGCTCTGAACGCAGGTGAAATGCAACAAGCTGCATCCCACCTGCATTTGTCACTTACATGTGTCTGTGTGATTACAGCCCCCTTCAGAATAATTGACTGTGTTTACTCCTGCGCTCCCCTGCGGCTAAACGGAAGAAAGTGCAACGCCGGGGAGCGCAGGAAAAGCCACCCGTGTGTAAGAGCCCTAATGCCCACTCCATGTGGAGTTGGACAGGTTTTCCTATCATTTGTGTTCAGGGAAATGAGTGTTTCAACAAGACAACGACCCCAAACACACCAGTAAATGAGCAACATCTTAGTTCCAGACCAACAAGATTGACATTATGGAGTGGCCCAATCCCGGGAGCTTATTCCAATAATGTGGGGTGACATCAAAAATGGTGTTTGTGAGGCAAAAGCAAGAAATGCAGAAGAATTGTGGAATGTAACAGGTTGTTGGAAGTTGGTGGATTCCATGTAACACAGATGTGCAGCAGTTCTCAGAGACACTGATTATACAACTAAATATTAGTTCAGTCATTCAAAGGAAAGTAACATCTTGAAACATGTTTCAGTTTATACAGTAAATGAGTTTATAAAGAAGAATGCAGACACTGCTATTTTTTGGAACAACCTAATATTCCCTTTCTGTAAAGCAGGGATCCCCAACCTTTTGTACCCCGTGAGCAACATTGAGAAGTTAAAGGAGTTGAGGAGCAACACAAGCATGAAAATGTTTTTGGGGTGCCAAATAAGTGCTGTGATCGGCCATTTGTAGCCCCATGTGGATTGTAAACCTACATTGAGGCTCTGTTTGGCAGTGCACCTGGTTTTTATACAACCAAAACTTGCCTCCAAGCCTCAAATTCAAAAATAATCTCCTGCTTTGAGGCCCCTGGGAGCAACATCCAAGGAGTTGGAGAGTAACATGTTGCTCACGAGCTACTGGTTGGGGATCACTGCTGTAAAGCAATAACACAAATCTGATTAATTTTCTCCATGTTTTGATTTGGAATACAATGTGCAGAGTTCCCAATGTATTTGTGTGTATGGAAATAAAAGCTATTATAAGGAATTTGAGCTTTATTCATTTTTTTTTTTAAAAAAAACCACACTGCTATTATTCTGAAGACATCTGTACAGGTATGGGACCTGTTATGTAGAATGCTCGTAATTCGGATCTTCATACCTTACGTCTACTACAAAATCATGTAAACATTAAATAAACCCACAATAGGCTGGTTTTGCTACTAATAAGGATTAATTATATCTTAGTTTGGATCATATAAGATACTGTTTTATTACTATTATTTTTTTTAAAATTTGGGTTATTTGGATTAAATGGAGTCTATGGAAGATGGCCTTCTGGAAAACAGATCCTATCTATCTATCTATCTATCTATCTATCTATCTATCTATCTATCTATCTATCTATCTGAGTGCCTGTGCCTAGGGTAGCAGCTTTAAGGGTGAATATAAAATTTTACTTTTTTCAATGTTCCCAGCCGCTGCCCATTGACTTTAATATCTAAACTTCAAGGTGGACCTGGGGGGATGAGGGGTACCTGGGCGTTTGGGAGGCATGAAGCAGAAGTGATGTCACGCACACACAGTTCACCAGCAGAGGGGGGCTCTTAGGTCCAGAGCCTAGGGTGGCCCCAAATCTAGAGCAATTAGAGGCACCAAAATTCGACCAGTTGAAATTGAATAAACTCAAATTTTTTAACTCAAGATGAATTGAATTGGCCCTGAAAACTCAAATTAAATTCAATTTGAATTTTAAAAACTCCAATGCCAGGAAGGCTGCAAACAACTCCTAATTGATCCCTGGACGTCTCCCATTGACTTCAACAGCAATTCGGACAGTTTTAGGTGGCGAATAGTCAAATTCAATATGATAAATCTTAAAAATCAAATATATATATATTTTTTTTTAAAAAACTCAAATAGAATTTGCATAACTCCCTAGTCGAATTGGACCATAAAAAAAAATAAAAAATAAAATTTTTAATTCGAGCCTTGATAAATCTGCCCCTTATTGTTGGGTGAAGGCCTAAGCACGCGGCTACTTGCGCAATAAATACCCACCAGCCGTGATGATTAACCAAAATACATAGTTATTATGCAGTGCGATAATAGTAAAAATGCATCCGTTTAGTAAACGCTGGAGGGACAAGAGCTGCTACAGAAGGGAAATGGTTCATACATTGGATGATTGGGGTAAAAAAAACTTTTGCCTCCAGCTCAGTGCAGCCAAGGGGACGAGTCTGTAAAACACATGTAGGGTTTTTTTTTGGTATATCAGAAGAGTATCAATCCCCCTGCCCCACCCCCATTCACTTCTGTCCCAAAAGTGATCTTCTGCACTGTATTCTGAAAATGGATTTTCCATTTATTAGGGCATGTCAGATGCAGGGGCTAATAAATCATAGGCGGAGTGTGATTTATCTGTTTGGGAAGGCTATGTACTACCGCTGTGGGCACACGGACACACATGCAAATGGTTTAAAGGGTTGGTTCATCTTTAAATTAACTTCAGCTAAAGTAACTTTACTTAGCATGATGTAGAGAGCGACATTTTAAGACAATATGCAATCGGTTTTCAGTTTTTATTTGTGGTTTTGGAGTTATTTAGCTCTTTCTTCAGCAGCTCTCCAGTTTGCACTTTCAGCAATCTATATGGTTTCTAGGATCTAAATGTACCTAGCAACCATGCATTGATTTGAATTAGAAACAGAAAACGAAGGCCAAATGAACAGTTGCTTAGAATTAACCCTTCTAGAACGTACAAGACGTTAACTTAAAGGTGAACCAACACTTTAATACAGGTCAGGCCACACTAGCAGATTCCGGGAGATTAGTCACCCCAGCGATAAATCTCCTCTTCTTTGGGGCAACAATTCCCCCCTGCTAAAATGAAAATCGCCTGGGGGAAGGCACAGGTGCCGTTTCGTTTTCCGAAGTCGCCTCACAAAGGAACTTCGGGAAACTAATTGCTCTGAGTGCCATCCCACCACCGATTTACATTCTAGCCAGCGGGAGGCAGTTCGGGGAGATTAGTCGCCCCGCAGTCAACGGGCGACATCTCCATAAATCTGAGCATGTGCCCTGGCCCTTAGAGTAAAATTTATCAAAGGTTGAATTTCAAATTCATGTGAGTTTTTAAAAACTCCCCTAAATTCAAAAAATCAAAAGTTATTTAAAAAAATTTTTTTTCTAACTCGGATGGATTAAATCGACCCAAAAACTCGAATCTAATTAGATTCAAATTTAAACAGCAACGCAAACGTTAATTTAAACAGCAATTCGGCAGGTTTTAGGTGGCGAATAGTCAAATTCGAGTTCTTAAAGGGCCAGAGTATTATAGTCTTGAAAATCAAATTAGATTTTTTTTTTAAAAAAAACTCGAAACCGAATTTGAATAACTCCCTAATCGAATGACCGTTTTGACCATAATTTTTTTTTTAAAAATTAGAATTTTCAATTCGACCCTTGATAATCTGCCCCTTAAAGGAACGGTAACATCAAAAAATTAAAGTGCTTTGAAGTAATGGAAATATAATGTAGCATTGTCCTGCACTGGTAAAACTGGTGTGTTTGCTATATTTTATATAAGCAAACTGGCGGAAATTGAAAAAAAGGCTATATGGCACAGGTTAAATAGTGGATAACAGATAACACCATTATGTTCTACAGAGCTTATCTGCTGTGTAACCTGAGCCTTTTCTCCTTTGAATGGCTGCCCCCATTGCTACACAGCAGCTTATTTATATAAACAATAGTAGTGTTTCTGAAGCAAACACACCAGTTTTAGGGCAACACTATATTATATTTGTATTACTTTAAAACAATTTAATGTTTTGATCTTACTGTTCCTTTAATACCCCATGCAAAAAAAAAAGAAAAAAGGTAGAAACACTGGGGGGTAGTTGTTGGGTAACCAGAGTGATTCTAGTTCATTTCTACCCCAGGTCAGTGTTTCCCTTCTAGAAATGCTGCACAGCAGCTTGTTTATATAAACTATAGTAGTACTTATCTGTTATCTACTGTGTATCCTGTGCTTGAATGGCTGCCCCCATGGCTACACAGCAGCTTGTTTATATAAACTATAGTAGTACTTATCTGTTATCTACTGTGTATCCTGTGCTTGAATGGCTGCCCCCATAGCTACACAGCAGCTTGTTTATATAAACTATAGTAGTACTTATCTGTTATCTACTGTGTATCCTGTGCTTGAATGGCTGCCCCCATGGCTACACAGCAGCTTGTTTATATAAACTATAGTAGTACTTATCTGTTATCTACTGTGTATCCTGTGCTTGAATGGCTGCCCCCATGGCTACACAGCAGCTTGTTTATATAAACTATAGTAGTACTTATCTGTTATCTACTGTGTATCCTGTGCTTGAATGGCTGCCCCCATAGCTACACAGCAGCTTGTTTATATAAACTATAGTAGTACTTATCTGTTATCTACTGTGTATCCTGTGCTTGAATGGCTGCCCCCATGGCTACACAGCAGCTTGTTTATATAAACTATAGAAGAGATTCTGGAGCAAATACACCAGTTGTACCAGAGCAAGGCATCAGTACATTATATTTTCATTACTTTAAAGCACTTTCATTTTTTGGTGTTACTGTTACAGAACAGAAGTTGAGATTTACATTCAGTTTAGAAAGGATTTTCCTCCCCTTATCAACTTTCCTCCCTTATCAACTTTCCTTCATTATAGTACAATATGTTCTTCAATGTGTGTAACAGATTTCCATTTCCCTATTTCTTCCATCAGCCAATGGTCATGAGAAAGGGGCACCGGCTGTACAGTGCAAACCCACCAATGTGAAAAGAATAACAGGATAAAGCGACTGTTCAAAATCTCCCTCTATTCAAGGTCAATGGGAATCACTGGCAAGCACTGGGTCCTTTCTGGTGGCAAGTAGGGAACTTTGACTCGCTTGAAATCCCCAATTGTCTGCCATTGCCCTCATCAAAGCTTAGCACCTAAGTAAGGGGTGCGGCACAAGAGATGGACAGGGCTCACCCCTGGATACAACTGGATTTATTAACAAAATGCTGATTAAAGTACAGGGAGTCCCCTTAAATGAAACCATTCCATAGATAAAGTCTTAATCAAAGTAATATGTAACCATTCATTAGGTAACCAGAATTAGATCACAAACTAAGAACTATACATCAAGTCCATGAACCCCCTTAAAAATCACCACCCTAATATCTGGTGCCTAAGGGCAGAGACACATGCTCAGATTTGGGGAGATTAGTCACTCAGCGACAAATCTCCTCTTCTTCAGGGCAACTAATCTCCCCGAACTGCCTTCCCGCCGGCCGGAATGTAAATCACTGGCGAGATGGCACTTGGATCGCTTCGTTTTTCAAAGTCGCCCAAAGTTTCCTTGTGAGGCAACTTCGGGCGACTTGGGAAAAGAATCACTCCACGTGCCATCCCGCCGGCGATTTACATTGTTGCCGGCGGGAAGGCAGTTCAGGGAGATTAGTTGCCCCGAAGAAGAGGAGATTTGTCGTCGGGTGATTAATCTCCCCAAATCTGAGTGTGTCTCTGCCCTAAAGGCAGGTGGGACATTATCTAAGACTATTCTGTAACAGCTTGTCCCACCACATGCTGAAGTGCTGCACCAGACCCAAGCATAACAATGCCAAACCGCTTCACCGGAACTATTTATCCTAAGGCTAAGCTAAATGCTTCTCTAGATGTAGCTGAAAATTCCAGCCATGCATCATCATCATCATCATCACACAAGATACAATGGCCCACAATCTCAACATATAAACAAAAAATAACAAGTGGAGTACTGTATTGTCCGTCTGTGTATGGTGGCCTTAACTGACCAACTAAACCAATCAACTGACCAATCAAAAGATCAGCTGAGTGGACACGGATGTAAATAATGAAGGCTTCTTGCACTCTAAAGAAAGATTTCAGTTTTTGGCAAATACCAAACTATTTACTAAAATACACAGTCTTTGAAATTGACATTTACAATTCGGAACAGATCTCCCTCATAATATTGCCTCTCCCCTTACTGGGAAACCAAGGCAACACACTCTACTGGGGCTTTGGTTACATCTGGGACGTAATGTCTCATTTCAGCTAGCCTGCCAGGATTTCTATTTCAACACAATTTCAACAGGAAATGCCTCTTACCCCTTGTTTAAACCGTTACATTCCATTTCTTTTAGCCAAACAAAGGCGTGACCCCCCCCACATTCATTAGGGGCCATCTAAAGTAAAGCACTGAGGACAGGAACGCTGCTTAGGATATGCAACCGCAATCTGGAGAAGAAAGTAGGGATGCACTGAATCCACTATTTTGGATTCGGCCGATTTCTTAGTGAAATATTCGGCTGAATGCCGAACCGAATCCTAATTTGCATATGGCAGGAAAAAGTGGGGAAATGTTTTTTTACTTTCTTCTTTTGTGACGAAAGGTCATGTGATTTCCCTTCCCACTCCCCCAACACACACTACTAAGAGGACCAGCATTATAACCATATGACTATGAATTATAACCATAATTAAAAAGCTACATTTCTTGAATGATAACCATACACGGACAGCATCATTTTTACCCACTTTGTACAAGAGGAAAATGAAAGTTCTGAAAGAATCCAGTTTCGCTTCCAATATGAACTGCATTGTAGCGGTTTTCTTTTGTAAATGCAGTTTAAATTTCGCTGCGAGTGATAACAATAATCACCATAGATGAGAGAGAGGCCTGCACACAGAACACACGGCAGGCCAGTCAGTCATCTACATGCGCTGAGAGACAGTGTCTTTAAGATGAGGTGTTAATAAAAGGTGACGCTGGACTTGCCCCCGGGGGGATTCAGCACTCTGTTATGCGACCTGGGTAGAGGGCCCAAGTGGGGCTCATGTGCGGCAAGAGCTGGATCCGGAACCACAACTTTCTGCTCCTTGGCAACTTCCTGACGTTTGGCAGGTGAGGCCTGAGCTTTCACTGCAAGGCAATGAGAAAGAGCATATTAAGCATTGCATCTCTTGTTTTTAACAATACATACATACTATCAACTGGACACGTGTGCTTACTATCTGCACTGCAAACCATTTCTCTAAAGAGCAAACAGATTTTTTTTTTTATATTTAATTTTGAAATCTGACTACAAATATTGTAAGTTTCCCAGCTGCTCCCAGTCATGTGACTTGTGCTCTGATAAACTTCAGTCACTCTTTACTGCAAGTTGGAGTGATATCACCCCCTCCCTTTCCACCCCCCCCTGCAGCCTAACAAAAGAACAATAGGAATGTAACCAGATAACTAGGGATTCACCGATTCCAGGATTCAGTTTGGGTTTCGGCCAGGATTTTGCTTTTTTCAGCAGGATTCGGCCGAAGTCGAATTTGCATTTGTTAATTAGGGGTGGGTAGGGAAATTGCGCGATTATTTGGCACAAAAGAAGGATTTTTATTTTTTACACTTTTTCCTATCCTGCCCCTAATTTGCATATGCAAGTTAAGATTCAGATTTGGTTCGGTATTTGGCCAAATCTTTCACCAAGGATTCGGCCAAATCCCAAATAGTGGATACGGATAACCGCTCCCTAACACAAGATAACAGCTGCCTGGTAGATCTAAGAACAGCACTCAATAGTAAAGTCCAGGTCCCACTGAGACACATTCAGTTACATTGAGTAGGAGAAACAACAGCCTGCCAGAAAGCAGTTCCATCCTAATGTGCTGGCTCTTTCCGAAAGCACATGACCAGGCAAAATAACTCTGAGATGGAGCCTACACACCAATATTACAAAAAAAAAAAAAAATACACTTGTTGGTTCAGGAATGAAATTTTATATTGTAGAGTGAATTAAATGCAGTGTAAACTGTGTAATTTAAAAATAAAAACCACATCATAAAATCATGACAGAATACCTTTAAAGGAGAAGGAAACCCTGTAGAAAAAAACCCGTACCCCCACCCCACATAGACCCCCCCAGGCTAACTGCCCCCCCCCCGGCAAATGCCCCATAATTTATTCTTACCCCTATTCGCAGATTCTGGCAGCGGACTTCACGGCATCCATCTTCGGGGTCCTCGGTAAGCTGACTGGGAGATCGGCAATCTCCGTCAATTTTGCAGCAGTTGTCGAAAACTGGCTCCAACTGCCCGTGCGCCGACATACCGATCTCCCAGTCAGCTTGCAGAGCAGATTCCAGCAAATGGGTAGTTAAGCAAGAAGATACGCAGGGAACCTTCCCTCTGTATCACAAACATGGGAACTGCACTAGAGACTAGGCAGCAAGAGATTTTTTTTTTTTTTTTTTTGCAACAGTTGTGCTATCAGAGTACTGGGACTACCTACTGCCCAACAGCTTGCCTCCCTAGGCCACAAATAAGGGCGTGAGGATGCAGCAATGAAATGCCACCATTTTTATGGATTTCAGAGAGATATACAGTATTTGGGTTCTGAAGCTGAAAAAATGATGGACCCACAACAAATAAATACATCTCCCCTTCAGAATATATAACACGGTTTGGGTAAATTCTAGTAACGTCATTAATATTATTGTGTGTATAGTCACAGAAGAGAACACAAAGCTTATGATCGACATAAGCCTTGGAGCAGAACAACTACAGAGAGGATAGAAATCGTGTTATGTGAACCATATGTGTGTCTGCACTCAGGCATCGTCCAATTTGCAACATTCCTCCGTTCCATGGCTTAAGCGTGGGAATAACTGGAAACAGATGCCTCTGTTCAAGTTCTGTCTTTGTAAGAGGCGTTAAGTTCATTGGGACTGACACATTGCATTATCTATACCAGCCCAACAACCTTGCTACATGAGTGTTTACAGCAGGGATTTACAGTCTGTCACTATGATGGTGCCCTCATTATTTGGAGATTTCTGGTTTGGACTTCCTTGGAGAGCAAAAAAAAAAAAACAGTATTCCCATCCCTTTCTGTATTTGCAGATTTGAAAATACTGCACTCTGGGATCATGGTCGCTTATTCCCCTGCTTATTCTGACACGTACCTGGAGTGCTGTCCTTCGGAGGTGCAGTTTCAAATATATTGATGTTATCCTAGGAGATACAAAATAACAGAATATGTTTAATTCCTTAACAAACACACATAGGAAGTTAGGTTGAAAAAAAGACGTCCATCCAGTTCAACGTTTTAAGTAGGGATGCACCAAATCCACTATTTTGGCCGAACCCCCGAATCCTTTGCGAAAGAACTGGCCGAATAGCAAACCCAAAATTTGCATATGCAGATTAAGGGTGGGAAGGGGGAAAACATTTTTTTTACTTCCGAGATTTCTCCCTGCCCCTAATTTGCATAAGCAAATTAGGATCTGGTTCGGCCGGGCAAAAGGTGGAATCCCGAATGCGGGATTCGTTGCATCCCTACTTTTAAGTCTATATATAAACTGCTAGTTACAAAGCACTGGCAGAAACCGAACAGGGGTAAAAATCCAAGTTCTAGAAGATGCTACAACAGTAAAGATATTTCCATAAATATAATATCCTTTTAGCACTTGCTCCCCTTTGAATTACCATTTATGTAGAAAAATTGATATTCTGAGACAATTTGCAATTGTTTTTCATATTTTCGGATTTGTGGTTTTTGAGTTATTTAGCAGCACTCTGGTTTGTAGTTTCAGCAGTCTAGTTGTTAGGGTCCAATTTACCCTAGCAACAATGCACTGATATAAATAAGAGACTGGAATATGAATAGGACAGGGCCTGAATAAAAGAAGTAATAAAAAGTAGGAATAACAATACATTTGTAGCCTTACAGAGCTTTTAGGTCTAGTGACCCTCAACTTTAAAAAATTAAAAATGAAGACCAATTGAAAAGTTGCTTAGAATTAGCCATTCTATAACATACTAAAAGCCAGCCAACATTATACTGTATGTTGATGGCTTACAATTTAGAATACCACAGCGTCAAAGGATTCGCTTTGAAAGCACAAGCTTAAGTGCAATGCATTCATGGCAGGGCCGCTTTATAACTGTAAAAACCTTCTGCCTATTGAAGATGTGCCAGGGTTGCAGGTATTCTCAAGTGATGGGTAATTATCCTCATATGCTGCAATAATGAAGCAAATTGCAGAAGTCTTTTAAGGCAGAACTATCTCCAAAAATATGAACATAAGCTTTATCTCATGGAAATAAAAAGCTTTCGGTATAGAATTGCAAGTTCTTTGTGGTTTCTGAAAAAAAAAATAAAATGACCCTTCACTATTCCCCTCTCGACACTCTATAGTGTTTTTTTTCACCAAATTTAATGAAGTATAGTTTCCATACATGAGTGTCATGCAGATTATCATAACAGTATCCATGCATTACAATTTATATATCATTCTTCAGTTATCAGTGGTCATCTGTATGTTACTTTACTGTACTTTACTGTATACTTTACTGTATCTATTTGTTTTTTTTTTAACTAACTTGCCAATAAAGAACTCTAACCAACCTAAACGTGTGCATCGCTTCCTTTAGTTCTTTAATTCAAGTTCTCTTTTCTGATAGACAGAACAGACACATTAACTAGGAAAATCCAATCCATGATGTATTAGAACTAACTGTTCTAAGCTTATGTTACATTTTTGTTTTCATGATGGTACCCCTTTAAGGCAATCCCAAACAGTAGTGTATAGCCTATGCAGTGTTTAAATGCTTGTGCCAAGATGGTGATGATGGTTTTCCAGGTCTCAGAACGGTACCTTGGGTTTGTTGGGATGGGCTTTAGGGCTTGTTGGAAGTTTTGCATTCCCAAAGATACCACTGCCCTTTCCTCCTGGAAGATTCGCTCGAGGCGCTACTTGCACAGGACTTGGTTCCTGGAATATACCGCTGGGCTTTCCACCTACAAAGGAAATCTTTTTTATATTATATATATTTGCAAACAGGGACTCACAGGGTGCAGCACATAGAAAAGGATAGATCAGTCAGTAAGGCTGGTGTTGTAGCAATTCAATGGTGTCACCCAAACCTGTATTGTAAAAAAAAACTGTATAAAATCAATAAAAATGACAGTATGATCCACAATGCACATATTGAGGTACACAGCCGACATACAAATTCAGTCCCAAACTGCCTACTTGGCCTTTAGGTAAAACAGGTAATCTTAAAGGGGGAACGATCGTAAAAGTGAAAATTTAATATAAGCTTTATCATACTGAAATAGTTTCTTTCGGAAAATTAAATGATCAGAGTGCCATCCGCCGGCGGTTTAGAGTCTAGCCAGTGGGGAGGCAGTTTGGGGAGATTAGTCGTCCGAAGAGACGATTTGTCGTCTGTCTCTGCCCTTAAACTTAACCGCATAAAACTTATAGGATTACATCTTACTGTGGAACTTTTTAAAACAACAATCCCCAAGCGGATGCAATGACTGTTAAAGGGAATTTGGGGTAAGCATCCCGTAATTGGAGTGCCAATAAATTCTTTCCCTTAAACTGCATTTATGGATCATCATATGAGCTAAACCAGGGTCCACAACAGATGGGCCGCAGACAGTCCTGAACTGGCCCGCCAAACAATTAACGCATTGCACCCAAATTGGGCGCCTACCCCTCCGACCCCCCCCCACCGGTCCTTGGAAAACAATTTGGCTCCTTTTTGGTCCCCGGGTCAAAAAAGGTTGGGGACCCCTGAGCTAAACGATCAGTGTGCAATTTTGACTAAGGTGATGAATTCCTCATTGAACTTGGCACACATAAAATGGGAATGATCTTATGCTAAGGGTCAATGGCACAAAAGCTCACATCTTAAACTCCAGCATTTTTAACAGTTTCAGATAAAATCATGATGAACTCTGTCTTTCTAAGACATTAGAAAAATGTCTGCCGGAGAGATATCAATGCTTGGGAAAACCTAGTTCCCCCTATAAAGAAGAGAAGAGTCCCTCTTTCAATGATTTTCCTAGTTACAATTCCAGGTTTATAGACTGGCAACAAAATTTTAACATATGGTCCATAAATGTAATAACCTGACCCAACATTATGAAACACAGGCCCCTTCAAGGCACATCTGTGAGAGATTGTGGCCTATTTGCTTGTTTGCATTCCAGAGCTGATGTCAGCCATAAACTATGCAGTGTGTACATTAAGGCCAAGAAGATTTATAGCAAGAGCAGTGGCATGTGAAAAGCAACTAGACCTCACAGCAAATGTCTAACTCACACATTAATACATGGGTATAGCCTGCCAGGAGTCACCCAGCTGGAGCTGCGTTGGCCAGAAATTTGATTTTAAACCAGTGGTTTGTACAGCAATTGATGGCCAACACGGCTACCTTAAAGGGGACCAGTCAGCCAAATCCTATTTAATCACATTAGTCAAGCAAAATTAACTTAAATTACACTATATAAATTATTTGAATCTTGTTTCCTTCAGTCTGGGAATTCATAATTGTAGCAAGCAGGCAGGAGCCATTTTGTTGACACTTATTAAGACAAGCCTTGTATCATCTCAGAATCTTGTTTGTGCACCAGAATGGGGGACCTGATGTCCATCCCCATGCCCTGGCTACACAATTAAATGGTGAAGAGAAAGGGGGGATGTGGGGAGAGCAGTGACATCTAGGAAGTGCTGAATGGAAAGTGAAAGTAATTGCCTAAAGGTGGCCATAGACGCACAGATAATATTGTACAAAACAAATTTTCGTCCGATATTCCTTGCGTGTATTGTGGAAAAAGAGCCGACGATATCGGCAGAAGACTTGGATATCGGTCGGCTCGTCGATCGGGCTGGACGGAAAATTTTGATCAGGTGCCTTTGAAGGGACCCAAACATCGCCCATTGTTAGTGCTGAATCGTCAGATACAGGTAGAATTCTATTGTTTCTTCCCGTATATCTACCTGTATATCTACCTGTATATCTGACGATTCAGCTCTACACGTGTGTATTGAAACGAACAATCTTTCTTGGAAAGATCTTTTCCAAGAAAGATCGTAATTGTTACGTCTATGGCCACCTTTAGGCATAGAGGAAGGGCAGACAATATTTGATCGACAGCTGAGATTTTTAAATGAGCTTACAACAGCTACGAATGCTTTAATAATAAATAGAAATTGGATTTCACGTTTCATTTGAAAAGGACTTTACAAAAGGAGTTTACAACAGCTATGAATGCTTTAATAAAATATAGAAATTGGATTTTATGTTAAATTTGAAAAGGACTTTTATTATACAGATTTTTGTGTCTGGGTGACAGGTCACTTGCCTTCTCCCCCAGGGAACCACAAAACTGGAAGTGACGTTGCTCGGGGTAAAAGGGAAAAATGCTTGATCGTCATGGGTGGACTTCCTACCTGAAATCTCAACAATATGAGGATATTCTGTGGGTACCTGGTCTCAAGTCCTATTATTATTACTCAGGGGTCAACCATTTTTATTCGTGAGAACCGTTGGGGAGCAACACAAAAAAGTTCCTGGGCGTGCCAAATAAGGGCTGTGATTGGCTATTTGGTAGCCCTAATGTGAACAGGCAGTCTAAAAGAAGATCTGTTTGGCAGTATATCTGGTTTTTATACGACCAAAACCTGCCTCCAAGCCTGGAGTTCAAAAATAAGCACCTGCTTCGAGGCCATTGGCAGCAACATCCAAGAGGTTGGACAGAAACATGTTACGCATGAGCCACTGGTTGGGGATTGTCAGGGGGCCTATCTGCTCCCAGCGGGAATAGTCCGGACCAGAGAAAAAGCCCAGGAGCAGAAGTCCAGGTCATGGTAGCCAAAGGGTTAAACAGGAGACATGGTCTAGTCACAGACAAGATGACCTTTTAAGTTCAAATTTCACACCATGCGCCGGCGCCCCAGTTGACCACGCATGAGCCATGGGCGCCACCATCTTGGATGCGGTGCCACTGAAGAAGACCGTGATCACTAGTATTAATATTACAATGTGTCTGTAGCTTAGCTGAAATGTACACATACACTATAAAACACTGCCTGTGACGCAGTGTTTCTATTAATATAAATGGGCTTGGGCCCAGGGTGGCCAGAAATCCTCTTTTAGATGAAATAGCTACAGACAAAAATATTGACAGTGCAGGAGGAGCAACTATACCTTGTTTGTTTCATTAAAAGAGACAGGCAGGCAACAGGCAGTTAGCACAAAGGCAAAGCCAAGTGAAGATACCATACTGATTATGCACACAAGCTAAGTAAACACACAAGAGAATACATAGGTTTCAGTTTGGTCCCTAGTTACCCATTAATGTGGGTTAAATATTGCCTTCTACAAATATTTAAAGACTACGGTCATATTGATGATATAAATAAAGGCCTGACAAGTAAGATAAGCAAGAAAAAGAATCATTGTGGAGACAGCCGCCAGGTACGCTGTAAAATGAGCAAGAACTGTATTTTCAAATGTTAATAAACCCCCACCAGGTTCACTGATAGATCAGGCAGAGTATGGCGCACACATAGGCAGAGCAATAGAGGAGATTGGTATGCCTAGAGTCCAATGATCGGATCATTAGCAGAAGAATACGGGCAGTCGTATTGAGGGCCACATCTACAAAAGGAAGTGGCCCTTGTTCAGACGGGATTTTTAAACCTGCCCGATCGACATGTGGACCAATTTCGACCAGATATCGATCGGGGAAACCTGTCAAGGGCCCCATACACTGCCCGATAAGCTGCTGCCACTTAATCGGCCCATATGTGGGTTGCTTAAGGGAATACATTTAACACACAGATGTAGTAACCACCAAAGAGGCTTGGAACAGAACACTTTAGCAGACGGCACAGATTAGGGCAGTCTCTCTATAACTCACCTGGAGGATTAGCTCTCGTAGATGCAGTCTCAGGTTCAGCTTGCGACCCAAATATGTTGGAAGCCATCTTGTGCTGCCTGCTGGGAGCAGAGGTTTCTTCTGAGCCACCAAAAATACAGCTTGATCCACCTCCTGGGGGTTTTAATACTCTGTGAAGAAAGCAAAGGCAGGAATTAAATTCATGCTAATGGAAATGTGGCAGAAGACATCTCAATAGTGATGCCAGCATAATGTCTTTGGTATAGGCCTGTAATAAAACATTTTTGGCAAAACAATGTGATGGAGCTGGCAGATGTGTGGATTAGGTAATCACATTACAATGCACATTAGCCTTCCCAGTACACTATGGAAACCTTTTAGGCTTATGTTGGGCTATGAGATTTATTAGAATTTTGCCACTGTTGCGGTATTACTACCTGTTGTTTATCGGTCAGGTCAATTATCCAGAATATCTTCAGCTCCTGTGAGCAGTCAAACATTATTTTACTCTAATGAGCTAGTGTTCAGAAGCAGCACAGAGCTCTATTACCAAGTCGGAATCTTTGCTCAGTAGATTTGTCTATATCTGGGTACTACTGGCAGGGATGGACCCATTCCATGCAAAGCCATTATTATTATTAACACGTGCAGTTGTGTTCAGTGTAGCAGCAGTGAGATTAAAAAAAGTGAATAAAGCTCAAAACCCTTATAATAGCTTTTTTATTTCCATACATGCAAAGCATCATTATTTGCATTGGGAACAGTACACATTCTATTTCAAATCAAAACATGAATGAGAATTGGTCAAATGTGTGTTATTCCTTTACAGAAAGCGAATATTACTCTCTTCCAAAAAATAGCAGTGTTTGTATTCTTCTTTATAAACTCATTCACTGTATAAATTGAAACATGTTTCAAGATTTTGCTTTCCTTTGAATCAGTGAATATTTAGTTGTATAATCAGTGTCTCTGAGAACTGCTGCACATCTGTGTTACATGGAGTCCACCAACTTCCAACAACCTGTTACATTCCACAATTCTTCTGCATTTCTTGCTTTTGCCTCACAAACACTATTTTTGATGTCACCCACACGTTTTCTATTGGATTAAGCTCTGGGGATTGGGCTACTCCATAACGTCAATCTTGTTGGTCTGGAACCAAGATGTTGCTCATTTGCTGGTGTGCTTAGGTTCGTTGTCTTGTTGAAACTCCCATTTCAAGGGCATTTCCTCTTCAGCATAAGGCAACATGACCTCTTCATGTATTTAAGGGATTGAAACTGATCCATGATCCCTGATATGAGATAAATAGTTCCAACACCATAGTATGAGAAACATCCCCATATCATGATGCTTGTGCCTCCAGCTTCACTGGCTTCACTCTGTACTGTGACTTGAATTCAGTGTTTGGGGTCATCTGACAAACTGTCTGTGGCCCCTACACCCAAAAAGAACAATCTTGCTTACATCAGTCTACAAAATGTTGCTCCGTTTCTCTTTAGGCCAGTCAATGTGTTCTTTGCAAATTGTAAGCCCTTCAGCACATCTTTTTTCCAACAGTGGGACTTTGAGGGGGCTTCTTGCCGATATCTTGGCTTCACATAGGCGTCTTCTAATTGTAACAGTATCACAGGTAACTTTACACCTTCTTTGATGTTCCTGGAGCTGATTTTGGTTATTCTTCTGTCCATTCCAATGGTCGTTTTCCTCCACGTCTTTCAGGTTTTGGTTGCCATTTTAAAGCATTCGATATTAATTTAGCTGAGCAGCCTATAATTTTATGCACTTCATTATAAGTTTTCCTCTCTCCAATCAACTTCTTAATCTTCTGAACAATATCTGGAACGAGCCAGTTTTCTTAGATTTTCAGAGAGAAATGCACTATAATCAGCAGCACAACATTTACTCCTTCCTTCCTTGAATAAGGGCCGGAATTGACACCTGTTATTTCACAGAATGAATGATGTCAATGATTGAACTCCACACTGCTATTATTTGGAACACTGCTATTATTAGCAACAAGCCTCAATCAATGATTGAACGACAGAATCAGCAGCATGTCATGTCTGTTTGGTTTCTAGAACTCTACTACACCTACTAGTAAATTATTTGACATGTGGAAATAGAATTTCTACCAAAAATTTATCAGGTTAGTGATGACGGCTGTTATTCTGAACACAACTGTATTTATAAAGCAGTAACATATGCCACAGTGAAGTACAATAAATAGGTGTATACGCTGAACATACATACAGAATACCAAATATCACAAGAGGTAAAGACCTTGCATAAAAAAAGGAGTAAACTCATGAGAGCTGATAAATTCTATTATACTCTAAGCAGAATATATCAGTGCTGGCCAAACCAGATAATAGAGGCATTTATTTATGGTCCCCTGCCTGTTCACATATTCCTTTGACTTCATCATGTTATAATAATGCAGCCCCTGAACATGCTGATAACGTCTCCACTACATGGAAATTTGAACAGCATCACTTAATGAAATGCCAGAGTTGCTTTAGACTTCTAGATTTCTGTTTGGGTCTTCTAATACTCATATAGCATTCTGGTCGTTGATCAGACTCTTACATTAATGAAGCATAAGTCAGTTCTCCCTTGGGTCTTTTAATAAGCTGCTTCTGTTGTCCCATCCACTGCCCCTCATCCACTGTCCCTCATCCACTGTCCCAACATAGAAGTTAGAATTCCTAGTGGGCTCAGAAAGAAGGATGGGATATAATAAGGTCAGTGATGACACCTACAGTACATATGAAAACATTGTACAATAAGGTCAATTTCCAAAAAAATGTAAAGAACATGCATATGAGAAGTATTCCAGCAGATTTCTCTCAGCCCCTATTGAGCAATGGGAAATGTCTGTGAGTTTGTGGGGCTGTGGTAAAGATAGAGAAGTCTTTGTTTAATAAAAGCTTTCACTTAACTATCAGAGACAGGGAGGAAGAAGTAGAATATAAATATATATTTTTACTCAGATTGTCAATTTTACGTTTAGCTTGTTTTAGGGTTCCTTAGTTTAATCCCCCCAAGGGGACAGTATTTCAGCCCCGCTGTACTTAGCTACACGCTCCCCCCCAGGCATAAGATTATGTATAAAGAATAGTTCCAGCAAAACCCACAGAGCGTGAAATGCTTCAGCCATAAGATGCTACAAAGCATGGGGGAGCTCAAGCAAACTATTCCTTCATCCAGATAACAGCAAGTTTACCCCTGCCAGCACCAGTAAGGGTGCCGGCACACGTTCAGATTCAGGGAGATCAGTCGATCTTCTTCGGCGACTAATCTCCCTGAAATGCCTTCCTGTTGGCCAAAATGTGATTCGCTGCAGGGATGGCATACGGATTGCTTTGGTTTTCCGAAGTTGCCCGAAGTTTCCTGGTGAGACAACTTTGGGCGACTTCGGAAAACGAATTGCTACGCATGCCATCCCGCTGGCCATTCGCATTCTTGCCGGCATTTCAGGGAGATTTCGGAGCAATTAGTTGCCCAAAGAAGAGATTTGTCGTGTGCCAGCACCAGTAACAGACCTTTCAACTGGGTTTTCAAACTTGGCCGAAAATGTATAGACAAGCAGCTGATCCTCATACCCTTTATAGGGTCACATTGGCAACCATAGTCATTAACGTGTAAACTGAGCCCCTCCTGATCAAGTCAGCAACTTACAGGGATCCTTCCTACTCATAACTGAGCACATATATTGGTAGACTAATTGGCTGAAGAGGATGGAAACGTCCATTTACAATATTGTATTGTAATATTGTATCCAGACACTGGATACAGTGTACAAAGGTTCAGGCCATTTCCTTGCATCCTTCCTGCTGTGAACTATAGCCCTTCTTCTGTCCTATGTTCATAGAATATTCATGTATACTGTGGATTTTGCCTTCAATTTGTACTCCTTTTAGCAACCCTCAGGGACTGTCTCCAATCCCCACGCATCCTGGAGGATAAGACAGCCATTAAACATTTCAAACATCATTAAGGATCACTAGTTCTCCTGCTTCTTGTGTATAAAACGTTAGATATATTCTTAGGCGCATAAATGTGCCAAGAAGAAAAAAAAGGCAAAAAAGTGTTCAATTTCAGAGACATGCATTGTGCCAGATGGTTTAACTGAGCACCCAAAAAGAAATGCCCTGTGTGTTATTTTGTGTATATAGAGCCAAGTTAGACTGGGTCATTCAGGGCCACTACAGAACCTGCCATTTTAAAGCCCCACATTTGTCAGCGAAATCAGGGGGAAAAAAACGGTTTATTGCACACAGATCAGAGCTGCAGCCTCCATGATCAAGATGACGGATCCAAAACACACAAACAAATGTACAAGGTTTCATTAACGTCATCTTCCCTAATGTCAAATTCTTCTTAAACCGGTTGTTCACCTTTGAGCTGACTTTAAGTATAATGTAGAGAGTGATATTCTGACACAATTTGCAATCGGTTTTCATTTTTGATCATTTGTGGCTTTTGAGTTATTTAGCTTTTTATTCATCCGCTCTCCAGTTTGCAGTTTCAGCAATCTGATTGCTAGGGACCAAATTCCCCTAGCAACCATGAATTGATCTGAATAAGAGACTGGAATATAAATATGAGAGGCCTTAATAGAAAGAGGAGTAATTAAAGTAACAATAACAATACATGTGTAGCCTTACAGAGCATTTGTTTTCAGATGGGGGTCAGTGACCCATATTTGAAAGCTAGAAAGAGTCAGAAGTAGGCAAATAATTAAAAAACTATACAAAATAAATAATGAAGACCAATTGAAAAGTTGCTTTGAAATGTTAACTTAAAGGGAGAGTGATATTCTGAGACAATTTGCAATTTGTTTTAATTTTTATTATTTGTGGTTTTTGAGTTATTTTGTTTTTTTATTCAGCAGCTCTCCAAATTCACATTTTAGCAGTCTGGTTGCTAGGGTCCAAATTACCCTAGCAACCATGCATTCATTTGAATAAGAGACTGGAATATGAATAGGAGAGGCCTGAATAGAAGGATCCGTGATAAAAAGTAACAATTACAATACATTTGTAGCCTTACAGAGCATTTGTTTTTTTAGAAGGGAGTCAGCGATGCCTATTTTATAAAAAAAATAATGAAAACCAATTGAAAAGTTACATAGAATTATGTTCTATAACATAATAAAAGTTACCTAATAAAAACCCTAATAATCCCTCCCTTCTCTTCCACTTCCTGCTCCCTGAATTCCCAGGCTGTGCAGGGGAGCCGGCAGCACTGTAGGACAGGAACCAATCAGCAGCTAGCAGGACCTGAAAGGGAACTGAAGCCTGTCTATGCTTGTGTGACTGCAGAGCTGTGATTGGCTGTTCCCCTCCTACTGTGCTTCTGGCAGGGACCGTTAGGACAAGCCCACCCCTCATTTGAAACAGAGAACATCTATAGGGAGCTCCAATAAAGGGGCTATTTTTAAAGATAATTTTAAATTTTAGCACCATGTAAAAGCAACACCATATATTACTTATAATTACCTACAAAATTAGCTTTTTTTTAATCTATCCTATGTCTCCTTTAACGTTTACTATGATGTAGAGAGTGATATTCTGAGACAATTTGCAATTGGCTTTCATTGTTTTATTAATCAGGTTTTTTTTTGATTATTTAGCTTTTTATTCAGCAGCTGTGCATTTAAAAATGTAGGCAATCTGGTTGCTAAGGTCCAAATTACCCTAGCAACCATGCACAGATATGAATAAGGGACTGGTATATGAATAGGAGAGAGTCTGAATAGAAAGAAATAAAAGAGTAATAAAAAGGAGCAATAACAATAATTTGTAGACTTGCAAAATAGTTATTTTAGATGGGGGTCCGTGAACCTCCACCGGAAAGAGCCAGAAGGATGCAAATAATTAAACTATTAAAAAAAAAAATGAACATAAATTGGAAAGTTACTTAGAATTTGCCATTTTATAACATACTAAAAGTTCATTTAAAGGTGAATCACCCCTTTACTAATGATTATGCCTGTATTGGGGAGCTGATCTGTTAGTAATGGTTAATTGCAGCTACTAGGCAGGTGAAAAAGATCCTTTAGTATCTGTTAGTTTTTGCTACTGGGCAGGTGAAAATGATCCTTCATTAATAGGGATGGGCGAATTTTTTCGCCTTGTTTTGCCGCAAAAATGACGCTCATAGACTTGTATGGCGTTGTGCGTCAGCGACAAAAAATTTTTTGACGCCGATAGACTATAATGGGTGTCTGCGACATTTCGACGGCGGCTAATTTTTGGCGAAACGGATGAAATTCACCCATCCCTATTCATCAACTGTTTTTGCTACTACATGAACTATCAGCGATTCTCTAGAACTGCGCCCATAAACCAAAGAAAAAGCATAGCACCTGCTCTGTAGACACAAAAACAGAAAGATTAAAAAAAAAAAAAAAAAAAAAAAAAAGTATTTGTCTGTGGTTATGATGGGTTTGGTTAAATAAGAATGTACCCAAGTTAAATGTTGTCAGGTACTGTTTTGTGTTTTTTTTTTTTAAGCCAAAACCACCACCTGTAAAGATTGCAGATTGCATATTCCATGAGAAACTACAACTCTCATACACTTCAGCACACGTTCAGACATACCAAGCTCAGGAAACAGGAACGCGTGTTAAGAAAGGGGGAAAAAAAAGCATTGTCTGCATGAGTGTCACAAAGCAAACACATTCAGCAGTTCAGCCTCCACATATTTATAGAACAGGCTCTGTTGCTTTTATTAACAGCCTCCTAATTACAGAACACTAAATTATAAGGGAGGCAGTTTGCTTCTAAATTACCTTCTCAAAGTGTCTTAGATTTAGGTGTGGCCACTCCACGCTGGTACAGAATCTATGCCACAAAATCAGCTCGGCTGCATCATTCTGCCGACTGCCTGTTACACGACTGCCTGTTACACGACTGCCTGTTACACGACTGCCTGTTACACGACTGCCTGTTACACGACTGCCTGTTACACGACTGCCTGTTACACGACTGCCTGTTACACGACTGCCTGTTACACGACTGCCTGTTACACGACTGCCTGTTACACGACTGCCTGTTACACGACTGCCTGTTACACGACTGCCTGTTACTTCCCTCATTCCAGCAGTAGAATCTGAAGCAACATGAACAACGGTATCCTTTAGCCTACAGTCACGTTAGCCCGGCTAAATGTTTGAATTCCTTGTATTACGGGGCTGTGAAAAGCAAACAATGCAGAACAAAGCATGGGCTGGGCACATTTCCCCAGCACAATACAAAATCAACAGCAGGTCTGGGCACCACATTGTCACCTCTTCAATCCCAGGGAAAAGGGTAGTGAAATGAACAGGGAATAAAATAAAGCAGAAGTAACAATAAACAAATAAATCAAACAAACAACATGTCTCACATCACAGGTCACCTGGGCATCTATGTTGACACTGGATTATTGACACTGAGCACTGTTTATTGCCCACAGCAATTTCATGGACCTCCATTCGGCTCAAGGGAGCCACAGAATTCTTTCTTTAACATCATTTTAATTTTAGGGGGAGGAAAGTTAGGTTGGGATAATTATATGGATAACAGGTATTCCACCTGCAGAGCACAGATTGTTCTTGATCTAATCCATGCAGCTCAACCAAATCCAAACAGGATTCAGCAGCAGCTGGTGGTCCCGTGTGTTTTATCTACTTATCCCCTTGCCAAGGGGCCCTGGGTCCAGGATACGTCATCTCTTCCCTAGTCCAAAACCAGCCGGCTCAAGACGGGGGAAGCCGCTCAGGGAGATTAGTCGAGGCTATTAGTCACCAGGCGACTAAATCTCCCCGAATTGCCAGGTGTGCCCTTACCCTAGGGCTATGGCACATCAGGAGATTAATCGCTAGAGATTAATCTCTGCTTCTGCCAGCAACTAATCTCCTGTAATCTCAAGTAAAAGCTTTCCCATAGACAAGAATGTAAATCGCTGGTGATAAAACCCATGTGTCGCTTCAGTCTCCCAAAATCGCTTGAAGTTGCTACAAGAGGAAACTTCATGAGATTTTGGGAGACTGAATAGACACGTGGATTTTACCACCAGCAATTCACATTGTCGTCTACGCGAAAGCTTTAAGGGCAGAGACAAACTGTCAGATTCGGGGAGATTAGCCGCCTGGCGACAAATTTCCTCTTCTTTGGGGGCGACTAATCTCCTCGAACTGCCTCCCCACTGACTAGAATGGAAATCCCCAGCAGCATGGCACTCTGAGTGCTTCATTTAACGAACTTGCCTCACGAGGAAACTTCGGAAAACAAAGCGCTCCGATTGCCACCCCGCCAGCGTTTTCCATTCTAGCCAGAGGGAAGGCAGTTCGGGGAGATTTCTTGCCATGAAGAAGATGAGATTTGACGCTGGGTGACTAATCACCCCAAATCTGACCATGTGTCTCTGCCCTGACTGGAGATTACAGGAGAATAATTGCCAGCAGAATCTGAGATTTATCTCTTGCGATTAATCTCCTGGTGTGCCATTGCCCTTAGGGATTCATCTCTATTACACCATGTGTATCCAGTGAAGCATTTCTTGCAAAGCACAGAATGAAGATTAACCCACTCCCTACAAGTTCAGGACCAGCTGGCAGTCTACTGGTTGGACCTGTCCCCTATGTTTTATCCATTTAACCCTGTCCTGGTTATGGCAAATGCCAGAGGGGCTGCTGTAAGATGCCATAGACAATCACTATGTAGTGGGCTGGTGGGGGGCAGTTTGGGCTTTTCTGTACTTGGAATGCCAGGGCCAGTGGTGTAACTTGATATTACTGGGTCCCACAGCAAATTATATTTCATTTTAGGTTGACCACTTTTACCAATATTTATTGAAATTGTATATGAATGAGGGTCTCATGGGGCCCCTATACCTCCAGGGCCACCCTACAGCTGCAGGGTCTGCTTCCTCTGTAGTTAAGCCCCTGGTAAGGGTGTAACTACAGAGGAAGCAGACCGTACAACTGCAGGGGGTCTCAGGAGTGTAGGCGCCCTGTCTTGGTAGACTAGACCAACTTATCAATAATTGGGGCCCCGTAGCATCTAGTTACGCCACTGGCCGGTAATTGCTCGACCAGCACCGACCTCTCCCAATCCAAACCCGTCCCGGCCTACTGCCCCTTAATTTATAGACTCGCGCCTCACCCATCCTGCAGTGATGTCACAAAAGGGGTGGGCAGGGCCAGATTTACATAGTGAGCGCCCCTAGGCCCATTGCCGTTCATCGCCCCTGTCCCCTCCCCTTTATTCGTGCACATTTTCATTATCTGGACTGGACCAATGGGGATTGGCTCACAGGAAATTTAAAAAAAATGATTCTATCTCCAGCGCATCCCCAGTGTTTTTGAAACAATGAGGAACCCGGGCCTAGGTGGCCTTTCCACAAATCCGGGCCTGGGGGCAGCGCAAGTCTATGAATATCAGCGCCGGAAGTGGTAGGTCGCGGGGGCGGGGAGAGCAGGAGAAGAGCTTGACCTGGACCCGCCCACAAGCCAATGATTTTGTGCAGGAGTCGGCCTGAATCCGCAGGTAAGACCCACACTGGCAATCTGAGGGCCCTGGTAAATGACAAAGGGGCTACCGTACAAAGCCGTTAGGGTTGCCACCTGTTCAGTGTTTACTGGCCTGACCGGTGAAAATGATGGTTGATCCCAATGTTATTAATAGGGAAAAAAGATAAATATATAGGAAGCCCAGTATTTTTTTTCCAGAAAAGGTGGCAACCCTATTTGTGCCATAGACACTATTTATTGGGCTGGTGAGGGGCTGATTGGGCCTCTGGGTAATTTAAATTGCAGGCCCTATTTGCTCAACTGGACCCCACTGCAAATCCCTCCAATCCATTAGGCACAAGGCAATATTTCTCTCTCTAGATCTACGGGTTAGCCCCAGGGACTACTTCCTCTATAGTTCCGTCCGTGGGTTCATGTATAATGCAGGAACTGCCAGTGAGAGTTGTAGGAAGTAAATCGGCACGTTTATATTACTAAGGCTGCCAGTGATTGCTCGTATCACTCCACAGGTCCCCAGTCTGTGCACAATGCTCCGCCCGCAGCTTTCCGCCCGCAGCTTTCCGCCCTCACCCTGTGTGCCCAGCAGCACGACCCTCTCTATACGCTCATGACGAGAAGCCTCACCTCGAGCTTGGCTTAGCCTCGGAATCCAGCCCCTGGAAACTGTGAGTGGAAGTCATGTTCCTCTCGCTCCGTCACAGAATAACCCGTCTTCTGGCACAGACACCGCACCACCAACAGACTGCAGGAAATCCCTTGCCAGCGCGGGTTCATACATGATTAGGTTCTGTAGCTATCCATCACGGCTGACAGCCAATCAGAAGTGAGGCGTCTGGTGAAAAAAATCAACACCCTAACAGCGCATGATTGGATAAAGCGGCACATCGGCTTGTCAATCATTCAAACACGCCGCGGTATTCGCTGGTGTTGCCCAAAAGGCGGTGCAAAGGAACAAACACCGCCTACTCTGAGAGAGGTGCTTTACGCTTATTGGTCAGACCGCTGCTCATAGCTGCCCTTTAATGGATTTTAATTCATGACATCACGATTGGGTGAGTGTAAAGTTCCACCCAAGGCAATGCAATAGAAGAGTCTGGAACGCTGTGCAGGACGCGCAATTAGATAATTGTACTCTGTGCTAGGCCTTGGTCCTGTCCCACTGAGAGGGGAATATACAGCTATAACCAGGGCTGTAACGATGGAAAATGCGGACTCTGATTAGCAGCAAATAATGCCATGGCAGAAACACCATTTATTGGCTCTCTTTGGGCCTCTGTATATTAATCTGTTAGTATGATGTAGAGAGTGATATTCTGAGATAATTTGCAATTATTTTTTATGCTTTTTTCTTAATTAACAATGTTTGCAATCTGGTAGCTAGGGTCCGAATTACCCTAGCAACCATGCACTGATTTGAATAAGGGACTGGAATATGAATAGGAGAGGGTCTGAATAGAAAGACATATTCAGTTATTTAATGTTCTATTCACTGGGAGAGGCCTGAATAGAAATAGGAGTAATAAACAGTAGCAATAATATATTTATAGCCTTACAGAGCATTTGTTTTTGTTTTTTTAGAGGGGGTCAGCGACCCCCATTTGAAAGTTGTATAGAGGCAGAAGAAACCGGTAATTATTTTAAAAAAAAAAAATTAAATAAAAATGAAGATCCAGCTTAGAATTGGGCATTCATAACATAACATAATAAACGTTAATTAAAGGTAAGCCACCCCTCTAAGGGCCCTGACATGATAAATCTGAGCTACATCCCTAATTTCCTTCCCATTGGTAGTAATGAATTAATAATGAAAATGGTCGGGAAAAACACACATTACTTCAGCTTTTGGAAGTGGCAAGCAACTTTGGCAACTAGTTGAGAAGCTCCAAGAGACACATGCTTCCCCACCAGCGATTTATATTACTGTTGATAAAAAATGCTTTCCTAGGAGATGTTGCCCACCATAGGGCAGGTTACATGTCTGAAGAAATTCACTGGCACACAGGAGTTGCAATAGCAGGGCAAGCCCTTGCGGTTTATTAGTGCAGTGGTGAAACGTTGCACCAGTCTGCACTAATTAACCACGAGGGCTTGCCCTGCTATTGCAACTCCTGTGTGCCAGTGAATTTCTTCTGACCTTGGACAAGAGGTGGCAGATTCCTCTGTCACTGGGCACCAGGAAAAAGAATTTGCCAGGTTTTGTGAGGTGTGCTGCTTCTCCAAATCCGCTCAAAAACCTGCGGTAGCCGGGCGGGTTGCAGGTAGAAGTTCTGGGTGCGGGTATAGAGACGGGACGGCGGTTTTGCGGGCTTTATTACGTCTACTTGTCACTTCCAGTTTACAATTACCGCACTACCTGTTTTACGCTTTTTCTGATCACGCCCACTTCCAATGACAGCACTTCCCGATTCTTGATGGTCAGTGGGTCCGGGTTACGGATAAGGTACTTCCGGGTAGGGTAGCGGGTCCAAGCGGTTTAGAATGGAGGCAGAACATGTTAATGCTGCTTGTTTTTGTGATCTTTTTGTCTGAATCATAACTAGATGTTAATAAGCCCTACAACAAAATTATTTTGTGAAGAAGTCATTGATCAGAAAAATAAAGTCCCACTGCCCCCGCCATACAAAGGTAGATATGCTTAGTTCGCCAAATCAGCACATCTTTAAAGAACTTGGCAACTCAGGTGTGGTATACTCTGATAATGTGGCTGTTCAGCCAAAAATCATATCATGTGACTGCTCTATACACACTGCACTGGGCATCTTGGCTAATTGGATTTTTTACCCCATTCATTATTAAATCAAAGGATCAACAGACTCCCACAAGCTCAATAAATAATGACTGTCTATGGCATCTTACGGAAGCTCATATGGCATTTGCCAGAACCACAGACTGCCAGTCTGGAACTGCACCACATAAGACTGCTGGATGCCCACATGGATGGGAAATATGGTCCAAATCGACATGACCTAAGTGGGGCACGTACAGCCGGTTTTAGACTCCATATTTTGAACATGTGGTGCTATAATTAGAGCGCATTAGCAGCCCAAGTAGCTTGTTCCCCCCCACGCCTCCCCTTAAACACATGAGCCTGGTACTTTGCCTGAAATGTTCCGATTCTATGGGAGTAACTCCACCAACTATCCATTTTCATTTTCCTGGTTTTTAACCAAGGAGCAACTTGAGAGACAGAAATCAATAGACCTTTTTTATTTACTAACTTATTAGCACTGGTCACTTTACTAATTAATGATTCTTTTTTTTATATATAATGAATTGAAATGGGATTTGGAGTAAAATAGCCAATCAGAAAGCACTTGCACTTTATAAGTAATCACTTGAATTCATCTATTTTTAGTTTTACTGAATAACTGATATATAGAATTAATAACGTGCTAACCTATTATATATATATATATATATATATATATATATATATATATATATATAAAATGGAAAAGCACCTGCACTTTACAAATAATCACTTGAATTAATTATTACATTTATTTTCAGCATTTAATTGATATACACAGAATTAATGGTGTGTTTTCTGATTGAATACAAAAAAATCATCGAAATAATCAAGAAGTGATAAACGGATAGCTGAAATTAATGAACTGGTCTTAAAGAGATTTTCTTCCAAGTAGTATTAAAAATTGTTGTTAAGTGGGTGGTGGTGAACAAGTAAGACCAAACAAACATTCTCAAACAAGGTTTCTTTCTCTCCTTTTTAATTATAAATTGAATAAACAATCCTTGTATGTTTAAAGAATTTGGGAATTATTTTAAATAAGAGGAATTGGTGGTGTCCATATCAATTGAACTTATATGTACCACTGAACAAAATAAATCAGACAGAGCAATAGGGCAATGGCACACTGGGTGCTTTGTCACCCACGGGGTAATTGCACTTCCCCATGTGCGACAAAATGGTCAAATAAACCATTGCAAAGCAGATTACTGGAATCGTTGTGTCGAATAATTGTGCAAAAATGCTCTCCTCTACACTTCCATAAGATTACATAATTCAACTGGCATGTGGTGCTATGCAAAGGTATTTTGGGGCATTTTGTTGCCTGCCGAGATTTAAAATGGGTGGATAAACACACCATATGCTATTGCCTAAGTTTTGACAAGCCCACTTGAAAATGGTACATTTACTAAAATTTTATATAACAGCATGCAAAAGACTGACAACAGCAGTGACCCAATTAAAAGGAACCAAATTAGAATATGCTTAACAAGAAGCTTGCAACAATATTAGTGGGTCAAGGTGAACTAGTAGGGAGAGCATTTTGGCAGGTCAGGGGCTCCTCCTAGTGCTAAGCATCAGACACTGCAGCTACCAATCATAAATTGTTCCAGCCAGTCAAAAATATGCTCTTTGTAGAAAACAATATATGTTTATGTTATAGTGACTTTCATCTTACACCCATTACTATTCCTTTACGTGCCTGTTATTTCTTTATGGTTAATTTATTGCAAAATGACACTTTTAAAGAGTACTCTGCAAAAAATCAAAATGGAGTAATTGTATTCCTCTACAAACCTCTTTCCAGTTTCACTAAAATTTGGGGCCCGATTCACTAAGGGTCGAATATCGAGGGTTAATTAACCCTCGATATTCGACTAGGAACTAAAATCCTTTGACTTCGAAGTAGAAGGATTTAGCGCAGATAGTTCGATCGAAGGATAATTCCTTCGATCGAACGATAAAATCCTTTGAATCGAACAATTCAAAGGATTTAAATCCAACGATCGAAGGAATATCCTTCGATCAAAAAAAAGTAAGCCAAGCCTATGGGGACCTCCCCTATAGGCTAACATTGACTTCGGTAGCTTTTAGATGGCGAACTAGGGGGTCAAAGTTTTTTTTAAAGAGACAGTACTTCGACTATCGAATGGTCGAATATTCAAACGATTTTTAGTTCGAATCCTTCGATTCGAAGTCATATTCGAAGGTCAAAGTAGCCCAAAAAAAAAACTTCGAATCCTTCACTCGAAGTTAGTGAATCGGCCCCTAAAACACCCTTGTACACTGATTTCTGCTGATTTTCTTCCATATGATGTTCAAATGAGAGCCTGTAAACCGTGGTACCCAGTGGTTAAAGATCTTCATGAAGTCCTTTTCAGACAGCTGTCCCCTCTCTGGCTTCTCTCTCTTTCTCAAAGTAGTCCTTGGGGAAGAAGCTTGTCCTTTTGAGATCTAACATGGGTTCAGTCAGTGGTTTCCCTTCTTTCTGCATCTGCGCAAGGATCATGGCCCGCATAAGAGGTGGGTATGGCACATATCGGACTGGTTCTGGATCTGGCACTGGGGTGAAGCGCTTGAAGTTCTCCTCTTCATGTCGTGGCACAAGGCGCCAGTCATGGTACATGACTTTAGGGATTTCTTTTACTTCATTTTCAGGCTTGCCTATTGCATAAAAAAAGACAATAAAAGAGAAATCCATTGTAGAATAAAGAGGAAGTGTCTGCATATTCCCATAAACATGTGTCACTTGATTAGACTGGATTAGGGGGCAGCTGTTAATAAATGTGTACAGAATTATATTCTTCCTGGTGGTAAAGAATATTGCCTCTAAATGATTATATTTGTTCAAAAAAAATTGGAAAAGCGGAGTAACTCCCTTAATAATATGCCTATGATTAAGGGAGTTACTCCCGAAACGCGTCAGGTGATGTTGGTCAGTGACCTGTTGGAATAAACCACCTTATCTTTTAACCGGAGTGCCGCTTTTCCAATTTTTTTTAACAAATACTATTTCGGTGGGAATGCTAATGGCAGAGCACCCGGAGTACAAAAATGGAGCTACACTAAGAAGAACACGCAGGGGGTGAGTTTGGAGCGGCTCAATCCCTTTTTTTCATGAAAATGCCGAACCAAATCCAAAAACCTTATTTTCATATTCATGTCTGAACATCATAAAATGGTTATTCCTGTGGGTAAAATGCAGGTTTATTCAGTAATCCAGAGCATGTATGTTATATAAAAGAGAAAGCACAATGATTGTGTGGTTGATTCTCCTAGATAAACACACACATTCACACTTACCTCTGAATGTTAAGTAGCCCCAAGCCTTTCCATGATCCATGTTCTAAAATACAATAAAAACAAGACTGGTATGTCAGTTATCAGGGTTAATGGACCCTAATGCAAATGAGACTAGTCTAACCAGCAAGATCATTTCCAGTGGCTCCTCCAGGGAATGATTCATTTTTAGGCAATGTATTTATCATATATTATATGGTTAGTTATTGAGAGATCACAAATGAAAAACAGCATTAGAAGAGAAAGCTGCAGCCATCCGTTTAATGTTAACTCTAATTCACAAAAACGCTATAATAAAGCCTGTAGGGGGTTGCAGTTGAATAGCATGTGAAGGGTCACAAGGTAACCTATAACTATTATCTATAGACTTGTTGGCTCTGTACCAAAATATTTACAATACAGGCATGGGATCTGTTATCCAGAATACTCGGGACCTGGGGTTTTCCGGATAACAGATCTCCGTAATTTGGACTTGAAAATCATGTAAACATTAACTAAACCCAATAGGCTGGTTTTACTTCCAGGAAGGATTGATTATATCTTCGTTGGGATAAAAAACAAGCTACTGTTTTATTATTACATAGAAAAAGGAAATCATTTTTAAAAATGTGGCTTATTTAATTACAATGTAGTCCATTCCGAGCTTTCCAGATAACGGGTTTCCGAATAACGGATCCCATACCTGTACTGATCCTCATCCTTACCTTGTGAGAAAGAACTACAGGTTATAATTAAAAATGCCTGAATTCAAAAGCACTTTGCAATGGTTTACAGAAGCCAAAAATAAATAAAACAAAAACTGCATGCCTCCTTTATAATTAGTTAACAGTGAATCTGCAGGATTTGTTTTTGGCCAACGTTTAAGTATGTCCCTGCTTTAAAGAAAAACTATACCCCCAAAATTAATATTTAAGCAAGAGATAGTTTATATCAAATTAAATGGCATATTAAAGACTCTTGCCAAACTGGTATATATATTTTTAAGTAAATATTGCCCTTTTACATCTCTTGCCTTGAACCACCATTTAATGATGGTCTGTGTGCTGCCTCAGAGATCACCTGACCAGAAATACTACAGCTTTAACTGTAATAGGAAGAAGTGTGAAAGCAAAAGACAGAACTCTGTCTGTTATTTGGCTCATGTGATCTAATATGTTTGGTTTGTTTGTGTGCACCGTGAATCATATGATCCCAGGGGGCCCTTATTTTTTAAAATGGCAATTTTCTATTTATGATTACCCAATGGCACATACTACTAAAAAGTATATTATTATGAAAATGGGTTATTTACATGAAGCAGGGTTTTACCTGAGCCGTTTTAAGCAATATCTTTTTATAGAGACCTTCATTGTTTGGGGGGTATAGTTTTCCTTTAACAGGATAAGGTATAAAGTCATCTGATCATTATTAATCACTTTCCTGTCCTGAAGGGATGCAAACCTGGTGTTAGAATCTAAACAATATCTATCCTGTTTATGAAATCAGACGTGACAATACTCCCAAAGCAACAACACTGGGAAAAGCCACAAACAGACAGTCAAGAGAGTCATAATCTGAACCATGCAGCAGTGGTATCAGGTGTCACATAACAACATTCAGTGGGCTGGAGACACTTATCTGCCCCCTATTGTAAGACTGTACATATAACAGTTTGTATACAGTGCCGATAAATACTCGGCAAGATACTCCATTGAGCTCATGTGGTTGGTCAAAACACCAATGGAACCCCAAGGCTCTTGAGTGTCTGTAATTTGCATTTTTTTTGGAACAAGAAGATGTACATTCATGGCTATCCAAAATTATGCATTTTCTCACCTCAGCTGTATAATCCACTTTGACCTTTGTAATTGTCCAGTAACACGGTTCATCGTACAGCTCCAGCCAAGACTTCCTAGTCACCATTCTACTGATGCCAAAGGAACGCAGACCAGTAAGCAGTGTGAATAGACGGTTCTCGTTTCTCACGTCCTCCCATGCTAGGACTGGTAAACGTTTGCCAGTGAGGGGTCGAGTCATGTTCTAAAATAATTTATAAAAAGTTAGAAACTTAAAAAGATTGAGTGGGGTACGGACTATACATGTATGGACACCATCTAACCATGTCTGGACACTTGGGGTAAGTCCACACTGGGCGTTTTAGGGAGATGTGGTCGCCTGGCGACTAATCGCCTCGTTTTGCGGCGACCAATCTCGCCAAACGCCTTCCCTGACTCTGCGCCAGCTAAAATGAAAAAAAAAAAAAAACGCTGGCGTTTCGTTTTCCGGTCGCCCGAACTTTCCTTAACTTCGGGCGACTTCTGAAAACGACCCGCCGCATGTGATTAACGCCAGCGTTTTTTCATTTTAGCCCGCACAGAGTCAGGGAAGGCGTTTGGGGAGATTGGTCGCTGCAAAACCGATGCGATTAGTCGGCAGGCGACCAAATCTCCCCAAAACGCAGTGTGGCCTGACCCTAACAGCATCACTGACTACAGCTTACTTCTAGTATGTTTTTATGAATATCAGTGCTTTATGTGCTTGGGGGTATTCTTATCTGTGTAATCCGTGTATGCATAAAATCCGTGCTGTAAGTGTACAAATATTATATATGTAGCTATAGTTAACATATATTCTAAAATAAAAGGATATTATACATCACCATATAAAAGCATGAGGATGAAGGCTGAGGATATCATGAAGCCCCATTTATGTGGATAAGGATATAAATGACAAGATAAAGGTATGGGACCTGTTATCCAGAATACTTGGGACCTGGGGTTGTCTGGATAATGGATCTTTCTGTAATTTGGATCTTCATACCTTAAAGGGCACCAATCATAACTAAAATCATTTCCTAAGTAAATATGTGAAAGTTCAAGAAATCAGATTTTTAAAACAGTTAGAATTGTTGGTATAATGTAAATGATCAGCTCACTATTCCTTCTGCAAGATCTCCCCTATCTCTACTGCAGTTCTAGCTGAGGCAGCCATCTTGGATTTCACTGGCTCCTCCTACCTATATCTTCCCAGCCAACTGTAGCTCTGAAATCTCGCACATGCTCAGTTGAAATTCCTTGATTGCTTATCAACCCTTCTAAGCTATTTTCAAATCAGCCAAACTTCTGTGTTAGCTGCTGTTCAGTAGTGCTGCCACCTGCTGGAAGTTAGTGTGTGCCCTTCATTTGCATAATAACATCACCAGCAGTGGACAAGATAGGAAAATCTCCTGATACTTAAACTTAAACAATGCATTCTGGGTAGAATACTCAAAGCAGTGTTACAATCTGAGCATGCTCGTGAAATTTGCAAATTAGAGTCTCTGTTATAGTCACAGTATGGCCTCCCTCAGTGAAAGAACCCATTTGACAAAGTAAGGGATTTTTTTTTAAAACCTGCAGTTTTTTCAAAAAACTATATATATGTAGTTTGATTAAATGTGTTTAGCTTGTACTGGTCAGATTGTTAATATGTGTTTGATTTTGGCTGTGAAAGGTGCCCTTTAAGTCTACTAGACAATCATGTAAATATTAAAGGAAAACTATACCCCCCAAACAATGTAGGTCTCTATTAAAAGATACTGAGTAAAACAGCTCCTGTCTAAAACCCTGCTTCATGTAAATGAGCCATTATCATAATAATATACCTTTTTAGTAGTAAGTGCCATTTGGTAATCATAAATAGAAAATTGCCATTTTAAAAAATAAAGGCCGCCCCCTGAGATGGTAAGATTCACAGTGCACACATACAGACCACATGTTAGGTCACATGAGCCAATTAACAGACAGAGTTCTGCCTTTTGCTTCAACACTTCTTCCTGTTACAGTTAGTGTTGTAGTATTTCTGGTCAGGTGATCTCTGAGGCAGCACAGATAGAGTCACGAAATGGTGGTTCAAGGCAAGAGATGTAAAAGGGCAATATTTATGTAAATATATATTCCAGTTTGGTAAGATTCTTTAATATGTCATTCAATTTGATATAAACTATCTGTTGCTTAAGTATTCATTTTGGGGGTATAGTTTTCCTTTAAATAAACCCAATAGGCTGGTTTGTTAGGATTAATTATATCTTAGTTGGGAGCAAGTAAAAGGTTCTGTTTTATTAGTACAGAAAAAAAGGAAATAATAATAGAGAGAGAGAGAGTACATATCATTGCATACAGTATATATCTAGGCCAGGGGTTCCCAACCAATTTTACCCGTGAGCTACATTCAATTGTAGAGAGTCCAGGAGCAACACAAGCATGCAAAAAGTTTTTACTGATAGGGGGACCTGACCAGCAATGATTTTTTTTAACTTTAAAGGGGGACCCTAGCCAGCAGTGTTTTTTTTTTTTTACTTATAAGGGGGCCCAGGCTATCAATGTTTTTTTTTTAACTTGTAGGGGAGGGCTGACTACCAATGGCTTTTTATAACTTGTGTGTGTTTTTACCACTGATGTCGGTGTGGCCATTTTACTGTGGTATGGAGTGGGCGGGATCAGGGGTGTGGCCAGACTGGGACCAGGGGACCCAGAAAATTTTGTTGAACAGGGCCCCATGATTTGTGATGGCTGCCCTGAGTATAATGTAGAGAGTGATATTCTGAGACAATTTGCAATTGGATTTCATTTTTTATTATTTGTGGTTTTTGATGGTCAGACAGCATAAAATCAGTGTTCCAATGTTCCAACACCCCCAACCTGTGCCAAATTCTTGTTGTCATAGAGTTCGAGGGACATCGTTCACTTTTAAAGGGGTAGTTCACCTTTGACTTAACATTTACTATGATGCAGACCGCAATATCAATTTCATTTTTTTTTATTAATCATTTTTTTAGCTTTTTATTCAGCAGCTCTCTGTTGGGGTTCTTTATTTCAATGACTTGGTTGCTAGAGTGCAAAATTACCCTAGCAACCCATCATTAATAGGAATAAGAGACTGGAAGATGAATAATATAGGGCCTAAACAGAAAGATGAACACTAAGAATAAATGTGCTGCCTTACAGTGACTTTGTTTTTAGATGGGGGGGTCAGTGACCTCCCCCCCACCTCTTGAAAGAGTCAGAAGAAGGATGCACATAATTAAAGACCAATTGAAAAGTTGCTAAGAAGGAGATATCCTGACTGGCTCTGAATGTATTAAAGAGAATATGAAGCTGAAGAGACAGATAGGATGTATTACTAACCTGGTAGTCCAGGGCATACTTCTGGGAGTCCCGAGGCCGGTCCTTTAATTCCCTGTAGGCCCGAATCTTCCTGGCCATCTCAGCGATTAAACCCAGCTTCTTCTTCTTAGCCATGCTGCGCTACTGCGTTAGGGTCACCCCTGACAGCGTCTATCCTTCTGCTACACAGCACAGCGAGAAGGAGCGGATAGGGCGGGACCTCAACAGGAAGTGAGTGCCTCGGTGGGCGGGAGACTTCGAACGCTATAAGTGAATGAGCAGCGCGTGAGGCAGTAGTGCTAAAGTGTATAGCAGGCGCAGGTGAGGTGATTTCTCATGATGAGCTTCGTTTTTACCGTATTATTATCGGTAAGCGTGCAATTACTTTTGGTTTGTTGGACATATAAGTTGTATACGATCACTTCCTGTTCCCCCTCAAAGGATTGAAACGCCTCCTCTCTGTGTCGCTTGATGGAGTAAAGATTCTCTGAATACCCCCTGCTTCCCTTTTATTCTTATTGTTTTTTTTTTATATATATATATATATATATATATATATATATATATAATCAGGGGTCATTTATCAATACTGGGCGGATTTGCCCATCGCAACCAATCACATTGCTGCGTTCATTGTTCTCCTTGCCAGTGGCGTAACTAGATATTACTGGGCCCCAAAGCAAATTATTTTTCAGGCCCCCAAAATGTTTAGTGGTTGACTTGTTTCTCCAATATTTATTGAAATTGTATATGAATTAGGGCCTCATGGGGCCCCTATACCTCCTGGGCCCCCCTGCAGCCGCAGGGTCTGCTTCCTCTATAGTTACGCCCCTGCTCCTTGCAGCTGGCTTCATAAAAGCTAATCACTGATTGGTTAACATTCAATAAAGAAAAAATATTTAAAAAAAAAAAAACATTTGATTGCTCAAGAGTCTGACTTATGTACTATAAATATATGTGGGACAAACAGGAGCAGTGCCCTTTGCTATATACCTCAATTGTACCCGGGGTGCTGGGGGAAAAAAAGTAAATATTAAAGAAATAGGGTTGTTTGGTTTTCACCCGAACAGTTTGGTTATTCTATGGCCTGTTCGGGTCTCCAGTTTCTGTTCTGTTTTCAAGTAAATCAAAAATAGCCGGAGACCTTTATGTTTAAAAGGTTTTCATTTTTATTTCGCAGACACTCCTGCACAACATGTTTCGGCTACAACAAACTTCATCAGGTGCATGTTGTGCAGGAGCGTCTGCGAAATAAAAATGAAAACCTTTTAAACATAAAGGTGTGCTCGCCGGCTATTTTTGATTTACTTGGAATCCTTGCAGTCTGGCACGGGGACTGCGGCTCGTTGAGAAGCACTGAACACACGGATGATTACTATAAGGAGAATTTTATATTTAATCTGTTCTGTTTTCGCCTTGTGAAAACCGAATGCTAATAAATGATCAAGTGCCGTTAATGTCTTATTACAGAAACAACAAAAAGAGAGCACATCAATCAAAAACAAGAAACTTTTTCTAAATGAGCATTGCTGTATTTCAGAGCTTTCTGGATAACCGATTTCTGTATAATAGATCCCATATCTGTAATTAAAGGATTGGGCTTGCTTATCAGGCAGAATAGAGGTAGGGTTAGACACCAGTGTGGCCAGCTAGTTGGGTACTATAGTAGTACTTATCTGTTATCTACTGTGTATCCTGTGCTTGAATGGCTGCCCCCATGGCTACACAGCAGCTTGTTTATATAAACTATAGTAGTACTTATCTGTTATCTACTGTGTATCCTGTGCTTGAATGGCTGCCCCAATGGCTACACAGCAGCTTGTTTATATAAACTATAGTAGTACTTATCTGTTATCTACTGTGTATCCTGTGCTTGAATGGCTGCCCCAATGGCTACACAGCAGCTTGTTTATATAAACTATAGTTGTACTTATCTGCTATCTACTGTGTATCCTGTGCTTGAATGGCTGCCCCCATGGCTACACAGCAGCTTGTTTATATAAACTATAGTAGTACTTATCTGTTATCTACTGTGTATCCTGTGCTTGAATGGCTGACCCCATGGCTACACAGCAGCTTGTTTATATAAATTATAGTAGTACTTATGTTATCTACTGTGTATCCTGTGCTTGAATGGCTGACCCCAATGGCTACACAACAGCTTGTTTATATAAACTATAGTAGTACTTATCTGTTATCTACTGTGTATCCTGTGCTTGAATGGCTGACCCCATGGCTACACAGCAGCTTGTTTATATAAATTATAGTAGTACTTATGTTATCTACTGTGTATCCTGTGCTTGAATGGCTGACCCCATGGCTACACAGCAGCTTGTTTATATAAATTATAGTAGTACTTATGTAATCTACTGTGTATCCTGTGCTTGAATGGCTGACCCCATGGCTACACAGCAGCTTGTTTATATAAACTATAGTAGTACTTATCTGTTATCTACTGTGTATCCTGTGCTTGAATGGCTGCCCCCATGGCTACACAGCAGCTTGTTTATATTGTATCGGTATTCTTTGTGTCTTGCCCTCTTACTATTTGCCCTTCAGAATAAAGCAGTGTACATATGATAGCAATATTATGCATCCCCTAGTCTCCCATTTGCAGTTGCTAGTCTTGTGGCAATCCCACTTGCAGCCAGATAAGAACAGTAGGAGTAGTTGGGATGAGGGAGCCCACACTTTCCCAATAATGCCGGGGATATTAGCAGCAGGTGGAATCAAATAAAGGGACAACTTCTTCTGGGACAGAAGCTATACATGGGGTCTGGCACCAGGGACTTTTGCACTAATTGTAAGAGTCTATAATTCATGTAAATCATTATTCTCTGATTCATTACTGGGCAGGTTTGGCAGCTAAAAACGGATATTTCATAATAAAGACAATTCTATTAATATGTATCTGGCTGCTATCGTCATTTCTTGTGTTTTGAGAAACAGTATCTGAGAGGCAGTTTCTTATTAAAATAAAAGCCGCTGCATAGAAAGCTAAATAACTTAAAAACGACAAATAATAAAACATGAAAACCGATTGCAAATTGCCTCAGAATATCACTCTGTACATCATACCTTTAACATGTATTTATAAAGCACCAACATATTTCACTGCGCTATACAATAAATGGGTGTCATCGTGTCTCTCTACATGCAGGATTTGTGCAAAAGGCAATTATTTTGTTAGATTTTGTTTGTACTGGAATCCGTTATCTGAGTGAGCTCTAATAGATCTGCTAGAAAAGAAAGCCTCCCCTATAAGATATAGTGGATCTAACTGTCAATGAATATCTGACACCCAACTGCTGCATGAAGAGAGAATGAAGAGAAACGGATGGATAGTGAACATAAACTTGATTATTTCAGAAATGATGCAGAATATTTATTTGATTGTATTTACAAAGTTCCTTATTTCAGTATGATGACGCTTGTATTAAAGGACCAGCAACATCAAAAAAAAAAAAAATTTGTTAGAATACAACGAAAAAAATAGGGATGCACCGAATCCACTATTTTGGATTCGGCCGAACCCCCAAATCCTTTGTGAAAGATTCGGCCGAATACCGAAACAAATCCTAATTTGCATATGCAAATTAGGGGTGGGAAGGGGAAAACATCTTTTACTTGTTTTCGGACAAAAAGTCACATGATTTCCCTCCCCACCCCTAATTTGCATATGCAAATTAGGATTCGGATTTGGTTCGGCCAGGGAGAAGGATTCGGCCAAATCCGGATCTTGCTGAAAAAGGCCGAATCCCGAACCGAATCCTGGATTTGGTGCATCCCTAGAAAAAAAACACCAGGACAAATTAAAATTTCAAATTGCAGCCTTTATTAAGAAATAACTTACCGAAACTCCACTTCCTGTCCTCTTCAGAAACGGCGATATGGTGACCATCCATAGTGTGGTGCTGGATTTGTCCTCCCTGGCTAGCTCCCATAGTCTACTGACAGCAGGAAGACGGTGCTGGAAAGCAGCCCGGCCGGATGAAGAGCTGAAGTGCCCTCACAACATGGTTTCTCCCTCCCCGGCCCCTGGGTGCTTCACATGCAGGTGGCAGTTGTCGGCCGAGTGCTGCTGCCTGTGAAAAAAGCATGCAGCTGTTGGTGTGTGCTCACTTTTGCGCCTCACATAGACACCTGCCCGACACCAGCCGCACGTTTTCTAGCAGCAGCAAAGAAATGATCCTCCGCCAAGAGAGCGGCATTGTACACATTCCAACGGCTCTGGCTCCTTCCCGACTCCCCCGCACAGCCACAAAGCAGAGACACACCCCCAGCAGCAAATCCTCCTCACTGTACGCCGCCAAAGTTACATCCCTTGCTCCCACGGAAACTCATGACGGCTCCTCGGGAAACCGACAAAGTCAACGAGCACTCAGACAAAAAAAATTCCAGCTCCAATAAGTAAACTTCAGCTCCCGGTCACTGCCACCGACAACTGCCGCCTGCATGTGAAGCACCCAGGGGCCGGGGAGGGAGAGACCATGTTGTGAGGGCACTTCAGCTCTTCATCCAGCCGGGCCACTTTCCAGCACCGTCTTCCTGCTGTCAGTAGACTATGGGAGCTAGCCAGGGAGGACAAATCCAGCACCACACTATGGATGGTCACCATATCGCCGTTTCTGAAGAGGACAGAAAGTGGCGTTTCGGTAAGTTATTTCTTAATAAAGGCTTTGCAATTTGAAATTTTAATTTGTCTTGGTGTTTTTTTTTTCCGTTGTATTCTAACGAATTTTTATAAAAATTTTTTTGATGTTACTGGTCCTTTAAATTTTCATTTTCACAACAGTTCTCTATTAATGGATAAACAGAGGTGGGGAAAAAGCTTATCCTTCAGATTTTCTTGGTGCAAGTGGAAAATGTCTCTGGAATCTTTATGCCCTGCCCTGGATCCAAAGCTCAATCAGATCCACACTAGCAAAGAGTTAAACGGCATTCAAATTTTATTAAATAACCTCCATACAGAAAACAAGGAAATAAAAAGAGCCCACAATTGAAAGGCATGAGATAATAAATAACTTACATTTACAGTATGTTACAAAACAAGCATTCTTTAACCCATGTAGTAGCCAATGGGGGACCGCAACACAAAAATGTATTAAATTCCTCTTTTTTTTTTTTTTCCACTTCAACATAAAATAATTGTATGCTTGTAGTAGGTGTTGACAATATATTTTTATTTTGCCAGCCAAATGCATTTCATGAACTCCCTGGCACTCTGATGGCTCAAACCAACTGGAAAAAAGTAGGATGAGGCCATTCAATCAGTTACACAAGAATGTTAAAATAACTTCCTCTCTTACTTATGGATACTAGTGTACCTTAAAGGACCAGTAACAAAAAAAAAGTGTTTCTTTTTAACGAAAAAAAATACACCAAGACAGTTTTAACTTTTAATTCGCAAAGCTTTTATTTATTCTCTGCATGCGCTCCTCTTCAGAAACGGCAACACAGCGACGAGCCATTGTGCGGCAATCAATTTCTCTTCCCTGTCTTCTATAGGAGATAGCCAGGGAGGAGAAATCGAGCGCCGCACGATGGATCTTCACCCTGTCGCCGTTTCTAAAGAGGAGCACATGCAGAGAATTGGTAAGTAATTTCTTAATAAAAGCTTTGCAAATTTAAAGTTAAAACTGTCTTGGTGTTTTTTTTTCGTTAAAATTAAACTTTTTTTTTTAAAACAGTTTTTGTTACTGGTCCTTTAAAGGAGAATTCAACCCGTAATAAAAAAAAAAAACCTCCCCCCCTACCCTGGGTATACCCCTTCTCCCCAAAGCCTAACTCGCCCCCCCCCCCCCCCCGGGAAAATGCCCCTAATTTTTTACTCGCCCCTCCGTGCAGATTCTGGCCTACGGAGTTCACGGCAGCCATCTTCTGTCTTTTTCGGAAGGTTCTGCGAATGCGCAGTTGGTGTAAATTTCCAGTCCCGAACTGCGGATGCGGCGAAAACATTTTTGGAAATTTCGAATGACTCGTCACATGCGCAGTTGTTCGGGAAATTTACTCCAACTGCACATGTGCCGAAAATGCTGTCAATACACGAAGAAGACGGCTGCCGTGAACTCCGAGGCCAGAATCTGCACGGAGGGGTGAGTAAAACATTACGGGGGGGGGGGGGGTTTAAACTACGGGTTGAATTCTCCTTTAAGGAACAGGCAAACGTAACCTATTCTTCCGTATGCTTGTCAAACACTCGTATGCTATTCCCTTTCATCCCACCTTCCAATAAACTGTGTTTGTAACAATCCAGCAACTATTAATATAAAAAGTTCCTTATGGGAGTGCCAACATATGTCCTATTTTCATGTAACACAATAAAAAAATTTGCATATTTTGCATCTTAACACAGGATTAAATGCACTGAATATGGCTTATTTTCACTGCAGTATAATGCATTGCTCAAGTTGTAGAACTTCCGAATATCCGACTTTTTAAAGCAGCACCAAAGTGTAATATGCATGCAAAAAAATTTAGAAATATGCACATTTGTTAATAATACATTTACACACCTGCATACAGGTCTATTTACAACACACATGAGAACGCAGTCTTGAGTGCGTATAAATCCTAACACACACACACAGGGGCTTATTTATTAACACTGGGCAAATTTCTGTGGGCAGTTACCCATGGCAACTACTTGCACCTGGCTTTAAAAAGCTAATCACTGATTGGTTGCTATAGGTAACTGCCCATGGGCAAATTTGCCCAATGTTGATAAATGAGCCCCATTCTGTTGGGTGTATGTATGTAATGCACACAATTAGGGGGCTGCAATATGTTCATAGAGAGAGAACAGCAAATAATCAGGATGGAGAAACCGTTTCTTATCAATACCACAACAATGTTCTTCTGTCCTAATTAATGTCACCTTTCTGTCAAGCACTCACAATTAGGGATGCACCGAATCCACTATTTGGGATTCAGCTGAATCCTATGTGGAAGATTCGCCCGAATACAGAACCCTGATTTACATATGCAAATTAGGGGCAGGAAGGGGGGGAAAATTTTTACTTCCTTGTAGGGATGCACCGAATCCTGGATTCGGCCAAATCCTTGTGCCTGGCCGAACCAAATCCGCATATGTAAATTACAGATGGGTATGGAAATCACGTGACTTTTAGTCACAAAATAAGAATTTTTTGCACTTTTTTCCTTTCCTGCTCCTAATTTGTAAATGCAAATTAGGATTCGGTTTGGTATTTGGCTGAATCTTTAACCAAGGATTCGGCCGAATCCCAACTAGTGGATTCGGTGCATGCCTACTTCTTTGTTTTGTGACGAAAAGTCGTGTGATTTCCCTCCCCACCCCGAATTGGCATATGCAAATCAGGATTCGGTTTGACCAGACACAATGATTTGGCCGGATCTTGCTGAAAAAGGCAGAATACTGTGCGAATCCCGAACCAAATTCTGGACAATGATAAAGGGTCATTCAACTGAACATTGATGAAGTATGATATAGAGTGGCATTATAATACAATTTGCACTTCATCCCCCCTTTTTTTGAAATACATTTTTTTGTTCTTGTATATTCAGCTAAGTACAGTGGTATCACACCAGTAACCAGGCAGTGGATGGAAGTCAGAATAAAAGATATGGTCATGGCCTCCATGGAACAATGTAGATAATAAAAATGTACATAAATGTAAAGAGGCAAATCATTCAAGTGTTGCTTTTAAACAACAGGAGAGGAGACCTGAATAGAAAGTGAATCACTCTGCAATTGATCTGTATTTTTGATGTCAGTGATTCATTTATAGGTGAACATAGATTTAATATTTATAGAAGACAAATTACAGGCGGGAGAAAAGTGCCACTGTGTATTTTTTTTACTCCCCAAAACTAGGGATGCACCGAATCCAGGATTCGGTTCGGGATTCGGCCTTTTTCAGCAAGATTCGGCCGAACCAAATCCGAATCCTAATTTGCATATGCAAATTAGGGGCGGGGAGGGAAATTGCGTGACTTTTTGTCAGAAAACAAGGAAGTAAAAAATGTTTTCCCCTTCCCACCCCTAATTTGCATATGCAAATTAGGGTTCGGATTCGGTATTCGGCCGAATCCTTCGTGAAGGATTCGGGGGTTCGGCCGAATCCAAAAAAGTTGATTCAGTGCATCCCTACCCAAAACTAAATGCCAGGAATCCTCTCATTCCCCCCGTCTATATGGAATAAAGGGAAGTAACTGGGGTTGGGAGCAACACCGCACACAAGTCCAATGTTTGAAGCTCCAGCTGCTTATAAAATATATGCCATGAGTTTGGTGTTGGTTTGGTGATTCCTGTAAGTAAAAGACATTTATAGACTATAAATGTAATTGAGACAGTGAATTTAACTTCTGTTGAAATATTGAACATATATATATAGCCTGACTGGACTGTTTCAGGTCAACCTTAGGGATGTATTCTTTTCTTTATGTCGCATTAATGAACAGCATCCACAGGACGCAACTACACACTGGTTTTTCATGGCGCCGCTTGCTCTGCCACTCAAAATAAATTCAGCAAGGAAAGCCAACATAGGGCATATACCTATTACACAGTGAATGGCATGCCAGGCTATAATGTATACCAGGCACCGCATTGCCTTTTTAAAGGAGAATTTAACTTGTAATAAAAAAAAACCTCCCCCCTACCCTGGGTAGACTCCCCGCCCAGCCAACCTGCCCCCCCCCCCCCCCCCGGGGCAAGTGCCCCTAATTTTTTTACTCACCCCTCCCTGCAGATTCTGGGCTCGGAGTTCACGGCAGCCATCTTCTTACTTCGGTCTTTTTCAGAGGTTTCGGCGCATACGCAGTTGGAGTAAGTTTCCGAGAAATTTTCGTGACTTTCGGCACGTCCAGTTGTTCGGGACCGGAAATTTACTCCAACTGCGCATGTGCTGAAAATGAAAAAAATGACACAAAGATTACCAGAGAAGAAGATGGCTGTCGCGAACTCCAAGGCAAGAATCTGCACTGGGGGGTGAGTAAAAAATTAGGGGCATTTGCCTGGGGGGCAGGTAGGCTGGGGGGGAAGGAGGGAGGGGGGTCTACCCAGGGTAGGAGGGAGGTTTTTTTTTTTTAATTACGGGTTGAATTCTCCTTTAAAAGTCTCTGTACAACTGAAACCGCCATCACAGATGACATAGAGTAAAAGCTGTCACAGAAGCAGAAAAGGGCCAACCCAAGCTCTTATGGTTAACACAAAGTCAGGGATAACTAGTCTGTCCAGGTTTTGCAGAACATTAGGTCGCAGGATCCACCAGAAACTGGCAAGTGTAGATGTTTGCAGCCCAGACTGTTTATGCTGCACTGCAGAATGCATGAATCTCTAATCAAGGGAACAGCACAATTACCATAAATCCAGGCTTGTTCACCCTTGAGATAACTTTTAGTATGATGTAGAGCAAGATATTCCGAGACAGTTTGCAATTGGTTTTCATTTCTTATTATTTAAGATTTTTGAGTTATTTAGCTTTTTATTCAGCAGCTCTTCAATTTGCATTTTAAGCAGTCTGGTAGCTATGGTCCCAATTACCCTAGCAACCATGCAGTCATTTGAATATGAGACTGGAATATGAATAGGAGAGGTCTGAATAGAAAGGTGAGTAATAAAAAGTAGCAATAACAATAAATGTGTAGCCTTACAGAGCATTTAGAAGGGGGTCAGCGACGCCCATTTGAAAGCTGCAAAGAGTCAGAAGAAAAAGGCAAATAATTATAAAACCATAAAAAATAAAGACCAATCGAAAAGTTGCTTAGAATTTATAGAATTCTATAACATTCTATAACATACTAAAAGTTACCTTAAAGGTGAACCAACCCTTTAAGGGATATTCAATCACTACAGATGTTTATGGATTGAGATATTTGAACCTATACTGACTGCCCTTATGATTAATACTTTCAGTATGCCATAGGTATCCATCTATGTATACATCTCCTATTTATGTATTTCCTGCCAACTCGTTTATTTATGAGATTCTATCATATATAAACATAATAGGGATGCACTGAATCCAGGATTCAGTTTAGGATTCAACCATTTTCAGCAGGATTCAGCCGAATCCTTCTGCCCGGCCAAACCAAATCATAATTTGCATATGCAAATTAGGGATGGGGAGGGAAATCGCGTGACTTTTTGTCACAAAACAAGGAAGTTAAACATGTTTTCCCCCTTACCACCACTAATTTTCATATGTAAATTAGGATTCGGTTCGGTTTTCAATGGAATCTTTTGCAAAGGATTCGACCGAATCCAAAATAGTGGATTCGGTGCATCCCTAAAACATAGGGAAGGATAGGAATGAAGTTAGACAACAGGGCATGTGAGTAACCCAGTTATGTGAAATGACATATAACAGAGAACTTTATTTCACAGGGCTTGGTCCATTTTCAGTTTTCCTGCTGCAACTGTAATGGACATGAAAAGACAATATAAAGAGTAAGCCTGCTTTAGGACAGGTCCCGAATGGGATGCCCACTTCCTGGGGCTCCAGATTCAAAGGGGACTTCTCTTCTAGCAGGGTCTGTCGCTGACAACTCCTGGGCCAGGTCATTGAAACGGCAAATGTAATCAATGCTATTCTCATTCATCAGACAGGCCAGCTGAGAGTCAACAACCTATAAGCAGGAAAGAACAAAGACACATTTATGACACTCCAATGCAAGACTAAAATAAACGTTCTTAGGTACAGCTATGGGACCGGTTATACAAAATGCTCGGGACATGGGGTTTTCTGGATAACAGATCTTTCCGTAATTTGGATCTTCATACCTTAAGTCTACTAGAAAAACATGTAAACATTAAAGTAGAAGTAACGTCTAATATAGAATAAGGTTAGAAATGCTGTATTTTGTATACTAAACATCAACATGCACCACAAGCCTAATCAAACAAATGATTTATGCTTTCAAAGTTGGCCACAGGGGGTCACTATCTTGTAACTTTGTTATACATCTTTGCAAGACCAAGACTGTGCACATGCTCTGTGTGGTCTGGGCTGCTTAGGGATCGTCATAAATTATCAAAACAGCACAAGTAAAATAAAATCTGCCAGAAGCTGATACAGCAAGACTGATTAATAATCAGAATATACAGACTGCACTGGGTCCTGTGTTGTCATGTAATCTAATGTGGATTTTATAATTTTTGTATTGTTTTATACAAACTTTCTCCAACTCTGCAGAACCAGTGACTGCAGCAAAAAGGAGATTTTGTGTACTCACCGTTAAATCTCTTTCTCTTCAGTCGCTTGGGGGACACAGGAGACAGTGGGGTATAGCTTATGCCACTAGGAGGCAGGACACAACTAGAAACAAATAACTAGCTCCTCCTCCTCTGACTATACCCCCAGCAGTAGGCAGAGCCTCAATCAGTTTGTACCAAAGATAATAACAACTGGATAACTGAATAATAAATTCACTGGCTGGTGCCAGAACATGTCAGAAAGATAAAGAGAGGGCCTCCATCCGGGGAGGGAAGCCCTGTGTCCCCCAAGTGACTGAAGAGAAAGGGATTTAACGGTGAGTACACAAAATCTCCTTTTCTCCATTGTCGGCTTGGGGGACACAGGAGACAGTGGGGACGTCTCAAAGCTGTCCCCTATCCTCAGGACGGGAAGGATAGGCCCTATGTGGACGAAACCACTGCGGCTTGAAGGACCTTCCTACCGAAACGTGAGTCAGATGCCGCAAAGGTATCAAAATGGTAACATTTTGTGAAGGAGTGGATAGACTTGCATGATAGGACAGATAGTTCTGAGATGCGCCTAGCTGACACGATTGCAATTAGGAAAACAGTCTTCCAAGTAACCCACTGAAGAGGGACTGAGGCCATTGGTTCAAAAGGTGCTCTTTGGAGCGTCTGAGAACCCCTTTTTCTTCAGAGCCACGCAGTCAAGTTTAGGCTTGCTGGATTGGGATGACGTATGGGTCCTTGTAGCAGAAGATCTGGACGAGGAGGTAGTGTCCAGGGCTCTGCTTATGAGAGGTTTAGGAGATGGGAGAACCAGGTGCGACAAGGCCACTTGGGCACTATCAGGATTAATGTGGTGTGCTCCCTCTGTAACTTCCTGATTGTTCGAGGCATCAGAGGAAGAGGAGGGAAGGCGTAGGCTAGACCGAAGTTCTAAGGAGCTGTGAGTGCGTCTGCGGCTAGCGGGTCTCGGTTTAGAGCGAAAAAGGTCTGCACCTTTCGGTTCTCTTGTTTCCATAAGGTCCACCTCTGGCATCCCACACAGTTGCGTCACTTCGTAGAAGATCTCCTTGTTGAGTGACCACTCGCCTGGGTCTAATGTCTGGTGGCTGAGGAAGTCGGCCTCCCAGTTTTGGAGGCCTGGGATGTAGATGGCTGATAGTTGGGCTTGATGTTTTTCTGCCCACTGAAGAATGAGGCTGGCTTGGTTTAGGGCCGCTCTGCTTTTTGTGCCGCCCTGATGATTGATGTAGGCCACTGCTGTGGCATTGTCCGACTAACTTTACAACCTGACCCACTAGGTCTTGCTGCCAATGAAGCAGGCCCAACCAAATGGCATGAATCTCTAGCAGGTTTATGGGTAGGCAACATTCCTCCTGTGACCACCTGCCCTGAGCTGACCGTCCCTCTAAAACCAAAGAGACTTGCATCCGTTGTCAGGAGACCCCACGGGTTCTCAGTGAGGCTTTCCTAAGGTGAGTCTGCGACCACCAGTGCAGAGATGCTTGAGTCTTGCGTGATAGACAAATCTGTTGTAGAAGGGATTTTCTTTTCCAGGAGGAGAGTATGTTCCACTGCAACTCTCTGAGGTGATGTTGAGCGAATGATACGGCTTCTATCGTCGACACCATGACCCCCAGTACTTTCATGCAGTGCTTGGCCTAATGGGTTGGTCTTTCCAGTAACGTGTTTACTAGAGACTGAAGCCCTTGTACTTTTCCTGAGGCAATGAGACCTTCTGGGTTAAGCTGCATTCCTAGGAAGATCATGGATTGACTGGGAATCAGTGATGACTTTTCTAGGTTGATGCACCAACCGAGTTGCTGGAGCTTGGACATGGAGAAGTGGAGGGAGTGTTCGGCTGCCGCAAGGGAGGGTGCTTTGATTAGCAGATCGTCAGGGTAGGGGGTTATGTGCTTTTTCCCCGTGGCCTGGCTGATGATCTTGTCAGGTCAGGGCCAAAAAGAAGCTTTCCCTTAAATGGAAGAGAGGTGAGAGACTTCTTGGATGAGAGGTTGGCTGTCCACAGTTTCATCCAGAGGGATCTTCGAGCCGCGACAAACAGAGCAGATGTTCTTCCGATTACTTGTGCCGCATCTAGTGAGGCTTCGCAAATGTAATAATTTGCCTCCTTTTTTGAGATGCCCATTGAGAAAGTTCATGGCGTGGGGTCCCTGCTGAAATTGCCTGAAGGAGAGAATCAGACCAAACTTGGATGGCCCTGCTAACCCAGGCTGTGGCCAGCACTGGACGGAGGTCCCTGAAGTCCCTGAGGCTGAGAATAGAGATCTGAGCAGGCCCTCTAGCTTTTTGTCCATGTGGTACTTGAAAGAAGGACTGGTAAGGCTGTGTTTTTGGACAGCTGCGAGACTGGAGGGAGGCGTAGACCACTTGTCCGTTGAATCTTGCGGAAAGGGATAAAGCTTTTGGAACCTGCGGTTCACCTGGAAACCCTCTCAGGTTTGTCCCATTCCTGCTGAATTATCTGCTCAAGCTGAGTGTGAGCAGGGAAAGTAGGTGCAGTACTGCTGTTGCGCTTAAAAAGAGCCTTAGAGGATTTTGGGTTATCCTCAGGTTCCTGTAGTTGAGTGTCTCTATGACTGAGTTGATCAGTGAGTCAACTGCCTCGGATGAAAATTTTGGTGACTCATCATCATCCTGCAAATCTGAAGCCAGGGACAATTCGCCCTCTGAAAGGTAGGGTCCCTCCTCTGATTCAGGTGGAGGGAGGGACAGATTGGGAGAGTTGCTTCCGCTTTCTTCATCTGAGGGAATAGGGGCCTTACGTTTTGGGACCCTATGTCATTGGTTGTCTAGCCTGGAGAGTAGCTTGTCCAGGGAAAGGACAAGTTTAGGGATTCAAGTCGCTAGGTGTGTGGTCCAATCCGGAACAGCTTGAGATTCGGAAGGAGAAGGGCCTGCCTGGGTGGGGGGGGTGCATCGCCTCTGATCCACCTGGAGGTGAGCAGAGGCTGGGGATTCAAAAACCTGAGCGGGAGGTCTGCATCTGGAACATATAGGTTCCTTGTTGCCAGATGGTAGCCTTTTGCGGCATTTGGCACATGCTAGGTATTTAACAGAGGAAGAGCGTGCTCCCTTTGCAGGTAGGGAAGCCTCACAGTGTCCTTCGGACATGGTGTAGGAATATGTGCCTCTCCTTAATAAGAAGCAAGGCAAAATATAGGCTGTTTGTGCCCCCTCCCTATATATATTTTATTTTTTGAGTAGCCTGACCTGCTGGAGGGCGAGAAGAGGGGAGCCACTACCAGAGCGTCTAGAGGTCCTGCACCCTATGCGACAGATCTGGAAGGCTCAGGGAAGAAAAACCCCACTGTCTGTACCTGCGATGCTTGCGTGATTGGATGGAGCGAATCTAGCGTTGCGGGTTTTCCGGATGTTTCGGTGACATCAACCACTTCCCCTGCGCGATGTTTGGCGCGATGAGGGAAAAGCCACGAAATAGGCCTTAGGTGGCGTAGTGCCGCTGTCTCTTATGCCCCCGGCCCGCCCACTGTAAGAGCGGAGCAGAGGGCCTAATGCAGATCTGAGTCGGGTGTGTATTAGATCCCGGTGTCAGAAACAGGCCCCGGTCTCTAAGTGTGGGCAGGAGGTGGGACCCGATTCCCCTGGTTGTGGAGGGACTTGCCTTATGAGAAAGGGAAAACATGGAGGGGAAGCGGTACTCGCCTTCCCTTGGGCCAGCTTCCCGTATTGTGTCCCGGCCAGCTGACGGTCTTGCTGATGGATAAGAGAGTCTGTTAGGCTGGAAGGTCTAGGGCTAGAATAGCCTCCTATTTTACCCCGGGGACAGAAACCCACGTTGGGAGAAGTCAGGGAAGGCACTATACTCAGTGTAGGTGACTATGACTCTCCAGTGTCAAAAAATCTTGAAGTCATGAAGAGAAAGGAGTCCTACCTCCTTAGGACACAACTAAAAACTGATTGAGGCTCTGCCTACTGCTGGGGGTATAGCCAGGAGGAGGAGCCAGTTCTTGTGTTTCTAGTTGTGTCCTGCCTCCTAGTGGCATAAGCTATACCCCACTGTCTCCTGTGTCCCCCAAGGACAATAGAGAAATAATCTTCCAAATAGAATCCCAGTTTATCTGTTTAAATCTGGCTCCATGATCTTTGTCCCTACCGCTGGAGTTGGAAACAGTAAAGGGGATGTAAAGGCAAAAATAAAATCCAATACAAATCTCTACAGTCATCGACTGCTCTACGGGGAAACAAACAAAGCTGCTTGAGTTCTGCATGGCTGGGAAGTAAGGAGGGGGCTCCCCCTGCTGTTCATAAGTATGATTGTTTCCCTGCAGAGCAGTTAAGGATTGTCTGACAATTCCTATCCACAGCAGTAAATGAATAGAGAATTTCACTGCATACAGTCAGGTTTCTTATTAAAACGGTACACATTTTTTTAATAAAAGCATATTGAAGATATGTTTCTTTTTCATTAAAGAAAGTAAAAATGCTATTTTATTTTTTTGTCTTTACATGCCCTTTAAACAAACCCAATAGGTTGGTTTTGCTTTCAATAATGATTAATTATATCTTAGTTTGGATAAAGTACAAGCTACTGTTTTATTGATACAGAGAAAAAGGAAATCATTTTCAAAATTTTAATTATTTCATTATAATGGAGTCTATTGGCAATGTCCTAATTCAGAGCTTTCTGGGTAATGAGTTTCCGGATAACGGATCCCATACCTGTATTACAAAACAAGGTTGGATCTACATATTTGGATATGATTACACAAAATAGCTTTACCGTGTGACCATACATATAAGGCCACAGGATTATGTGACTAATGCTTGGGTAGTTGTAGTTATATCCAGTGTTCCCTCTTAGCTGTGTGCGTGTGCATAAATTTTGAGACACAACAAATTGTGGTTCGCACAAAGAAATGTGTAAAAACACTAACCCCCATATACAATAAAAGACACTAAATTTGCCCGGGAGCAGTAACCCATAGCATCCAATAGGATCTTTGCTTTTAAACAGGTGACCAGTAAATTCTACTTTCTGATTGGTTGCTATGGGTTACTGCTCCTGGGCAAACTTTGTGCCTTTTATTACATAACACCTTAAAATTTTACATTTATTCTGGCCTGCTCATACTAGTTTAAAATGTGGGAACATTGGTTATACCCCTCATTAATAGTACTGTGCTTATTCATCCACTGGTAAAATACTAACCTCAGTAACATCCAGAGAACGAGAAACAAACGAGTCCCGTGAGCTCCCATCCAGCAGGCTTGGGCCTAGCAGAGAGGTGCCACTGGTACTACCTGGGGCTGCGGGCAACGTCTTACGCCCCTTCTCCGGAGAAATGAAACTGGCTGTGAAATAAACCTAATATTAGAATAATAACATTAAGAGGCCCATTTATCAAAGGTCTGTTTTTGAATTCATGTGAATTTGTTTTTTTTACTCTAATAAATACTAATATACTCACAATTCGACTGGGAGGTTATTTAAGAAAAAATGTGAATGTCTAATATTCAATCGTTCTGACTAGGGATGCACCAAATCCAGGATTCGTTTCGGGATTCGGCCTTTTTCAGCACGATTTGGATTCAGCTGAATCCTTCTGCCCAGCCAAACTGAATCATATGCAAATTAGGGGCGGGGAGGGAAATTGCGTGACTTTTTGTCACAAAACAAACAAGTAAACAATGTTTCCCCCTTGCATAGGCAAATTAGGATTTGGTTCGGTGTTCAGCTGAATCCAAAATAGTGGATTCGGTACATCCCTAGTTCTGATCCGAAAATTCTAATAGTACGATTTGAGTTTTTCTCCAAAAAAAAAAAAACTTGAATGTCAGGAAGGCTATTAACATCTCCAAATAGCTCAACGGACCTCTGCCATTGACTTGTACATGAACTCGGCAGGTTTTAGGTACCGAATATTCAAGTTAGGACTGTTTCCATGGTGTGATAAATCTCACCTTCCAATGTATGAATATTGACACCAAAAAAATTTGAATTTACTGTTCAACCCTTAAAGGGGTTGTTCACCTTTGAGATAACTTTAAGTATGAGGTGGAGTGATGTTCTGAGACAATTTGCAATTGGTTTTCATTTTTTATTAATGAAGGTTTTTGAGTCCTTTTATTCAGCAGCTCTTCAATTTGCATCTTACAAATCTGGTAACTACGGTCTGAATTACCTTAGCAACCATGCATTGATTTGAATAAGAGACTGGAATACAAATAGGAGAGGCCTGAATAGAAAGAGGAGTAATAAAATGTAACAATACATTTGTAGCCTTACAGAGCATTTGTTTTTTAGAAGGGAGTCAGAGATGCCCATTTGAAAGAAGAAAAAGGCAAATAACTATAAAAAATTAATAATGAAAATCAATTGAATACTTGCTTAGAATTGGCTTTTCTAAAACATAATAAGTTACCTTTAATGTGAACCAACCCTTTAATAAATCTGCCCCCAAATGTAGCCAGTAGTGCAATACCCAGTCAGTGCAGTGGAGACCTGTGTAGAATACAGTTGTTACACTTACAAAATAAACTGCTGAGCGAGGAGTCTGTGGAATCATTGGGGTACCACTGTGGGTCATGGCTGGGGGAGGCAATCCAGTTCTGTTGGGGACTGGAGTTTGGGGATGGAAGACTCTTCGAGTTATCATTCAGCTTGGCTGGTGACAGTGGCACTGCTTCTCCTGCAAAAACAAAATGGTTGATTAAGTGATCGTGTTTTTCTCCTCTACCACCCCTTTGTATTTTTTTTTTTTATTCCTTGAAGCTGCAATTTATTTAATTTGCTAATTAAGTATCTGGTTACAATAATATAGCCTGACTAGATGTATCCACTATTTTGGATTCGGCCGAACCCCTGAATCCTTCATGAAAGATTCGGCCAAATACCGAACCGAATTTGCATATGCAAATTGAGTGGGAAGGGGAAAATGTTTTCCTTCCTTGTTTTGTGAGAAAAAGTCCAATGATTTCCCTCCCCACCCCTAATGTGCATATGCGGAAGAAAGTGCAACTCAGGGGAGCGCAGGTAAAAACGACCGTGTGTAAGCGCCCTTAAAGCAGCGCTGGAGGGGGTCATTGTTCTAAATCAGGGGTCCCGGCACACGGCCCAGAAGTGGGCAGCGGACACTCCTGCACTGGGCCGCCAAGCCCAGCACACAAAAAAAAGAGGCGCACTGATTTGGATGCCGGCGTGTCCAAACTTGCTGCCGCCCCTGACCCGACATTTAATGGTTTCATATCTTGAGCAGAATCCCTGAGTTTCATTAAAGGCAGGTGTTCTAAATGATATAATAGTTGCGAATATTCAACAGATGCTGCTGAGAAATGTTAACTAATTGTATCAACTAAATGTAGCAAATTGTAATAGTTCAGAATCTACACCTGGAACACTGAGCTGCCAGACTGAAACACAAGAGACCATTCAACTTTAGATTTTAATTTTGTAAAAATAAAACAGAAAACAATTGAAAACACATCATTTCTAGTGAAAAATCTGAAAACAACTGAACTGAAAAAAGTGTTTGGAAGGTGAACAACCTCTTCAAGAACTTTCAAATTAAATTTGTGACCTCCGTACAATAACTTTGTTATTAATGCCTAATATATATACAGATTTTATGGCATTAAAGGAGAAGCAAAGCTCCAAGGCAGTTTATTGCCAATAGATTAGCCACAATAGTGCAAGCTATAACACTATATTTATTCTGCAGAATACTTTTCCATACCTGAGTAAACAGCTCTAGGCACTGTCTCTGTTTAGGATAGCAGCTGCCATATTAGCTTGGTGTGACCACTTCCTGCCTGAGTCTCTCCCTGCTCTGGGCTCAGATTACAGCAGGGAGGGAGGAGCAAACTGAGCATGCTCAAGTCCTAGCCCTGGAGGTTTAAGATGAAAACAGGAAGTCTGATACAGAAGTCCATGTGTACACAATAGAAGGATACAAATTTGGTGTTTTGACAGAGGACTCAGAACAGCATTACTTTGAGGGTTGACTGCTATATTTATAGACCTTTCTGATAAAACTTACTGAGTTTTAGCCTTTCCTTCTCCTTTAAGGAAAACTTTCAATCACAAACAAAAATGAAAACAATTTATTTTTAACAATTTATAAGAAACTCACCAAACTGCCCAGAGCTAATGGCTATTTCAATGATTGAGTCACTGATATGTGTAGAAGTTCCTCCGTGTGACAGGACGTCATCTGGTGGTCCAGGAAGAGAGATGTCCAGCAAAGCAGATACATTAGGAGGGGAAAGGCAGCTACCAGCGCTGCTAGGGGTACAATTTGATGGGCCATTCTGCTGGGGATTCTGGGAAAGCTCAGGCAAGGACAGGACAGCTGATGGCTGAAACAGAGAGTTTGTGTTGATAATACAACTGCAACAGGGGATGATTTCAGGCATTTGTTAGTGAGGGAGCAACATTGTGAGCCACTGGTTAAGGACTAGTTATGTGATGGCCGCCCGAAACCTGCAGGTCAGGCAGGTTTTCAAGTCACAGGTGGGTCCGGATTGAGCTCTTTTGCCTGCTCTCCCACGACCTTACAATGCACTGTGGGCTTCCGGTTTTATAGGCATACTCCTGCCCCTTTTGTGATGTCACTGGCGGGGGAAATGTTGGTGTGGGTTTTCTCGGCCTGAACATCACTATTGGGGACCACAGTTTATGACCAGCTTTAGGTTTATAGCTTAATGCTACTCCTTCCTTTAGGTTGTTTTATTGTGAAGTGATGGCTCCTGGTAGAGTCCTGCGCGGTCCATTTTTTGCAACCCGTACCTGACCCGTACCCACAATCTGCAACCCGCATTCTTACACGCTTGGACCCGCAAGTACCTTATCTGCAACCCGGACCCGCTGACCATCAAGTATCAGGAAGTGCTGTCATTGTAAATGGAAATGACTTCATCGGAAGTTGACGTGATCAGAAAAAAGGAGTAAAAACCCGGAACTTCTACCAGCAGCCCGCAGGTTTTTGCAGGTAACCCGCGGTACCCAACCTGCTGCAGGACTCTAGCTCCTGGGACTTGAAGTCCCTCGGTGTGTGGTGCACACATTGACACTATGGAAAGCAGAATCTACCACAGAATCCAGCACTTTACAATACAACAAGACGAGGAAGGGGTTTGATTACTGTGAGCCTTTGGAGGGGGAATTGATGCAATTTTTTTTCTTTACTTTAAGGATGAAGATTCTTTTACAGAAACCTTAACAACAGTTAGTGAGCATGGCAGTGCTCTGCACAGACCAAAAATAGAAGTGTTATTACACATTATTTATTCTTCCAGGAGAGGTATGAAAGCTTTTTATACCTGGAACGACTGGCTTGGCTCCTGCACAGGTGCTGCGGAAAGAGCCATAAATGGAATGGGGTCCTAGGGACACACAAAAAAAATAAAATGTGAAGAAATCAAGATCCTTTAAACATATTTAGAGGCCACAGAAACACAATCCTATGCCCAATATCTGAAGACTGGCTGGGGGGGAGCAAAGTCCCATTAGGTTAGTGCCATTAGCCCTTTATCCATTTTCCGCAGCCTGCCTGGAGGTGCTGTGCTGGAGGAGCAGAAGGGACCGGGACACAAAACACTACTAGGAACTGGAAGCGGCTGCTCGATTGAAGAAGGAGGGGGAGAGAGAGTGACAGAAACTGCAAGAAACCGTTTGAGAAGACAGACGAGCAGGCTAAAGAGACCCGTGGGCACAATATTGTAAGTAGATACAGAAACGGCTAGTGTTCTGGAGAAAGAGGGGGAATGAGTTGAAAGCCGTCTGGAGAGGCAGGCTGAAGGGACCGGGGAAAAGACAAGTGAAGTGGCTGCTGTGTAAGGGAAGGTGGGAAAACAAGCAGTACGGGAAGGCAGAGAAAGGGACCAGCGCACAAGACTGGAAAAGGAAGGAACGGGAGAAAGTCACAAAGATGGTGAAATAGCTTTACTTTGTTGCTGAAGCATGTTAAATAACTAAGCTACTAACGCTGTTTCAAAATAAAAAAAAAACTCCTACACATTTCTGTATCCTTAAAATTTTTCCCTTATTTTACATTTTCCCGGGTTTTACGTTTTTTTTTTCACAGTCCCTTGAAAGACGTAAATTCGGGGTTCTACTGTTTTAAAAAACAGATCCTGATCAAGATGGCAGCTTATTGGCCCATGTATAAGGTCCTACCGACAGTTTACCCGACTTTCTGCCAGATATCAGACAGGCTTAAAAATTCCCTTGGGGGATAAATACAGTCCTGTCCCAACAGGTCTTCATAAGGCCCACATTATAATCCAACTGTTGGCCCAACAGTACCACAAAAATCTAGATATTGGGTAGGTGAAGATAAAACATAGTTCAAACCTCAGTAGATACTGTCACAGATGGTATGGATTCTGTACTGGTTCCTTGGCTAGCGGCAGGCTGAGATATCCCAGTTATCCCATCGGCTGGCAGAGGGCTTATTCCTGACAAACGATCTGTCTCAACGCTGCCAACTGGTATAATACCTGCAGACTTAGCTGCCAGATCAATGGCACCTACAAGGAACAACATCACTCATTCTAAAGCCAGTAACAGCAGCAATTTTGTTGGAATGATCTGAAAAAACCACACAACAACTTGGTGCTCGTAATTAACCCTTACTAACTTTTGGCAGCAAGTTGTGTTTTGAATAAGAGTTTGTTTTCCTACAAGTGTTGGGCATATAGCCACAGATGATATCTGATCACTATCTACCAGCCCCTCATTACAAAAATTAAAGGGGTGGTTCACCTTTGAGTCAACTATAATATAGAAAGTGATATTCTGAAGCAATTTGCAATTGGTTTTCATTTTTTATTATTTGTGGTTGTTGAGTTATTTAGGTTTTTATTTAGCAGCTCTCCAGTTTGCAATTTCAGCAGGTCCAAATTACCCTAGCAACCATACATTGGTATGAATAAGAGACTGGAATATGAATAGGAGAGGACTGAATAGAAAGATAAGTAATAAAAAGTAGCAATAACAATACATTTGTAGCCTTACAGAGCATTTATTTTTATATGGGGTCAGTGACCCCCTTTCAAAAGCTGGAAAGATTAAGAAGAAAAAGGCAAATAATTTAAAAAAAACAATAGAAAAGAAATAATGAAGACCAATTGAAAAGTTGCTTCGAATTTGCCATGCTATAACACACTAAGGGGGTTATTTCCTAAACTCTGAATTTCTCAGATTTTCCAAATCTTGCAAATAAATCAAATGATTTTTGGAATATCGCTGGGTTTAGTGCAATACCCCAAAGTTTTCTGAGTTTTCGGGAGAAAATGCCGAAAAAAATCATGAAAATCAGATGGAAAAATATGAAAAAATCATGAAAATCCGTCTCTCCCCCCCCGCCCGCAAAAGATGGATTTTTGTCTTACCTGTAAAATCCTTTTCTCTCTTCATCGAAAGGGGGACACAGGCACTGTAGGGGTTAACTTCACCTTCCAGGAGGAAAGGACACTAAAAAGCAAGAACTTTGACAGCCCTCCCTGGGACCAGCCCGCCTATCCCAGCAGGCCACACCCCCCCAGGAGGCTGTCACACCCCAGAACGTTGAAAGTGTAAAAGATAACTGAGGAATTAACTAGAACTGACCAAGGAAGAACCTTGGGCTAACTTGACGGATGTCCACACAACAAGGACAAAAAGGAGCTAAACACACTAGGGCTTGGAAGCCCCACCAGGAGGTGATGCTGGATCTAGACAGGACTGTCTAAGGAACCTTCCGCGGCCAAGCTTGAAATCGTAAGGGATGGGCGTGCCTGTGTCCCCCTTTCGATGAAGAGAGAAAAGGATTTTACAGGTAAGACAAAAATCCATCTTACTCTCTCATCTCAGGGGGACACAGGCACTGTAGGGACGTTCAAGAGCAGTCCCCAGAAGGGTGGGTAAATCAAGCTGAAGATTGCACAGCAGCGTGCAGTACCTTCCTACCGAAAACAGCCTCAGAGGAGGAGGCAACATGAACCTGGTAGAAGCGGGTGAAGGTATGGATGGAAGACCATGTGGCAGCCTTGCAGATCTGCTCCACGGACGCCATGTTCCGCGCTGCCCAGGAAGCCGCCAGTGATCTGGTCGAGTGAGCCGTGACCCTCAGAGGGGAAGGTCTACCGGCGATCTGGTAGGTCCGGTGAATCGTGGATCGTATCCATCTGGCAAGGGTGGTCTTGGAAGCTTTCAGACCCTTCCGTGGACCAGTGGGAATGACGAGGAGAGCATCACACCTGCGAAAGGATTCGGATCTGCGAACATAATATTTGAGAGCGCGGACCACATCCAGGGAATGCAGTGCCGTTTCCTTAGAACACTTAGGGTGTGGGCAGAAGGATGGCACCACGATGTCCTGGTTGAGGTGGAAGGCCGATACTACCTTAGGCAGGAAGGTGGGTAGGGGCCGGAGCACAGCTTTGTCCTGGTGGAAAATTAAGAAAGGTGAACGGCAGGAAAGTGCTGCTAGCTCGGATACTCGTCTGGCAGACGTGATAGCGAGGAGGAACACGGTCTTCCAGGTAAGAAGTACATCCGAGGCCTGAGCGAGGGGCTCGAACGGAGCACCCTGCAGAGACGACAGGACCAGGTTGAGGTCCCAACCAGGTACAGGTGCCCGAATGGGAGGGGCGAGATGCGCGACTCCCTGCAGGAAGGTCCGAACAGGAGATTTCAGTGCAATGTTGAGCTGGAAAAGTACGGACAAGGCAGAGATCTGAGACTTGAGGGAGGCAAGGCGAAGGCCTTTTTCGAGGCCCTGCTGCAGAAATCCGAGTATACGGGCCGTGCTGTAGCGATGCGGGGGAAAAGAGTGAGCGGTACACCAAGTGATGTAAGTCCTCCATGTTCTGTAATAGATACGAGAGGAGGAAGGTTTTCTGGCAGCAATCATGGTCGCTATCACTCGGTCATCAAACCCCTGCCGTTTGAGGACTAAGGTCTCAAGAGCCAGGCCGTCAAATGGAACAGATGAATATTCGGGTGGAATACGGGACCCTGGCTTAGAAGATCCTGACGATTTGGAAGATGGATGGGCTCCGTCTCTGCGAGATTGACGAGATCTGCAAACCAGGCCCTTCTGGGCCAGTATGGAGCCACTAGCATGGTCCTGACCCCCTCTCGCTTGATCCTCTTCAGTATCTTGGGAAGGAGAGGAAGGGGGGGGAAGACGTAAACGAAGTGGAACGGCCATGGAGCCGTGAGCGCGTCTACTCCTATGGCCCTTGGATCCCGTGACCGAGACATGAAAAGCGGAGTCTTTGCATTGGTCCTGGAGGCCATCAAGTCGACCTCTGGCATGCCCCATTGGTCGGTCAGAAGTTCGAACACTTCTGGGTGCAGGGCCCATTCTCCTTGATCGAGAGTTTCCCTGCTGAGGAAGTCCGCCGTCCAATTTTCCACTCCCGGAATGTGGACTGCGGAAATGGCCGGTACGTACTTCTCCGCCCAGGAGAGAATGCGCGAGGCCTCCTGCATGGCTCCCCTGCTGCGAGTCCCTCCCTGATGGTTGATGTATGCCACCGCCGTGGCATTGTCCGTCTGAATCTTGATGGTCTTGCCCCTGAGGAAGTCTGTCCAGTGAAGGAGAGCCAGGCGAATGGCTCGGAGTTCCAGGACATTGATGGGAAGAGATGTCTCTGAGGGGAGCCATCTGCCCTGTGCTGTCTGGCCTTGACACACCGCACCCCAACCCCGGAGACTGGCATCCGTGGTGAGGATGGTCCAGTGAAGGATTGCAAATGGCTTGCCCTGGTTGAGATTGGCTGGTTGAAGCCACCACCTCAGGGAAGTCCTCGTCGGAGAGGGGAGGGTGATGGGAGAGTCCAGACACGTTACCTCTGGGTCCCAGTGCGTCAAGATGGCTCGCTGAAGGGGGCGAGTGTGGAGCTGAGCAAAAGGGATGGTGTCTATCGCAGAGACCATCAACCCCAGTACCTGCATGCAAGATCTGAGAGGAGTGTATGGCGAGTCCGCTAGAGAGAGAATGCGGCTGCGTAGAGTTAGAGATTTGTCCGCTGGAAGAAAGGTGCGGCAGAGCTGGGTATCGAAGAGAGTCCCCAAGAATGTCATTCTCTGCGCGGGAACCAGGGACGACTTCTTGAAGTTGATGATCCATCCGTGATGTTGCAGAGTCTGGATCACGAGGGACAGATCGGACCGATTCCTCTGGACTGATGGAGCCTTGATGAGGAGATCGTCCAGGTAGGGGGTCACTGATACCCCCTGAGACCGAAGGAGGGCTAGAACTGGGGCCAGGATCTTGGTGAAGACCCGAGGAGCCGTGGCCAGGCCGAAGGGGAGAGCCACAAATTGGAAGTGCTTCCCCAGAGAGGCAAATCGCAGGTAGCGATGATGCGCCCGGAGAATAGGGATATGGAGGTAAGCGTCCTTGATGTCGACCGAGGAAAGAAACTCCCCGGGTTCCATTGCTGAAATGACGGAACGGATGGATTCCATCCGGAAAGAAAAACGTCTGAGGCAACGATTGAGTTTCTTGAGATCCAGGATGGGGCGTATTCCTCCGTCCTTCTTGGGGACGCAGAAGAGGATGGAATAGAATCCCTGCCGCTCCTCCTCCTTGGGTACCGGTACCACTACCCCCGCCTGTTGGAGGGCGGAAATGGCCTTGAAGAAGGCTGCTCTGCGTACGGGATTGGACGGTGGGGGAGAAGAGAGAAATCTCTCCGGAGGAGGGTGTCGAAACTCTATGGAATAGCCGTGGTGGAGCACTTCGTGGACCCAGGCATCTACGAAGGAGTGAGACCAGACCTGCCGAAAGGAGAGGAGACGCCCTCCCACCCTCTCGATTCGGGAGGTGGTCAAACCTTCAGGAAGAGGATGCTTTGTCGGCAGAGGGTTTCTGAGTTTGTCTGCCAGCGGACCAGGTAGGTCTCTTCCACTTTCCCCTAAAGGAAGGGGCGCTCCTTTCTGTGGTTGGAGTCTTAGTTTGTTTGGAGCGAAAGGAGCGAAATCGAGAGAAACGGCGATTAGCTGACTGCTGCTTAGGCTTGTTCTGTGGAAGGAGGGTACTTTTGCCCCCTGTAGCCTGGCTGATAATTTTATCTAGCTCAGTGCCAAATAGAACCTTGCCTGCGAAGGGAATAGAAACAAGAGACTTCTTGGATGTCAAATCCGCAGACCAATGTTTGAGCCAGAGGAAACGTCTGGCCGCTATGGAAGTGGCGGAAGCCCTGGCAATCATCTTCGCCGAGTCCAAGGATGCCTGGCAGAGGAACTGGGAAGCCTCCTTGAGTTGTTCCGCCAGCTGTAAAATAGAAGCCTGGTCAGAACCATCTATAACAGCCTGACAGAGCTGATCGGCCCAAACCTCTGAAGCGCGACTGACCCAGGCGGTAGCGAAGGTCGGTCTGAGGGCTGCACCTGAGGCGAAAAAGATGGATTTGCAGAATCCCTCCAGCCTTTTGTCAATAGGATCCTTGAAGCCAGCCGCATCGGGAACTGGAATGGTGGTGGACTTGGCTAGACGGGAGATAGGTGGATCGACTGTAGGAGAGAGGCACCAAAGATCAGTGTCGTCCTTGGGAAAAGGATAGAGAAGGGCGAAGCGACGGGAAAGATTGATTTTGCGTTCTGGAGAGGCCCACTCATCCTTGACTACAGAGAAAAGTTGGTCATGTGAAGGGAACAACTTAGCAGACTTTTTCTGTCTCTTAAAGAGATCCGTGGACGGATCGACCGAGACAGGTGGAGACACGTTGAGAGTCTCAAGAACAGATTCGATCAAACTGTCTACGTCAGAGATAGCTGCGGGAACCTCTGGTTCACGATGGGAATCCTCGTCAGAGTCCCTGTCTGAAATTTGGCCATCCTCTGCAAGTTCCGACTCCTCGTCGGAGTCCGGAAGTAAGGAGGTGTTAGAAGTCTTGCGTTTCCCAGCTACCCCTGAGGGAGGTTGGGAAGCAAGCTGGGCGAGGAACTTGTCTAAGGACTCAGGAAGCCGCGCAAGTCCCTGGAGGGAAGAAATGGAACTTGCTAAATTTCGTGCCCAGAGGGGTTCAGGTACTGAATCTGATGCACCCTGGCTATCCGTAGAAGCAGGGGCATGGGAAGGTTGTGAGCATGCCATACAAGTAGGCTCAGGGTGACCCAGGGGAAGTCTGACGCGACAACTGGCGCATGCCAGAAAGGACACCTTGGGGACGGAAGGGACCCTGGCAGATGACTGTGTAGAACGCAGCTTGGGACCTTCCCTGGTGGGGTCTGCCATAGCCCATATGAATAGTAATATATATAAATATATAATATATATATATATCAAAATAGCCCAAGGGTCAAGAAGAGAAATATGTAATTTGATACAGGCCTGAGGAATGACAGCCGTCCCTGGAGATGAGCCTGTAAACTTCTTGGACCCAACCTTGCACTGCAAGAGTGCGGACCTTGCCTACTGAAGAGGAAGCTAACCCGCCAGTTGCCTGTGTGGGAAAAAAGTGGTCCAGATGGAGCCTGCGACAGCGAGGTGATCCGGAGGGAGCTCCGCTGAAGACTGCGCCGTCAATAGGAAAGGCGCGAAGGAAATTGGGAGGTGCGCACGCATGCGCGGTGACGTCACCGCCGAACGGCGCGAAAATCCAAAATGGCGCCTGAGAAGGGAGAACCTGTCGCTCGTCCCCAAAAGGCATGGGAGAGCGGCAGGATGGCAGCGTGTGAGTGGAAACGTCCACTGCTGGGCTAGGGGTGCGGAAGTGCTGTTGAATCCAGCCGCTGCCCCCCCCAGCCAAGAGAACTGAGCCGTAGCTCCTGTCTCCAAGTGCCTAAGGGCGCAAGGAACAGAGCAGGAGCTCCTGTCCTATGAAAATTGCCCTGCATCAACCGGGACTGAACCGGAATTCCTGCCCGGGGAACCTGCGGAAAAAATAATAATTAAATAAATAACTAAATAAAGATTAAATAATAAAATAATAAATAAATTCTCCCCTGAGGGGAGAGTGTCCTCCTCCCATGAGGACACTAAAAGAACTGGGGTGTGACAGCCTCCTGGGGGGGTGTGGCCTGCTGGGATAGGCGGGCTGGTCCCAGGGAGGGCTGTCAAAGTTCTTGCTTTTTAGTGTCCTTTCCTCCCGGAAGGTGAAGTTAACCCCTACAGTGCCTGTGTCCCCCTGAGATGAGAGAGTAACATATTTTTGGGAAAATGTAATAAATAAGTGTTAAAAACCTGAGCGGATTTGATCGGAATTTGTAGCAGAAAATATTGAGATAAATTCGGACTGATAAATAACCCCATAAAAGTTAACGTAAAGGTGAACCACACCTTTAAATAGCTTATATATTAACTGCTATGCATAGTGGCCCAAAAGCCCTGTTGGACCCCTCATGGGAGCCTTTTACTTCGATTCAAATTCGGTAGAATGCGATATTCCTTCAATTTGAATTTGGCCGAATACAGACCTATTTTATTGAAAAGGGGACCTATTCAACCCCAAAAAACCTTCAACTTAATTTCAGTTGGTCTTTTTGAATTCGAATTTCGAAGTTTTTTCAATTTGAAATTCGACCCTTGAAAAACATGCCCCTAATCATTTTTTTCCCAGGGCCATTTACACACACATTGATACACAACTCATGACCTAGGGCAAGTGTGCATTTATTCTGGAGCCATTGATTCCCACATAACTTTTGCAATATACATTAGTGTTAAAAAAAACAACAGCAACAACTCTTGCATACAAATACACAAAGTTTGTGGCTGTGCGTCTTATCAAAGGACCCAATATTGTTGTTGTATTGAAGATACTCACTAGACAAAGGGTTGGGGGTGGGCAAACCTTTGGGGACAATGTGTGATACAGATGTATTGCCAAGGGATGAGTGGATAGGGCGGAAAGAGCCTCTACCTGAAAAGAAAACACAGAATTAGTCCAGTCTCTAGAGTTTTTATTATGAGCAAAGCCAACCTTGAGAAAATCGGGACACAGCGAAACGCAATGGGAACATATTTAACAAGACTTTTCTAATGAGTGATCATACTCTGCTAAACTGTAAGGGAAATATATCTCCATTTCAATAAAGGTGCTGATATAATTTTACACAATGGGCGCGCACCCCTTCTTTTAGGTTTATAAACATATGCCGTATATACTCGAGTATAAGCCGAGTTTTTCAGCCCCCAAAATATGCTGAAAAACTCTACCTCGGCTTATACTCGAGTCAAGCGCAAAAACGGTCGCCGGCGTCCAAGAATAGTCGCCGGCGTCCAAGAATAGTTGCCGGCGTCCAAGAATAGTCTCCAAGAATATTCACTGGCATCCAAAAACGAGACACCGACACCTCCAATGGGAGCAGAAATCCTCAATTTTTTGATTAAAACTTACCAGAAGCTGCTGCATTTCTCACCCTAGGCTTATACTCGAGTCAATAAGCTTTCCCAGTTTTTGGAGGTAAAATTAGGTACCTCGGCTTATACTCGGGACAGCTTATACTCTAGTATATACGGTAAACTTTAGAAAGTCTAAAATAGAATAATGTTGGAAATGCTGTATTTTGTATACTAAACATAAACTTATTGCACCAGAAGCCCAATTAAACACACAGGGGGCTGTCATCTTGTAACTTTGTTAAACATCTTTGCAAGACCAAGACTACGCACATGCTCAGTGTGGTCTGGGCTTCAGATAAAATTAGTGACCTCTGAATTTCTCTGATCACATTTACTTATAGATCTAAAAGTATTCCACATTAATTTAACAAGGTATGGAGTCCCTGGTGGAAATCAGGGCCAGGTGAACTGTCCTCATCCAATAGTAACACTATAAGGGGCAGATTTATTAAGGGTCGAATTTAATAAGAATTTAAAAAAAAAAAAAAACTCTTAAATTCGAATTGTGAATTATCCAAACTTGATTCGAGTTAATTAAAATTTCTAAGATTTATCATACTCTGGCCCTTCAAGAACTTGAATTCGACTATTCACCACCTAAAACCTGCCGCACTGATATATAAATCAATAGGAGAGGTCCAGGGACCAATTTGGACATGTTAGTAGCTTTCCTGACATTCTAGTTCTTTTTCGGAGAAAAAATTAGAATGTAGTTTAGTTGAATTCGAGTTTTTCAAGTCGGTGAAAATTGTCCGAATTTTATAAATAACCCCCCAGTCGAATTTCGGGTCTACTCGAAATTTGATAGAGTTTAAAAAAACTTTAATAAATGTGCCTCCCCATGTATAAATTGCTGTAACCAACTCTCTGATGCAACAAGATATAACATATTTGATATATATCAAGATATAACATTTTTTACAATAAGTTTTGCTCCTGCCTCTACTATAATTACATACGTCTTTAAACAAGAGAAGCTTGGGTTTAATAATTAAAGAAAATTAAGAGAATTACCTGCCACCGAGGAGTTGGAAAGGATAGAGAAGGAACACACATGTTGGGAGGAGCTACCAGAAGGTCTTGGCAGGAGAGTCCTCTGTAATTTAAGAAAGCAATGCAAATCAACCAATGATTTAAAGATTTCTGACTTTGTTTAAAGGAGACATATACAATAAAAAAAAAAACAAAGTAATTTTGTATGCAATAATGAATACTATATGGTGCTGGTTTTACTTTTGGTTGTGAATGAATATTGACACTTTAAAAATAGACACTTTAGTGGAGCTCCCCATAGGTGTTCTCTGGTCCCTTTGGTGTTTCAAATGAGGGGTGGGCGTGTCCTAACAGACTGTGGCAGAAGCACAGTAGGGTCAGCCAATCACAGCCCTGTAGTCACACAAGCAAAGACATGCTTCAGTTCCCTATCAGGTCAGCCTAGCTGCTGATTGCTTCCTATCCTACAGTGAGTGCTGCCGGCTCCCCTGCACAGTAGTGATGTGTGTGCCGGCCGATACCCACGGGTGTGTGCCGGCCGATACCCACGGCCCAACCACGGGTCGGGCGGGTTCAGGCCGACCCCGCACCTCCATTTGCGGGTGGCGGGCGCATCCGGGTTGAGATCCTAGCAAATAGGTTGAATCAAATCCTGCCACGATTGATCCACACAGACCACGTAGAGTTTATTAAGAATAGACAAGCGGGAGACAACACAAGGCGAATTATTGACTTGGTTGATAACCTAAATAGAACATCAGAAGAGGCCAGAAGGCGTTTGACCGTCTGGACTGGGGCTTTATGTTTGCTACGCTAGAAACCATGGGCTTTCATGGTTCTTTCATGAGAGCACTAAGATCAATATATTCCCAACCGACAGCTATTCTTAAGACTGCAGGGCTACTCTCCCAACCAATGGAACATCAGTAACGGGACACGACAGGGGTGACCCTTGTCCCCACTTTTATTTGTACTTGGAACCATTAGCAATAACCCAAATATAACAGGAATTAAAATTAGGCAGATGAAATACAAAATTTGCTTAAATGCAGACAATGTCCTTATGTCAATCATGAAACCACTAACATCCCTAACCAAATCTGCACCAAACCATAGATAAATTTGGACAACTATCATGGTACAAAATGAACCAGACAAAACCAGAAACTCTCTCAGTACATATGACAGATCATCAACTAAAATTACTAAAACTAAACTTTAACTACAATTGGTCGAAAAGAAAACATAAAATACTTGGGGATACATCTAACAACTAAATATGAAACCATGTATAAAACCAATTTTGCCCCATTATGGAGGAAATTACAGGCTGACTTAAGCACTTGGCAGAAATACAATCTCTCATGGTTTGGCAGGATGGCTGCTATAAAAATGAATGTGCTACGCAAGATATTGTATTTCTTCGAAACAATACCTATTCCCAATCCACGTAGGGAAACCAGACAATTTTCAAAGTGAATGAGATTCATTTGGAGACGGAAACGCCATAGAGTGAAAGGAGAAATATTACAAAACAGCCGATCACAGGGAGGATTGGGATTCCCAGAATTGAAATGTTACTCTCTGCCCCGACACACCCTAGCACGTTATTTTGGGGCAAGGAAACAAAATGGGATACGAGTAATTTACCAAAAACGATACAATTTACCTATAAATTATGGAATCAAAAAACAAATAGGTTAAGACAAAAAAGGAACACTCACACCGTTCTTATTTAATCCAGCCTTTAGTTTAGGGCATTTTATCAAAATGTTGAAACATACTAAGGTGTTTCAAATTTATAAACTGTTTGATGTTAGACATCTACATTTTTGGAAAAAACAGAAATGATTGAGATATACCAACTACAAGGGCTGAAAGATTATATGTACTTTAGACTACGACACTTTGTACATTCAGTGTATCCAAATTTGCACAAAAGGGACCCATTGTACTGTGAAAGTTTTTTAATGCATCTAGTCACAAGAAAAGGCCTGATCTCGACCTTATATAACCTTTTAAACGAACGACCAATAGAGGAAGCACCACACACTTATATGACACACTGGGAAACGGAACTGGGCACTACAATCTCTCTGGAACAATGGGGGAAAATATGGAGAAATTTCTTCTAAAACATCAATATGCACCACTCATAAAGAAAATATATATACCATATATACTCGAGTACAAGCCGAGTTTTTCAGCCCCCAAAATATGCTGAAAAACTCTACCTCGGCTTATACTCGGGTCAAGCGCAAAAACGGTCACTGGCGCCTAAGAATAGTCGCCGGCGTCCAAGAATAGTCGCCGGCGTCCAAGAATAGTCGCCGGCGTCCAAGAATAGTCTCCAAGAATATTTGCCGGCGTCCAAGAATGGTCGCCGGCATCCAAAAACGAGACGCCGGCACCTCCAATGGGAGCAGTAACCCTCAATTTTTTGATTGAAACTTATCAGAAGCTGCTGCATTTCTCACCCTAGGCTTATACACGAGTCAATAAGCTTTCCCAGTTTTTGGAGGTAAAATTAGGTACCTCTGCTTATACTCGAGTATATACGGTAAGATTATTTTTGAATGGTATCATACCCCTGCCTTGCTACATAAACTTTCCAAATACACCAGATGTATGTTGGCGATGCCAACAGAAACCAGCCACGTTACTGCATATCTATTGGACATGTCCAGTTATAACATCTTTATGGGATACGACAACTGATATTTTATCAATGATCACATGCCTTGCAATAGAAAAAGATCCATTGACTCATCTGTTGGACCTACCGCATGAAAATGTAGGCAAACCTACCCAAAAAGTTGCACAAAGTATAGTATTGCTTGATTGCTGTACACTGGAAGGACCCTGCAGCCCGTCCATGTCAGAAGTAATCAACAAAGTACAGCAAATACGGAGAATGGAGTACCCAACAGCCCTGTTGCTTGATAATTCATTACCCTTTATGGAGGACTGGTTCGTATGGGACTCATATTACGGTCAACTACAACACCAGGGGGCCCATTTACTTAGTTTGAGTGAAGGAATAGAGGAAAAAAGGTTTGAGTTTCGAATGGTCGAATATGGCTACTTCGACTTCGAATGGGCTACTTCAACTACGACCTTCGACTTCGAACTAAAAATCGTTTGACTATTCGACGATTCGATAGTCGAAGTACTGTCTCTTTTAAAATTCTTCGACCCCCTAGTTCGCCACCTAAAACCTACCGAGGCCACCATAGGCTTCCTAACAATTTCCTGATTGAAGGAATATCCTTCGATCGATGGATTAAAATCCTTTGAATCGTTTGATTCAAACGATTATTCCTTCGATCGTAGGAATATCGGTAAATCCTTCGACTTCAATATTCGAAGTTGAAGGATTTTACTTTGACGGTCGAATATCGAGGGTTAATTAACCCTCGATATTCGTCCCTAAGTAAATGTGCTCCCAGGTGTGACAACATAGCATGTAACACTGGGTACAGGATAGTACTTTGCCTTTCCGTTAATCATATTACTATCAACAATGCCAAATTGCCGTACATATCTCTAATGTTGGAATGCACTTAAGGGGCATTCTGTTTCTTAGTACAGTCCTTGTCCTACAGTATCTTTCTGTTTTTTTCCTAACATATTTTACAATTTGATGTCCCTACCATATGTAAATGCCAAACCAGGATGATATAAGTGACATATGAAACATTTTCTGCCAAAAAATTTAAATGTTTTATACTTTAACTGTTTTTATTGCCTTCTTTTTATGTTGTTTTTAATTGTCTTTATTTGAATTTGGAAAAACCAATAAAAATATGGTTAAAAAAAAAGCCATGCTTTTAATGCTGTTAAACCCATGGATTCCCATGCTATACACATCAAAAAGTCACCACCGGAACAAAAACTAAAACACCCAAGTGTAAGGCCCCTTAAATATACTGTTTCAACATTTCTGATCTGACCTTACCTGGACAACTAAGGGTTTCCTTGGATGTCTGCTTCTTGGCTTCTTAGACTTCGGCAAAAAGAAGTCAGGCTGAAAGGACATTTAGATGGTTAAGAGATTACCTTTTAAATGGTAATACGTGGACAGGTGTAAGAAGTCAGATGGCAACTTTAAAACATAAGAAATTATATTTATTTTAATAAACAAATAATTTGCAAACCCGGACATTATCCTTCCAGGACAGATCTTCCTAAAAAAATCGCCACATAAAAACAATGGCTGCCACACCTTCATTAAGAAGGGGTAACAAAGGGGAAAAAAAGTATCCAGTATTTAGATTTGTGAGCAGTAATGTACACTTACCAATACTAACAGGGGGTCCAGGTGCTCAAGCCCCAGACCTTCAGCTTTGGGAGATAATATCATACATTTTCGATTCACTTGTAGGCTGGCACAAAAACTGGACTTCACTCCAAAAAGGAACATCTCAGAGGGTGGCCTTACGCGTTTGGTGCCTTGTGGGCACTTAGTCATAGGCTAAGTATATTCTGTACAACCGGTGATATTTAAATGGGAACACACCAATTAGAGAAGCGTTTCGGACAGCCAATCAGAAAGCTTAAATTTATAAATTTCATAGTTTTACGGCTAAGGTGACAGTTTCAATACTTTTCAAAAAAGAGGTTGGAGACTTTTAGACAAAACAAGATGCATTAGAGTCTTAAATAATTTAGAGGTTGGAGGTATTTATGTTTTATAGGTTTTCTGTAATATGTAATTTTAATCTGTTTAACATGTAAATCCTATATGTACCTTATTTCCTTTGGACAAACAAATCATTTATGTATTAAGCTTTCCGATTGGCTGTCCGAAACACTTCTCTGATAAGTATGTTCCCATTTAAATATAACTGGTTGTACAGAATAAACTTAGCCTATGACTAAGTGCCCACAAGGCACAAAACGTGTAAGGCCACCCTGAGATGTTTCTTTTTTGCGTATTAAATCTTTTTTTTTGCATCATATTTTGGAGTGAAGTTCAGTTTTTGTGCCAGCCTACAAGTGAATCGAAAATACACCTTCATTAAGCACTGATCACTTTCAGTGGCATCAAGAACTCGGAGCATTCAATGGCTACAGCTGTGAGAAATACACTAGAAGAAGGTATAGTTTAAAAAGATACACACAAGATATCTTTTGAGTTATTAGCCCAAGGGAAACAGAAATAGATTATTGTACAAGGTTGGAACAGGCTTAAAGGGGATCTATCTCGAAAAATGAAAATGTAATATAAGCTTCATCTTGCTGAAATAAGAAACTTTCTAAATATAATTGATTAAATATTCTGTACCGTTTATAAAATAATCAAGTTAGTCTTCACTCTCCCCCTCTAAACAACCTGTCTCTCTTCATTCCGTCTTCATGCAGTAAGTAGGTGGTAGGTTTTTTGATTGACAGCTAGGTCTAATACATCCTTTGGGTGGGGGGGGGTTGCTGAGATACTAATGAGAAGACAGTTATGACAATCAATCAAATAGAACTCTGCTAGAGGAACTCACACTGATAGCATCCAACGACTGGCGGACTGGACTGCCGGATTCTTTGCCAGGAGAAACTTTTGAATGGCGGCTGTTGGGTGGCCTCATGGTCGGCACTGCAAACACTCCTCCATCTGTGGTGCTGGTCACAGACCTCAAGGGATTACCAACTAACAATGGACGTGGCAGATTCCGGAAACCTATTAAGAACCTTAGTTATAAATACTAGAAGTGAGCAGTGATGTATATAAAGGAGAAGTAAACCTTTAAAAAAGTGAATGTAAAACTGATGAGGAGGCTATGCTAAGCACTTTTGTCATTTACAATCATTATTTATTTTCTTTTTTTCCCCAAGATATATATGTTAATATGAATGGATTTTGTTACAACAGCGCCAAATGCTGGTCAGTTTCCCACCAGTTTGACCACCAAGTAGTCAAGGAAGTTGTCAGGAGAAAGAAAGAGGCTGCTCTGATGTTCTTCTGCTTAGGAAAAAAATTAGAAAGCTTTCTCACATCATTCCTAAGCAGAAGAACATACAAGCAGCCTATTTCTTTCTCTTGACAACTTCCTTGACTACTTGGTGGTCAGACTGGTCAGAAACTGACCAGCAGGTGGCGCTGTTGTAACAAAATTCATTCACATTAACAGTACATGTATCCTTTAATATCTTGGAATAAAAACAAAATAAATAATGAATGAACATTACAAAATTTCTTAAATTAGCACATAAATTTACATTCACTTATTTTAAAAGTTTACTTATATCTTATAAGGAATCAAACGGCTATACCGTAAGGCTTATGGCACTTACTAGAGCAACTCAGTTGATATATTTATCAGAGTTAATCAATATGTCAGAATGTATTTGAATGCTCTGAACAGCCACCATTCTATAACATAGGGGTGTTAAGAGTTCAGACACAGCCCTAAGCTCTAAAACCATTCTGAATTGGGGATTCCCCAAGCAAGCTAATGTGTAGAATAAGAATTCATGTTATTGTTTCCTCAAACTACTAGATGAACCCTGGACCAGAGTCCAGCGTGGAACCAACACCTGAACTCAAACCGCAACCCTGCATATTTACCCACTTTGATCTGCTACCCAACCCGGGCCTGCAACTGCCTTATCCGCAACTAAACTTTTTTTCTGAAAAAGTTTACCACCCGGTGAGGGGGCGGGAACAAAAGGGGGCAGTTTGTGATGCAAAAGGGGGTGGTCTGTGACAAAAGGGGAGGAACCACATACCGGGATGCAAAAGGGGCGTGAGGCAACATTGCACAATGGCCAGAAGGCTGAAAAAAAAATTGGGGGCGGTCCAAGGGCTTTTTCAAGGGTATTACAAATTACTGGCAACTACATTGCCGGTAAATTTGTAATACCAGCCCCGGCCTTGGCAGGTGTTATACCGGCTGGGTGGCAACCCTATCCGCAACCCACTAACCACCATCACACAGGAAGTGATGGTGCTGCAAACCGGAAGTGGAGTCACCAAAAGTGGTCGGGGCAGAAACACGTTTTGTAAAACGTTAAAAGGAGTAAAATATAGACAATATTACATAAGATAAGAAATTTAGATGAGACCTGCAACCCGACCCGTGGCTATACCCGCACCTGAAAATCCTCCTCTTATTCCACATTATTACCCAACCCGCTACAGGACTCTACCCTGGACTACAGAATTTTCCCAGCTTTGAACTTTCTTTAATTGACTCAGAACAGTAATGAAGCCCTGACAGATCCAGAACAGAACAGTGATTTATCATTCCATAGCACAGGGACACAGATTACGGACAGCAAATGCCTGCATTCACCTGGGGTGCTCGATGTAGAGGGGAAGTGAGGTTGGATCTGGGGTGTGGGTTGTGACTGTAAGCAACTGGGGTTTCTGGACAACAGTGCGATGACCTTCCCTGGAGGTGTCGACGTCTGATCTTGGGCTGGAAGTTTCATAGGAGAAGTGGCAACTGAAGTGGTTTCTGGAGTCTGCAAGGACTTGGATACAAACCAAAACATAATAATCTTTAACACTACAAACAGCCTAATTACCCCAGCAACTATGCATTGATTGGAACAAGAGACTTGAATATGAATAGAAGAGACCATGAAAAAAAATGAGAAATAAAAGTAGCAATAACAATACATTTGTAGCCTTACAGAGCATTTGTTTTCAGATGGGGTCAGTGACCCCCTTTTGAAAGCTGGAAAGAGTCAGAAGAAGGCATATATTTAAAAAATTATTAAAAAGAAGGCCAATTGAATAGTTGCTTATAGTTAGATATTCTATAACTAAAAGGGAATCATCCCTTTCATTTATTTGAGATGCTGACATGGTTCTGTCTGTAAATAGTGAAGTCCAATTAGTCTGCACCTAAAATCAGTCTGTGCGTTTGACTGTCAAAAAGACCTTGCAAATTCCCCCAATAGTGTAACATGAATGCTGCAATGCTTATCCTGTGTCATTAACACAGTCAAATGTACTAAGTAGAACTCCTCTGCATTTTAGCCTTTGAATATGCTTTAACACATTGCCCTGATTTAATATTCTCCCGGATTTTACACTATTTTTTCCTGGCCCCCTGAAAACAGCAAAAATGGGAGTTTCTACTGTAATCTTTAAAGTAGAACTAAAACATAACTAATAAAGTAGGCTAGAAATGTTGTACATTATGTTTTGTGCTTCTGTACCAGCCCAAGGCAACCACATCCCTTTAGCAGTAAAGATCTGTGTCTCCAAATATGCCCCAGTAGCTCCCCATCTTCTTTTCTGCTGATTCACTGCACATGCTCTGTGCTGCTGTCACTTACTGAGCTTAGGCACCCACTCACAATATACAGTACACATAGAATAGAAATGTCACAATATAAGGCTGATTAGTAATTAATACAGATAATTACTACATGGCAGCACAGAAACCAGTGCAATTAGCATCAGAATTAAATAATCAGCAAACCTGTAGCATCAGCTTATATTACAGGGGAAGCTCATTTTCTGCTGGATAATTAGTGACGAGCCCTAAGCTTAGCTTCTCAACAGCTGCTCAGAGCCCACTGAGCATGTGAGTGTCACAGACACTTTCCAAGATAGTGACCCCCTGTGACAAGTTTGAGATCCTGGACCATTGCTTCTACTGACAAGCTGAAAGTTCAGTATATAAAATATGGCATTGTTAGCCACGTTCATTTGTATGGTTTAGTTCTCCTTTAAATTGGTAGCAAGGTTTCTACATCTACATAAGAACTGACATTTATTTCAGGATTTTACTTACGGCTTTGTGGTTAGCTTCTGTTGAGATGAGGCGTAGAAGGCAGTTTAGAAGTCTCTGCTTGTGGCACTTGGTGTGGGCTGAACCATCTGCATTGGAGGGTGCCAACCATTCATACTCTAGCTGTAATTTGCCTGGCTTGCCCAGCATGAGGTAGACCTCGGCTAGTGTCAGATTTTCAGAAGTCCGTTGGTTCCAGCCCACCTGGCGTAGCTGCTCAATAAGTTGATTAGCACCGTCTTGGGAGGGCTCCTTCTCCTGAGAATCTGTGCCGGACGTTTCTGTAGTGCAATTATCGGGTGGGCCACCAGCTGTAGTCTGTAATTCTATGTGTTGCTGGCTCGGGGAAACCTCCATAGTGCTTGAATTGAGAGTTTCGGGAGATGTAGGAGAGATGTCTGTGCATTCGTTTTCCTCTGGTATAATGAGGTCCTGGCAGGACTTTAGGTAACGGGGTAAGGGATCAAGCAGCGATAGCTCCTCTACATCAGGTTGCCTACTGGCCAATTCTTCATAAGGTGCATCTGCAGGAGAGTCCACGTGCTCTGGAGGAGACTCATCAGGATTCTTTGGACTAAGGGAAACACCTATAGACACTGCATTCTCTAAAGAGCCATCCTCTGTTACTTGCGTCCTATCAGGCTGGGCATCTGGCCCACCATTTATTTTGCTGCCCTTATTACCATCTGTCCCTCCTTTCAGACACTTTAACTGCACCCTGGCCGTCCCCTGCCCAGTTTGGATGCCCAGAATCTGAGCAGGAGGCAGCAAATGAGTGTCTTTAATACTCTGTTTGCACTTTGTTGTCTCTTGCCAATGAACTGTGCAGTAGGCCTTGGAGTGAACTACTCTGGCCACACCAGGCAAGGAAGATAGTTGTGCTGCTTCTACTGGAAAGAGGAACAATTCATCTTCTGACTCCTGGGGTCCCAGCTCTTTAAGATGATGATCCTCCAGAGTTTTACGCTAAGAGTTGAGCAGTCAAGGAAAGCAAACAGTCTCAAGTGATCTAAACATACTCAATATGATGTACACAACAGAGAATCATCAACGAACAGCACAAATGGATTCTTTGTCATTCTTGTTTGTCACTGCTGTTAAAAGAGAATTCAACCATTTAAAAAAAAAAAAAAAAAAATCCTACCAAGCACCCCCATGTTAAAATCCTGCGCGGGTCCATTTTTTTGGAACTTGTACCCGCATTTTTACCCGCTTCAACCACCTACCCGACTCGCAAGTACCTTATTCGCAACCCAGACCCGTTGACCATCAAGAATCAGGAAGTGCGGTCATTGTAAACCGGAAGTGACATCATCGGAAGTAGGCGTGATCAGAAAAAAGAGTAAAAATCAATATGGATAACCTGCGGGTACCCGATCCGCTGCAGGACTCTATCACATGCCGACCACCCCTCCAGAATAGCTGCCCCCCAAGGAAATGCCCCTAACTTTATACTTACCCCTCAGCGCAGATTCAGGCATCGGAGTTCCATGCAGCCATCTTCCGGATCTTCGTGTCTTCCGGCGTTTCGGCAATTTCTGTCCATTTAATTTCCGTCCATTTCGGCGCATTCGCAGTCGTCGCAAACTGACAAATTGCTCCAACTGCGCATGTGCTGCTTCACGGTCTCCCCCTCCTCCACTTACCGAAGACCCGGAAGATGGCTGAGTGGTTCTCCGATGCCTGAATCTGCGCCGAGGGGTAAGTATAAAGTTACGGGCATTTCCCCAGGGATATCTATGCGGAGGAGGATGAGTGTTTTTTTTGGAAAAAGATTGAATTCTCATTAACTACAAATAATGCAAGGCATTGTGGGAGTTTGAGTGTTGGCTTGAGGAGGGATGACAACAACACACATGTTTCAATAACACGTAGTTGGGACAGGCCTATACTAAATTATTTTGATAAATATCTTTTAAATGATTACAAGTTTCTAAAAGAGTTGTTCACCTCCCAAACACTTTTTTTAAGTTCAACTGTTTTCATGTTGTTCACCACAAATAAAGACTTTTTTTCAGTTACTTTCCATTTCTTGATTTTTCCAGTTTTTCCAAAATCTAAGTTTAAAGTTGAATGTCCCTGTCTCTGGTGTTTCAGTCTGGCAGCTCAGTAATTCAGGTGACGTTTCTGAACGGTTACAACATTTAGTTGATACATTTCTCAGCAGCATCTCTGGAGTATTAGCAACTATTGTATCAATTCTAACAGCTGCCTGTAATGAAACCCAGAGATTTTGCTCAGCAGGGACAAAGATAACAAATGTATCAACTAAATGTATCAATTTAGAACAGTTTACTGTAGGGGTGCCCAAAAGGTAGATGGGGATTTGCCAGTAGACCTTTAGCTGGTGATCAGTAGATCTCAAGACACTGTCAACAAACAGATTGTCTATATCACCCTCCTGTTTCATTCTTTACATTCAGATATTTATTATGTTAAGGTTACAGAAGAAATAGTTGTTTGTTAAATATAGCAATATACATTTTCTCACAAATCAACATTTAAAGGGGTGATTCACCTTCAAACAACTGTTGTTTTCAGATAGATCACCAGAAATAATGACTTTTTCTGATGACTTTCTATTTTCTATGTGTCACCATTTTTCTAATATTGAAGTGTCAAGTGTCTTTTTTAACCTTCTGAAGCAGCTCTGGGAGGAGGGTCGCCGACCCTGAAAACTGTTCTAAACTGATACATATAGTTGATACATTTCTTGTCTTTGTCCCTGCTGAGCAGAATCTCTGGGTTTCATTACAGGCAGCTGTTAGAACTGATAATAGTTGCTAATACTCCAGAGATGCAGCTGAGAAATTTATTAACTAAGTGTCGCAAAATTGTAACAGTTTAGAATCTGCACCTGAATTACTGAGCTGCCAGACTCAAACACCAGAGACACCAACATTTAACTTTAAACTTAGATTTTGGAAAAACATTAAAAAATAAATAATGGCAAGTAATTGAAAAAAGTCTAATTCTAAAACAATCTAAAACAATTCTAAAACAATCTAAAACAAATGAAAAAAGTGTTTGGAAGGCGAACAACCCCTTTAAGTAATATTTTCCATGGAACAGAATGCAATTTTTGTATGGATGTAGCTCAAAATGGGACCAAAAAACAAAATACAATTTTTCTTCAGCACACCACTTACTGTTTCAGGGTGCATCCACTCCCAAGCTGCCTCCAAGTCAGCCAAATTCCTTATCTTGAATAATAGGATATGAAGCACACCATCTTTAGGCTTTGCCTTTAAAACATTTTATTCCAGTGGAATTCACACACAAGCTTTCGGGGGAAAACCCCTTCCCCAGGTGCACCTGATGGTGTGCTTCATATCATATTGCTCATAATGGGACAACATCACTAAAAGTAGACTTTGTATTAGTAAAAGGGTCGGCGACCCCTCTCCCCAGAGCTGCTTTAGAATGACACTTTACACTTCAATATTAGACAACGGGTCACAAATAGAAAGTAATTGGAAAAAGTCTTTAGTGCGGGGGAACAATCTGAAACCAACTGAACTGAAAAAAAGTGTTGGAACCCCTTTAATGTCAAAAGAAAAACTGCTTAGAATATTTTCTTTCAGTAGCAATGTATTTTTTATTATTTGGGTGGAGTTACCCTTTAAATAAAACCTACATACATACATACATACATACATACATACAAGTACATAGTGCCTGCTTTTTCTGCTTTGATTTATATTCGAATAGCATTTGCCATTGCATTTATGAAGTGTATAGCGTAATAGAATAACAATATCAGGAAAATGTTTATATTTAAGGACTAGTAAACCTTTAAAATAAGTGAATGTAAAACTGATGAGGGGGCTGTTTTAAGAAATTTTGTAATGTACATTCATTGCTTATTGTGTTTTTATTCCAAGATATTAAAGGATACATGTACTGTTAATGTGAATGAATTATGTTACAACAGCGCCACCTGCTGGTCATTTTCCCACCAGTCTGACCACCAAGTAGCAAGGAAGTTGTCGGGAGAAAGAGGCTGCTCTGTTGTTCTTCTGCTTAGGAAAGATTTGAGAAAAGTTTCTAATTTTCTCCCTAAGCATAATAACATCAGAGCAGCCTCTTTCTCCCGACAACTTCCTTGACTACTTGGTGGTCAGACTGGTGGGAAAATGACCAGCAGGTGGCGCTGTTGTAACACAATTCATTTATACTACAAGTATCTGGGAATGAAAACAAAAGAAATAATGAATGTAAATTACAAAAGTGCTTAGAATAGCCCCCTCATCAGTTCTACATTCACTTACCGGTATTTTAATGGTTTACTTCTCATTTAAATCTCACAGCATTTCCCTGGTTATTGAAACTCCCCCATTCCCTGAACTCTGTAAAATGTAACAATCATTTGTAATGGACAGCTCAGATCTGGGGATTTTTGGTAATTAAACTAGTAGCGGCATGATAGCTGGGCTTTTGTACAAACAGGTTGAGTAGAGATACCTGTACCAGCTTTTCAAAACATGCTGGACTGGACAGTGACTCTGCTGCATCTATTTTGTAGCATAGCACATAACAATTATGTTAGGACCTCTAGAATGACGTGAGAAAGAGTTTTGCTTCACCCTTTACATATTACTAGATTACTTTTCCCAATAAGCAGGAACATTGCACAAATCATTTAGTCTTGCACCAGGATTGCACTATTACATACGGAAAGATCAGACAAGCAACAATCATATTTTAAAGAAGAAAGGATACAATCTGGACCTCTTTAAGGGCCCACTTCTGCTTGAGGAACTCTATGAGGCTGGAGACCTTTCTGTGCAGTTCTACAATCATCCTGAGGGGAGAGGAGAAGTAAAAAAGGGATGGAGAAGAAACAAAGAACAGATGGATAAAATCAGTGGCAAAGAAAGCATTAGAGCCTTAAAAGGATACTGTCATGGAAAAACATGTTTTTTTTCCCCGAAACACATCAGTTGCTGCTCCAGCAGAATTCTGCACTGAAATCCATTTCTCAAAACAGCAATCAATCAGATTTTTTATATTCAATTTTGAAATCTGACATGGGGCTAGACATATTGTCAGTTTACCAGCTGCCCCCAGTCATGTGACTTGTGCTCTGATAAACTTCCATCACTCTTTACTGATGTACTGCAAATTGGAGTGATATCACCTCCTCCCCCCAGCAGCCTTACCACAGAACAATGGGAAGGTAACCAGATAGCAGCTCCCTAACACAAGATAACCGCTTCCTGGTAAATCTAAGAACAGCACTTAATAGTAAAATCCAGGTCCCACTGAGACATTCAGTTACATAAAGTAGGAGAAATAACAGCCTGCCAGAAAGTAATCCTAAAGTGCAGACACAAATCACATGACTGGGGGCAGCTGGGAAACTGACAATATGTCTATCCCCATGTTTTCCCATGACAGTATCCCTTTAAAGAGAGTCAAAAATAGAACATAAGAAAAAGAAAAGCACGGGTCTGTCAATTCTCCAACCTGAGACGCGGATTCTGTGCCAGGCTCTGCACTCGAGCCCAGGCTTGGTTGTTCCGAGGCTGAAGTTCTACCGGAACTTTGAGAGGCAGTCGAACAGGTTTCTGGTCTTCTTCATCACTTAAACCTAGCAGGAAGAGGCAATACTCATAGAATATCAATCCTAGATTTATCCTATTTGTTTCAGATACAGAAACAGGTTTTATTACTTTTTATTCTAAACAGAAAAAAAACAATAATCTACATTGTCAATGCCTGAAGTGTTTGGGAGCTTTAGCTCCACATTTTGTCTCTTATCCTTCTTGCAAACTACTTGGTCTCCACCTGTTAATAAGAATATCAAATATTAGGGATGCACAGAATCCACTATTTTGGAATCCTTGGTGAAAGATTCACCCGAATACCGAACTGAATCCGAACCCTAATTTGCATATGCTAATCACTGAGGGGGAGAGAAAGAGACTTTTTTTTTTTTACTTCCTTGTTTTGTTGAGGAAAAAATCACGATTTTCAGGAATTGGATTCGGTTTGGCCAGGCACAAGGATTCAGCCGACTCCAATCCTGCTGCAAATGGCAGAATCATGTCCGAATACCGAACCAAATCCTGGATTCGGCGCATCCCTATGAAATATTACTGTAACTTGGAAGGAATGCTGGTAGCTTTTAGCTAGATAATAAGTTTAAGATGATCTAGATATTATAGGCCAAACTGACAGAATGTTGTAAAGAATCAACTCAAAATACCTGTTTTTCCATCAGGGTCACAAAGTTTCTTCAGTGCTCTACACATTGGGGCCTTGATCCTCAAATTCCTTCCTTTGTACCGTACTGTGGTTACTCTGTGGGTGTCAGCAACACAATCTGGGGTTATATTCTACTGTAGACTAGAGAGCACCTGTAATCCACTGTAATTACTGATTTATAGATTTTATGCGTCCCAGTCCCTACTGGGTTCAAAACCAACCCCTGCAGCTTTCCTAGAGAAACCTGGTTATCTTATGACACTGGGAGAGTTACTGTGCTCCAGCTAATATTAGGGTACACCTAACCAATTGAATATCCTAAATGTAGGGTACAGTAACATACAGTGCTTCTGGGTAGGGATAAGTATTACCATTGCCACTACGCAGATCAGACTTGGACTTTTAGCTCAATAAATTTCAAGGGGAAGTAACTCAGTGATTATACCCAAGGGAAAGTCGACAAAACAGTCAGCTGCCCTTTTTGGCCATGGAACACTAATCTAAGCATATTTTATGGATCTTCTCAATGGCACTAGCAACTTCTCCATAATAGCCAGCAAAAGTGCTTGGCGACTCACAGAGCAGGACATGGCTGTTAGTCGCGTAAATTAATTTGACAAAAATAAATCAGCCTATGAGAAGGGCTTAATTAACTTACCCTAACTGTATTAGTTCATTCAACTTTGTTGCATTCTTATCATCCATACCTGTGAAGCAAAGGAAGACACTTACATGATTTAGAAATGTTCTATTACAAAGCACATTTTGTCAGAGAATTTCTCAGGGCATCCATCTGGTGGTAATTATTGGGTGTGAGGGGGATGTAAAGCAATACAGAAAAAGTAATATTTATTTTTGATGACGTTAACTCATTTACAAGCCCTTACTGCCCAAATTCTGTAAAATGCCCACACTTCTTTGCTTTATTTCACTGCTTGTTGGGTCTATGGCCTGGTGAGTGGCAGATTATCAGGCATTTTATCTTGGTTTGAACTAGCACAGATATGTACAGGTATGGGACCGGTTATCCAGAATGTCGGAGACCTGGGGTTTTCTGGATAATGGATCTTTCCATAATTTGGCTCTTCATACCTTAAGTCTAGTAGAAAATCATGTAAACATTAAATAAACCCAATAGGCTGGTTTTGCTTCCAATAAGGATTAATTATATCTTAGTTGTGATCAAGTACAAGGTAATGTTTTATTGTTACACAGAAAAAGGAAATCATTTTTAAAAATGTGAAATATTTTATTATAATTGAGTCTATGGGAGACAACCTTTTTGTAATTCGGAGCTTTCTGGATAATGGGTTTTTTCCGGATAACGGATCCCATACCTGTACAAGACTCTCCAGGTTAAATACATTATCCAGTATGAGAAAAGGCTGCTAAGAAGATGGTCAAATTCTTTACACTGTCTAATAACTCTTATATGTTTCATCTAATGCTATATTATTTAACACTCAAACACTAATGCTATATTACATTAATATAAAATCATTAAATATCATTTTGTATACAAGTGGTGAGCCTATGGAATTAATTTTAAAGGAGAAGGAAAGGGTAAAACTAAGTAAGCTTTATCAGAAAGGTCTATATAAATACACCAGTAAACCCTTAATGTAATGCTGCTCTGAGTCCTCTGTCAAAAGAAATACAGCATTTCTTTCCTTCTATTGTGTACACATGGGCCTCTGTATCAGACTTCATGTTTTCAGCATAAACCTCCAGGGCTAGGGCTTGAGCATGCTCAGTTTGCTCCACTCTCACCCTCCCTTCTGTAATCTGAGCCCAGAGCTATGAGTGAGCAGGGAGAGACTCAGGCAGGAAGTGATGTCACACCAAGCTAATATGGCAGCTGATATCCTAAATAACCAGAGAGAGCTTCTAGAGCTGTTTACTCAGGTATGGTAAAGCATTCTGCAGAATAAATATATTCTTATAGCTTGCACTATTGTGGCTAATCTATTTGCAATAAACTGATTTAGTAGCTTTCCTTCTCCTTTAATGAGTACAAGGCACAGCATGTACAGACACTTCAGACTGGTTCATCAAGAATATAAGGGACAACCCCTATACAGTGTGAGACAACAAATAAATAACTTACAGCCTCCAATTTTCTTACGGAGCTCCCCGTAACAGATCAGCCCATACAGTTCCTGTGAGGACTTCTTCAGGCCACAAGAGAACACTGTGCACAAAACATGAGAGAGTTAACACGCAACTGTATAAAGAAAAACTACCATAATACTGGAAGGGGGAGGGGCGTTGAGGCTGGAATGAAACAATGCCTTCTGGGAAACAAAACTTGAATGAAGGGATACAATGAGAAAAAACAAATGGCTGCAATGGAAGCATAGAAAACTGAGTGAAAGGGAAAAACCACAAAGATGCAGAATCCAGCAAGTAACGGTCTCCATATATGTGACGATTTAGGCTGCCGACAGATTAAGTCGGCAGTTTATTGGGCCCTCTGACGAGATTCCCAGATTGAAAAATTGAAAAGTCGGGCAGATGTTGAACAGGCATGTTTAAAAATTCCATTTGTCCTTGATTCAACCGCCCGTATTCTCCTTGTTGTGATCCGATCGGCCCACAATTGGATCAGCCAGATATTGCCCTCAAGTTGGGGTTTGGTGACCTCACCAAATGAGCAGATCTCTGTATGAATGTATGGCTACCGTTAGACAGAATGTTAAAGCTCCTACATCTGGAGGGCCATAATTTGCTCAGTCTGGAGTAAAAGGTACATCTCACAGTAAATTAAAAATGGGTCCCCCTGAAGATAGCAGCCTGTAATTTTCCAGCAACACTTGCCAGTCAGTGTGACCATCTACACAAAGTTCTCAGGCATCCAATCACACAGATTCATTGCAAATGTTTTCCTGGCACTCCAAGTTTACCTTCAATCCAACCCCACATTATTAGCTGTCACTTGCTTCTCTAAGCCACTATTATCTGCTGAGATGGCAGTAGTTACTAATGGCAGCCACATGCAAGTAATTTCCAGACTAACCCAATAAATCTGGACACAGAACTGCCCCAAACCCTAAGAGAAGTTTTATCTCACCATTGTTGAAGTCTATATATTTGGAGATCTTGTGCCAGGTCCTGTAGTAGAAGTGCCGAACCTGCTCCTTATTCTTTACCATGATAACTGGTTTGGCTTTCTTCTTGTATTTGAGGGCAATGTTGTTCTGAATGGCTTCAAAGTCCTTGCCATGCTGAGACAACAAGCAGGTACAGCTGGTCAGCACTTGCATCATTACTAATGAAGCCCAAGCCATAACTAATTCAAGAGCAGTGAACATTAAAGGGATACTGTCAAGGGAAAATATGTTGGTTTTTTTTTCAAATGCATCAGATAGCAGCTCCCTGGTACATACAAGAACAGCACTCAATAGTAAAAATCCATGTCCCACTGAGACTCCTTCAGTTACAGTGAGTAGGAAAAACAACAGCCTGCCAGAAAGCAGTTCCATAGTGCAGCACTGGCTCTTTCTGAAAGCACATGACCAGGCAAAACGACCTGTGATGGCGCCTACACACCAATATTACAACTAAAAAAAAATACACTTGTTAGGTTAGGAATTACATTTTACATGGTAGAGTGAATTATTTGCAGTATAAACTGTAATTTAGAAATAAAAACGAAACCATAAAAATCTCGACACAATCCCTTTAAATCATATATTTTTTTGTGCAGTATAGACTTTGAAGCAAATGCCAACTTTAGCATGGCTTCAGCAGTAAAGCTGTAGGAAGCAAATTTACCGGCACTCAAGACATCTGTTTGCAGGGAAACCCTTGCTTTATTGTTTGGGCGGAAGTGCAACGTTTCGGGGCCACGCCCCTTTATCAAGCTTACGGAACGCATGGTACAAACGATGTATATAGATATACAGGGTAATCAATTACCGAATTTACATTTACAATTGTAAAAGCAACAGCTCAATGTACAGTTATACAGGCAGTATAATCAACCCACCCCTAAAAAAAGGTTATTCCAATATATTATTATTAGTGTTACGGTGCAGTCCATGAGAAAAAAAAAGTAATAAAAGTCCTAGGAAAAACAAAAAACATTGAAAAAAAGAAGACAAAAAAAAGTCCAAATGTAAGTCCATGAAAAAAATAACATAAACCACTAAAAAGGCTTATTGAAACAAAGTAACAAGCAGAGATAACTTGTAACTTGTAGGGTGAGTTAGATACTTTGTATCAATATTATGTTTCTGCGCTGATACATTAGTTGCCAGGTTATGCCTTGTTTCTCTGCTTGTTACTTTGTTTCAATAAGCCCCCATTTAGTGACTTATGTTATCTTGGATTTTTTTTGTTTTGTTTCTTCTTTTTTCTTGACTTTTTCTTTTGCTAGGACTTTTATTACTTTTTTTCATGGACTGCACTAAATTTTTTTGAATGACCTTTTTTTGGGGGTGGGTTGATTATACTGCCTGTATCACTGTAAATTACTGGCAAGCACTCCGAAGGCCACTCGTAGGGTAAAATCATTAAAGTTTATTTCAGCAGATTAAAAACACTGCAGTCCTGACGAGTTTCGTATCCATGCCTATGACTTCGATACGAAACACATCAGGACTGCAATGTTTTAAATCTGCTGAAATAATCTTTAATGATTTTACCCTACGAGAGTAGGAGTGCTTGCCAGCAATTTTGGGTTTTGAATGCACATCACCCACAGCTACAGGTTCGGGGCGATGCACCTGGGCCACTCGTCTACTTTGGTGAGTGCGGCTTTTCCCAAATCTTCTATGCATTGAATGTAAAGTATAGTTACATAGTTAAATTGGGTTGAAAAAAGACAAAGTCCATCAAGTTCAACCCCTCCAAATGAAAACCCAGCATCCATACACACACCCCTCCCTACTTTTAATTAAATTCTATATACCCATACCTATACTAACTATAGAGTTTAGTATCACAATAGCCTTTGATATTATGTCTGTCCAAAAAATCATCCAAGTCCCTCTTATAGTCATTAACTGAATCAGCATCACAACATCACCCGGCAGTGCATTCCACAACCTCACTGTCCTGACTGTGAAGAACCCCCTACATTGCTTCAAATGAAAGTTCTTTTCTTCTAGTCTAAAGGGGAGGCCTCTGGTACGGTGATCCACTTTATGGGTAAAAAGGTCCCCTGCTATTTGTCTATAATGTCCTCTAATGTACTTGTAAAGTGTAATCATGTCCCCTCGCAAGCGCCTTTTTTCCAGAGAAAACAACCCCAACCTTGACAGTCTCCCCTCATAATTTAAGTCTTCCATCCCTCTAACCAGTTTAGTTGCACTTAGTCTCTGCACTCTCTCCAGCTCATTTATATCCCTCTTAAGGACTGGAGTCCAAAACTGCACTGCATACTCCAGATGAGGCCTCACCAGGGACCTATAAAGAGGCATAATTATGTTTTCATCACTTGAGTTAATGCCCTTTTTTATGCAAGACAGAACTTTATTTGCTTTAGTAGCAACAGAATGACCAATATTTGGATACTCTGCTACAACCTTGTATTACAAATATAAGCAGCTATGTGAAAGACACGACGGACTTCCTAAATGTTGTTAATTGCATTCAGTTGGACATTGAAAATACATTGTTGGTAACGTTAGATGTTCAAAGTCTGTATACATGTATTCCACATAATGAAGGTACAGAGGCTGTTAAACAACTAATAACTGACAATTCCAATTATGTCGGCCCACCAGTAGAGTATGCCGTGCAATTACTTGATTTTATACTTCGGAAAAATTATTTCAAATTTGAGAGGCAATTTTACCTCCAACGCACAGGCACTGCCATGGGTTCTAGGGTAGCGCCTGCCTATGCCAATTCATACATGTATA